>JALDNG010000086.1:170000-1370000 GCA_024349245.1 Neodontobutis hainanensis | reverse complement strand
TTTTTTGGTATTTTCTTGTAATTGATTTTATAAATGTATTTGTCAAATTAGCTCACATCAAACAAAAGGACACAAAGAATGAATGTTTTATTTTTGTGCTATACCTTACCTGTAACCTTGAACTGAAGATAGAACAGATATGAACAGAGAAGAAAAGCAATGTTCTATTACACACTGTTTGATCATCTTGAAGTCCACATAATAACAATGATAATCAGACCGGCGCATGAGTCTGAATCAAACCTGAATATGTACAAAACTATAGCAGTTGTTTGTGTGACACAGTTAGTGCTGTACATAATAATAATCAGAGTACCAGGCTTGTTACAGAAGTCTCCAATTAGAGGGTAGGTTTTTAGCCTAATCCTCTGGCTCAGTCCCATCTTCCCATTAAGTATTGGCCATTAAAGTTGATGCTACTCTTCAGTTGCTGCCAAACAGATGCCGGTGGGTGACAAGTGCAAGTCTTGTCTTGCAGAGTATGACGGCCAAATTCATCAAAAACAAGCTTAGCTTTTAATGCAAATAGACACTAGTATAATCTTTGTAACATCTTTTTTAATCAGTAAACTTCAGTAAAAGCTGCATGGGAGTCCTCTCAGGACTTGCACAATAAATATCATATGGTGCTTTGATAATAGTTTACATAAAACAACTTGTGGCTCATTTGTTTAATGGTCTTGTATACAGCCTATTTCAGTGATTACTGCTATGGGATATGAACAGTAGCCTTGTAAAAGATGCTCAGCCAATTAATGAGGATTTATTATCTCAGTGTAAATTTGATTCATAACAACAATAACCTGGAGGAAATAGATTGTTCTGGTTATAATTGGTCGAGTAGTAGTAAATTGACTATTGCACATTTATACTGTAATTGTCTTGTGAGGAAAAAGAAAACAAACATGGAAAACATTATAAAGCTTTACCAACTGTCAGCTACTGCCTTAAAATGTTGAGGGAGTGTTCCTGAAGCCACCAGATGGTGAAGTATAATGTGTACTGCATCATTTCATTTAAATGTGCAATGAACACACATTAGCATAGTATTGTTAGCACTTGTCTCTGTCAGCTACTGCAGTTCTACTGGTGAGACTTTTGGATGTTTCAACCTAAACATTTGTTTTACACATTAGCTTCTAAGAAGCAGATGTCTTACACAGGCCATCTGTATTTTACAACCAAACTCGGATGTTCATGCATATGTGAATGCAACCTGTTTGCTTGTAATCATTATTGTCACTGCTGACCTTTGCTGTGACTCACACATGGTTTTATTTTTTCCATTCAGTGGCACATTTTACATAAATTAAAGCCACATGGTAAACATCTTAGTGACTGGATTTAATCAAGGTTTTAAAATCTCATAATATTACAGTATAAGCTGTGGACAATTCACAACAATCAATATTTGAAATCAAAAAATTTTATAGTATATTTTTTGTAAATAAAAATTGCATTACACATTTACTAATTAAGACATGTAGAAGTGATATTTCGCATTAATACCAGAAGGTGCATCTTTTTAAAGCACCCGTCAATTTTCAGAAACCACAGCTCAATTAGCTTTAGCAGATAGCCTGGCCTTTGGCTGAAGCACTCTGGTTTGTGCCAAACTTTGCCGGCTGTCATGGAAACGGGTGACACTGTGACATTTTCAGTCGGGTGCGTTTATCACCTCCTCTCTCCCTGCGCTGTACTCTGCTGACATTTTGGGATGGGTGGTGCTGGCACTTGCTGTACAAACCCTGGGGCCTCTGGCTCAGACGTCTCTGTTGATGTCTTCTCGCGGGCTTTGCTAATGAACGCACCGCTGCATGTTATGTGCTCATGTGTATGCATGTATGCGCATCCATGTTGTCTTCTGTTTGTTTCCCTCTAAGGCTGATTTCTCACTTTGCTGTTGTATCTCATCGCTGCGCATCTTACATAGTTCCAAGTGAATTTTTAAAACTCCCCACAAGTTGTAGTACAGTGTAAATGATCTATTATGGAAATATTATGAATAAATCAACTCTGCTTGCATAATTTATACTTTGTTATATGGGACTATGTGCTATTAATGTGTTTATGCATCCTAATATGAGTACACAGACCTTGTGCTTAAGCTGCAAGCCCAGTAATTGAAAATTGAATAGAGCACTGAAGTTGTACGCTCATGGCTCCTGGCCTAATATGGCAGATGGCTCACTGAATCTTTCCTTATAACCACTCCCTAAAGTGTGTGTCGGCTTGTGTAACTCCTCAGAGAAAAAGACTCCTCAAAGCATCCTCTCAATGATTCAACTCTACGTCAGTGTCAGTAGTGGGAGCCAGATAGCGTTAGGTGCTCTTGGTCTTGCTGGGTTTGACTCTTCTGTTCCTCCCCAGTTGCCTTCTACTCTTGCGGGGGCTCACCTCCTCTTGAGTGAAAAGTAGTTTTTTAAGATGGCATCCTCTACATTAGCTGTGGAGAACTTTAAAATACACTGTTTTTGGGAAAAGTTAATCAAGTAAAATTGTAATTTAAAGCCTAAATGTTACCTGACTTGCTCCAAAAGCAATGATGCAGAGGAGTTCAGTCACAGAACAGCAAGCCCATGTGCAGAAGGTCAAAGTCAGTTTGATTTTTGACTATAAACTTTTGCCAAAGACAGACAGGTGGAAAATACATTTCCCATTTGCATTTCACTTTAACACTTGACTGTCCTAGCTTTGGTTTACTTTTCTGGCTTTGTTTCAGAGTCTTTCAGAGGTTTGAGATGAGGTTTATGGATAAGGAGCCATAGGAGAATACTCTGAAGGATTCGTTAGAAATGTAAATATATGCACACACTGTTTGTGTGAGTGAGACACAAGGAGAGAGTCTTAACCATATGGTGTTACTGAAAAAACTAACAATTCACATTCTAGGATAAACCTTCATTAATTGGCAAGGTCTAGAGATTTATTTATTTTATCAGGGGGATGTTTTCAGAACATACACTATGTCTCTATAGGTCAGACAATTTTCTCTGACTGAATACAAAAGAAGAACCTTGGAAATAATTTCACAAAATCTAAAATGTAGTTTAAGGCTCAACAACATCTAACATGTAGGAACAATAGGAAAGCTAAATACAGCCTAACTGTGGTACAAGTTTGAATTTGTCTAATTACTAATTACTTTGAAGACCCTGGAATCTCAGTTGGGGGGATTGAGCTGAGGTGACTACAAGGAACAAAGCATATGATGATTGTCTCCTCATGCCCTTTGGATGGCCACATTGTCATTCTGATCACTTACCCTTTCTCATGGGTCAAAGAGAAGCGCATGTGTAAATACTCTACTGTATGTGCATGCACTTTCAAGTTCTGTTGTGGATACCAGGTATTTTCATAATGTTCATAATGACCCATCACAGCCATCCAAGAATCCCTCTATGCTGCGAGTCTTTATTTAGTTTAAACTTGTGCTGTCAGGAGCATGTTGTGTGTGTTTTTGTGTGTGTCTCAAGGCAGCGCGCGGCCAACGCTCAGCACTGACACGTGTCTTAATGTGTTAATCACAGATGTCTATTCCTCTCCCACCCCACCCACAACTCTGACCTCCCGCGGACCTCCCGTGGATCTTTGTGCCCTGAGCCAACACCGTGCAGGTGACACAAGGCGGCGTGACTTGCAAACCACACGTGTACCGGACTGTAGGAAGCAACAAGCAAAATGAAGCAGCTAAATTTATTACACGGTGAAAACAGACGGCTCATAGTTAATAAGTTTAGCACACATATTTCAAAGAATTAGATAGGATTTAGTTTAGGTTGAAGAGAAGGTTAAAAAGAAGGCATCTTGACTTGGTTTTCAAGGTGAAGACATTTCTTCTCAACAGAGGTTTGGAGCAATGAGGTCTATGTGGTTCAATGAATAGTGTAGAGACTGTTATATCGGGGAAATGCAACAACAGCTTCATAAGAGGATGCATCAGCACAGAAGAGCCAACCCTGGAGGAGCTGTGTCTGCAGTCCACCTCCACCTCAAAGTAAAAGGGCATTCCTTTGAGGACAGCAATGTCCAAATTTTGTCCAGAGAGGCCAGATAGTTTGAGAGAGGTGTGAAGGAAGCCATTTTTGTGAAAATGGAAAAGCCCTCTTTGAACAGAGGAGGTGGCCACAGATTCATGTTACCTAGTATTTACAACAGTGTTCTGAAACCTAAAACAAACCTGTCTCACCTGAGCCTTAACAACTCTCACATCTGGAGTCACACTGCCCTTTCATAGCTAAAGTTTATGAGACCAGTCTGGTCCAATCAGGTATAGCTTCAGGTCAAACCCCTCCCTCTAAAGATATAAGCTCAGCTCTCTTACAAGTTGAACATAGAATTGAAAAAGTCTCTTGGTATAAGAAACAAAACGTCTTCACCTTAAAAACTCAGTCCAGATGCTTTTGCTTTACCTTTTTCTTCAAGATGACCTGGATGAATGAGAGTCTTCACAGACACATAGTTTAGTTTGTTGACAAACTAAGGCAAGGTGATGTAGCCACAAGTCACAATAACAATTAGGTTATAACAATGTAACCAGAAGTGTGATCAATTGAAACCCACATCTCAACTAAGGGTTCATGTGTAGGCAAGTATGGAGTGCAACCTTAGCCTTGTTGCCTCTGAAGAGCTATAGTTCAAATTTGGACAGTTTGGACAGGAAGTGTCCCAAATTTAATTCTAATTTGGATGAAAGGAAAGGGCTGAGGGGAAAGGTTACACAGCCCTCCAAACAAAGATTTTCCAAGAAAACACTTGAAACAGAGGGGTAAGATAAAGTTCCCAGCATACAACGCCTTCACCTGCACCGCGGCTCTGAGAGAGGTGAAAGATGTAAATAATTAATGTCCTATGTTCCTGTTAATGTTGTTCTCATATTTGTACTAATTCGTTTGCTAACGTTAGCGTCACATCGACAGGTCCCAATAATGTATTTGCAGAATGTTTTAGCTGTTTGTCTGATATTCATGAATAACACTGCTATCTGTTTTTTCATTAACATTATTTACGTCTTATGACTGTGACCAGGACCAGATGAAACTCATACGCTATGGTCCAGAGCAGAAAACAAAGACCATTAACTCAAAGTCAAATTACACGTAAAATATTTGTCATAGGCTGAACAATGTTTCTAAAATATTCTTTTTGACCAATGGTGTACTGCATCATTGTGCCTTTACAGTGGGCTATTTAAAATATAGATGGTCTTGATTTAATATTATCTCCCACATACCTAACAATGTTTTCTAATGAGCAAGATTAGAAGTATTAGTCTGACTCCTTTTGTCTAGGATATATAATATTCAGATTTTATGTTGAGGTGAATACTTGGGTTCCAGTTGTCAATACATGCTTATTGCCAGTGTTTAAAATACACTGCCTTCCTGGTTTGAGTAGGAGTAATGTGGAGGGTAATATCTCCTCTTTGACATCTGCCCTCAGCAATTCTGAGCTCGTCCACCTCGTCACAGCTCTTTGCCGTGGGCCCTGCTGCTCCGTCTGATGTCCGCTCACGCAAACCTCCAATAACACTGTCTTCACACGCACAGACACGTACTTATACAGATTCCATGCAATTAGACTCGTATGGTGTAAGCTTACTGCCTCCCACGGATCTAACCAATAAGGTCATTTTGCAGATGAAGAAAACAAATACTTCCATTTCTGCAAGTTGCCAGTATCGACTGCACCCTGCAATCTTGCGTTTTCCTTGAAGTAATCCTTGTATCATCGTCTCATCTGAATCTGTGCAGCGACGTATGTTGTCCTATAGCTAACAATATGCATTAAATAACCAATTAAAGGCAGTCCATAATGCAATAGATCTAAAGCATGATTGTAATTACTCTGCAGTATTTGCTTTTTTTTTTTTTTTTTTAAGATCCGGCACAAGCTTCAATCCATGGCTGCTGCTGTTTGTGTACCAAGAGCTTTGTTTGTCTTGGCTACATAATTGAATACCATTAATGCAGCCAGCAAGTGGTGCCTCATCACCAAGACATGGTTTGATCTTTGTTTAAAGTGTGTCAGCTTTTTAGCCCTATTTGTAGTTTGTACTCTGGGTCGTCTGTGAAGCACATAAGAGCTAGCACTTTAAAAGGTCACTAATGCACACCAGCCAGCTGAAGGAGAGAAAAAGGCGTGCTCAATGTTTGTTTGTTTTTATCTCTTTACAGTGAGTTCTCTGGAGATGTGAGGGCGAACAGGGCATAAGAAAGAAAGCAAGAAATGTCTGCTGCAGCATGTTTTAGGTGTGCCTCTAGCACAATGGGCTGAAGATCCAAAAGCATCCAGATGTTTAAGAATTGTGAGTCTTTTCAGCAGCACAAAGACAAAAAAAGACTAAATGTAGCGCCACCATAGAAGCTGCTTTATTAAAAACACAAAGAACTACCATTAGCGTAATGTAACTTTCCCTAAAGCTAACTTACAAAATATATTTATATATTATTTTTCAGATGTCAGATTTTGTCCCCAAAAAGGTGATTAAACTACAATCTCTAACTTTTACTTAAATTATTCAGTTAAAATTGTTCAGAAAAGAGACACTAAAGCTAAGGCAAAGATACATAAGGGATCCTAGTCTACCTTCCCCATGTTACACCTACTCTAAAGACTAAAACAGCTTTTGCAACCATTGTTTTTAAGTTCTTGTCCCAAATTAAGTCGGAAATTGTATCACTCAGACCTTTTCTTGTGCAAAAACTTATTAAGTTTAGTGGATATGCCTTTGCAGTGTTAAAGCAGTGTGGTCGGAGGAGTGCAGCGGTAAGGTGGGTTAGAGTGGTCCTCTCTGAAGGCTGTATAGGCCATCAAAACAGAAGCCACCAAACGCTCCGCTGTCAACCCCAAATGCCAAAAAGAATCAAGTGTGGTTGAACAGAGCCAAACCGACAATGTTAATGTGTGATTGTACAACAGTCTGTGTTTGTTTTTGTCTTAGGTTTGACATAACAGGGTAACAGCCAGCCATAAGGAAAAAGAAAACAGGTAAGAGAAAAAGCCTGGATTTGAGCATAGCCTGAATATGAAGGTGACTGAATAGTTCCACCTGCTCCTGTAAATGAATATATTGCAAGTCCAAACGTCTGCCAAGATGTAGCTACTTTAGCAAAGGCTTGCCAACAGTTTGTTCCTACTCTCTGCTGATGTTAAAAATAATTCCCAGGATCATGTTAACCACCATCTTAGTTTTTAGTAACATAGCGTTTAACAAAGTAATAACCTTTCTTCTCATAGAAATAACAATGCCCTGCCACCATGTCTTACGCCGAAAAATTTTCAGAAATGACAGATACCAACATTTAAAATATACACCAAAATACATTTACAGTTTACAGCAATAGTAAAAATCCTTTAAGTGTGTTAACTGTGAGAACGAACCTTCAGATTAAACAAAAAAAATAGTTTTAATCAGCTGCTGACTGATTCAGAAAAGAAAAAGGAACCTTTGACTTGTGTATGCATCACAGATTTGAGTCTTGCGGTGTCTAGTTATATTTCTGTGTTAAAAAACATATCTGTAACTATATGGGATTAGTGTCTGCATAGTTCATTTGGCCACCTGTCACACTCCAGTTTGTCAAACAACTTCACGCTTCACACTCACTGATTTTTTTTTTCTTTTTGGCAGTGTTTATAGTGAGTTTGTTCTGCCATAGAGGAATGTATAACATGAAGAACTACACGTTCTACAAAAAAACATTGTATTGCCTCATGAAACTCACATTTATGGTCAGTTGTATTCAAAGACTATCTCCAGTATTATCTTACCTATTTACTGTTATTCACTACTGTGGATTGATATTATTCTTACACATTTATTTCATTTACATGTTGCAGATACATTCATTTTGTTTCTGCTTTCTGAAATCGTATGGGTTTTGTTATTAGAAAGAAAAAAAAAATAGACAAAATTAACCAACTGTGTCAAAATCTGGCTCACATTTGATACAGAACACGGTTATGGTCAGACATGATGAGTTTTTGAAGAGAGAGAGAAAGACCAAATGTCACAGTTACAAAATAAAAGGGTTTATGGAAAGGATGTATCTTTTCTTTACTTTGATCCCGGGGGTCTGTTCTTACAACTGATAAAAAAAAAAAAAACTACACCTTTCCTTTGCCTCATTTGCTTTCATTAAAAGCTCTTGAGTCCATTTGTGTAAAGCCCTAGATAAATCCCATTACAGGTAAGTAAAGAGTGCTTAAACAACATCTGACCCCAGATGACACGTCCCTCTGTGCAGATACTTGAGAGGCTTCCTTTACAGTACAGTTCTAAAAAAATACATGTCTGTTGTTTAAAGCATAATAATCCATTCTTCACATTTTATACCCATGCCTTCGTTGTTTTCTCATTAGCAGTCAAAATGCTCCAGTTACACTGAACAAAAATTTAAATGCAACACTTTTGTTTCTGCCCCCATTTTTTATGAACTGAAACCAAAGACTTTCTCTATGTACACCAAAAGGCCTATTTCTCCCTAATATTGTTCACAAATCTGTGTAAGTGAGCACTCCTCCTTTGCCAAGATAATCCATCCACCTCACAGACACGGCATATCAAGACGCTGATTAGAGAGCACAGGTGTGCCTTAGGCTGGCCACAATAAAAGGCCACGCAGTGCAAAACACCTCCTTTGCATAGAGTTGATCAGGTTGTTGATTGTGGCCTGTGGAATGTTGGTCCACTCCAACAACGAACTGCAGTCAGGTCGAAACCCCGATGAGGACAAGGAGATGAGCTTCCCTGTGACAGTGACAGTTTGTGCAGAAATTCTTTGGTTGTAACCCGATTCTTGCAGCAGCTGATGTAATGGTCCTGGGCTGGTGTTGTTACACATGGTCTGTGGTTATGAGGCCGGTTGGATGTACTGCCAAATTCTCTGAAACGCCTTTAGAGACGGCTTTATATTATATTATATTTTAAAATTATATTCAATTCAAGAACAACAGCTCTTGACTTTCTTGCAGTCAGCCGGTCAATTGCACGCTTCCTCAAAATGTGCATTATTTATGGCAATGTGCTGTATGATAAAACTGCACTTTTATTCTGGCCACCCTAAGACACACCTGAGCATTAATCATGCTCTCTAATAAGGGTCTCCATATTCAACACCTGTGAGGTGGATGGATTATCTCGGCGAAAGAGTAGTGCTCACTAACACAGATTTGGACAGATTTGTGAAAAAAATTTGAGAGAAATATGTCTTTTGTGTTTATAGAAAAAGTCTGAGATCTTTAAGTTCAGGCAAAAAGCGTCTAAATTTTTGTTTAATGTATTTTACCAAGGTCAGAACATCACAGGTGCTGAAATGTGTGAAAAACATTAGATGTGTTGATCATATACGTGTGAGTGAGTAGAATGTACAGTGAGTAGTTGAGAGTTTATTGTTACACATGTAGCATTTTGTTATGATATAATTTTGGTTTTGATGTGGCATCATAACAATAATGTGTTGTTTTAACAGTGAAATATCTTGTTTACATTTGACCGCTGGCTAAAACAAACACAGAACAGATTCCCTTATGTTAGCACTGACCATGTGACAGATGCAAAAACTTCTTTGGAAAAACTTTCTTTCAGTGCTTCAACATCAAACCTTCAGTGTCACATGAGCCACTGAACAAACATCACAATACTCTAATGAGAATGGGCTTGTTCAATTCTAGAAAAGATACATTTAACTTACAAAAGTGTTTTTTACTTAAAAGTATTCACAAAAACTAGCTTTTGAAAAAAGAAAGGTTTTGTGAGCATGTTTTGTGACAAATTGCTTTTTTTTGTTTAAAGAATTGTATAGTTAAGACAAAGTAATCAACAGAAACTGTAAACTTGTGTTTACACTGTGTCATAACTGTGTCATAAGACTCATGTACTTATATTGACCTTAATTTTCTCTTTCTGCTTTGTGATTAGCCTATGAGATGACACAGAGAAGCGTTGGCTGTCTCACATAAGAGTGAACTCTACTGCAGACCAAACAAGTATCTAGTGTCACATCCCATTCCTGCTCGCTGCGAGGAATGTCCACAGCTTGACACTTGTCCAATCTGAGCTATCTCAAGCCTTCTCCTCCAGCCTCGCTCGTGCTAATCTCTCCTGACACCTCACACGGCTCCGACAGGGAATCACTCTTGCCTGAAAACAATCCCTGCATCTCCCAAATCAGCAGCAGCCTCCCTGTGCTTCTGCCTGTCTTTCTTTCTCCTGCCCTATCTCAGCCCATAGCCATTATGTCTTCTGTGGCCTACTCTTACTCCCATGTCTCCATTTGTCTTTGTCAAAGCATATTCAGATCCCCTTCCGTCTCTCTCAGTCTTTCTCTCACCATCTTTCCTTCTCACTTTCTCGGTGGGTATATCAGGCCGGTGCCGATGAGAATCTGCAAAATAACAAAGTGATTGCTATGTTGACTCAACTCTTTAAAAATGGCTACAATAAAGGGTCAAGCCTTTTGGGTTGTTTCACAATGTCTGTTATTACTTTTTTATTGAGGAAAAAGGACACAAGAGATTTTCTAATAAGATCTTGTTGATAGTAACAGGTCAAGTAAGCAATTGTAGAAATAAAAGGACATTTCAGTTTAACAGAATTGCAATATACTCCATGATTATGTTTAGTAGAAGGAAATAGTTATGTAAGAGTAAATGTATGTATGTATTATTAATCATAACAGCGTGAGTGAGTTCAGGTTGGGAGGTTTGGATTAAAAAATACCTTGAATATCTGATTGACAAATGCATGTTGTCTACGCTATGGTGAAAACTCCTAAGTGCCCAGTTGTGCTTTACAACAGTGTTTCCCAGCTGTATTTCCGGAGACCCATATAAGAAAATGGCAAACAGTTGCAACCCCAAATTTCTGTATTGGGAACTGTTTGATGCCCCAATTAGTGTCCTTTTGTTTTCACTAACCATTTCAATCTATTTCCAAAACAGCAATTTTTTATACATTGACATGATCCTGGAGAAATAACCCCACGTATGGTTCCAAACCCACTATTTGCATATCACTCTTTTACAAAAAGATGCCCCTCAACCTTTCAAAGGCATCACACAGAATACTTTCACTTTGAATGTCTATTGATCAAAGTCTGTCAACAGTATTTTTATAAGCCACTTTGCTTGGAAACCAGAATGAGCTTGTACTCTTATAAGGAAGACACAAAAGACAAGAAGTCTCATGAGACCGGTCACTCAAAAAAATCCCATTTATTTTATTTAAATGTAATCAAGAATTCCAAAAGATAAGATAGACAAACATGTCATTGATTCCATGTACAAGCTGTTTGTTCTTCTTATCCATTGTTAAACTAGTATAGAGGCTCCGCCCACCACTTCATAAAGCACAATCTCATTGGCTGCTGGGTAAAATATCTATCTGTCATTGGCTGTAGCACAGAAGAAGAACTCTTGAGGGGTGAAAAAAGATGTAGCTATGGCACAGCACATGCTAAAATACAGTCCACACACTCTCTCACACAAACACAAACACACACACACAAACACACACACACACACACACACACACACACACACACAAACATGCAGTCCTAATAGGCCGAGTCACTCATCCAGTCAGTTTTATCTCAAGCAAGCTGTCAGGCCGCCAAGTTGAGTAAATATTACCATAATGCCTGTGTCAGTGAATGCAGCTAATGAATGGTTGACATCGAGTGAAGCTCAGAGTCAATCAAACAAAAAATTGCTCACCCATTGTTACAATGCGTTAACACTTTAGCTCCGAACCAGTTTAATTCTCTTGAGCCATAGACCTTTGAGAATGTCCAGCAGGACATTAAATAAGCCCGGGGGTTGTGGAAAGGGTTTGTTTGTCTAAATACTGTATATTGTGACGTTCCTCCAATCTCAAATACATCTCAAAGTTCAGTGCAGAATGTATTCTCCACTCAAACAAATATTGTCCAGTCATGAAGAAAAATAACACCCACTGCTGTTAACAGTGAATCTTTTCTAGCTCTCTCACATAGCACATCTGACAAATTGCAGTAAAATATATCTTCACAAGGGACGTATATATTCTCTGTCTTTTTTTTTTCTTCCCATTTGTGTAGCTTACAATGCAGGACAATGAAATGAAAACACAATCTAAAGAAGTAGTTGCACAGAATGAGGGAACAACACTACAAGTCAATTGAGTCCATCAATTATAGAGAGGATGTCCATTTTGAGCTTGTGCAGGGTTTAGTAGATGTTGTGTTGAGATTTCTGTGCGAGGAGGCAGAGGAGGAGTAGCATCTGATGTGTTGTGGCAGAAAACTAAACAGAAATCAACCCCTGTGTCCAACTGTTACTCCCCACATTTGTCCTCTGGAGCTTCCCATACAGACTCCATAGCCCGCTCACTTTGACTGATGGATATGAAAACAGAGGTGTCTGTGATGATGGGGGACAATTGGGAAAACTAGATGCATTCAGGCTTTTGAACAGACTCCCAGAAACACTTCCAGTTCGTTTGTCTTTCTGTGGGTGTCTGTCTGGGTGTGTTCTCAGTCTGCATACAGGATGAAGCCAGAGAAGGTGCTGTACTTGTTGTTGTTGCCGCCATGGGCTTTGCCTCCGTCCAATTTGATATAGACCTCGTCCCCGGCGTCCAGATGGAGGATGACGCTGTTGGAAGCATAGTCGTAGTTTTGGTCTGCGTCTTGGGCGATGGCGCTGGCACGGACCTGGACCAGGAGTGAGAGAAGGACAGGAAGCAGAAGAGGTGGGTTAGGGGCAAAGGCTCATGGGAAGTATTGCAGATTAAGTTAAAAAGAACTGTGCACCATAGATTCAATGAAGACACTTGAGTGGTGAGTAATGTTCCTGCCCACCCATGCCGTCTCCTGGAAGGTGCGTGAAGCTTTTCTATAAACCTTTGACCTTGTATACACATTTTAAAAGATTTCCAGGAATTCCAGGGTTTATATTTTTAGATATTCTATGCAAAAGGTCGAGAACAAAGTTGATTTCTTTACAAACCTCATCCTTAAACTTATTAATAAAGAAAAAAAATCGAATAAAATCAAAAGAAATACTGAGAAAAGAAATACAAAGCGTTCTTGAAAGTTTAACCTTTGACCAAGTATGATTCTGCCAGTCCAACAAACAAAGACACACATATAAATAAATAATTTAGATGTATATTCATGTAGATATGTATACTCTCTGCTGCTCAAACCGCCCTAGCACATTGAATATTGACAATCATAACTTAAGATTCTTCAGCGCAGCTGGATTCTTAGACCTTGACAAAACGGGGATAAGGTTACGAAACATTTTACACATTAAAAATCCATTAACATGAACACAAATAGAGAGCAGTACACACCATGAAAATTTATTTGCAATTATCTTGGAAGAGCTAATGAAGTAAGTAGAAAATGTGGCAAAAAAAAATATGTCTCCAATTTGGTAGTTCAACCGAGAATGACAACACAGAACTCAACAGCTCGAGTAAAACAAGAACACTCAAAAAGCGGAAGTAATTGCAGTCCCGTCAAGTTTTGTTTTTGGAAGTAAAAAGAAGGATTGGCGTTCAACAAAAGCTCAAATGTTTGGTCCGATTGATATTAAACCGACAGGAGCAAACAGGGTCATTCAAACCTCAGGCCTTTCTGTCAAACAGATTTATGGTTTCAATCAAGCCAGTGGTTGTTCACAGAAGACCTGAAATTCAACCTTGCAACAAAAGGTTCTCAGAAAGAGAAAACACAAAAGCCCAGGCTGCTCGGAGGGCTTTACAGTGTGGGGTGGATTACTGAGAAATGTAAGAAAAAAGTGTTGAGGACAGCAGCTATTATTGATATCAAAATCTAATTTTGTAAATAAGCATGACAGGAAGTGTATCAGAAACAATTGTAACAGTATGAACTTCTTTTGTAGATCTGTGAAATTCAGTGCAGCTTTTTAAAACATATGTTGTTGAAGTATTTTTTCTAGTTAGTTGAAACTTAGCTAGAAGCAGCAGTGACATCTAATAAAGGTCATTTGGTGGATCCTGCCAGTTACAGCTGAGGCACTTGGACCAATTAGATAGAGCCCTGCACAACAGTCATGAACTTCTGCCTCTGTTCGACCGAGCGCCGCCTGTGTTTGGACAGTGACATTCTGTAGCATCGACAGCCAAGTCCAGCTCATTGCTTTAGAAATAAAACAAAGGGTTGTATCATATGACAATGGTAGCTGATCTAGTGCCAAAGTTATTACAGTGCTGCAAAAGATTTGAGGTGTCATTGCCAAACACTGGGATATAACTTGCTAAACTATCCAAAACATTAAAAGAAATTGCTGCAGATCTAAACGTGCTGTCCAAAAACATTATAAGATATTTATCTGCACTTTGTCCCACTTGTGCTAAATACTCCTAACAAGAAGCAGAGTCTAACTTCAATGCAATGAAATCGACCCGAGAAGATCATTATTTTCTCTTGAGATGAAAATAGAAAAAACAGTGCATGTATCCTTTAAAATAGCCACTGGTTAAATAAGCCAATTAGTCATTTAGTCTGGTCAGTGGGGTTGAATCAAAATCAATCGTTTCTGTCCATTTGAAGTGTTTTCTTCTGGCTCATTATCAGGTCCCTAAAGTCCACCTGGGCCCAGTAGCCTTGGCCCGTTGTTTTGGTGTCGACGAATTGGACAGTTGAGGCGTGTACAGTAATGGATGCCCAATAATACACTGCTTTGTTCGAGGAGTGCACAAGGGCAAGGCATTTTGACCAATAGGAGGAAGAAAGTAGAGCTACAGACAAAACAATTCCTAACATAATCCCTAGACCAGACTGAAGATACTACATGTATTATTTTTTATAGTAACATCTTTACTAATTGGAGTTAAATTTAAAGTTTTGCAGAGTTACTTATTTAAATAGCAAAAGTAATGCTGCAATAAATTGCGCTGAAATGCCGAAGCCTCGCTACTATGGATTACTATCAATATTGTCAATAGCTTACACATTTGTAAATAAGATATACGTGTTAAAAGCCTCTCATGGAAATAGCATATTCTTCAACAGTAGCATTTCTTGTGCTTTTCCGATGACACAGAGAGGGTCATTGATCTTTCCTGTATAGCACAACAGCAAAAAGCATTTAAGTGTTGAGGTGCCTTTTCTGTGGCACTTTAGTTTGAACCAATGTGCTACAGTTTGTTGGTACTGCATTACAGATCATTTGTAAAACAACCTCTTTTAAACTGTCTTAGCCCAAGCTCTGCTTCAACTGACCTCCTCCAGAAATCAGCACAGTTTTATCCCACGCTCTATTCAGAAGCTGTATGAAATATAGACCCTTATTTTATAATATAAATCCAGTGAGTAGCAGTGGTATACTAAGCTGTATAAATGTATTTACTCATTGGATTTTTTACTGCTGGATTTGTCATAAATGTCTTTTTGGAGCCCTAATACATAAAAGAGCTGTTCTTTTTAATGCTTTCAAATAATTGTAATGTGACTGATGAAGACTGAACATTAAGTACAATGTAACACACTGTGTAACAAACTGTAATAACATGTAGTTACGTAGTACATACATAATGTAATTGTGTGTATTTAAATATGTAGGTAGGGTAAGAATAGGGTGCATATGTACTTAGTAATTATGTTATTATAGTTAGTTAGACAGTGTGTTACATTGTACTAAATGAGGTAGAGACAAGTAATTTAAAGTAAAAGTGTTTCCAAAAGGGGAAAATAACCTGCATGTATGGTTGTCTTTTTTAGGTTAAAATCTTACTTCGTATAAGTTGGCTTTTTTTTTTTTTTTTTTTTTGGTCTGGACAAGAAAACTCCCCTCAATGATCTGAGACAGTCAGTTATTATTAATTACCAAATGCAACCAATGATGTTAAGTAGAGATCTGTGAGCTGTGACTTGATGAGGCAGTTGAGGGAGTTGATGTTAAGGCATTAGGAATAAAGTCATTCTGTTGAGAGTTGTTAAGATGCTGCAATAATATGTGAAATATTATACACTTTTTTTATTGTTTATCCTCTTGATTAAATCTGGCACAGCTCATATCGATGTGCAAACACCGCCTCCTGTTCTAATCTGCAAGATGCCAGCGTCCAGTGCATATTAATATGATATGATGTGCCCTGAGCGTGCAAAGTCAACAGCGTCTTATTAGAGGGTTAGCTCTCGGGGTTCAGAGTGAGAGCAGGTGACGATGGCTTGGGAGGATTTGTCAGTTGGGATTTTAATGAAACTTTATCAAAATATTGACTTTGTGGTGTTCACAGAGAACACAGGGACCTCTGGCAAAGTCAGAATTTGGCTGATGTTATTTAGTTTTGTCTTAAGGAGCTAAATACAGAATGTCTGCAATTTCTGTAAATGTAATTTTCATTTCAGGATGAGAAAACTTCTGATCTGCTTTGATAAAATTTGCTTTGTGAACGTTATTAGGGCACCGTAATAAAATAAAAGTCAGCAAATCATGATAAATAGATGACTTCCATATCTATATTCCACTTTTATTTTCTTTTTGAAAGGTCTGTGAAGGTTCTCAGTCATCCAGGACATCAAAGTTTAAATACAAAAGCATCTGGACTCAGTTTTCCAGGTGAAGACGTTTCGTCTCTAATTCCAAAAGACTTTATCAATATTTGAATTTTGAAAACAGTGAATAATTCTATCTAAGGGTGCACTCACACTACAATGCCTACTCCCAATTGTGCTCAAGCATGCAACACTTCCTGGAATATGAGCCTGAGGATAGAGAGGGGCACAAGCACTCATATGTGGCATATACAAGGCATATGATCAATGAAACCTTTCATTTATTAATCAGTTATGCAACAAGGCCGATACACAGCACACCTGCTATACTCATGAAAATAACGTTTAGCAATAGTATAACACAGGTCTGCTACAGTAATTGTGCCAAGCCCAGGACTGGGTCTGTTTCTAGCAGTGTTAGTGCGGACCAAGATATATTTCTATTCCCAATAAAACTATGACTTGTTACACAAACTTTAGTCTTACCTGTAAATAATATAATTGTGTGTAAATGATGGTTATCATCTTCTCAAACAGCCCTCAATGATAAGCACGGAGGAGCAAAATCTCACTGTGTCTAATATAAAAATCAGCAAGCCCTTGTGGGGGTCATGAGCCAGAGGTTCAATAGACGGCTCTGTACCAGATGTACAGTGGAGGAAAAACAGTAGACTGGTAAAGCGTGACCTTGACACCAAATATGCAGAAGGACTTTGACAAGACAAACAAAGCATGAGGCTGCGAGCTGTGAGCTTCGGCGCTAGTAAATGAGGTGTCAGCCAACGTTGTCTTCCTTGTGGTTGCTCGCGCGTGTTTTTCCATCCATCACATTGCCAAAGTGATGGCTTTGATTGAACAATACTGCAGAATAGGCACATGGAAACTTAAGGGTATGTTTAACACATAAGTGAAGTGTGAATTTGTTCTCTTCGCTTATGAATGTCACTGATATCAATAATAACAGTAATATTTTAATATGTTACAGATGACTTATTAGCACTTATTTGATTGCTTTCACTGCAGGCCAATTATGTGGGATTGTGGGGTTATGTTATTTTAGCTTTAGTGTTGACAATGTGGTCGACTGATTTTTTCACACTTTAGTCCAAGACGTCTTATAGAAACTTTATACAAACCTAATGTTTGTGTGCTTTGTGAGCCAATAACGCCTGTTTCAAGAGGCTTTGTCAGTCTGACAAGGACATGTCGCGTGGCTTCTCTGACAGGGATTTGTTGACTTGATGTTGAGCCTCCATTTTGGATCAGCGAGTCTATTGGTCCTCCTTAAATCAAAGTGTGGTGCCATCTAATTGTGTTTGAACATTGCAGCCGTGAACTGCATGCTTAATAGCAGCTTAGATACAGCCTTGTCTATAGTCCCTTGCACACACAAAGTGACATCAAGATTCATTCTTTTAGATTGTAGCTGCTTGAACATAACTTAGAAATGCACTTTCATAATGACAACAGGAAACAAGAGGATGGTTGCATAGAAAGCATAGGTCTTCCTGTGTCTTTAGTGAAAAACATGATAAGTGGAATGAAATGGTAACAGGAGATTTGCCATCTGCCATGTTGAAAAAAGGCTTCCTGTATTAACTCCACCAGCTGTTCTTTTTTCTGTCTGACTTCTCAACTTACTGCTTGTAAACAAAATGCTAAAGGTGAAACTAGTGTCGTGAGTTGAACAAGTGCTAACGCTTGATCCAAATGATGGGGATAATGTGGTTTGAAGGTGTCATAGATCAGTCAAATAGGATGAGATTAAGACAACCCTCAGAAGATAACAGTGATGGAAAAAAGGAGGCATCAACTTTGACCTCAAATCCAACCACTCTTTTCTTCCCTGTCTCATCACATCGAGTTAATTACATGGATCCACACTCATGTCTACCTCTACTGCTCTGACAACGAAAACCCAATCATTGCTCGGAGCCTTCTCTGAAAAAGACTTTTACAGAGACATTTTTACACCATTGTTCACTCAAAGCTTGTTTTTCTGCTGCTTCCTTGTCACCCTTAGGCATTGCACTACATCATAGTTTCAAACTAACCACATGAGGTTTCAGTGTAAATGTTGTATGAGACAGTCAGCTTTGCTAATGTGACAGTAGGCAATTCATGCTTTCTTGCTGCGATATCATCCCTACGTTCACTTTTGGGGGGAGGTGTAGCAGACTGTGAGTCATTTGAAGCCATTGACTGCTTTCCTCTGAAGAAGGAGCGGATAATTGTGGGTATCAGCTAAATGTCAGGGGCGTGGGGAGAGTCAGGGAGAGAGATGTTTGCATAAGAGGGCCAGGGGCACTTGTCTATTTCCCATATGCGCTTCATTATAATGAAGAAGTCTTGTGAGTCAACACCATAACATGTTCGAGGAAGGCGGCCACAGGAGACAATCCATAGGCGTTCCAGATTCTGTGTATTTAGCCACAACATAATGCTCCCTACTAATTTTGTAAGAAAACGTATGTAATTGCAGAAGGCATGACATTTTATTTCTTCACAGGCATGGAAACGAATGTAAAACCCAGGATTTGCAGGAAGCACTAATGGCTTTAGATTGTATTTTAAGACAAAGTTAATCATTCAGTCATGAAATAAAAAAAATCAGCGTGTATTAGTTCACAGCAATTAGGTTAATGTAAAAGAAGTAAAAGACAGACACATTATTTTTTGGTTCTCACATGTGAGACGCCAGTGGAGAGTTCTCAGTGGAATAATTGTAAAACTAATAGATTTATTACATTCAAGTGGTGGGCAGTTTGAAGTTTTGAAACCTAACCAATAGATGATAGATTTTCTCGGCAGTGCTCGCAGATGACAGCCCGATGTCATCTTGACATTTCCAATCTGTGTGGTATTTCCTAACAACACGGGCCAATCTTCATTTAATAGCCTTCGCACCTAATTAGACCAGCTCTAATGTTCCACTCGGCGAAGTGTCAAATCCAATGTCCAATTACACAGCAGATCAAGGCCAAAGGTCCGCCTCCACTACCTCTCTAGCTGATTATAGAAGTGCCACGGCATACATCACATGAAACGGAGAAGAAAGGGTCAGTACACATGCATGTAGCTTCCACATAAAGGGATCAATATCGCGAACTAAGAGGCTGCATGAACGAGGTGGCTCACTCAAACCCTGCCTGTCTGTTTAGGACAGAGTCTCTCTGTTGCAGCAGCCAGACGCACAGAGGCCTCTCAGTGCTGCAGTCAGACCACGATGAAGAATGGCACATCTGAACATTACCAGAATGTTAAAATCAATCAAGTCCAAGTATCACATCTATGAGTGAGATGTGAGATAATTCATCATATTCCTCAGGCTTTTAATGGCTCCTCACATCAACCAATAAACATTAAAACAAAGAACGCCTTCAACGTTAATAAAACCAGTGTTTGTCATTCAGACTTTTTTTTTTTTTTACAAGAAACTGCAGTAATGAAATCAAACAGTAAAGAGCCTCATCCAGATGGCTCGTATTTAATGTTGGGATTGACACCACATGCAGAACACAATGTGTGGGCTTCACCTGTGTGTAGGGTAGATAGTTTTAATCAGATTTATGTACGTTGAGGAAATCGACGTGTGGTATTAAACTATTCTTCAAGTTATAGAGAGAGAAACGTATACCTCTGGTTGCATCCTATGCTAACTTATTTGCCTTCAAGAAACCTCATTACAGTTGTCCTGCACATGTCTGTACGTAAAGTTTCTGCAAATACAATAGTAAGCTGGTTTTGGAGTGTGCATTCATATATAAAAAAGAGTTTTGAAAGTAAGCAAAAAAGGATGGACATACAGTAATAAATGGAGTCTGCTATTTATTGCTGACTTATTTTAATTTAAAGGGACATAAAACCCTCAAACAAAAGCTGCAATTTTATTCTTTACAGTGCAATTTCTTCTAAGCTTTTTCAACACATTAGCCATTATATTTTTTATTATGCCTTTTGAATGTATGCTGTATATTATTTTCATTGCTAATACTGAAAATGTTACATAGATACATTTAATTTAAAAGGAAATTTGATGTCACTCTTTTTTCTTTTTTTTTTCTTATTTTCAAATTAGCTGTGTTGTTCTCAAGGGAACTGTTCTTTGATGAAAACTCTTTAGAAAGTCTGCTCCTAGCCTAGAGGAGAGATGGAGGGCAGCGCGCAGTGGGGTGGGTGGAGGCAGCGGGTTCGGAGGGTGTGGCGAGGGCAAAACAAGCA
Source organism: Neodontobutis hainanensis (assembly GCA_024349245.1). NCBI lineage: Eukaryota > Metazoa > Chordata > Actinopteri > Gobiiformes > Odontobutidae > Neodontobutis > Neodontobutis hainanensis. The sequence goes on along the minus strand of JALDNG010000086.1, from coordinate 1,349,268 downwards.
TGCTACGTCTGGTGTGTGTGTGTGTGTGTTCCAGGAGAGCGCAGCAGTAATTGCTAGGGAAGAGCCATGTGCACGAAGGACGTTGAAGCTTATTAAAGGAGGAGACAGAGTGATTATTCACTATGGTCCTCTTGAGAGACTGACGCTCAAGTCATTGCTTTTAATTAACTCTGAAACGGTTTTGCGGATTAATAACAATATTAAGAAGGGAACGGAGAGGAGAAGCGCAAACACTTTCTGGATCTGGTTCAAGCTTTTTAATTACAATTAAATAGACTCTTTGGCACAATAGCACAATAATTATGTCTTTTCTCCGTCCCTCAGCCTTCTACCACATCAAATGACTTTGTCTTAATTGTCACTGCTGTGTCTCTGAGGGGCATGTTTGTGACAGGTGATGATAAAGTCTTAAGAATTATTCTCCTGCAGCATAAGGCAAAGAGGAAGTGATATAGCAGTGCAGAAAAAAAAATTGGATTATGAATAAAGTCTACATAAAAATAGACTGCATGTCTGTCTGTTTACCTGGATGGCCGCTTTATCCTCAAACCTTGAAAAGTGTCAAAAATCCCTAGGAAAATGTTGAAAAAAATCTCAGGAAGTGGAAGCCAGAAAAGATTTTGATGTTTGAGACTGTGAGAATGCCTGGAGTGGGAGGAGCACATAGCGGAGTGAAGTGCAGCACTGCAGGACCCGGGACCCAGCCTCAGCGAAAGCCAAAAGATGATAAAATACTGGTATTGTCTGCAATTCCCTGGCCTCCCTTGTCCCAACTCGCAGCGTAGCTTTTTGCTGCCTTAATGAGCTGAGGAAAGCACCGGTGTGACTGGAAGGAGCATTGGTTTGACTCCCAGCACTTCATCAATGATGTAGCACGAGTTGGCCCACCATTTATAACCATTCACAGTCGTTTACAGAGTCTTACACTCCAGGGCCTGTTGTTCAGGCTACAGTAATAAACACCACAAGCAAAAGGAAACGCATGTTGATGCTTTGGCTTTTTGCATAGGACACTCAAAGACAAAAAAAAAAAAAAAAGAAGAGGAGCAGTTCTACTTTATAAACATTACATGGGTCTCCGGAGAAGCACAGCGAGCGCAGATCTTAAGTACCTCCACACCCTTCTCTTGGGAACACAATGAAGCGCCAACAGAAGGCGTTTTATAGCAACATATGTTCTTCTTCCCCGATTATATATCAATGCTTTTTACGCCCACCCGTAAACATTACTGGTGAGTGAGATATTATATTTAGAAAAAAAGTCTGGCTATAACTTGATTATTCATGCTGGTGTGAACTTAGAAAGGGTAAAGAAATTAACCTCTGGCAGCCTTAGTTCAAGCTGCAGAGCCTTGCCAACTGTTTTTCTGCATCTACTCTGTTTACTTTGAGACCCCAACAGATTAACACCCTTGTCTAAGTTTGAATTTATCACCTGACGTAATGTATAGAAAATATTGCACATAAACAGCCAGAGAAAGAAAACATGGAATAAATAAAAGCGAGCCAGTATAAGTTATGTATTTTCTCATTGCAGTAATACATTTTGTCACTTTGAAGCCAGACAACCTCATATCCAGAGCAATAAGTTTGGTGCATGTCCGTATAGTTGTGAAACTGAACTGGGGACAAACGGTGTGAACACTAGACAATTCCTGTAACCCATGTTGCTTTTAACAAATGTAAAAATTGTCAACATTATTTATTCTTATGGAAACAATATTTAATTAAGTTGAACCGATTGACAGTGGGTTTTGCTAATGTTGGCAAATGTAATGGCTGTTGCCATGGTAACAGTGGACACTATTTAGAGTTTACCTACACAGCAATGTTAAGCATTTAAGGTCTTACAAAACAAACTTCATTTTTGCAGACTTATTTGAATTGCGAGAGTACGCAGCACAATTAGGACCAAGAGCCGAAAGTACTTTTGTAAAACTGGTTCCCAATAAAACACAAACTACTCCTTTTGTAATAAAAGCACGAGACTAACATTTAATACACCACAATAAACACTATTTTCAGTGTTTTGTTGCAATTGATGAATTATTGGACAATAATAATTCATTATATCAGAAAAATCATAAAAGTATGATCACAGCCCAAATTCATAACATAAACAACCTGCATAACCATGTATTTAAAACTGTTACAGCAATACAAAGTGATAAGAATCTTTAATTTTTCTTCAGAGAAATTTCAGCTTTTATTTATTTATTCCTATTTTTGGTACTTTCCGATCACATATCTTAGAGCACTTTGAAGAAAACAAATCCGACATATGATCGGAAAGCTGCAAACTACACTGGAACACATTACATGTGAGAAGACCCTCTGGGCGCAAAATACAATTAGAGTCCCATTAAAATGATGCATCAAAAAAAAGCTGAGACTAGATTGCGTAGTTGGCATGTAATGTGTTAGATTTAGTGTGAAGTTAGGGACAAGGAGCTCATGCAAGAAGAAACGGTAATATTTTTTTACACACATTATTTGAAAGTTGATAAAGGTGTTGTGATAGATGGAAATTGTTTGACAATAAATCACACTTCTATTATAACTAAAATACTAATACACAAAACAAGACACTAACATGAAATGACTGTATTAAAAGCCACACATTAGGTTCATTATTTCACTTTGCTGTTAGCTGCTCTTATTTAGCACAAACTGTTCCATTCTTTGCCTACTTTACAAAGAAAATGCACTAAAGACATCTCAAACAAACTGTGACTATACTGTGTCCACAAGCTCATGTCAGGATTCATTCTATTTAAAAATGAAAGGAAACAGGGAAAGATAAGGACACGTTGCTACCAGTCAACACATCTTTATCTGGAGGCACGCTGTGAGCCACAGCTGTGCGCTTTGGGCTCGGTGGCGGCACAAATGTGAGCGGCTTGGCTCACTCTGACACTTCTGGTTAAGACTATAAGCTTTAAACATAAAAAAGTATTTTAAAAAGAGTTTAAAAAGGGAGAACAGAATAAAACTGAGAGAAGGTACTGAAAGGTGTAGATGATCATTTATTTCTCTAGAGCAAAAACGTTAAAAGGGAAAACTAAAGTTTTAATATAAGAGGTGGTGAATTAAGTTCCGTGTTTCACATAGACAATGTAAAGCGCACATATAAAACTGCAAGGACAGAAATATGGACTGCTCAGAAAACAACGGAGAAAGTTTAAATGAGAATTGGGGAATGACTGACCTGTCCGTTCTTGCAGAGGTCAGCCCACATGCTGGTGCCATCTCCTCCTCTCATCAGCACATGATAGATGAAGAAGTATGTGCCCGGGATGGAGCAGATGAACTTGCCCGAGACACCATCGTAGTTGTTGCCAAGGTTTGTGACCACATCGTCAAACTTAAGGATCTCATAGCCTTCATGTGGGTTCTTAAGCCCCGCATAAAAGGCCACCCGTGGGATTGTGTTGTAGGTGGCGGTGCTGATAGCTCCGTTACCCCCAAGACCCAAAATACCAGTCCTGCCCAGGTCTCCTCTGTCGCCGGGTGGCCCAGCTGGTCCTGGGGGACCGGGCTCACCAGGAGGTCCAGGTGGTCCAGGTTTCCCAGGTCGGCCCGGCTTCCCCTGTGGGCCCTGCAGTAGTGTGGACGGAGGGAGCACGTTGCTGTGGTCACTCAGCGCCTCTGCCTCGGCCTGGAGCCCAGTGGAGGTGGTGCTGCTGGCCGGGGTGCCCTTGTTCAGGTAGGGGTCGCACACCATGCGGCAGGTGCCCAGCATCTCATAGTGGCTGGCATCGGTGCTCACGGAGCTCACAAGCACTGGGATGAGGACCACCAGCACCAGGACCAGCATAACCCCCACGGCAGCCGCCACCAGGGTCTTCCTCCCGATGCTGAGTCGGGGAAGGGGCTGTGCTGCCAGCGTGGTTCTCCCGGGAGCGGAAATGGTGACTGGTTAAAGTGGGGAGCCTTTCACCAAAGGGAAAGGGGACCCGCGGATCCCGAGAAGAAGTTACAAAAGAGTAGTGTAGAGTAAAAGTGACAGAGAAAACGACATGCACTTCTGACGGTAAGAGTCCCTCTTCTCAGTTCAAGTCAAAAGTACCGTCACTCAGGCGTAGAAGAAGTAGTCAAGTACAAGTGGAGGCATTCAGTGCAATCGGACTTGTGAGAAGAAGAAACAAGAAGGATGCAGTGGAGCCCAGAGGAACAGAGCGAGAGACAGACAGAGAGAGAGAGAGAGAGTGGTGAGATACTGAGCAGCCACTGGATCTCTGTCTGTGTGCGTGTGTAGATGTGTGTGTATGTGTGCTAAGTGAGTTTGTGGAGCTCGATTCTCAAGCTTGGCTTTTATACAGCGATGGCAGCAGCACCAAAGCCCCCTCCTCTCTGCTCTCACATCCAGAGAGAGGCTGGTACTGTTACACCCCCCTCTTTCTCACTCAGACGAAGGTCTGTCATCACATTACATTGCTTTCTTTGCTGCAAACTATTATGAGAACTGCACGCATTGATTCCTCTTATGGCCACTCATGGTATTGCAATGAAAAATCCCATTCCGCCAAAAAAGGATTTTTTATTTCTTTAAAACAACAAGACAAAATTATTGTCAAATGGCTGATCACAAACCATGGACGACATTATACTACTTTTTTTCCAATATCCAACTTTCAAAAAAAAAAACAATTAGGTTTTGTTTTTGTCAAACTCACAAAGACAACCGCTAATTTTCATATTTTTACTTGAATTCTCTCCATGCATCTCTTATTGGTATTCCACTCTTTTATTTCCCTCTGCATTTTCCCCTCATTATTAGTTTCACATCATTTCTCTGTTTCTGTAATAATAAAGATGTACAGTAGCTCTGGTAAGCAATTCTTTTTCTCTTGGAGGTGGGTTATAATACTTCAGCAAACTGACTTGTTGTCTGTGCAAGACAAGACAACATTTAAAGATATAGCTACTACTAAGTGCTATTACTAAAAGCTAAGCCAGTCATGTGAACTTTTAAGACAGGATTTTTTTTTATGTTACAAAAGCAGGTGATGTTTTAAGGTTGATACTGACACGTTTGTTTGGTGCCATACTTCCATTTGCCTTATCCTTGTCAATAGCCTTGTTTTGCCACCTGAATGTGCTTGTATTTCTTATTAATGTGTTTTAGGTATTGATTTCATGTTTCTTTTTATCAAATTAAGGGTCCAGGTTGAGAGAAAAAATAATCTATATGGAGCAGTGATGTCATTTGTTTGACATTTCCCTGCCTGAGAGTGATGAATGTTAAAGTGAGAAAGCAATGAAAGGTTTTTAGATGGCAAACACTCACAGGTCATCACTTGAAATGTGTTTGTAGAGTAGGGTTGTGGGTCTATGTTAGACAATAATTGGACAAATAAAACCAGATGCAATCATGGAACATACACAACGACGGAATGAGGCGGGGAAAAGGGGAATTGAACCTCCAACCTTTCAGTTTTAGGTCGACCTCCCTACAGCTGAGCCACTGTGCATTGTTGTACCACCTTAATTTTTTTACTGGTAATGGACAGCCACAGTGACTGATCACAGTCCACAAATTGCCTTATCCGAGAATGTCAGCAACAGCAGTCTAAGTAGAGACACCCAGACTTTCCCCTCCCTAGACACGTCCAGCTCTTCCGGGAAAATACCGAGGTGTTCCCAAGCCAGCCGAGAGACATAGTCCCTCCAGCGTGTCCTAGGTCTTCCCCGGGTCCTCCTCCTGTTGGGACGCGCCCTGAAAACCTCCCGGGAAGATGTCCAAAGGTGTACTTTGAGCCCTTCCTGAATGGCCGAGCGCCTCACCCTATCTTTACGGGAGCGCCCAGCCACCCTGCGGAGAAAACTCCTTTTTTCCGCTTGTATTTGGGACCTTGTCCTTTCGGTCATGACCCACAGCTTATGACCATAGGTGAGGGTAGGTAGATCGTCCAGTAATTTGAGAGCTTCGCCTTGCAGCTCAGCTCCTTCTTCACTACAACAGACCACTGCAAACCGCCCCAGTGCATACTGAAGGTCCCAGTCTGATGAGGTCAATATGACTTTATCATCCCCCAAACCAGACTCCTTTCGGCCCCTGGGTCCCACAAGCCAGCCAGGCCTGATAGGACTCCTTCTTCAGCTTGAAGGCATCCCTTATTTCCGGAAGTTCCCGATTATATTATATAAATTTGGGTCTAATAATAAAATCTGATTATTAAGAATAGTATTCTGATTTTAAGAGTCGGCGTATATATTTTACATTGTCATCTTTCCCTTTTTTTGTACGAACACGTGTAAAAAGCTTTTAGAACAACACGTTTTGATTTTGTCACGCTGTTTCCTCAGAACAGCCCACATCTCAGTTTAAGCTTGTGCTAATTAGTAGATTCAGATGGTGTCGTTTGGGCTCTGCCTGCTCTGTGTCATATGATTGTGCCTATTTTTGGCTTAGATCAAACTAGAACTTTTATGATGGATCGAGACGGATCAATGAGCAGGACACATGACTATTTTTCACCAGCACCTGACACATCACAAGTTATATCTGTTTTTCTGTCTCTTTATCATCATTAAACTTTAGTTGCAAACTTATGGCACCACCAGTTGGCTGTCTAATTTATCACTGAGCAGTGTCTGGGAGAAATAACCATATAAGTGGCATAGCAGGTGTGCTTCAGATGCATAGTTGCCTGTTTAGTTTTACTCCTCGTAGCAGACATGAAGTTTGTTTATACATGGAAGCACACCGGCTGTAAATTGGTTCTAGGGTTGGTTTAGGGGGCTATTGTTTGTTCAAAGCACCTGGCGGCTGAAACGACCATTTAGAATACTGCGCCCCAAATTTCGAAATCTCTGAACCACAGACATCCGTGAGTGATAGGAGAAGAGGAGAAAAGTAGGGGATGGAGACAGAAGAAACAGCATGTGGTATGTCATGGAGAGAGTGTGTGCTCTGGGTATCAGGGAACTTTTGCTCTATTTGTTTGAAGGGTAAACAAAAAATTGTAAGGACCATATTAGTATGATCTATTATAATGATATGTGTACCTCAGATCTTACGTAAAGAAATATTTGATGATTGGTACAGGACCACAAGATTTCTTTTTGGTTGTGGCACTAAACAAAGACACCTTTAATGCCAACTAGTAGAAGTTTGACATGGGAACTACTGTAATTCGAACATTTGACTGATGTTCTGTTGCCTAAACCTGCAATTTATAACAAATACCTCAACAAACATCAATTTTCAGGTACATTATAGTGCATTATAGGAGACATTGTTAAAATATGCAAGCCACTCATGATGTTAGTACATGTTCATTTGGAAAAATCATGGACATAGATTTTTTTAGAAAATTCTCACATTAACATATAATTAGGGGAGGTAATGCCCAACTGAAAATTATTTTTTTTTAAAAAGAGCTCAGACAGAATTTGTAGACAGTTAACCATGATTTCTGTTTTTTGACATTAGCTCTGAGAAGTGTGTAGATCTAAGGATAAGACAAAAACAGGAAACCACTGGCTCAATACCACTGTCTCGAGATGTCAAACCTCTCCAACAAACCCTTTTAATCACTTTGTTGTACTCCCCGGGTACAAAAAGATGGGTCGACACAACAAATGTGTTTCCAAGTCTTTTAGATGTACACAAGGGAAAAAACACAAAACATGGGACAGTTCAGAAAAAGGCCTTGTGAGGGTTTAATTTATATATATATATATATTTTTTTTTTAAGATGAAACTTTACCAGGTCAGAGAAACAAAACAACATCACAAACACACACGCAAACACAAACACAGGAGAAGCCTCATCTGTAGTTGAGTTTGTGTGTCTGATTGCTTCCCTTGTGTTGCTCCTGGCCGAGGCTTATCAAAGAGCCCCTTTCATAAGTACCAGGATCTAGCCACTGCTGTGACTGCTTGGCACCCACTGAGGTAGTTTAGAGCTGGGGAGGGAAGTAGGAGGGGGGGTACTCCAAAATAAAAAAAAAAAAGAAAAAGCAGAGGAAGTCAAAAATTGAAGAGGGTGTGTTTGGGCATTTACCGTAAAATAGGAAATATCAAATGTGAAGGGAATTGATGGCAAACTGTTTGAGGAATGAGTGTGGGTTTGTTTATAACCGATAAAGCAAAAATAGGAAGGAGAGGACAACATTTGAGTCTGGGGAGAAGTTTTTTTTTTTTTTTTTTTTTTTTTACATATATATAGTATATAAATGTGTATGTGTAGAAAATGAATATGTATTTGCTTTAAACCTCTCTGCATCAGTGATTTCTTGCTGACGTCTACTAATGCAGGTGAGAGCAGGAACAGTGAAGGACATGACTCAAGAGAAAACACACTTGCACACTTACAACACCCTGAGGGCACGTGTTCCTCTTCACTAAAGCAGCTACGGCTCTATCAAGCCCCATGTTTGTCCTGTTTACCAAACCGTGCAACTGCACCACAGTAAGTAATGGATCAGAGTCTGCAGACCATTTCAACCGCTCAAAGGCATCGTATATTCTTTTACTTCATGCACATGCTGTAACCCCAATGTAATCTTACATGTTCAATTGAATTAGCCACGTTGAATGTACACATATTCCAAACTTATTGAGAAATAATATTAAATATCTATAAGCCTAATGCATAGACATGCTTTAGCTTTTACGTGGTACATAGTACAGAAATCGTACTTTTTGGTGCAGTTATGTCTCTGCTAATCCAGCCTTTTAGTCTTTTGTTTAGCAAATTCTGTGTGTGTATTATGTGCTGAAGGTTACTATTAGGTTGATAATTGCTGTTTTTGGGCAAACACAGTGGCTCTCTTTACACTGGAAAGGGCATTTATAAAATTCTCAGCAGCTGACCCACTACAACGAGGGGACTATTGACCCTGTTTTCTGTAGAAAAAAAAAAACGTCCATAAAATTTCAAGATTAGAAAATTATGTAAGGTTGCTTTATTATAGCTGACTAACATTGACTTGTTTCTGTCTACATGTTGCTGAAAGTCAAGTCCAATTTAAGGTTTAGAACCGGTCTGACCCACTGCAGGACAATAACGTGTCAAAATTTTATATGAATTCTACCACCACACAAACAACTGTATGAGATTCATATGTGTGCTCTCCCAGTGCTCTTTGCCTGCAGTTTTGGTCTGCACTCCTCTCCATCCAGGGTTCAAATGATTAGATGACCTTTCCACCTCGGCCAGGACCACAGTGGCTCTCACAGCATGAGCCAAAAATTCATCTCCTTGCTATAACATTTCAGATCCCTCTACGGTCGGTCTGCCTCTGGTGCACATTTGATTTTAATACATTATTTTACAATTACCATATTTGCTCTCTGTGCCATCATTTTTGAAGCTGTGGCTGAAGCAGAGTTGTTGCTTTTTGTCCCAAAATGGAAATTGTAGTTTACTTTTACATTAGTACATCTAAAAGCCTTTTTATACTCATGTAAGTAAGGCTTCAGATTTGCAGTTTTGATTCCCAAAGCAACATTCAACCATCTTGATTTCTACTGACACTGAAAGCACTCGTTGGCATCTTGTTTTGACACATTTTAAGACTAGCATAGGTCTGTCACATTTAAACACATTTGTGTCAGTGAAGCATAAGATGTATAACTATCCAAACATCTAAATATAGTAAAAACAAAATAATTTATTGAAAGAATAAAAATGTTATCAATATCTTGAGCATACAGGATCAGGACATTGCCGGAACAACTGTGCATACAAAATGTACTAGTTTAACATTCAAAGCTGATAATTTGAACATTTAATGTGCAACAATAGCTCGTTCTGTTAAGAGTTATTTCCTGATTTCTATTTTATGAAGGTAATACGCTCTATAGAAACAGTTGATGAGCCTAAGTGCTGGTTAAGTATTTTCTTTGTTGGTATTTGACCAGAGGGCGTCCATGCAGACAGTGAAGACGAGAGCCTGTCATATCCACAGCTGGGCCCCAGTGTGGACATCTCTGCTGGACCCTGGTCCTGTTCCTTGCGGCTGAGAGCTGCACACAGACCAACTGCACAGGAGCACCAGTCCCGCAGGACCACGGGCTGTACTGTCATAGCAGCACAACACGAGCACAGCTACTATACGTGAGAGATGTTTTATCACACGTAAACACCTTTCATAAAGAAGTGTTTATGACAAAAGAACCACCTACAGATGCAACCAAACATTCTGTGACTCATTACATTTAAATTATCTGTTTTGTCTTGCTCTTCATGTCTTTAATTCAAAGCTGGGGTAGGCATTTTTGTCACGCCAATCAGTGACAGCCTGTAACAACTTTTCTAATGGAAAATTCAAAAGGTTCTATATAAAAAAGTTGAAGTAAAAGCATCTGGACTCTTTATCAGTTGTGAGGATTTTGATAAAGTCTTTTGGAATTAGAGACGAAACGTCTTCACCTTGAAAACTGAGTCCAGATGCTTTTACTTCAACCTTTTTTTAAGCTGTCCTGGATGACTGAGAACCTTTACAGACAAAGGTTCTGTACTTATTTACAGACCTTTTCACTGCAGCAAACACTGAAGAATATAAAAATGGAGAACTACTTTAAAATGTCCAAATAGCACTACAGAGAAAAAAACATGGCCTCAACAGTATTTTAGCAGAAATTGACATTGTGTTGGCATTCTGTCTGCTTCAACATTTTTAAGTTCTTCCTTCTGCACTTGTAAAACATTTTAATTGGGCTATACAGAGTTATAAATGCAATGCTCTAAATTACCATACTAATATCCTGCAAAAGTCTTAAGCTGAACAACACAGAAGGTCAAATGTATATACGGGCAGCAGATGCCTAATGAAATCACTGCATATTGCACCAAGAGCCTACTGAGTCTGCAGAAGAACAAGCCAAGAGTGTGTATGAAAATGTGTGTGTGTTTAAACACAACACCTACAGTAAAATAACTCCCTCTCAGCATTAAATTGCCAAATCTAACTAGAAGGCTATCAAAAAGTTACAGTAGATGGGTCTTGCTGCTTATGTGTCATGTGAATACTCCACAGAGACACGTCACATACATTCATCTTCAATTCTTGTTCCCTCTTGCTGCGGGGGACCTAGGCTGCCCTGACCTCCAAACTGAAGCCAGCCGCACAGCCCACCCTGCAGATTGTATCTCACGACAGGGATCATGCCACACAGCAGCTATTATGCAATGAGCATGTATTTATGTATATGAAGTGTTTCTCTCGCATTATGTGGAAACGTGGAAGGAATTTCTTATGAGATTTTCTAGTCCAGAAAGCTTCCTTGTCACAGGCCTTGACTTTAGGCTCTGATATTTATCATATAGCCATCGGAGATCAGTACAAAACATCATTAATATGAAAATCATTAATATAGATCTGGAAGCGGAGAGAGCACTTCCTGAAATAATGAGAAGCCTTATGATTAGTAACGCTGCTTCCCTACATTTGCGTACACATTTATTATTAATCATCATTGGGAGAGTTTATGTACACTATATAGAATATTTACATTCAGATGTGAGTTTATTGCTGTTTTTTCTGAAACCTCTGGGTACATGAACAGTGTAAAAAATGGTAAGTGAGACAGCACCCTCCAAACAGTTAACCTTGACCTTGTTTACCCGTATTTGTCAGCGTCAGAGTATTTTTTTCCCCAGAAATAGAATAAAAAAAACCTGGCAGAACACATTTCCCAATGAAGTCTTCTGAGATCAACGAGCAAGCTTGACCAGCTGACAACACACCTGGATCCAGAAAATGGTCCAAATTTCTCCTGTGAGATTGAGGCAGACAGAAAGCCTGCAGACGTGAGGCAGAATGAGTGAGGAAGGCTGGGCGAGAGTGAGGGGTAGGGTGCAAAGGGGAGAAACCCAAAAAGCGGCATTGCCTTCCCTCCACCCTCAGTACGCCATGGCAGTTAATTTAAATTCTGCAAGGAGACAACCCATAAATCACTTCCATTCTGACTAATGGCTTCTGCACTGAGGGAAAACTCTCACCTCTCTACCTGGAGACTTTCTGCGCTACAAAAAATATAGGCCACACTCGCTGGTGTCTATGTGCGCACAGTGTGTACATATGTTTATATATTTATATATGTGTGAGTGCTTCTCTCAGACAGACAGTTTTTGAAGGAGTCAGCAGCACAACTAACCCCTCCACGTGAGTAGCTTTCACTCCAGGCAGAAATCCCCAGGAGTTGGTCCATAATTAGCCCCGTAACTGCTACGCCTGACGTCAGAAGTATGTGACACTAAACTAACCTTGGACTGGTTTCCAAAAAATCACTCAGGGTTAGTGCTCACCGGGACAGCTCACCCAGATCTGTGAGTCGTGTGAGTCGCAAAGCTCCTGTAAATTTGTTTTCTCATATCCTAATGAATATGCCTTTTCAAAGTGTTTATCTGAGGCATGCATTAATGGTTTATTTATGCAGCCTTTGTAATGTCATACTTGATCATTTGATTTAAATGAAAGGAACATTTTCAAACAAAAAGTTAAACAACATTGTATGCATATATATTGATTGAAAAGTCAAAAAGATACATTTGATTTTGTTGACTAAATGGGACATAGACAGGAATTTCACCTGCATTCCCAATGAATAACACACACAGTGCTATGTATTGATGGAGATACAGTTTGTTGCCCCCCTCAGTGCAGTTGGGGCAATCCTGTAAGTCAGGTTAGGAACACTGTGTGACTCCTTGCTCAGGGCATTGATTTATTTTTTTTTCTTTGTTGCTTTACAGTTTTCTGTTAGTAACGGCCTTTGCTCCAGAGTGAGACAAAGCGCCTCAGGGCCATGTTTGTTTCTTTATTGCCACTACTCATTTGAGTATGCAGATGCATGACAGCTACAAAACATGCTGCAAAGTCTCTTCTGGATATATCACGCAAACACAAGAGTGCCTCGTGGCCAAAATATTATTATAGCAGATAAGTCAACATAATATTTAAAATTGATGTATGCAAACCTTTGAATTTCAAACAAAACCAAATAAGCATAAATAACACTGTGAAGGAAATATAAAGACAGATATTTCATCAGACTGATCCATCGAGAGACCAGGAGAAGATTACAGAGTGTGCTTTCCTCTCTGTAATCTGTTAGACTCTGTACATACACTCCAGATGAAATGGAGTATGGCTTGTGCACTGACCTGGATTAACCAGCTTGAACCAGCCTCACCACTCGTCCCCTACCAGAGACACAGTTGACCTCCAGCTGTGATTGGGGGACTCCGATCCCCCCTGTGGGTCCCACATGTGTTTAAAATACTCTAACATCACCGATTCTCCCCAGCCCTTTGCTTGTGTATCCTCCACACCATCCACTTCCTGCTTTATGTCCGCTTTGACGCTATGCATTTAAGGATCTGTTAGAGATGTAGTTGAGGTTTGGCGCTCTGGGGGTGTGTCACACACCTGAAAATCCTCTGGAACAGAGAAGTCACGGCCTTCCCATTCGCTTCCAGCTGCGGAGGGGAATCATGAGCCCGCCACTGCCCAGGGTTCACTCATCTCCACCTGTGCTTAGAAATGTGCTTCACATCATCTCACATACAAATGTATAAAGTTTAGATCAATTCCAGTTAAAATGTAAGGTGTACACATTTTTAAGGGCATTATAACCTCATATGTACTATATCAAATTTATACCATACTGTGTCTTTGTCAAGGAGGTAGGGACATGGTATCTTTTTTCTTGGTTGTTGTAGAGATGGGAGTTAAAATCTAACAAAGATGTAAATAGAGAGGTGAAATGTTATCAAAGCATCTAAAAGACCGGTCTAAAAAAACACTCTTTTTTTTTTTTTAAAGCTTTTGGTCCCACCTCAGACTCTTACACAATTTGTCCTCTTCATTCATACATATTCAGACACTTCAGCCTATAAGAGCTCACAAATGGCTGAGGGCTATCCAAGATTCTTTAGGCTACTTACCCCTCTGACTCTCCGCTCTTCATCCATTTGTCTGATCTTAGCCATGACTCTGTAAGTCTATGTAAGTGTGGTCTTGACTACAACACTGTGGTATGGTGACATTTACTATGGTGGCGGCTATTATAGCATCGTCATATGGCCGTAATATTTGAGCACTGACTGTAATTGGGTAGCGTTAGATACCGATACCAGGTTTTAGTGGGGATTTGGTGGCAGTTAGCTATTATGGTAATTACAGAGTCCATAATGTCTGTTTTTTTCACTGAACGTGAACTTTTTTTGTACTATTAATGTTTTTATAACAGCCTTTTCAGCTCATCTCTATCGTGGAGCAGGTGTGTACAAATTTAGGAATTCATGTACAAGTGTAGAGCGCTTACATCAGATGTTACATTTTTAAGTCTTTGCAGTTCACAACAGCTGGGGCACACAAGAAACTGTAGCTGCACTGCTCACCCATCCCACTGACTAATAATGACTATGATCAATCATACAAGAGACTGAACCATGAGGACATTACACGAGATAAGCACTGAGGTACAAGCGCTCATGAGCAAAGCAGGTGTTGACTATTTTTGTCTGAACATACACATTGTGCATTTTGGACAGGCGAGGTCTCATTTTGCATAGGACTTTTTATCATCTCTGTGCACTCACGCGACAAGTGCTTCCCTTTTGTGAGTTTTCCCAGTGCTGTCTGAAAACCTGGTGCTGTAATCCAATCTCATTAGCCCTATGAATGGAAGGTGCGCGGTGTGAATCCATTAAGAAGCCTCTCGGTGGCTCCCCCCTCTCTAATCTCCCTAACCCTGTGGGATTAATCACCCACGGAGAACAGAAATCGATCCATTTAATCACTAAAAGATGTGACAAAAAATGCTGTAACCCAGGGATACTTGTGGGAAATTATTGGCCAATTGAAATTCATTGATGGGAGATTAAAGGGAACCAGAAAGAAGGAAAGTAAGACTTTGAGGAAATAGTGCTTTAATGAGGCAATTGCTCTAGCTGTGTTATATTGAAAAGACTACTGTTTATTCTGTATGCTAAAATTAGGGAAGTAATACAAAACAAGTCAATAATCAGGAATAAAAAACAGCTACAAAATGGCTTTTATTTTGTCATGTATTAAAGGGAAGCTAGAGTGGTCCATTTTCTCTGTGCCTGCTCAGGTGTGTGTTGGAGAAATGAGCTGCAGGTCCACAGAGAAGTGAGCTTAAGGTTTGATGATGTTTCCATGAGCTCATAATGAGAAGGAATGAGGGTCGCACGGGAATGTTAACCCACTAATAAAATCTGCCTCCCTTTAAAGGGTGTTAGAAAACCACAATTACCCCCCTGACATTTTTTACTTCATGATTTATGAACTGAATATTGCATCCCCCTTGCTAACCCTTATGGCCGCACAGTAATAAAGGGAAGTAAAGAGCCAGTATTGATCGACTAAAAAGTAGGCTTTGATTTGCTTGTGAAAAAGGAAGCATAGGATCGTAGGAAGGGCAAGAAAAGAGGCCTCAACTATTGATAAGGCTTTTTTTTTCCCTCGTGGCCCTCCAGCATGCAGCTCTTGGCCGTATGGACACCCGCCATGTGTGAACAAGCTTTCAGCTCGCATCATCTTCTTCACTTCCACCTATAATTGGCCATATGTGTCACCAGAGCCCTGCTGCTGCAGGAGGGGAGGGAAGATCACAGCTTTGACAAGGTGATTGTTGGATAGCTCTAGCTTTGACATGTCAGATAGGCTTTGGCTTTTAGGCTTCAACTCCTGAGCTGTATTTAGGCCCTGCTGTGAGCTGATAGTCCCACTGGTTAAAGCACCTGGTTAAAGGGGTAGTGCTTATCGTGTAGGTAGTATCACACAACTATGTAATTCTTAAAACAATTTTTATAACATTTTTGTCCATATAATCCAACAAACCTTTTAAATATATTCACTATGTATGTAATGCATATTCTTTACTACACCACTGGTATCCTACTTTTTCTCTTATCATTTTCCACTGGATATGTTTCTTTGGTTGCTTTGTTTTGAAGACATTGCAATAGGCATTGCTGTATATCACAAATCTCACATATTTTGTATTTAACAAAGTATTAAGTACTGTAATTTTAAAAAAATAGATGTCTTAGAAATAGGATACCAGATTTGCACTACATACACAAGTAGCATAACCAGTATTGCTGTACACTACTGTATCAACTTTTACTGCTGCTCAGTGCTACAAACAGCAGACTAAAGAGTTGACTATGGAGTTGTTATTGACTATAACTGGGAAGTTGTGTTCCTGCACTAAACTTTAAGCGCTTGCCCTTCATGCAGAGTCCGGACATAATGAGATATTTATAAGGTCTCAGTGGATATCTCTAGTAGCTCTGCTATGGACTAAAACTGTAAAGTAGATCGTGAGTAGGCCAGATTCTGAATATGCTGAATATATAATGACCCAAAGCAGCCCATGTCATGTGGCATTCAATGAGCATTCATTAACCTTTAGTGCTACTGCGATGCTTACCTGCATTAAACACAGCATATACAGTGAGAAGCACTCAGACAGGTAATGAGCTAATGATTATTGAGCATGGAAACCCAGCCTGAACTCATAATATAAACATGATGTAAAGTATTTACACTCTACTTATGCAATAAGTGAATTTAAACGTTAGTATCTCTGAGCTGTGCAGTCAGTCAAATTGGCTATGAATGTGCCAGTGACACCAGCTAGGGGAAAGGGGAAAAGGTCAGAGTCTGGATAAGAGTTTTATCCCTCTTTATATTCTAAATGACAAATGTCACACAAGCCGACTGCGTAAGGGCATGAGAAAAGAGGGAAGGGGTGTGGATAAGTGGCAAATGGAATATAATACTGAGATGATAATGACCAGATGCGAAGTGGAGAGTGGTAATAGAAATCATGTGAAGCAAAAAGACAGAGCTGCCAGTTTAGGAAAGAGAGGCGTCCTGCCACAGGAGAGCTCCAAGGCACGAAGCAGAGACATGGGGCATACCCTAAGCTTAAAGCATAAAGAAAACCACAATGGAGTCATGTATCCAACCATCGGTTTATGAAAAAATGAAAGCTTTGAAGATGTTGTAAATTCTAAGCTATGTACAAGCTGATTAGTTTAATTGAGTAAAAACGTTAGTTTAGTTTGAAACAGGGTTGCATTTTATGTACATCAATTTGAAAACACTGCATGTTCTGAATCATTTTGCAAGAATAAAACAAAATGGCTTAGATGGCAAGCGTAAAAATTAAGTATAAGTAATCGGATTAATACATAAAATTTTCACAAATCAATCTAAAAATTTAAAATTAACAACCCAATGAGTGGTCTTTTCAAGCATCTAAGCAGTAAATAGACAGAACAGTGTTTTCTCTTTCCTTTCAGCTGAAATGATTAAATGAACAGTTCTCGGCTTAGATTACATGTTCTAAATGTCAAACTAAAACAGAACATGTAGAATGGATAATCATTTGACACTGTTTATTTGTGCCATCAGTATTCTATAATAAGTCCACATAAATTGTGATGTGTGTTGGGCTACAGCAACTCTGTTTTTCATCCTGCACAACTGGTTCTGTGTGACATACTGTGTTTTTTCCTGCTGCTGCTAATTTGGTTATTAACATGTGGGTGCCATGCAGCCAGACTAGTGCACAAGTTAATAATGTTAATGAGGCATTTAGCCAAAGGATATTAAGATTGTGTCTTCTGACACAAGATGATCCTGACACAGAGCATAATACGAAGATGTTCAAATTACGTGTTGCCAAAATCCTTGTGTCTTTTTCTGTTTGAGCTTCTCACTTATTCACTTACTTTTCTGCCCTAATTACAGTGTAATTTTGTTCAATTACTCAACAGTAATTTCTTAGTTCATATGGCTCCTGTAAGATAACATGTTTTTAGTTACTAATTGCGATTTTTATAAGTTTATTTTTATGCCTAATTTACCAAGAAATAACTAACATTAACCCAGATCATCCCTTTATCCATCAACTCTGACTTAAACTTACTCTAACTTGAACTGAGGCTGCGCAAACGTTTTAAAAAGTAGCTCATGACTCCCTCTAGTGGTGCACAGTGACACAACAGGCATATATGCATTTGTGAGTCCTCTCAACTCTACACATCTTTAGCATACTATCAAAACTGTTATTTTCAGAAAAGTTTATTGTTTTTAAAAATCATTTTAGGATTTTTGAAAGAAAAAAATATACCTCTGTTTTCAGATTTAGCATGTCACACAAATTTACTTTTAATTGATCCCATTTTTTGGATTTGATGTTTGTAATTTTGTATTCATCCCTTGTAATACAAAAGGGATGTTTTTCAGTTGCACAAACAACTGAAAAACAAAGCAACATTGTACCATAATTGTTTCTCACTATTGTCTTCATCTTAAAAAGTGCAACCGTGCAGTTCTTTAAAACTGCACATAATAGTGATTATTAATGTTGGACCAATGCTTTGTAAATGATGACTTAAGGATTAATTAAGTTGTTACAAATACTCAAAAAATGCTTCTAAACCTGATAGCTGCACAACCAAGCGTATTTCAAAAAGGGTAACACCAGGGCAAGACGTGGTGTTTTGATGTCCTTCTGAGAGAATGACAGAGGAGGGAAGTGCCTCTGAGTCTGAGTCAGTTAAACACATGAGACCTTTGAGGACAGGACACCATCTGCTGTCTGTCCAGCAATAAGCTTTCAACTGCGTTGAGTAATTTGAACGCTTTACAATGTAGTCAATACTCTTTCTGTCATTTTGTTTGTGTCTAACACTCACAAAGACTGACAACTGCCATTTTCCGGCTCCCCTACCCGCCCTCCTTGCATTTCACTTCCTATCCCTTGCTATATATCTCAGTCTGGTCTGAGACGAGAATCTGCTGTGGGATTATGTACTGTGAGCTGCTAATAATGTTGAAGAGTCTCCTGAGCTCACACTCCCGAAGCAACGGTGCAATAAAGCCAGAAGCTGGAAAATACATGGCTATTTAATAGAAAACCCAAGCTTCTGAGCTGCTGCTGCTATATTTACAGGTAGCCTTTCTGCCTCGGCTCTGAGCGCTTGCCTGCCTTTGCTGGTTCGCCCGTCAGCCGCCTTGGAGAAGACTTGGCATCTGCTGTTCCGTGTATGTGCCCTGCTGCCTCCCACGCCGCACAGCCAGAACTTGTGCATCATTCTGAATGCTGTTAAAAGTGACACTTGGTTATGCAGCACAAAACAGGTGACACAGATTTAAAAATTATGATGTCCTCAAAAAAAGCCAAAATCGAATGTTCTCTTCATCAGTTTGTTGTTTGCTCTGCTCAGTGCTGCTGCCCAGTTTCTAAACAATTTGAATCTTGCCATTCAGTTTGTACCATCTGTCTCACACCCAAGTCAGAGCTGGTATGACACAACAGGGCCACTGTTTTGTTGTCTTGTTCTATTTATTCCCTGATAATGAGAAATCAGCAGAGGGACTGGCATGGGTGCTTGCTGCCACACAACTCTGCGTATGAAAGTCTTCCTAGCCCATATGGATAATCTACAGGGGGCTACTTGACTCTTCTGACTCTCGAGCACACATCTTGATCTCTCATCTTCAAAGTCTTATAATAAATGCACACTGTTATGCCTCCAGCTTTAAAGGAAAGTTTGCAGTGTTTTCTCTGCACACCAAGAACATGTGTAAATTGATCTTTGAGGGATACTGTCCATTGCCTCTTCATACACATTCTTTGGAAAATGTCAGGAAAAGGATGTCCCAACTTTTTCTTGACAACTGTGTTCACACTAGCAGCACATGTCAGGAGAAGCACACAGTTGTTCATACAGAGTACTGAACTTCTGAACTTGTGCACGTCAACAACTTGTCCACTCTGGTGTCACGGCCCCCCTCTGCTTTGCAGGAGCAGTTCCTCCTGCAGGCACAGGAGGGTCGTCAGAGACTGGACTCACTTGGGCTCAGAATATGTAACCCTCTCTCTCTCTCTGCTCTCTCTATGATCCTTTTCTTTTGTAGTTTTCCTTAGTTTTTCACTCAGTCTCATTCACACACACAGATTTACACATCCATGCACTTCACAGACACCTTCCATTAGGACATACTTACACCTCATTCCTTTCCCTTTGTTTAAAGTTAAAGTTTTTTGGTTTACAATTAACCTTTGGATTGTTGTCCGCGTCCCTTCATTATTGCCACAGGCTATGAGGCCTGTGAAATTTGAAACTCCTCTTGAGGATGTGCAGGTGTTCTTTATACATAAAGCCCATCCGGATGTGGGACTAAGTCAAAAAAGATGGGTGAAGTCATACTTGCAACTGTTCATGTGCATGAGGGAAAAATGCTCATGTACCAATAGATTTGCCTTTTACATTACCTCATGGAGAGTCACAGAGACGCACTCCCAGAACACACAGGATGCGCAATAGGTGAAATGAAAAAAACACAAATACAACCAGAAAAATCTACAAAATAAACTACACATGATTGTACTGGCAGACAATGAGTTGTCTTTCTGGCTGAAAGGTGTGCATATTTAAGGAGAAAGTGTAAAAGTGGCACTGCGTAACTTTTAACCATTAGAGGGCAAAGGTCCATCCACAGACTCTCTGTGTTGTTACGACTGCGACTACATATTCACGGATGTCGTCTGTTAACAAGAAGAGACTTTTCAAGCAGCAAGTTTGGAAGAAAAAAACATGTCTTCTGAAACAGTTTCTAGCATATTTTGTACAAATACATCTCTGCTACAGGCCATTGTATTGGCCAATTTCTGCACTCTCTATTTGAGTGGGGATAAACCATATCCCTCATTTTCTTGCCCCAAAAACAGGCAAGTTACAGGTTTCTGTCCAGGTACTGTGTCAGTGAGATAGGCTTGATTCTACTGATCTGATGTCTAAGAACCATCTAAATGATTTTGAGAATATATATTTCTTGGCTAAAAGTTAGGTGGTGCTCTTTTAAAGTTGACACAAGTTTAGAAAACGTGGGCGTAAGTACAGTGTGGTTGTCTTGGTCCAAAATCAATGACTAAACATCAAATATTAACTCATGAAGCTCGGTACATGTTGTTGACCATGTGCTGTACCATGACAACTGAAATGTTACCATTTGATTATTTTGAACTATAGTCACTAAGCAGGGTGTGGTGGGGGTTAAGGTATTATAAGAAGGTCAGAAATTTTGCATTTTTTGCATTTTCCCCTAAACTTTATCAAATGTTCTTCTTCCTAAATATAAAAGTCATATTTGTTGTATACAGATTTGATTTACTTTAATTACAATGTTTTTAGTTGGAATGGACAGAGATTGAAATTGAAAACAGCATGTAACTCAGCATCCCAACTATTAGATCCACTCCTAATCAATAGTGTCCCAACTAGTAATGCACTTCCCTTAATGAACTACTGTGGTTTAAATGTGTATTACATGAGGATTTCACTCCAGTATCCCGAAGTTAATTTACATTTCGTTTAATTAAAAACAGCAAACAGGAGTGGATTGCTGTCTTCGCAGCACACGGTAACACTGAGTGCTGTTGTGTCTCTCTGATGGATCTCTTTCACTTGAGCCTCTGTTCCTTTAAAAAAGCCCAAGGGTGACAGGGGTTACTAACTGCAAATGTCATTACACAAACCTTTTGTTGCGCTGGCTGCATCTGACGCCTGCATGCTTTTCTTGCTATTGTGTTGAACAGAGCTAGGACCAGGGCACAAGACATTTCTTCTCACTGTATTAATAAAGGCTTTCTCTCTTCATAGCAATCTCCCACTTCAATAAATCAGTCCTATCATTTCCACTGTCTGTGTTTTTATTTCAGGCATAAGCTACAGAAATGTTGGGGGTTCATCCAATTCTAAAAAACATATTTGTTGTGTGCCTCTTTTTTTATTTCTACTGATATTACTTGAGGTGTTTGCTGTGATTTAGATTAAAATCTATTAAAATCAGTCAGTTTGTAGACTAAATATATTTATATCAATATAACTCATACTACAGTTACTCTTTCTGGCACAAAGATACATTTTTGACTTAAGTTTTCCCAGCAACAGGCTATTAAAAAATCACTGCGTAACTTTTAGCTAGTAGCATAATAATAATAATAATAATAATAATATTTATTTTTATATAGTGCTTTTCCACCTACTGTAGTAGGCACTCAAAGCGTTTTACATACATTAAACTATTAACAGTGTTACAAAACTTCACTGGAGGCAATGTAGGTTAAGTGTCTTGCCTAAGGACACAACGACAGTATGCGGGAGAGAACGGGATGTTATGATGTTTTGGGATTTTCGAGCGGGGATCGAGCCGCCCACGCGCCGGTCAAAGGACGGCCACTCTATCCACTGAGCTATACTGCCACCCTCATGTAATATGTAACTTTAAAGTACAAAAATATACATTCTTGTATTGATTTAATGGTTCACGCGATTGTTAGAATCATGCCTATTTCAGCTGGACAGAATACGCCAATATAAATGATCCATGCCACTGGGATGAGCAGACCTCTCCTGAGTGCCACGCTAAGCAGCTCAAACACAGGGAGCAGATATTTTTAGCCCTTTCATAAATTTTACACTTGTAACTAAAACATGTTTCACACACAGTTGCCAGTTTACAATTCAGCCACCTGTGGATGAGTTTAAGTGTAAGTCTGAGTGATCCCTCATGTACATGTAGAAACACAGCTACATACTTAGACAACAGCTCTATTTTTTAGAATTTGTTTAGTACATAGATGAAGTTGGGTTTTTAATGTGCACTTCTGTTGTATCTCTCACACTGAGAAGCATCCTCTTCACAGCAGGTCTCCACCTCAGGCCCCTGCACGGCTCAGCAAGACCCACAAAACCCCAAACAACAAGAAAAAAAAAACACAGACCAAACATGTTAAGAAAAGGTCACAGACAAACAGCAACAAGTAAACCAGAGAAGACGCAAAGTAATAAAAACAAGGTATTCAAGTCGCCGAACAATGTTTTAAAGCAAGTCTGTCTATTTTAATACTCCTGTTTAAACTTTATGTACACTGTTGTTGGGTCAACTAACATGAACATGATCTTAAAGTAAAGAACTCGTTGTGGCCTTTGTGTTTTTAAATGGACATGATTACTATGCATGACTTCATAATGTGTCTCCTCATGTGATAAATATTGCACATAATGTGAGATATTGATGTGTTTTTATCAGTATGTGAGCAAATGTATGTGAGTGCTGACACTTAGGCAGGTGTAATAAAAATACCAGAAGTGTGCAAAAACAACAGGCTTTCTTGAAAATCCCTGTTGATTTGGACTACAGGCACCACACTTTAACCATTTGCCAGTTTATCAAAAGCAGATGAGCCCTTGGGTCAGTGCGTTTTCTTCTTTTGCAAACAGGCACTTTGATTTCAATGTGCCAGTATATTACAAAGTGTCAGGTTTCAAAGAGATTAATCTTCTGCTCAAATATAAACCACAGAGATGTGTGTCATACACCCAATCAACTTTTACTCATTTTTTTTTCTCAGCAGCCTTGTGAGACAGGTGCCGCTGTGTGCTGCGTACTGGGACCAAATGGCATTTTAAACTGAACTTACAATTCTTACCTGCGCCTGCTTTGTGTCTCCAGAGCAAGTGCTTTTCCCATTTAGTGCTTGACAATATCCAAGCTTTCTATTCATTTCCCGTCTTTCAGGCTGGAGGAAATGAATCACTGGGCTGTCAAGGAGAGGCACAGGAGCAATAACGGGACTGTGAGAGAAAAGAAACTTTGATATGTGAGGTTTGTTCACTCTTTATTCCTTGCAGACCCTTGGGGTATGTTATGGGACATCACACTGTTAGACTCCGGCTGCTAAAGCTAACAGACCTGCAGGTGTAATTTTGTCTGCACATCTTTCTCTTCCCATGCCATTCGCCTCCTGTGTTTCGTAGCTATCTGTTTTTCTCTTCCTTTCACACAGGCTGTTGCTCTGTTAGAAACACATTATATGATGCTTACTTAGGTATGTAATAAACGCATCAACATGCTTCCAACATTTTGCTTTTTGTTCTGTTCTGGTGAAAAGTGCATGCCTGATTTACTGACTGTTCAAGGGAGATGGCTGTCACAATTCTTAGGCTATTCAGTTACCTTCTGAGTGCCGAAGTGTAAGTGATAGAAAGCAGTTTGCTATGGGCACTGAAATCTTTGTGTGTGGACGGTCTCAACAGCATCCTCTTGTGTTTATGTTTAAGGGCTGTTGCAAGTGCACATTGTTGCATTATGAGCACAAGGTTGTTGCTATAATAAGATAACCTTTTTGTTCTTCTTTCTTCATTGTCATTACACATTTGAACCATAACAAATGAATGTGGGTAAGCACATTCTTAGAGCGTTTGGGGAATTTGTGCCATATATCTGACTGTGTGCAACACCATTAATATATGTTTATTCCATAGGTTGTGTGGAATATGTTCTTTGACTATGGAAGTCAACTAGTACTGAGTTATGTTTATGTAAACTATTGAGTGTGAATTGTTTTTTACAGGATGTGTGCAGTAAGGCTCAGAGCAGGCCAGAGTAATAGTAATGTGAATGATTTGTGTATCATTGTTGAAGATTTTTCAGTAGAGGGGTATGAATTGTATTAAAGTGAATTTTTATTTTTATTTATTTTGTTTGCATTTATTTTTGTGACAGTGTTGTGAAAGGACTGTGAACAGTGTGTATGAAGTGACCAATTAACACTGGTCCATGATTATTCAAAAAAAATTTCTCCAATTGGAAACAGTAAATGTATTGAACTGTATTGAATTTAATTATTACATGCATTACACAATACAAGACACCGCTAACCAAAAGCCTGGTAATTACCTGCCCATATCATAAATTGTATTGTATATGTTATAAGTAGTCCCGGCTGTTTTATATTAATCTATCGTTCCAAAAATACCTGTGATTGGTTGTGTCAGTCAGGTTTATGTACACTTTTTTCCTTTACTTCTGTCTATTTACCTGGATCTATTACAATACTGATTTGGGGAAATTTCAACAGTGATAGATGAACTAGAAATATCTGATATTTGAGCTCTGTCATATTACAGTAAGTCCAATGTGCTCTGTGCTCAGCAATGTTATACCACATGGCACATTGTTCTCGCTTTCCTTTGACAACGTGTTGGTGTGAGTTTTTTCACAGCGACTGGTGTTTCACTTTCTCAGGCCCTTACCTCTGTGAGAGAACTGATATTTTAAGGTTTGCCATCTGCCCATGTGCAAAAACAGCTTGGGATGTCTACCAGATGTCTCCAGATCAGTCTGAGATTCCTCCCTCAGTTTTCTTTTGGCTTGAGAGGAAAAGACAAACACCAACAAAAACCCACACTTAATGATTTCTGTGGAGTGAACAAAACAATTAAATGAAGCCTGCAGCATCAAAGTCTTCTGAGCAAAGGTTCAAGTCCCACAGGGAGGTGTAGTGCAGAGTAAAGACAATCAAAGAAAAATCAAAAGGTATGTGAATAGTCACTGTGTTTATTCTCATGCTTCGGGCAGCGCTACAAAGGTTTTCTCTGAGGCATCTCCTTATGTTCTTTGTTCATCCACTTTGTTTTCTGCTCAAGCACAAGTTGTGGATTAA
Source organism: Neodontobutis hainanensis (assembly GCA_024349245.1). Taxonomy (NCBI): domain Eukaryota; kingdom Metazoa; phylum Chordata; class Actinopteri; order Gobiiformes; family Odontobutidae; genus Neodontobutis; species Neodontobutis hainanensis. The sequence goes on along the minus strand of JALDNG010000086.1, from coordinate 1,323,752 downwards.
GGAAAAACACCAATGAAAATATCAGCCTTGTGAGCTGGAGCCAATGATAATTTAATTCAGTGGTTACATGCAAATGTAGGCAGATGAAGTTGGGCCTAGATACAAATAAAGGTTTGCTGATTTAGTTTGGTGTTAAAAATCACACAAAATATGTACAAAATTATTTTTTTGACTGATAAGACTTAAAAGGGAAAAAGTCAATAAAAATTACCTTTCTTTGAGACTTCTTGTCTAAACAACTCTTAAAGTAGCTTTCATTGCTAAATGATTGATCACAAATGCCACAATCTAAGCAGATGGTTTCACATTGGCTTATTTGATTAACGTTCAAGCCAGTTTTTATTTACTGGTCTTAGAGGAAAAGCTGCATGGTGAGGGGATTGATTGGTTCAAAGTGATTTATATTTGTTCATTATTGTATAGATATAATTCTGCCTCAAACATCTGTCTATTTGCAAAGCTGACTCTTGGGTCTAAGTGAAATTTGCTGCATTTAATAATGACAGAAGATGTGATTATTCCATTAAGTGATCACTTTTAGCCTGCATCATAATGGTATTTGAAAATATGCCTACGATATCTACGACCTATAACATTTACATTTATTCATTTAGCTGACGCTTTTTTCCAAAGCGACTTACATTGTTCTACAGTAATTACCAGTGTTACAGCCACTTAGGCAAGGTGGGTTAAGTGTCTTGCCCAAGGACACAACGAAAGTATGAACTGTGGGGAGAGCGGGAATCGAACTATCTTTGGGTTGAAAGACGACTGCTCTACCCACTGAGCTACTGCCGCTCATAACAATGACACACTCACATGACATATTATCCAAGGAAGCAGGGTTCCAGCTGGTTTAGATTTTTGCATGGTGCAATATAGCATAGGATTAGTCAGTATCTCTTCTTCTACTGACAGTCTTTTGTGTCTTATGTTCATACAACCACTGTGGAAGTGACAAGCTGCTCCTTTGAAAGAAAAATGTGTAAAAACTGACTCATACCATTTTAACTGTGGTTAATCAATGCAGGTATTACATGACGGGAAACACATGATATTAACTTAACCACCGTGGGGCAACCTCACTCTCCGGCTTTGCCCACATCCATGGCCACACTGCCACCAGTTTTTTCAAAGAAATGCACAGCTCATGGCTACAATATAGCATTTCAAAAGTAATCGATTTTCAAAAGTACAAAGAGCTTATTGAAGCTCTTAACAGCTCTGTTAAGCTAAAGCCACAGCTCGACTTAGCTGTGCATATAAAGACATTATAGAACAACAGTAATTAATTAATAAATTGGAGTTTAAATTTAGATAAAAACTGATTTAATTACATGTTTGGCAACTGACACACATGCTTAATAACAAATGCTTTATAAACCTCTCATATTTGACATTATCTCCTTGTTCTTATTATGTGATTACAGCTGCACTGTTTGTTTGTTGAGTCAGGCTTGCCAACATTTCTTGGAACAGTGTACTAGTTTTTCAACCTTTGCCTTCTCATATATTTGTTATTCCCTTGCCCATATCAAAATTAATTTCTGCATCTCTGAGAAAGTGGTGCAGTAACGCCGCAGAAGGCTAAAGGCTATAAGCTCCACATGATTATTGCTGATAGGGAAGAATGGAGGATCAGTGGGGCAGATTTTTCATGTGTTTCTTTGATGGATCGCTTGACAATTGTGATATGTTGATTATTCTAATGAACAGCAGATACTTACTCACTCAGCATGTACTAAACGTCATGTGAAAATTTCCAACATCGTCTTGGTTTTCACCTGAGTACACTGTAGCACAGGGTTCAAACAGGTTATGGTTTAGTGATTCTTTAGATTTTTTCAGGTAAGACTGCGTATGGCAGTTGAAAATAGTGAACTCAGAGTGTATTAGAAACAAAGGTTTTATATAAAAATGTATTCTCTAATAAATCTTAAAATACATCCTAAATCAATGACAGATGGAAAGACCTATGTTAAATCCATCCTGTACATGCTTTAAAGGGCACTTTTACTGACTGTACTATTATAGCAGTGACAATAGAGCATTACTGGGCCCCTCTCATGTAGCCTGTCTCATCCAAGCTGCCTGGGATTTATTGTAATGATGACCTTTTCAAGCAGCACTGTCTGTATTCAGCGCACATGTTTCTTGTGACGCTTCCAAGTTGCTGCTTTTGGATTGTGATTGGATTTGGATGGAGAGATGGAGACTATCCATGTGGGCACACACTCTGTCAGTGACCTGCCACAGTTCATTTCAGGGTTTCTCTATTGATCTCACCTTTAAACTGTGCCGTTTGACTACAGGTCCTCCATACAGTGTTGGCTCTCTGCTCTGGTCAAGTCAGTTCTATAGGGGCCATGGATGTGCTGGCACTGAGATCAGTGTTATTGGCAAGAGATCAGTCCAGCTTTTCTTGAGATAAGTCGATCAAGTAAATAGGAAATGCATGTTCATACAGAAATCAGAATAGAATACAATGATCACCAAACAATGACAGACAAGAAAACTGTGATGATAACACGGCACAATCTTGAGAATTATGCCTTAAATGTAATGGTATGAGTCAAGTTTTAAATAGTATTGGCTGAAAATAGGATTAGGAGATCATAACATCATAACAAATATTTGGTTTATATGTAGTGTGTGGACAGTCTGTCAATTTCATCTACAATGGTTTTGATTGATAATTGCAGACAACAATTTAAGTAATTTTAGTTTAGAATAAAGTTCAAATTTTCCAGCTGCTTTTTCTTGCCATGTTTTCTATTTGAAAGTTTCCTATTTCTGTCTGGGCTCATATAATGGATATGTCCTGTAAAGGCAGAAGACATGCACTTCAGATCAATAGTCTGACCACAGAGGCCATTACCACAAACCCAATGTGCCCTGTCGTCCTGGTACCAAACATCCAACTTTTATTACCCCAATTTATTGTTACCACCATGCTTCCAGGAATGTGGAGGAAAAATACAATCATGTGGTTTTATTTCAAATTTCCACCATATGGATTAGTATGGCACAGGTTTAGAGGTGTGCCCATTGTCAAAAGTGCTACAAAGGGTAAATAACGTGTCGACTTGAATCATCACTCGGGTGAAAACAGGAATCCAGAGCCAAAACCGTTTTCTTGTCTTGTTATAATGAGCCACCATATGCCAACACAAAAAAACAAAAATGTTGCAGGTTTTTCAATAAACATAACAGCTGTTTCTGGTTTGTGCGTTATGGCCCTTTTTTCTCACATTAAAAACACTGCTCTTGCTGTCTCCATTGCACTATATGGTGTTGGCATTGCACAATGGAAAATTAAGAAACAACCAGAAACTGTTCTTCTTCTGTGGCAGTTCCCATCCAGCCTTTTGCATCACTACACACAAATAAATATTTTATATGTTATTCAGTGGCAATGCACCTATCTATAAAAAAAAATACCAAATGCGGCTTTTGCAGATCCAGGATAATACAATAAATTTTATCTAGTAAATTTTTTTTTTTTTTTTTTATTGTGTTAAAAGACAAGTTGACGTAACTTTTCAAGAACATAGTGAGACTTGAATCACTCACTGTTAAAAAAACAAAACAAATTTAGCTCTATGTTGTTTAGTGTGTGCTTCCCTCTCACTGTGACAAAAGACCTTGCACCTAAGCAGCCTCACATAGACTCACTCAATTCATCAAACTCACAAAAGAGAAGGGTGTAAGAGAAAGAAAATAACCATGGTAACACATAGGAAAAAAGCCATCCATTGCTTTGTGCCCTTTTAAAGTGTCAGATAATGATTTAGAATGCAAAAGGTGTGGGCCACAATTCCTATGGCCATAGAATAGACAGTAGCCGAAGTATGGAGAAGGAGCAGAATGTTGCAAAATAAATCCATAACTTGCCTGGATGCATCTGCCCGGTCCGTCACTCTCTATTCCGCGTCAGTCAGAGGCAAAATGTCACACCTTAGATATGTTCACCCTGAGCTGCATGCTTTTAATTGCCTGGCGAGAACAGGGTGAGATCGAAGCAGCGCGGCAGCAAGGATGGGCGCGAGCTTTTAGCCCGGGAGCAACAGGGCCAGGTGAGAGGTGATAATGGCCAGCAACAAGACAAGAAAGCAATAAAGCTGATAAATGATGCCAGGACACACAAATGTTTAAATCCACTGCAGTGTTTGCATGTCCAACACCTTTTGCAAACATGAATTAGGACGATCCCAGTAGACACAATCAATTACAGAAATGTCACATACATAATGAATAGCAAGCTCGTTCTTGAATGTTATGAATGTAACCTAACATAAACTAAAAGATTATTAGAAAGGAGTGTTTTCGCCCTTTATTTCTGAAAGATATGGTCAAACATATGGCGAAACCATGACAGGTCACAGTGTAATTGTAAACACTCACAATTCATTTAAAAAGATTCTAATTTGCCAGAGTTGTCATAAATACCTTGGTGTTTGTACTGCATTGTAAAATATATAGGAGCCATCTGTAGATGATGATGTGATATTAATTGGATTATTAAAAGATTAACCCACTCCTCTCAATAAAAAAAACTATTTGCTTCAAAATTCCTGGGCAATTAATCTATTGACAAAGTGGGTTGCATTGACGCCGTCAATAAGTAATTCTTTAGTGGTCAAGGAACTGACTGCCACTGGCCAGGGGTAGAAAAAAAAACTAATGTCTATTTAAACCCAACAATAAGATTAATATGACCATTATGACCATAACCATAAAATCTTTGAATTTCAGTCTTTACTTTTCCATAGTGATTTTTGTATAACCCTAAAACCAAATCAGTGACATTTAATGACTCTCAAAAGATGTAAATTTATATCTCTGGTGGCAAAGAATGAGGTTCTCTGTAGACTTTACGGAAACTTAGCTCAGTTTAGTAAACAAAACAAAAACCATAGTGAATAAATGACTGTTAATGTATTTTCAAATGTAAATCTTGTCCATATATTGCCAAACAAACAGTATTACTTTATTTAATTATGACTTTGCAGAGATAGGCTAATAAATACATTTTTCTGACTGCTGGCTGGACCACCTACACCTAGGACGCCCCCTGACACCCTTACCCTCCCTCTGTCTGCTCTTCAGAGCATTGCATGGCTCTTATTGAGCACTCGTCTGTTTACAGATCAGCACCTCCCATTGGGTTTCGGATCAGTGGGATTATATTTCTTATAAAAAGCGGTAGAAAGAAGAAGGGGGTTTGACTGAAAGGTAGAGGATCAAGTCTTTAGAGAGGTTGTGTCGTGTATGGTGGGTCCCAATGCAATGACAATTTTGGGAAGGCGCAAGATTGGGAGGGGGGTTTAAATAGAAGAAAAGCCCATGCCTACAGATGGCATGATGGGAGCTTATTGATCTCCTGTCTGTGGCAAACAGAAGCCCCACTTAGTCAATGCACGAATGAGGATTTTCTAGCTTGAGATATGGAAATGTACAGCAAAAAGGCTATTTTTATCATAAAACGGATTGTATGAGGTTTTGACATTTATACATCCTTTGTCAACACCAGCACTCACAGCATTGTCAAGGCCCATAAACAGAACCCACTTACTGTATAAATGCAAACATTAAGGTCTTTAGCATGCCATCATTTATTTTTAGGATATTGAAACCTAAGCATAAGAGAAAAAAAAGAAAAAAAGTAAACAGCATGAAACACTGGCTAATTTGCATAAATGCAGCAGAATGTGCAGAACAGATTTGTTTTCATTTCAACCATCTCTTGACATGTTGTTGTGAAAAACTGTTCCAATAAACTATGTTTATGTTAACTCTAGTAATTATGACTTTGGCTAAATGATATGTCTTCGATTCAGATAGTTTAAGGTCAAATGTTGAAAGAAAGTGAGCTGAATAGTGGACTGAACAATAAATTATGAATAAGGTGAATACATTAGCATATTTTGTGATACATGCAGGAGGCTCAAAAGTTAAGCAATGCCCAACTGCAATGTAAGAAATGTGTTAAATTCACCTTGAGAGAGACAAACAGAGAGAACTCCAGATTTATCCAAAATACCAGTTTCAGTACTGGCTTGTTTTATCATTGTGCTGTGTATTATCTAAAGCCATGTTTTAGGCCACATTCTACTTCCTCGTTCCCTTGAGGTGACACAAATGTATTCCTATTGCACACGGCACTATTGATTTTACTTGGTTCAGGGGAATTAATCCACGCTAAACACAAATCATCAGCCGTTTATTCCAGCTCTCAACTCCAGTGCTACAGCGCGGATGCATTTCATCCGCTGGTAATTTCTGCGAGGGGATGCACTGGCATGCTCCGTCAACTTAAAGCCTTCCCTTAAAGTCTGCGGTCCTCTTGAAAACACACACAGCCTCTTACATAAACGCACAGATTAATGTCAAGGACTTTTACCATTTAGGAAAACATTATACATGCAGATTAAAAGCACATTTCTTCATGCAGCTACTACTCCACTGTGGGATATTCAGCCTGCCTCACCGGCCCTTTACCCCTCCCTTTTTCACAGTGGCACCAAATGTAATCCTCCTTAATGGATGTGTAATATTTACACTTATACTATAATCGCTTAAACATTCATTTACAGGGCCATATTTGGTTGTTCGTGCCTGTGACAGCCTATTCATCAAAAAGTAAATGTGCAGAACCTCTCTCCCCTTGCAGCAATCAATCAATATGCTCCTCTCCGCGACTACCATCACATGAGATACGTCTAGGGCCAAAATTAATCACTGTGAAGTTTGCATAATCCCCCTCCCATTACCCCCGTGTTAGAGAACCTTTACTTTTGAAGACCGTTCTGATGACTGAAGGGATTAATCAGATCCTCTATTTTTCTTATTCGCAAGATTCTGAGCAGGTATGCATTGGTAATTCCATATTTATACATAAAAAGGTATTTGTATTCATTGATTCATTGATCTCCAGATCAACTAATTGTCTATACATTTCTACTTTTGAAAAGTATGTGCTTCACATATAAAGTCTTTCACAATGGTGCCATAAAACAATTCAATCATTTTAACCTTGAAGAAGGTTTTGTGGCGAGTATGGTGCTAGACCTAATGTGCTTTTTTGAAAATAAATGTTTGCAAATAGAGCCTAGAACTAAAATCCATGCACATTGGTATTTAAGTGCATATTTGTGGTGGTATGTAGATTATTGGACAAGCTTGTAACAAACTGGATTATTAACAATATGAAATAGATTTATCTCTGTGTGTAGTAGCCAAGAAGTAAATCTCTATGATTAGACAGAGATACCGAGGCTTTCCTGCAACAGTTTAATGAATTATACTGTGATGTATCTAGCCTAGAATAGACAACCCTTCTTGAGACTAATATAAAACCTGAGAGTTTTTAATAGTTAACCATATCACACAACCTACAGATTTCAAAGTTTGTATAAATTGCAATTGTTTGGTCAAGAACAGGTTGTGTGTGTATTGTGTTTGTTAAATAGGAACAGAAATCAAATCAAATCTCTGCACAATCTCTGCAGTCCTCTGAGATGAATGTACTGTAACTGCACCATCGAGATAAAATATAATCAAACTAAACAATACTTTAAAAAAACTTTAAGATACAAAGAATAAAACCAATGTACAACTATAAAAACATTGATATTAAAAAAGACTATTATCAGAGCTCTTCACAAACCATTGAGCTCCTGTACAGGCTGAGCATTTCTGAGTCACACAAATAAATACAAATATCTTGGAGATTACTTATATATTTTGCCTGATATCTTATGTTTTGTTTGCAGTCACCTCAACGCAACAGCATAAACACAATCTCCATGCTGCATTTTAATGATTGTGCTCTGAGTACAAAGTCATATGAGTCTAATCTTGGTCAGACACATCTGTGTGAGTGCGCACCAAAGGAGCAATTTACATCGTGGTTGTTTCCACACATTCCTAAGTGGCCAATTCCACGTCCCAGAGCTACATGTCGATATTACATTCGAAACAGAAAAAAAAATAAAGTAGATGGCAATGGGAAAAGGTCAAATAAAACCCCAGACATCAGGTAATGGATAAAAGGAAATGCGGATCTTGAAATAGATACAAGGGCTTGTGCGTTCAAAACATATGGACAACGTGTATACGGTTTATTTATGCATCATTAATAGGTGTTAGTATTAGTATTAGTATTAGTTGTTTTCAGCCATTATTAAGTTCGTATTAATACAATAATTTCTGGTGGTTGGTGAAGACAATAAAATCTGACATTTAAGAAAGGAGGTTGAACAGGTAAAGGTAAGTGTGAGCTCACTATATACAAAGCATCACCATTTCTCTTTTTCAAATGTGTCACAAAAGCTCCAGTGGCAGCAAAACCTTGAGCTTATTTGTGAGTTTCCTCCTGTAATGTTAGTCCAACTATTTCACACCTGTCCACCAGGGGTCCTCCTTTTTCTCCTGAGTCTAATACTTAACCTGACATTGTTAATAATCCCAACAAAAGACATTCATTCTTATTCTTATTCCTTTTCTTCTTATTATTATTATTCATTTGCTATAGGCAGATGCTGTATTTGACCACAGACATTAAATGTGAACAATTTTAGAAGAAGCTCAAAAAAAGACAAACGTACCTGTAACTAAAGGTGATGACTGTACTTTAATGAGATATAAACATTCATACCCTGGTGTTTTTTTTCCATGTCTGTTATTTGGGTGTGTGAGTCAGACACAGCTTAAAATATTTACCAAAGACAGATAATTTACAAACCATTGAGTTTTCTGCTGCATAATGAAACATGTGGTTTAACTATTGTAATTAGTTGATTTGTCTGTGGTCATGCATTGATGTGAAAAAATTAAAGAGAAAAACTAAATAAAATAAGAAATCAGGTATTTTAGCTCAGATGATCTGTAAAGTTGGACTTACCTCACTTAGTTTTGCGAGCTGTAGGTAAAAATATAATTTCAAAAAGTGACACAATACGGTACAAGATATTGATATGGCAGTGATTATAATTAAATATGGTCCCATTCTTAGTGCACATTTATCTTTGTCATCATTTGAAATTGTCTATGAATAGTAATGGCTCATTTTCTGTCCTTTTGTCAGCTTCCTAATTGCCTCAAAGTGTTCTCAAAAAGGGCAAAGATAACTCTATGGCATGATAACATTACCACACATTCTGAAAGGGAAATTTGACTGTTTTCTGACAGGAATCATTTGGTAATAATAGTGAATACAGATTGTGCAAATTATATAAAGCTCTGGAGATGTGCTATTTCTTTTCTAATAATAAAATCTAATTTATCACGCAAACATTACTTCACTGCTCCTTCTTATTTCACCTTTATTTCCGCAACTTTAAGTGATATTTTTCTAAATGCAGCCTTGATTTTTTTTTTCACAGGATCTAATGAAAGGCGTGCCGTATGTATACAGACTTTCTGCCACACTCACTGGCTCCCCATCACAGCAAACGTTTACTTATAAAACTTTGTGTAGTGCAAATGTATTTCAGTGAATGCATGTTTGGTGCCATCTGGTGACTTCAAGTATTCGAGTTGAATGATTGAAATTCAGCCTGATGTACGGAGTGGAACAGCTGCTGTATTATTACTTTAAGTGGGCCGGGATAAAATGAATACGTCTGAAAGACACACCAAGTTCGCAAAACATATTTAATTAGGAAGACCCCCGAAGCCCTATATTATTATGTAAAACCCAAACGATGTATGCTGAGTTATATAATGCATTGTTTGTGACAGGGAGAGAAAGGAGAGTCGGCTTACATTATGCACTCCCTCGGGATCTAAGCAGTTGAAGGAATTAGGGCTATAGCGTCAGACAGGGTGTTGAAATTTGGGACTGACGCAGGGATGTTCCCACTGGGGTCTGTGGCGATCCATCACCTTCAGCAACAGCAAACATTTGAGTTGTGCAACACCTGCAAGAAATGTGGTTTCACTCCACACAAGACTGAGCATGAGGTTTTCCTTAAGTGTCCCGATTCAATAAAAAAATAAAAAATAAAAATGTTGCAATCAACATGTAATTTAAAAATAATAATAATAAGAGTAGAATTGCAAAAAAAAAAAAAAAAGTAATAAAAATTGTTGAAGCACACAATTTGATTTGATTGTGTCACCAATTCCTTTGTGTGGGAACTTTTTCTATTGTTCTTGTTGAACACAGTGTAAACCTGTCATTTACTCCATATTCTCATTTGTTTATCTAATTTCTTTGCAAAACCAGACCTGAAGTGAAAGTTACTGGCAATAACTGGTATAACTTTTGTAAGCATAAGTTCACAACAGCAAGTGAAGTGTATTTTGTTTTTTTGGGAATGAGACAGACTGAAGCTACATTCATTACACGGGACACGCCCAGGCTTGCTTTGCAGCAGCCTCAGTAAAGGTGTGATCACAAAAGAAATGCTGTACCTTCTTTGCAGGATCACCACTGCTGTTGAGCAGCTTCTATTGAACTCCAAAAGGTGAATTAAATTAATCTTTTACATTACATTTGGATGTGTTTATTATCTAGGCTTTTATATAGAGATGGTGAGTTTACATTTTTAGTGATCAAAGTTTCAGGATCTGGATACTTATTTTTATAAGTATTATTATAAGTATTTTTATAAATATTTTTATATTAATAGATAGGCTCATATTTGCATTTGTAATGTGTTTGTTGGGACTCTACCCAGTCTGTTTTGTCACACCAGTCTGAGCTTATGACCGTTTTTCACTCTCAGCTAAGATGCCAGAAACAGCAGAGGTAGTGTCAGCCACTCTCACCACCAACAGAAACTGCACACTCGAAATCACCAACGTCACTGGCAAGTACTGCCTCATCAACCCCAAGTAAGTACTTATACCGTAGGAAAGAACCACTTTCAGTTACTAGAGTAATTGTATTGAGTACTGCATTCTAAAAATACGAACCAATCATTTTGGGTTTTATGTAAATGCATTTATTTATTAACATACATTTTTTTTTTGCGTGAGGATTAATCCCTTGAGATGAATCATCTTGTTTTTGTGGGGGTCCTCTTGCTCATATTCATTCACTAGGGACACTTTAGAATTGCCAATTAACCTGTACATGTATGTCTTTGGTTGGTGGGAGGAAGCCGGAGTACCCGGAGAGAACCCACGGTAACACGCGGAGGACATGCAGACTCCTCACAGAAAGACCGAAGTCGGCCAAGAATGCTTGAGGCGACCGGGTTTTGAACTCACAACCTTCTTGCTGTGAGGCGGAAGTGCTAACCACTCTGCCACGTGCACCTTTTCTAACATTGATTTAACATTGGTTACAAATAAAACATGCTGGTCGCCCCCTGGTGGCAACTGCCAACAGTTCATTTCCCCACAGCAATAATAATAATAAAATATATATGTTGATACATTTCTGGTTCTAACAGGGTTCAGTATACCTCAGAATATTAATACAGTATAAGCAAACTATTGTAAAGTTCATGTCATTTTTCATTTTAAGATTTGACAGGGCTTTTTTTTATCGAGACCGATCAGATTATTTCATCTGTGATAAATATGAAAAATGTTCAAGACCACATTTTATCTATTGGTTTATTGGTATTTGTGGCATGCCTGTGCATCTATCTTGTGGTGGCAGGACAGAGCATATCGTGGATGGCTGGTTTTCATGTGTGACATCACTTTGCAGAGAACATCCGCCTATCCATCATGCATTGACATACAGCGCCTCATTGCACACCGCGTGCAGGTACACTCAGTGTCGCTTAGAAGTCCACGGCACCACTTGCAGAGTTGCACTCCATCCATCAGCATAAAGCGTTCACCCTGGAAACCCAGTGTGCCAAAAGTACACTAGCACTAAACTTTCTCATATTTAACAAAAGTCCACTTCCTGCAGTAAAACAATTTAACAGTAACTTTAACCTCTTCAGTTTTATTATTTGGGAGCCAACACTGACAAAAGACCATGTCCTCATATTGAAATGCATGCAAATTTAAAAAAATAAAATAAACCAATTGCTGTTTAACCAAAAGCAAACTTCTCATGGATGAACAGGAATAAAAAATTCTGTTCCTTTGACTTCATTCATTTTCCTTTTTCTTGTCTAGGGTTTACATGAGCAGTGGCTTCTCCCAGCACCCCCCTCAGCCCACCGTCCGCACCACTAAGACCGAGGTGTGCACTTTTACCAAAGACGACAACACTGCCACCGGTGCTGTGGGCCTGTTGACCTATGACATCTTCCACATGCAGAGCCGCTCATGCTCCGAGCGGATGGCCATCATGTTCTCGGTGCCGTTTGACCGCAACCTGTACAAGAACAAGATGGCCATAGGTGTATTTGAACAGTCCCGAGAATGTGACAAGCACCTCTATGACCAGATGTATGATGGGAAAGACCTCAGTAACTTTCAGCGTACTGATGCAAACGGGGGAGGACTGGAGTATCAAGCGGCACATGTCGATTTAAGGGCCACTATGTCAACTATTGGCAAAGCTATTATCAAAGTAGAGCTATATGAGAAAATGGGCCGTTAGATAAATGAATGTTGTCTGCTTTCTGTTTTCCAAAACAGGAATTAAACTTTATTTTCATTAACCCTCACCATGTTTTATCATTGAAAAAAAAAAAAAAAAAATCAAGCAAATGAAAAAAAAAATTTGACAGTTATCGAGATTCTGTGTCAGCCGAAAGCTATCAATATGTGACAGCCTGCTCATTGATTCTCCATTAGACTATTTCTAGAGCTATGCATATTCTGCACTCCCTTTGTGTTGTATTAAAACATTCACATTTGAGCAGCTAACATTATGTGGGATGTGTTTTTAGTCACTGCACTGATGAACAGTAATCATTTTTAATCTCATCCTTAGATCCGGCCAATTCTAATGGGTTGTAACAGATGGAATATCTGCAAAGATTTATTTCTTTTAATCAGCAGAATAAAAATATTGTTTTCCACAGACTGGGAGTCAAGCCAATGAATTCTGGCTGTGTGTAAGTATATGTGGTGCAAGAGGCCTTGGGATGTTGTATTAACATGTTACCGTTACACAACATCACTTACAATGAGATTCCAAGCCACCTCAGTTAGACCATCCAGTAGAAAGAACAAGGCATGCTGGGTAAAAATTCCTCTCTTAGCCCAAGTAGGAATCCAGTTAGGTGGAACAAGTTAAGAAGTGTCTGGTTTATTCCACAGGGAGCAAACTTGAATACATGTTTTCACAATATGCTTTTGGGAGGGCGTTTTTGTGGTGAATAGCGGCACCTCCCTTATAGGTAACTTTATTTCCCTTCCATTTTGACTCTCTACTGTGTTCTTTCAACAGGTAAGTAAATTTAAAAACTGAAGAGAAAATATAAATGCTTAAATAAAAATGATAAAATAACTTGTTGGCAACAGCAGACCGGGTATGGCTCATTAGGTGTGGCTTATGAGTAGAAGGAGCCATTTGTGAAAGCATGTAGATGGAGCTTGATGGAGCATTTATTTGATTCATATTTTGTATCTGCTGATAAAAGTGGTAATAATTTTCTTTGTGTTTTGCTTAACTTTATTATTGCACAGTACTTAGCGCTGTAATTGAAGAGGTGTACTCTGTAATGAGGCAAGCACAAATCTGCAGCCATTCTCTTATTGTTCATAAATGTTTCAAAATCTCATTAGCCTTTGAAATGCATCTTTCATACGTTGCTTCAGCTCAACTGAAGGTCAATGTAATGCCAGTAGGAAAGAAAGAAGCGGGTCAGGGGAGTTTTTAATTCTGCTACATGATAAATTCTCATGATTATGGGAGTATTTATGGATAGTGCCACCTCAGCTGCAAGCTACCTCAGCACATCTGGCTAAATGGTCTTTGTTATTCATGCAGATCTCTCAGCACCATGTCAGAGTCGGCTGAAGCAGTAGCTGCCGATGTGGACAGCAAGAGAAGCGTGACCATTGAAATCACAAACATCACAAACAACTACTGCCTTGTCAACCCGAGGTAAGTGCCATTTTTGTTGTGAATTATGGTGAGAGACATATTATTACTGCTAGACACAGTGGTACTGTCCCCTACCATTAAGTAAAAATAAGGCATTTTCCCACCATTTTGTAAATGTCAAATAATTGTGAGCCAAAAACGTCCAGAAAAATAAGCACTATATTAAATTGTTGCTAGGACAAATGGCAACTCGGAAATGCTTTAAAAAAATGCTTTATAATCCAGATCTAAATAAGTGTCTATCATATACATATACTTTGTGTCTTTCTTTCATGGCCTTTAATACAGTGATTCAAAACATTAATACATGTATCCTCTCTGTAGACTATATCTGGATAATGGTGAAACATACAATCCTCCGCAGCCAACAGTGCGCCCCCTAAAGACCGAGGTTTGCACTTTCACCAAGTCCAGCGCCAAAGCAACAGGCAGTGTGGGAGTCCTGACTTACAATCTTCTCGAGAGGTCACAAAATGACTACATCGAGACCCTGGCCATCATGTTCTCAGTTCCTTGGGACTACAACCTGTACAAGAACTGGTTTGCGGTGGGTATCTTTCCGAGGGGCCGTAACTGTGACAAAGACCTTTTCAAAGCGATGTACTATGAGAAGAACCAGCAGAGCTTCGTTCGGGAACAAGCCAATGGCTCTGGGATTAACTATGTGGGCAGCTACCTCGATATAAAAGCCACCATGTGTCCACTAGGCAAATCCATCATGAAGGTGGAAGTCTGGGATAAGCTTTTTTAAAGAATAGTTGCTCTCTTCTCTCATGTCACTAAACTTTATTACTTTAACAGTCTTCATCCATGATCTAACAGTGGTATTGTTGCTGACATGAGTCTATATACCTGGGTATTACCTTTCCTCAGATCTTCTTAACATCAGAGTTTGTTGAGTATGTTTATAAATCCATGTGGTAAAATCCTTCCTTTATAGCCAAATCCTCTGTCTGTTCCATCTGTTTTTTTCTTTTTTTTCTTTTTCCTACAAAAAGGCATCTTTAGAAATGGAAATTAAAGGATGACACATTGCTCAATGAAATACACTCACCTCTGCTTACCTTGACATTGAGTCTGTGGAATGAAATAAAGCCGTCTTTACAGAAGTTGTTTGTGTTGAGTATCAGTTGCTGGAAAATGTTATACTTCAATTCAAAGCAATGCATTTACAGTCATCGATCCTTATGTATTTACAGTTTGAATGTAAATTGTGTGAATGAAAAGGTTAGCCCCAAAACATTTAGCTCCTGTTAAGTTATATTAAAATCTTGCTAATAACTTTATATTTTGCATCAGACTTTTAGCCTTACTGTCTGTTATAGAAAAATATAGGGACTGATGTCTGATTGTTAAGATTTTCTTGATCCAGACCATTTATAATATGATAAACAAAACAATTTGATTCTGATATTCTGATTTCTGATTTTACACTACACTTTTTGTGCATTAAAAAATATTTTTTTTATTTCAATACGATTAATCTTACTGTGTGGAGAGAAAGTATAAAAAAGGTTTAATAAATACTAAAATATAAAATGTATTAACTTCAAAAATGTGAGGAATTGGCATAAATGACTGAATGGCTCTGACAATAACAACAATAAAGTGTTTGCTACAGTAGGTGAAGACCCTATTATAATGGTTCTGTAGTGCCTCATTACACAAGCTCCATGATTCTGTAAACAGAAGGAAATATTAATCTTGATGTATGTGTTATCTCATTATCAAACAAGGTTTGCATTTATGCCACAACCAATTGTGCATAAATACAGTCATTAACCTTAGAAAATATAAGGTGTAGCAATAGGAGGCACTATATTAAATCTTAATTGATATACTGCTGAAGTTATGAGGCTTCTCTTCTTCATTTGCTAATAACACATAGTGCTGCAATGTTAAATCTGTTTTTCTGTAAGACTTATTGTGCTTGTTCAGCCACAAAGACACTCCAGATCAAAGGTTTCCACTCACTATCAGAGCATTTGCATTAAAGCCGTACATAATATCATGGTCTGGGTTTAGGCTCCACTCTCTAAAGCATTGTCTCATGGTGCATTGAAGAAGTTACATGTGGTGCCTATGAACAGATGAGGGAGAGTACGCAGATAACTTTTGTTTGTCATGGCTTTTGAACGGCATCGCATCACTGTCATATTCCCTCTTTCAGCCTGCATTTGCTGTACGTGCACATTCACAGAGCTTTGTATTAGTTGTTTAGTGTGTGTTGTTTGTGCCTGCAGCAGTTTATACACTACACATGCTCTAATGATGAGTATCTCTGCCACTAGCTGCACCTGTGCTGGCTGTGAAATATCAGCTTTCCTACTGCATCTTTTGTGCATTATGAGATTTGCGTTTAGCATTTAGCCATGAAATTCACATTTAAAGCAGGATTATATTTTAAAGAGGAAACAAAGGATGTGTGAAAATTCAGGCATAGATAAAGCTTGGAAGCAAGAGGCTGTGGCGAAAGGAGACAATTCAGTTGTTTCCATGGTAAAGGATACTGTTTAAACCTTTGGGGATCTGGGCAGGTGTACTTATTAAGTTGCCAGCAGAGTATTTTGAGATATAAGTACTTAGAAAAACATGTATCAAATGAGTGCCTTACCCTGTATTGTACTTGGATACAGTTGTATAAAAGCCTCAGACTCTTCTGTTTGATGTTAACCATATCATTTAATTTAACTAAACACACAAAACTATGTTGACTCAGATAAGGTGTGTCCAAATAGAAATGTCATATGGTTTCATCATTACTAAGAACTGCACCTCTAATACAAACTTTATCCATTTCTTCTCTACCCAAAGGCCTTATGAGCCATACAAAACATATATCCATCAGTTTCATCTGAAAGGTGCACAACGTCGACCATGACACTCACAGTAAATGTGCTCTCTCCCACTGCCATCTAGAGGCCAACTGATCCTACAAATATGGTAATTTGTCCAGTAAAGTGTATATAAGTGTTGGCCTTTAGCATCTTCCAATGTTCCAGTATCTCTGGATTTTCTTTATTTTCTGTCAGTCCTAATATTTATCACACAAGCAGCCTTGTCATTGGAGCATCTATCTCAGTCACGGTTTCCTACAGAGCGTCTGATGGAAACTCTTTGAAGCTAATGGCCCTGGAGCATCATTCCATATTGTTCCTGCTTTGTTTTTTACATGTCTTTGGGCTGGTATGTGGAGTTTGCATGTTCTTCCCATGTCTGCGTAGGTTTTACTTACCACCAAAAACATGTATAAAAGTTACACACACACACACACACACGGGGCTAGGACTCCCATGCAAAAGAGATTTGTAATCTCAGTGGGACTTTCCTGGATAAATAAAGGTTATATAAAGATACAAAATAAATATATATCTCCCACAGAATGTACATATTTTAATAAAACATGGGTTAAAGGTCATGTTAGTCCAGGCAGGCTTTAAGAATTGTCTCATTCTCTTAGTTTATTATTATGTATTGTCTCAGCATGCAGTGAAACCAATGCATATTAAGTAACAGCGGACTTGAGGACAGTTTGTTCAGTGCTTTACAGAGGAGTAACAATAATGCTGATTTAATGCTTTTAAAGTGAAGCAAGGTTTGAGGCCCTTTACAGATTATGCAAGAAGAGTAGTGTAGCCAAAATCTGTACTTGCACTTTGTAAGAGTACAAATAATTTACCCTAAATAAAGTTGTGCTTCTTGTTGTGACCTATTGAAGAATATTTTTTTACTCTCAGTTTTAACAGTACTTCTAAACTGCTGAGGTACAGAAGGATGAGATTCATTGTTTTCATAAGTTTTAACTGTTCATAGTAATTCATTTACAAGCTTATATATGCTGGTAGGATCATTTTAATAATAATATTTTATATTACTATGCCTGTAGTCTAATCGTTTTAAACTTTTTTTGTGTGGATGCAAATAAACTCAATTAAAGTAAAGAAATGATATGCAAAAATCTGTGTTTCACTTTTATGGACGGCAGCATAAAAATATAGGGATACCTTACTGATTGTTTTAATATAAAGGTTAATACCCATCTATAACAAAATATGATTATCAAAATCTATCACACTGGACTTGCACTCAAAACATGAGAATATACACTAGCAGGAACTGAAGCTTTCATATTGAGAAAAGTCAGACTGTGATGGTCCCGGTTTCCCTTTATTGGTTTCGAGCGGCCAGGCTCTTGTTTCAGGTGTTCTCGCTGCAGCTCCATGTCTTGTTTTTTCAGGGTGAAATCTCCCAGGGTCCTCTGCAAACTGACTGTGTTGACCTTCAGAGATTGGTACAGATCCAGAAACTTCCCATCACCGAACAGCGAGGTGTAGAGGTTTCATTTTCTTTTCTCTCAAACATTTACTTGGCACAGTTTTTTGTGCTCTGTGTGCCTTTCATTTCTTCTGACTGATCGAGCAGCCATTTTGATGTCAGGCCTAGCTGAATGTACAGTGATGCGCTGCCAGCTCGGTGTCACACTGCTGAAGGGTCAGCCATGACACAGCGGTGCCAGCTGCTTGGATTTCACACAACAAAGTAATTACTCATGTCACATTGAATGACTTGCATCACTGCCTGCAATATTTAAATTTTTAGAAAGTCAGGCGCTAAAGACCAGTGGCTGCATGTTCCAGTAACCTGTTTGTGCGGGGAAAATGTGTAAAAGGGTTTTAATGAATAAAGACTACAGAAATGACAGAAATTGGCATAAATGACTGTGAGAATAAAGCAGAATTACACAGAGTTTTAATATATGTCTCTAGTATCTTTCCCAGCTTTCCATAATATCATTTACATTTCTTGCACCAAGAAGTTCACTTCTTGGCTTTGGGCTGTCAGTGATTCAGTGAATGCTGCTTCGTGATGCATCAACCACCTCCACTGTTTCCTCAGCCAGAGTTATGAGTCTCACTCTGCATCCTGCCAGAGGAACAGCAGCCTACCGTACCCCCTGCCGCTCTGCCATTTCTGCAGTTAGAGCCCAGCTTCCTTCAACTGAACAAACAGGATTTACATACAGACAAGTCAGACCCTGGTAATTAAGGTTGTGTAAAAATGTTCTGTACGGTTATTTATCAGGATGTAAACGTTTTAAACTTTTAAAATTGTGCATAGATAATAAAGAGTCATAACACATCAAAGAAACTAGACACAGAAGTCCATTCTCTAAACATAGCATTCAACACAGTGGTCAAGACTTTCTGCTGAAAAACAGCTGCTTATTCTTTATAAAATGACAGGCAATGCTTGTTGTCTAGTCTTGGTTAAGTTCAAATGCCTACTTGAGTTAAATGATCTAGGCTTTAGTTAAGTAAAAGGTCAATTTTAATTAAATACATATATAAAGTACATAAAGCTGCTATAGCTATTATGTTTCACATCAGTCATTTTACATAGATTTTCTTTTATCAGAAAACATCTTACATCAGCTGATACATGTGAAGCATCTCTCTGTGTTATGTTACTGAGCTAAAGCTGTTGCCCTGTTGAACTGTTTTGTTTTGTGGATGGGCACTGAAATGTAAGCTGTTATTATAATAAAGTCACATCCTTATTCATCACTAGAGGGCAGAGTTTCTCAATTTAACACATGAATATGTGTCATATACAGTAGATGTCTGTGAAGGTTCTCAGTTATCCAGGTCATCTTAAAGAAAAGGATAAAGCACAGGCATCTGGCATTTGGCATACAGTAGATCTAGTCTTTGTATTTGCTCTGAGTATATATAGTATATATATGAGATGATGGTGTGATTAGTTAACAACAGCACCTGACATGCTTTCTGGCCTACAGTAACACTGGGTTGTAACGAGAACAAAAGGGGGTGTGGAAGAGGATGACCCCCGAATCTGGAAAGAAAGAAGGTCAGGGAACACCCTTTCCCACCCAGCAGTGCCAAATACACACACACAACTCTACACAGGAAAAGAGTACCATGTGGTGATCTGTGCCAGATGAGGGTGTGATACATCACTGCTGTCACTGCGACATCAGCGCATAGCAGCACAGCTACAATATACTCCTCTGTGAAGAGACAGTGAAACCCTACCTGAGGCATAAAGCAATGCCATCTGCCTCAAACTCGGGGGAAATGAGTGTTTAATCAAAAACTGACTGCGGTCAAAGGGCAATGGAGCTGCAATGACTTTGCAAATCTGTTAATGGACAGAGCCTCTCCTTTATTACATAATGACAAGCTAAAGCCGATTGTAAATGAAAGTGTTGGAGGTCATAAGAGACAACTGGGCCCAAGCCAGAGATGTACTCTTTTTCAGAACAAGTCCTCATGAGTAAGAACTGATCTGGTCTGAACTGGTTTTGAGCTTTTAACATTTGATAAACAGCATTTTAACACTCAACATGTACACTCAAAACTGCAGACACACTGATTTTCACATCTACATCTTTATTGATTTATTAAAGTTTAAGTTAATTTGCTCGTTTGTCCGAGCTCGTTGAGCCAGACCTTGTGACACCACAAATGAAGCATGCAGATAAAAAGAGGTTAGCTAATTCAAATACAAACTTTGTGCTGCCACAAACTGTAAAAGTGAATAATAGTCAAATAATTAGTAAAATAATAACTAAACAAACAAAAAACAAATTCAGAAAAACCCTTATAATGCTGTCTTTTACAACTGAAAGTAACAAGCTGTGTGGAGTGTAACACTTCCATCACCACAACGCTAGAATTTACCTTGCACAGCAGCCAGGTTCTTGAGACATTTGTGAGTTTACAAACTCTTTTCCCATGAGATTTCCATGGGTTTCTGTGAAAGCCCTCCCACATTGTTCTGTGTTCTGAACAGCCAGGTTAACTGACTTTGGTTACAACTCTTGAGATATAAAGAAAAGCGTAAAAATGTGTCAAATGTATTGAAAGTTGAACAGTATTGATACAGTACATTTGAGAGCTGAACTCTCTTTACAGTAAATTCACAAGCTCATCAAAACATATAGTTTTAAACAATACATTATTTGGTCCACATCTTATCTTCTGTTTCTCAAACTTAAAGATAGCTCTGTATCTTTCTGTCATTGTACTCAGTGCTTTATTTTGAGGGGGAACATATATATATCTCCTAAATCGGGACCTATTTGACTGGATCTAGCACCTTTTTTTGGGGAGGGGTTGAAGTACTTAAACATTTTTATCTCTGTTTTATAACTCAGCCTGTAGAAATTGCCCTTTAGTTACTTAAATGGCATCATTTAGACCCAAAAAGTTATAACGCAGTTCTTTTACCTTTTTTTCCTTCTCGATGCTGGAGGAATACCTCTCCTAAATATTCTCTCTATGTTCCCCCACCTTCAGCTTTACAAATTAAGCACTGATTGTACTAACAATCTAAAAAGTAATCTGCAAAACATTTTATCATATTCATCATGTAGAAATACTCTTACATAACTTAGCTTCATTCAGGTCATCACTGATTCATGTGATTGTCAGTGTGAACAGAGGAAAGTGCTCTTTTAAAAGACAACACCAGAAAAATAAAAACATTTCCTGTTTCTAGTGAACTCTGACACCAAATGCTCACATAACTAGATCCACACTTAAGACTGGACGTATAAACATTCAAGTCATCCCACATCTGAATTTGAAGGACCTTTGTCATTGTTCACAGGGGACAGACAGTTGCTTTAACTAAAACTGAAAAAAAAAAAAAAAAAAAAAAAAAACACTGTACACTGTGACAATATGTTTACAATATTAGCACTTTCAGGAGCTCAGTATTATAAATGTACTTTTATCAATACAGCTTTATTATCAAACATAAAAGTATTCTCAAGCCCTCAAGCTTTTGTCATCATAACCCTGATTCAAATTAAAAACATACTTATAATGTTGGTTAGATTTAAATAATAATAATAATAAGGAAATGCTATCCGTTGTCCTAAGGCTTATAAATCATAACCTATTGGGTCATCCAGTAAATAGGATTATTATGTGCAAAATGGATATGACCAATGTCAGGCTCGTCAAATAGTTTTAAGCATAAATTATGGACTTTTACTTACATAATGTTTTATCACAGTAAGGCCCCTTGAAAACCTGGAGCTAAGTCACATTAACAATGGCCAGGCGTCCCATATTTCAAAGTTACTGTGACAGATGACAGAGCAGCAGTAGTCGATAACTAGGCTACAGCCTGAAAAAATAAAGCTCATAGGTGAGAGATGGGACAGCTATGTGCTGCCGTCCCCATTCTTGGTTTTGAGCACCACCAAACTAACCATGATGGGTATCAGGCAAATGGGAGTAATCACCAAAGCAAAGACAATAGCTGGTGGAGGATCACTCAGCTCCTCTGACGGACAGTCCATAAAAAAAATGGAGTGAATTTCCAAAAAGAACTGTTCCACAAGAGGATTGGGCCATGGGATGAGAAGACAGTCAGATATCTCCTCGGTGCAAAGGCTTAGATTACTGTACAAACTGTGGACAGACAGAAAGGCAGGTTTAGCCTATGGTAATAACATCATACAGCTTTTCACAAAAAGGTATTTTAACTTACCCGCTCACATTACCCCAAATGCACCAGTCGGGCTTTTTCTCATTCATTCCAGACTCAAAATTGTGTCGACACAATTCCAGCAGTCCAAAGAGACAGTCCATTCTTGACACATAATGGGGATTCTCACATTCGCCGCAATATACCAGGCAATTGTGAGAGCTGTTCCCACAAGCTGTATGGATTCATGACAGAGTGAAAGAGTGGGTTAGAAATACAGGATGAACTTTCATTCATATTATGGCAAATGGCAAGGTATAGTTTGCAATACTGGGATCTACAAAGATGAGAAACAAAAAATGTTAAAAACCTGAAAAACATAAGGCCTCTTTGATCTGCCATATGGAGCTGTAAAATACATGCAATGTGTCACATTTAAATCAAAGAGTTGAAACTGTTGCAGCTCATTAGTTGCCTTCAGAGTTTTGTCAGTGAGACAGGCATTTGCAGCTGCAGAGGACCACACACTCACCGTATAGAACAGAGAGGAATACCCAAATGAAACCCAGCGCTCCCTTCATGTCAGTGAAAATGAATAAAGGTGTCCTCGCTCCAGCTGATGAGCATGTATAGACAGCTTCCCAGACGATTTACAGCGAGGCATAACAGGAAACCCACCAGGATGGAAGCGACACAGTGTAACCTTCGGTTACCAGATGTCCAAACAGAGTTACCCTCGGTTAC
Organism: Neodontobutis hainanensis; assembly: GCA_024349245.1. Taxonomy (NCBI): domain Eukaryota; kingdom Metazoa; phylum Chordata; class Actinopteri; order Gobiiformes; family Odontobutidae; genus Neodontobutis; species Neodontobutis hainanensis. The sequence continues at coordinate 1,300,573 of JALDNG010000086.1, read as the reverse complement.
CAGATGTTCACAGACGGCCCTTCGCCTTGGCAGCAGCTCCTTCTTTCTCCAACACACGCTCTTTTGGAGTTTTCTTCTTTTTTAAAGGGGTGGAGGCAACAAAGACTGTCCTCTCCATCCTCCCAAATAAAAGAGAGCACACCCAAGCTGGGTTGGACTCACATCTGAAAACCCTTTATTCTTTAACTCTTGTTTTGCTTTTTAGTCTCAGTTTCTCACAGTCATAGGCCTGGCCAGCTCACAGCATGTGATTTATTTGCCTTTTGGGCAGCCTCTGCCAAATAGGAAACATAAGTAAACATTTAGGACTTAACATTTTTAGGTGGATGTAATCATGACTCTGCAGGGTGTGCGGCGCAGACAGCTGTGACATCATATGTAGGTTAATTTGACCGGGACCAGTTTATTAGTCAGTGCTGACCAGCTGTTTAAAGCCAGCTATCACAACACATGCAATACAACCAACAAACTGATTCTTCCACCATATGTGTGGGAAAGGTTTGTCTGTCATGTGGAGCCCTGAATGAAGTGCAGCTGCAGTAGTTCAACACGGATTGCTGTTTGAGTGAACTGCCTTTAATGTCTGAATCAAAATGAAACACACGGGGCATGTTTTCTCACGACCAACTTATTCATTTATGTCACTGTAGCCACATGTTGGGCCTCTCACAACATCTGTTTGCAGACCCGCGTTTTTGATTTAGTAATGACATCAGGAAATGTGTCTTTTCTGCAAAGGAGGAGCCTAGGTCGGGGGTGTTGGCAGGAAAAGGAGGGGGACAGTCGGGGAAAGGGAAAAAGAGGGACGGCACAGGATGAGGAGCAGTGAAAGGGGCGCTTCTCCAAAGTTGCCGTTTCACAACTCAGAGTTCATGTGTTGATCAGAGACGTTGCATGGGGTGAACGATGAACAAATACAGGAAGCAGAGCTAGGTGGGGGCTGCGCATTGTGAGGTTTGAGTTAACCTCTGACCCCAAAACATTGTGGGCCCTGTGTCTGCTGTTGCCCCCCCTCCAGTCAATATGAACCTTCTGAGGAGTTTATCTTGGACTCTAATAATAATATATACAGGGAAAACTTGGCAGAAAGCAGAAGTTCTACTTTGTGTAATTGTAAGCTCTAGCAGCGACAAATGAGGTTTTGCACAACGTCCAAATCCCAATAAAAAAATATATAAATCACATTGTGTCATTTTGATTAAAACTGTGCTTAGCTAATTAAATATTAACATGTATATTAAAGGAATTTATGTATGTTTAGTATCAGAGGCAAATTTCACTGTATTATTAAACTTTCACTTGACTTTTATGGTAAACTTGGAATCACACAGTGTCCTGCACAAATCTAAACTAATCTAAATTGATAGTTACAGCCAAAGGTTCTTACAGCAAAGTATCATAAGAGTATATAAACAGTGAGCAACAAAGAAGAAGAACAAACTTACACATTGGGTTTTTTGTCGTGTGTGTAGAGAGATCACCTGAGGAAAAAAGACATACTCTTGAGCAAAATATATACATTTTTTGATATTCATACTGATAGAAAATGCACATACCTACTGTGGTGGGTTGCAAGGCTAACTTTTCATCAATGAGACAAACAGCTGGTCCTGCTGCAGTGAAAATAAAACTTACAAATGATGTAAATAATTCAAACATTAGACATTAAACGTATTACCAAATGAGGAAGAGGAATGGAAATGGCATGTGAAAGTCACTGGGAGTGAGCAGGTCAAAGCATCCTCCCTTTGTTTCACCCTACTTGAGGAAATCCTGCCTTTTTGGTTATATTTCCAATGTCTCAAACATAAAACATCCCAATAAAATGAGCCCTTTCAACAAATATTACATTAAGACCAAATAAGTTGTGTCACATGTAATGATTTGCATCATTAAGTCTATCATGAGTGAAGTTAAAAGGTTAAGCTACCTTCTTAAAGAAATTTTAAATCTTAACGCATGAGTTTTAAAGTCTAAAAGTTCCACTTACCATAGATGAAAACTGTAATAAAACACTTGCAAAATAGAAATTTACAATTTCTGCCTTTTGTGTCTTGGTCAGTCATTGTGTTGACTATCTTCTGTGCCGCTGCTGGAGTCACATCTCTGAACCTTTTTGCAGGAAGGCTGTATAAATCAACAGGAAGCTCTCGTTTCCTTGGATGGGCGGGGGCCTACAACAAAAAAAAACACACTTTATGATAAGCTAAGAGCTACCGTGGTCCACTGTCCATTCCTCTTTCTCAGTGGGTGTCCATTTATGTGTTTTCTGTCTCTTGTCCCAGTTTAAGCACAAGCAGGGGAGAGCTGGGGAGAGCCCCACCTTCTGCCTTTCACCTCTATCTCACTCCCGCTAGTGCTATCTTTGATTCCTATTATCAATTATTAAACACTTAGATGTCACTAATGGGCTAACACAGACTGATTTCTCTGTTCTACACCTTCATGTGGCTAAATATAGTCAAGCTGATTTTTCTACTTTGATGGAAAAAAAAGGCAAATGACAAAAAAAAACCCAATACTGACTTAATTACTTGCGATTTTCAAGTTATTCTAAGATGTTACCATGTTATTAGATTGGAAAATTAGCACACATCTCAAAATGCCTACATTTATATAAATCAGTTTAGTTGTGGTAACCATTTTCAATAAATATTTAGCTTGTACCCAGATACATTGCAGCAGTCAATTATCACTGTGCCTTAGTATGTGTGTCATAGAGGGCTTCTCTGCTTCAGTGGAAAAAAAATATTGTACTGGTATTGAGTAAGCAAACATGCTTTTTCAATCTGTATTACACCATCAATGGGGATGACACAAAGCCCCCACAAACCTCCACCTCTGTGCTCAGAGTGTATCCGACGTCATATTGCATTTCTGTGGTAAAGAGGACACTGGGATCTCCAGCACCCACGTCAGCAAAGGATGAGTACTCCGTCTCAGCTGCAGAACTTGGGACAGATCCAGGGCCAAGGGCTGCAACTGTTTCCAAATCTCAGTTAAAGGCATAATATTTTTTTTTACCAAACAAAAAGACAGTACCATAACAGACATTTCTACTGTGCTGTGCATCATAATAAATCAAATCCAACATGAGTCCAAGAAAAACAGTTAAAGATTATATATTAACACAATGACATTCTTTGCTTTTTGTACTGCTTGTGTTTGCTTTTACTTGAAAGGTTATTATTAAGACACGCTGCATTAGGCCTACTCTGTAATATACACACACAGAGTGGACACTGGACGCTGTCAACATAAATGTTTTTTGTGAATATGTTTTGTATTTCTATGTATTTTTTCAACTGTCCTGGACACATTCTTGCACGGCCTGTCCGTCCTGGGAGTGGATCCCTCCTTCTGTGGTTCTCCCTGAGGTTTCTCTTTTTTCCTGGCTGGGTTGTTTTGGAGTTTTTCCTCACCCTGATGGAGGGTCTAAGGACAGGGGATGTTGTCTAGTGCAGTCTGTTAAGCCCTTTGAGGCGGCTGTTGTTGTGATATTGGGCTATACAAAAATAAATGTCTTGTCTTGTCTTGTCTAATATACAGAAATGTGTGGAATGAACTTCAATAAACACAATAAATGGGAAGAACATTTCCAAACAGCCCAAAGAGTTACGTTGCCTTTGCTCTGGTAGCTTAGTAAGCCTTTGCTCAGCTCAACATCATCCCTCCCGAGTGAACAAATCAATCTTTCAGTCGTGCTGTCTGTTCCCCAGTGAAGTAGGCCCAACCAAGGAAGATAATGGATGAAATGTCTCTAGTGTAAATACAGTAATGGTCCAAAAGAATAGGAACAGTGAATATCACATTTTACATGTTTGCGTACACAATAACAAATAACACCTTAAAACTGAACTGTGACCTAGGGCTCTTTAAAATTACGGGAAATGAGTGAATGGCTCTCTCTAGAGGAAGAAACCAGAACTACAAGTGGTCAGTTTTTACAGAAGGGTCCATAGGAATGTTTATGAAACTATCATCTAAAAACATATTATTTCTGTCTTTGCCCGTTTCACTCATTTTTTAAAGCAATGGGCAAAATGATGACACATAAACATTGCACTTTATTGTTTCTAATTTTTATTACAAATACAAATATCAATAAGATTTGACTACAATCTATATTTTACATCTTTATTTATCTGTGATAGGGTCTCTAAATATTTTTTGTGTTACAGATTTAAACTCATTTGACCAGCTTGCCAATAATACTGATATATATTGTATTATATATTCGATTTTTATTTTTTTTTATTTTTTTATTTTTTTTGCACTATTAATATGCTATCCTACAGATTCAGTCGCTTCCTGTGCGTGTATGGCGCACTGGCACTATTCGGACTGTCAGGACAGTTGCATCAGTTCCTGTGTGTTCCTCTAAATAAATGACCGTGCTCTAGCTGCTGCTTCACGCTACTTTCTATTCCCTGGACGCAGAGTAGTAATAGATCGTGGCTGGCGGTGGAGCTGGGAAATTCTGTGATCATAATAAAGACGTCACCCTCCTGCTCGGGTTGGCTCAGCTCAGCCGTGGCTAAGTGCGCAGCTATTCCTAAGCTACAACAACAGCAGCAGCAGCACCATGTCCGTGGATAACGCTGGGATTTCTGTGAGATCCCCTCGCCTGGTGGACACGACATCTGCGTCAGATCCATAGCAAAAGGCGAGCGCTTCAACTGCTTTAGTGGGAGAAAACACACAAGAAGAGAGCGGACTTGATCGTGTTGCGCCAAAAAGGACACAAGACTTGCATTCGGAGGTATTTAATAACTGCATAACTGCCCTACGGCTTACTCAGAGCAGGACGTGCACACGGTAGAATAAAATGCTCACTGTGTAAGTGGTGTTGAGTGCGTACGTCTTTAAAGCGTTCAAATGGACACAGCCTGAGTGCAGCTTCAGCGCACTTCAGGGCTCTGCCTCAAAACGTGTGCACGACTTAAAGCATGTACAGAACGTGCGGACATGTTTCCTAAATCTTGCTTTGGCCCTTTTATGTTCATCCTGCACTCCCGTTTGTTTCATGCTGTAAAGTTACTGTTAATTACGGTGATTATGAAACAGAAAAAAAAAACTGTAGGCTACTACGCACTTTTCTGCTCGGCTTCATATTGGCTTTTCAAGCGGCACGCCCACTCCAGAGCAATGTGGATGACCCTTGACGTGAAAGAAGCACATGTTTTATTATGTAAGAGATGTGTGTTAGCTGTGTGTGGGGTGGTCACCAGTAGGATGAAATGACCAAAGGCAGGGTCCCCTCTGGCCAGTTTAAAGGCTCTGCGTGGACAGTGGAAGGCATTTTAGATTTTCTGTCAGTTTTGTTTTGCTAACACAAGAGGGCGCTTTAAAAATGACTTATTAAGGAAGGAAGAAATGGGGAAGTGTAACATCTTTAAAAGAAGTATCTCCTAGTTGCGGCTCTAGACAAGGAATATCACTAAATTACACACTTTTGATAATAATTATTAATGTAGCCGACATAAATACAACACAAAGTCCTTGTAATTCCTGCTATAGCCTATTCCCCACCAAGCACTTTATTCAGATTTTTTGATCACTTTGATTTGATAACATTGTAGACAATCTGTTTTATTTAAAATTTGACGTCTAATTAACTGGTTGTGTTTTTATTGAGTCTGTGCCTTTAGTAATTATATTATAATAATTTTGTAATTATTAATGTCAAGTTAACCCACTACATTGACCCTACAGCCATATCTCAAAAATGGCTCTTGATGATAGCCAATAGACTTTTGTGCAACTGAATAAATAATAAATAAAAAACTATTCTGCTGACATGCTTCCTGAATAACTCTTGTTTCATGTTTCTACATATTGTACATTTGTAACAATATATTCCCTTTAAATGAAAGGATCTTTCTGTTTTTACAGAGCCATGGAGGAAACAACCACAGCAGCCCCAGCTACTGGCACTGCAGCCCTCTCGTCAACGCCAAGACCTCAGGTTTCCTCCTGTGCGCCCTCACACAGCCTGCTCGAGTGGAGACGCAGAGTCAAGTCTGAGTACATGCGTCTTCGCCAACTAAAACGCCTTAAAAAAGCCGAGGAGGTCAAGGTGGGTCTGCACATATGAATAAAAAAACACCACACAGAGTTGAACTACAATTATCTCACGCATTCTCTGTTGGTTTCTAGAACTTGTTCATGTCAAACAGACAAAAGATCGAAGAGCAGACCAATGTGCTCACTGCAGAATGGTCTAAGCTCAGGATTCAGGCCATACCTATGTCGACGTCCAGTGGCACTCTGCCCAGCAAGAACGTATGTATGCATATGTATGATATATTAGATACAAAGAAAACATTTGCTTTGCTTTGTATTACAAAGGTCTGCTTATCCATAGAAGCACAGCAAGCTTTCACACATTTGCACAGATAATATTGTGTCTTATGCTCTTCAAGATGTGTACGGTGGAGTTTGGTTTCCCATCGTTTAAACCTCAGTCAGTTGCTTTGAGACCACTCTCTACTGTGGCAGGAATCCCCTTTATGTACTCCTGGTCACCTTTGCAGCACAACTTTATGGTATGCACTAGTGCTTAACAATGCTTCTTAAATGTTTTATAGTTCCACCATAAAGTCATAAACGTAGAACTTATAATAAAATGTCCTTCGTGAGATAGGTGGAGGATGAGACTTTCCTTCATAACATCCCATACATGGGCGATGAGGTCCTAGAACAGGATGAGGCCTTTCTGGAGGAACTCATTGACAACTATGATGGTGTCCATGGCGACAGAGGTGTGTCTCATCTGCAATGATTCTGATCAACTAAGATCAGATGGGAAGTAAAGTAATGTTTATATGTTGATTGTGCCTCAGGGGGTGGATTTATTAGTGATGAGGTCTTCAAGGAGCTGGTGGAGGCTCTTAGTCAGTACCCTGATCAAGAAGAGGAAGAGGAAGAGGCAACTGCACCAGAGGCAGCTGTGAAGAAGGATGACGAGAGGATATTAAGGAGTAGCTCTGCCGACACTTCAGACGACACCAAATCTGTGACTGTGCCATTCATCAGAAGAAAGAGGAAAGGCACTACTGAGGGTGAGCATTTCAAAACGCATGTGTGTTGAGACTTTGTACTGCCAGAGAACAAAAGGTCAACATGGACAAAGCTTGTACTGTTCCACTCGTTTCACTGCCACAAGGTCGCTCTGCCACAGTAGCTCTGGTACAACCACTGTTTACTTTACAGCCGTCCCCTGACTGTGAAGAAACCTGTTTGTCCATGGTAATGATAAGCCTTAACTCTGATTACAGAAATGAATAAACCATTAGTCTCATAGGAAATGTATACATTCTATTCCCACATTTAGATTTATCATTGCCATTTTGCCAGCTATCCTACAGTCATAATACTGCTATACTGGAGCTATTAAAGACCAGCTTTGTCAACTGTACAAACAGGTGCTAGGGAATAATAGCAATAATTTGTGACAAACTTAATCGATAATGTGAAGGTTTCATGCAAAATGATATAAATCAAATCCAGCTATAGTTTCAGTCCAACTTTACATGTTTTAATGAAGTTAAAGACATGGCAATTAAATAACGTAACAGACCCGACTGAAGTCAATATTCTTCTGTCTCCTAAAGCAAGGGATGTGTCCATCTGCAAGAAGATTCCCAATGATAAGATATTTACAGCCATCGCTTCCATGTTCCCTTACAAGGGCACAACAGAGGAACTCAAAGAAAAGTAAGAAAAGTAGCACATTACAGAGCACGCTGTTGCATGGAGACAATACTGGTGTCTTTCTCTCAACCCCGCTTGTTGAAAAGTTTATTTGTAACACTTAATGAAAAACTTTTACATGTTTCATTGTGATGTTCACAGGTACAGGGATTTGTTGGAGCCTCCTAACCCAGTGAAGCTGCCTCCCCTCTGCACCCCAAACCTGGATGGACCTTATGCTAAGTCTGTGCAGCGAGAGCAGTCTTTGCACTCCTTTCACACGCTCTTCTGCAGACGTTGCTTCAAATATGACTGTTTTCTCCATCGTAAGGGTTATTTTAAAGATGTTTTGCAAATACTGTGTCGCTTAATGATTGACTCATTCATTTATTTAAGACATGGCTGTAGTGTAAAACTCTTATTTTTAACAATTTTTAAAGCTTTTCATGCCACGCCAAATGTTTACAAGAGAAAGAGCAAAGAAATACGCATGGAAACTGAACCTTGTGGCACAGACTGCTTTCTGCTACAGGTAAATGCACAGCTTCTTTGCATTTAATGAGTTGCTTTGTAATTAATATCATACATTGCTGTGTTTATCTTTAATGCTTCACTACATTTTATTTTGAAGAAAGGGGCTAAAGACTTTGTGGATCAAAACATGTTGCGGTCCCAGAGGTCTCGTAAAAGGAGAAAGCAGCAGCAGCGACCCACCAGCGCCAGCTGCCCAGGGCCGTCCACTGAACAGGCCAAAGAGGGTGACAGTGACCATGAAACAACATCATCCTCTGGTAGGGTATTTATTTCATAAAAAAAAAAAATCTTTACATCATCATTGAAAAACTACACAACATACAACATTGTAAATTAAAAATATAAATCTTTATGCTTTAAGTACCTTCATTTCCATGTGCTTCTGAGTCATTGAATAACTGCAACATTTACCATAACCTGCCCCCAGATCCCACTCAAACAAAACTGCCCTAGCTGACTAGTCACATCCTGCTCCTCCATTTTCCCACTTCACTCGTGTCTTAGGAAAATCTTTTTGCCAACCAAAGTAAACTAACCTAACCATTCGCTTTGCATGCTTCATCTTTTATTGTTTTTCTTTTTTCTGGTGACATCTTTATGTGTTGGCAGCAGGAGGGAAACATCTTCCGCCAATGTTCCCAAAGCTGTTTCTATTGTGGAGCGTTATTAATTCTTTGCTGGAAGCCTTTGTTAGCTTTAGAAAGGCCCATACTCAGCCAGTGACTCAGCAGACTCCTTGCACGTGCAGCGATAATGTGGAAAAACAGATTGTTGAATAGATTAATAAAATACTCAGTGGTGAAGCATGTGGCCTCAGCAACACTGCATTAGGGCTGTTGCCAAGCAACATAAGGCCTTCTGGCTATGCTGTGGGTGTGGACGCATCAATCCTAAATACCCAAAAAAGAGAATTACTGTTTTGTGTTTGCAAAGCTTGCACCTGAATATTGTTACCAAATTTTCTGTACATGTATCAAAAAAAAATACATATTTTTATGCCTCTATGGAAAACAGAGGGGAATTCAAGGTGCCAGACACCCACCAAATTGCGTCCAGGGGATGATGACGGTGAGCAACAGGCCTGCTGTGTGGTCGAGTGGAGTGGAGCAGAAGAGTCTCTCTTCAGGGTTCTCCACGGCACATACTTTAACAACTTCTGCTCCATTGCACGCCTCATTGGCACGAAGAACTGCAAAGAGGTGAAATGTTCACACTTTACACTCAGCCAGTTGAGCTGTCACCTCTAGGAAAACAAGTCAACATATTGTGCAAACACTTTTTTTAGTCTCAACCTAATACTGAATTATTCTCACTGAAGGATAAGAACATTTTTTAACACGAGATGTAATTTTTATCCAAATTAGTTCACAACTCCATATAGTGCTGCAAAGTTATTTCAAGCCCCTGAGATGACAGGCTCTAATCCCTCTGATGTTATGTCTGTGCATCATAGATTCTTCAACATACTGTCAAGACTCATACAAACACTCTAAACAATATAGTATAACATAGTATTGAAAGTAGTTTTGTAAGAAAGAGAAACCACAGTTGGCACACAATGTATAAAGAGAATTGCAGGTTTTGGTTTTGTTTGCATCAGTGTGAGTAGGCACGCATCTTGTGGTTTCATGATGTGGATAATTGGGCTGAATTCAGAAACAATGGTATGTGGCACCATAAACATGGATGCTTACCAGATGGGACGCCTCTCAAAGGTCTCTCATTTTCTGATCAAGTGATTGGGCAATCTTTAAAGGTTGTCGTGTCATGTTGAAGAACAAATATATTATCTACAGATTTCCAATGGTTTCTTTTACTTCACTATTACACGTGTGTTAGCTACTCATAAGGAACAACAAATGTATAAATTGTTAAGGGACATGTGAAAATTGTTTCATTCCTTGTGGTGCTTCTTTTCTCTTATGAGAACATGAACAGGTCAGTCAGAGTTTCAGCAACCAAAAGTGGTTGTGTGTTTGTTATGCTAGATTTTCATGCTATTGGACAGATAGGGGTTCTGTGGTGTAATTAAGGCAATGTGTCACAGTAGTTTGCATTTGTAAAACAGATTGTGTTTATAGCTCAAAAAGGGAAATATGATGTTTCATTTCTTACAGGTGTATGATTTTGCTGCAAAGGAAGTATTGATCCATCGTGTTCCTTTAGAGGATGGAGACATCTCTCCTCAAAAAAAGAAAAGAAAGCACAGGTATTACCAACTACAGTGCATGATACTTATAATACTATATAATCCTTGCATTTAAAACAAAGTGCAAGTCACTGACAGAAGTTGTTTTTTTGTGTTTTGGGGCAGGTTATGGGCAAAGATTCAGCTAAAGAAAGGTATTCAGATTATCCACTGTTTGACTATTAGCCTACTGTGTTAGTCTGAGGCTTCATCATCTGTTGCTCCAGATAACTCGTCCAATCAGGTGTACAACTACCAGCCATGTGACCACCCGGACCACCCGTGCGACAGCTCCTGCCCGTGTGTGATGACCCAGAATTTCTGTGAAAAGTTCTGCCAGTGTGAGCATGAGTGTAAGTGTTAACTTACATGTATAAATGCATCGCTAATCCCTTTTACACAAAAGATTTCACATGGGCAAGCCTGCTTTACATTGAAGCTCCTAGTTTCTCTCAAGCCATTTTCTCAGCCTTCAACAGAGCAGGGCAGCAGGCAGAATGTAAAATGATTCTGCAGTATTCTGGCAGCAGTCAGGGGAGAAAGTGTCCTCTGGCAGGGAGAGGTGGGTGTGTTGCCGCAGCACAAATGACCCAGAGCTGTGTTTTGCAAAACAGCCACATGGTGGAGGAATGTATTTTGTTTTTTTCACACAGAAAAGAGGGATATGAAGGAGTAAACATTTTTCTATGGTTTAAAAAAGATGGTTCCGGCTCATTTGTTTTGGTCCAGCCCTTCTCAACCTTGCCTTTTCCCGTAGCCGCAGAGAGCCGTGCCAAACAGGAAGCAGCCTTGGTTGCACATGTGTTCACTTTGGAGAGCTGGAGAGAAATCAAAGGGAGGTGACAGGCTCTGTGCCTGATATACAACACCATCTCCAGCATTAGGATGAATCAGACAGCTCCAGCTAAACAAGCTCTAATGATACAGATGAATAAAACCACACACACACACACACACACACACACACACTGCAGATGAAATGTTTAACTATTGTTGTTGAGAGGAATAGTTACTCAGGCTGCTGGGAAGAGAGTTCACTTATTTCTTTTTTGGTCCACCCATTTATCTACATGGATGGTGTTTCGTCACAATATGCAGATCTGAATTTCTGCCACCAGAGGTCACTGACAGACAAGCATCTACATTTTATTACGTATCTATGATGCATGTGCTTTATATTATCATTATTATATTTAGAATTTTCTACTAAGTCGTAAAATGAACTGTGTATATACATATATAGTAATTTGTTTATAAATCTCACCAACAAATCATTTATTGAGCTATTTGTCTAAATATTTTTCAGGCCAGAACCGTTTCCCTGGCTGCAGGTGCAAGACACAGTGTAACACTAAACAGTGCCCTTGCTACCTGGCTGTGAGGGAGTGTGACCCAGATTTGTGCATGACCTGTGGTGCGGCAGATCACTGGGACAACAAAATGGTGTCCTGCAAAAACTGCGGCATTCAAAGAGGCCTCAAGAAGGTACTGCTGCTCACCATTTCCATTTCATTTAAACATCAAATTTTTCTACATCTAGGAACTTCAAGAACAATGTGGAGATGAATGCCTCTAGCTTAACCGAAGCTTGAATAAAACTAGTTTTTACCTTCTGACAAGCACTAGGGGCTTTTTGTTTCTTCTGGCATATTGATTTGAATGTAGGTCAACAAGGGTCTTTCATATTCTCTGTTTGATTGGTAAGTGCTGAGGTAATGAGCGTAGCTTTGAATGTAATCTGAGACCAGTGACTTGGGGATGGCATAGTGTGGGGAGTGGCAAAAAGTTGTTTATTACCAAAGTCTTCTTTTGACAAATTGTCCTACAGTGAACACTTCCGGATTGTTCTTTTAGCATTTACTCTTGGCTCCATCCGATGTGGCCGGTTGGGGCACCTTTATCAAAGAGCCGGTCCAGAAAAATGAGTTCATCTCAGAATACTGTGGAGAGGCAAGTCCATGCTTATCAGTTGCTAAGTTTTAAAAGCCGCAACTTTATCTAGACTAAGGTTGTTTGTATGTTGTGTTCATATGCAGCTAATCTCTCAAGACGAAGCAGACAGACGTGGCAGGATCTATGACAAATACATGTCAAGTTTCCTTTTTAATTTGAACAATGGCAAGTATGCTGTTCCAGTTATTTAGCGTGTAGAGTAGTCATCAGTACAGTTCCCATATGTTATACATTTCTTTATACACGCGTGTTTCTCAGTAGACTTTGTTGTGGATGCCACCAGAAAAGGGAACAAAATCCGCTTTGCGAACCATTCGGTAAATCCTAACTGCTACGCAAAAGGTAAAACATGATATGTAAGTAACATAATGCATTTTTAAAACAGATTTTCAGGGTGTAAACTTGTTACTTTTACATGTCAGTGGTAATGGTGAATGGGGACCATCGAATAGGAATCTTTGCCAAACGAGCTATACTCCAAGGAGAGGAGCTCTTCTTTGACTACAGGTAAAGTATTAGGCTCAAAATCTCATTTTGAGTAACAATTCTTTTGTTCACATTAACATTCTTATTTCCACAGATACAGCCAGGCGGATGCCCTAAAATATGTTGGAATAGAGAGAGAGGTAGACATGACTTAGCGGTCCACCTCTGTCCATAACTTTTCATCCGCCCACTAGTACTTGGTCCCTCTGCAGTGTCACACATTGCCGGCAGGTGTCTGTGAACACTTATTGTCTCGACCCTCACTGCTGCAATTCCAAAAATAGCAGGTCCCTCCCTGCTGTATTGCAGGTGCTCAGTCACTGGAGCTCCTTTTGTGACAACCCAGCTCATGCTAAAGGACTGTAACCAAGCTTATCCTAATATTTAAACTGAAAATATTATGTATCTGTATTGTTTACTGCAACAAGGATCACGCATTTCTTATTATTTCATTGTTCAAAAAAAGACTGTGTAGCTATTATACTGTACGTTTTGCTAATTTTAGACAGGCTTTTGTTTTACGTCATTGCAAGCGTTGACAGTAATCCAGTGAAATGCATGTGCTATTTCTCAAATAGATAATTAAGCTTTGTCAGATACTACGTTATTATGTGATGTTACCCTTTGACTGTTCCTTAAAGGGACTTAACAGAGCTTTTTTACTTACAATGTTTGCAGCAGCAGCATTTCCTATCTACAATTATGGTAAAATAAGCTAATGTGCATTTATATCAGCTACAGAAATAGGCAACAGACAAGAAACCGACTGACTGAATGTAACCGTAGTAGATGGTAAAAAGATCTCATTCCTACTTTAATTTTACGCATTAATCTATTGTATTGGTACATTGTTATTTAGCTTCTAAGGTGTTTACAGTATTATAGGCCTAAGGGGCAAATAAATGATGAATTAACCTGTTATTCAGCATATGTCTTCCTCTAAAATGAATAAGTGCCAAAATGAGTTCGCGCAGAAAAAGGCTGTATTATTGTGGATATAGTGCATCAATTGCAGATTGTTGTTTAAAAGGTTATAACAAAAAATAAAAATGAAAGCAAAGCCTTTTTTTTTTTTTACCAAATATTAAATTGCCCATATGTGAATGTAACACACTTTTTAAAGTCAAGCTTTGTCATCAAGTTCAAAGTTTTGTTTTTCATTTAAAAGCTGACTTTAAAATGAGATCTTTTAACAGAAATGAACAAAATGGAGCTTACTGTTATGTACAGTGTATGCCTATAAAATAAAAATTTAACTTTATACATTAAAAGAGTTTTGTTTTTCTTCTTTTGAGTGAATCTAAAAATGATGCATTTTACTTCAAGCTTGTTTTATTCAGGTGACACATTGAGTTTAGGTTCCTGGATTCCCACAGTAATGGTCATTTACAGTGAACCTATTTCAAAATATAAATAGAACAAAAAAAAATAAAAAACAGTGAAATCACACACATGTATTATTCATTGTGTACCGGTTGCAACAGGAATTATTTTAACATTGGAGCACAAATGACACAGATGTTCCAACTTCTAGATCATTAACTTGGTGCTACCTGATTACATTTGAAGTGAAAATATCTACATAGTCCTATGAACTATTATGCACCAGTTTGAATTCCACAGAGCAGCATTACTGTACAATTCACTCCATACAGTCATGACTAAATCTGACTGACACAACAATAAACATTAAATCTGCAGATACATTGTGAGCAAAATCTTGCTGCCTACTCCCTCTTCTGGTGTTTTCATCTCTTTTTACATTTCTATATTGTTTAGGTGCCAGTCAAAAATTTGAAGTGTGCAGATATTATATCTGAGCAATCAAAACCCTGCACAGCTACAAAAAGATATAATCAGTGCCAACTACAGACTTCACTTACACACACATAATAAATAGGGGCCACACATGTGTTCTCTTGTGAAAATCTAGCGATGTTTGCAGAGGATGACATGATTTACGCAATAAAACTAAAACTCCAGAGTGATGATACTTAATTTAACAAAAATACATTTTTGTTCACCCTTTTTTACATTTCAGTTCCAACAGAGCACATTCTTAAAAATATAGCACAGTTTTGCCAAATCTGTACATTTTCATTACATTACAGTGTAAGCATTTACAGTCCCGTCAGGGTTGGGACGTTCCTACTCTGTACAAAGTGCACAGTCCTGCTCCTCTGCAACCAATGAAAACCATTACTGCTGCAGAGAACACGCACTGCCCTTCTGTATCCTGAGCATTCAAAGAAGCTTACTTTCAATGGCTGCCTATACATTACAGTGTCAGGTTTACATTCAGGGCACTCCATTTGAACTGACTGTATAAACTCAAGGAATAAAAAAGTCTTACACAGTTTTTACAGTGACACTCAGTACATCTTAATTGCTATTTTGCAAATGATTGGTGATTTGAAGAAGCTCTTTTTATTGCATGGTATTGCAAAGTGCACTCATGCTCTACATATGCATAGCAGATATATGGCAAATGTTATTTTTTCACAATAGTGATAATTCAGGAGAGCTGAGTGAGAGGTGGAAGCCCTACGCTTTGTTCTGCACCAAACAATAAATAAAAATTCATCTTTCAAGTGTTAATTATAATATTATAACTTTTCACTGGAAGCAGCTAAATAAGCAGCAAAAATTACATTAGCACGTGGCTACTGTCAGAATATTCAAAAACATTGAAGCAGTGTGAAGTAAATGATTAGCAGTTACACTTGAGGTCCTCTGTACGCTCTTTATGTTGTGTGTTATTGTGTGTACGTATATGTGTAGTTACCAGATGGCCTCAGAGAAGCTGTTTCCTGAACAAGGTTTATTACTGAAGATAAAAGGATTATTAAATTACTTTTGCTAGTCACCGTAAATGTCAAAACCCCTGTAGCACCTAGTTTCTGGAAGCTGGAGATTACTGTGAGTACTTGTCAAAGAATACAAACTTAGGTCATCCTGGCTTCAACTAACCATCACATTATTATAATCTGGGCATACTGAGATTGGCAAAGCTGCAATCTACTGACACTATATGGCAATTCTGAGTCACATACATGTGACATTCTGTATAGAGCTGCAATTCAACAAAGAGAAGCATATACCTTTTACAGTCTTTATAGGTTTCATCTCAAAGCTCAACACATCGGAGCTCCATACTTGAGCCTTCATAATTGTGGGTCTTGTTGAATCATGTTGATTTAAGTTGACTGGCTTAGTAGAAAATCTCTCACTTCACTTATACTGTTGAATCTATGGTCTTCAAAATGGCTCCAAGTGAGATTGTCAGCATTAGGTATAGCCTACGCAAGACGGCAATAAATCTATACAGTTATGTTAAAAAATAACTCAGTAATAAAATGAAATATTTAGATTTCTGTTTTTTTGTTAAATATCCCGTTATATCCTGTTTCAATGGTCTCTATCTGATTAAGCTATTGTAGTTTTATTAGATCAAGCTTACTCAGATGAGGCACTTCAGTATTTCACCCTACAATGTGAGACTTGGCTACTCATGCAGGGGCTTGACAGAAAAAACTAGAACTGACCAAAATGGGGACTATTTTAGAGCACCAGACATCAAATCCCACTTAAAGGGGTAAAGGAACACTCAACAAAAAGATTGAAAATTCATACTTAAAAAACATATATGTGTTTGTTATATGCGCCTATATAAACCCTGCCCATTGTCTCATGGCTTCCTTGATGCTAGCCGGTCCTGAACTCCTCTTCTATCTCTGGGAGAGATTTTTTCATTTCTCGACGCAGAGTCTCAGTCAGAGGTCTGGAGCTGCTCGGCGACTCCAGGTTCTTGGGTTCGTTGGTGTGGTAACTGCCTTTCTGCTGATACGCGTACACATAGATGCTGTAGAGCCCAGCTAAAAGCAGCAGCAGTGCCAGGATGGCAATGACTGGAAGATAAAAATAGGTCTGTCAGAGTGCATCTGCAAAACACTAAAACATACTCATGAGATTTTTATTAATTTTTTGGTTATACGTTATGTAAACTATGAGTTGACAGTAACAATAGCATTATGGTCAAATAAAGTTGTGAGATATATTTAATAGATAAATGAATTGGTGAGTATTTGTCAAAATCAAACTAAATTGAATTACTAAATTGAAAAACTGAAAAAATAAATATTAATTACGTTAAATAAAGAAATAAAACAAAAATCTAAATTATAAATTAGACAAAAACACAAACACATTGCCCTAAATAGGTCTATTGTCATTTCTTTATTTCAAAAGTCATGTATTAGGGGTAAAAATTCTAATCCTGCTTGCTAGAAGTTATGCAGGAAAATGGATCAGTGCCACTGACCAACAAGGCCTTTTTATTTACATATACAATCTGGAGTCCATCTAATATATCATCATCAATGTACATTACAAAGGCACATTGTAATGTCCAGTTCATCAAACAGGCGTGACGTCTGATAAGCGTAAGGGTCATTGTTGGGATGCCTGAATGCTCCTCTAATCTCTAATGACATGCTGATGTTCCGCATTAGCATAATACCTCCAAATCTCAGGGATCTATTAAGCCGAATAATCTATCAATGAGAGAATGGTACAGGCTGGAAACAGTCAGACTAAATATGGTTGATCTAAAGGGGAATGAGCGCAGAGTTTTGTATAGCATTTTAATCCTAAAACACATGGACAGTTTCTAATGGTTTGCTGTCAATATATAGTATTATAATATGCAACAAAAATGCATTTATGTAGTCATACTTTATAAGGAAAGTTGTGTCTGGTGTGTTAAGAAGTCTCCATTTAAGGGAAAGAGAACCATCTTTAAAAGAATGGAAGGGTAGTGGCAGTAATTTAACAACATAGGCTTGACACATAACTGGTCCAATTTCCATATATATAATTCAGGAAAGAAACCATTTTTGACAAAGGTTTAGAAAAGAAGTGAGAAAAGAGTGAAGAAAATACAGTATATCCTACCTATTATCCACAAAAGCCCTAGGTCGTCATGGATGTAGATGTACTCTGAAAGAAAAAAGGTAAAAAGAAGTGAATAACAAGAAAAGTATATTCTTTCAGCATGCTTTGAATCAGGGAAAGCCACAACGTTACCTATGCTGGTGAACCAGGGGTCCACCTCCCATGGCACGTAACCCAGAACCGGAGGAAAAGCACCACATATTGACTCTGAGACATACCCTTGCGTCACCACCGGAGGATCTGTTACATTTGGTCGGAAGTAGGCCTTTAGAGGAGCGTGGACATTGTATCTCACCCCAGATATGCAGCCAATAAATCCTGGAGCATTGTGTCTCTGGATTTCATAGTCAATGTCTCCGACCTCTAAAGAAGCAGGACAGAAAACATACATTTACCAGGTAGCATCAAATAAATTCACCTAAATGTCTTTATACAGTAAAATAGACTTTTACCCATCACTCTGCCAAGGAACATAGACTTTGGTGAGTCAAACCTGGCGTCTTCAATTAAAGTGATTTTTTCCACATTAGGCTCCATGTAATCCACCTGAGGTAAGGACAACATATACTTCAGAGTTCACAAGTCCAGCTCGGCATATGGGTGGTAACAATGTGATGGAGAAATTTCTTTGACTTCTTTGACTTTGAACTTCTTTGGCCTAAATGTAAGGCTCTTTTTGTGCACATAATTTAAATGTAAAATTGTCACAGACTGGTCAAGTCAGCTCCTTCTCACTACGTCAAGGCCAACGCTACACAGATAACTCAACTCCAAGACTAAACTCTATCTATCATTCCTTTGATATGGCATTACACGTGCACCTTCTTTACAATCTCAGTCCAAAGAAGCATGGACAGGCTTGTATTATCAAAAATGACACTGTGTTGAGTGTCCCCTGTCCCATATTGATGGTCAACAAACTTCTTCTGCCTAAGACATACAGAAAGTCTCCAGCCTGTCTTTCTCGTGTAACAAAATGCTAATAAATAGGGATAAAAATGCCACTAAACAAAACTATATTTGTCAAACAAACCCTTGCCAAATGACAAAAACTGACACCCAACATTTTATTAAAGCAAATTGTACTTCATTTTTAACAGAAATAGTGAATAACCTAAATATTGTATTTTAATCATTGAATTTATCCATTTCAGTTTGGAAAAAAAAAGATGCACAAATACCCGTTTTTATTTCATGGGAAAAGTATGGTAAATGCCCCCAAATGGCTACAGTGAACTCCCTAACCTGTGTTTTAATGGTATTGTTGTGCCGGGTTATGTTGATATAGTGAGGAAATCCATCTGCAAGGTTTCGCCGTGTCAGTTCATACTTGTGAGTTATAAGACCCAACTTGTACCTCAGATCGACACTACCTGTGGAACAGAAGGTAATACAAAGAATATGAGTTAACATTTGTGCACTCTGTTATTTTAGGGTTGTCTCTTACCGTCAGTTTTGAGGATTACAGCTATGTAGTCTTGGACAAAGGAGCTAATGTAAAGCAACACAGCTGGAGTGTGAACTGTGCTGAAGCTGAACTCTATGTCGTCTGCTGTGTCGTTGTAGCCCAGAGTGAAGTTGTCGTAATGAGGGTCGATCCAGATGGCCCACGCCGCTTCATCTGTTATTGGCTTGTTTCGTATATTGTACCGCAACCAGGAGCCAACCTCAAAATATGCACCAATATCTTAGAAAGAGAAACAAAGCAGAGTTAGTTTTGACACATCAGACAGGCAGAGCAAATAGTTATACTGTATCTGAACTCACCTTTATGACAGTAAAAACCATCAAATGCAGTGTTGTTACAGTCACAAGTATAGGATGCATAGCCCTCAATGCATTGACCGCTGTTTCTACAAGGTATGGTGGCGTTAAGACACTGTCCAGTACAGTTTCTCCTAATTCCTTGCTCTTCATTTACTTTCCCTTCTAAATCATAAGGAACACCATTCAGCCGTAACCCTCGGAGACAGCCTAAGAACGGCCTGTGTGTTTTGTTGGCTGCACCTGAAATGAAGGAAGATGATTTAATCAATAGTTATTGAAATTTGTTTAAAGAGAGGTTGGGGGAAAAAAAGGACAGGATACATTCATTATTGTATCTAAGGCTCAAAAATGACTGGAAAATGCGTGGATTTACCAATAAGCAGAGGCTGGGTAAACTTCATGGTGACAAAGGTTTGACCAGGGAAACGTCGCACGGTCCATGGCTGCCAGTCAACTTTGATTCGAGCAAGTTTGACATTGATTTCAGCCTGAACAAAGTGCCACTCGTTGTCATTAAGTGGCACAGGAGACTTCAAAGTCACATTAAGGATACCGTCACCAACCATGAATATAAAGAGAAGGTTATGAGTGCCTAGGAAACAAGTAAAAAGAGAAAAAACAATTAGAAAAATTAGAAATGACTGGTATCTTTATGTAAAAAATGAGTAGCTCTTCTCAATGACTTACTGTTGAGCTCTACTCGTATGAAGTTACGAAGGTGGTCATCTGAGCTTTCTAGGAAGACGCAGTTGGCACGATATGTTTTGAAGTGGAAAGAGATGTCAGCACTAGAGCCAGGTTTGAAGGTGGGGAAGGTTATATATGTGGGTTTGGTGAAAGAGACCGTGTTCCAGATGTTTTCTATAACAAACGTTGAAATAATTTTATTGAGACATGTTTTACCTTAGCCCATATTTCTTCAAACTTACTGTCGCCATGGCAGCGAAGAGGTCCGACTGTGAACTGAGCCTGAGAACCAGTTCTGTTAGTGTCACCAACAACCACCCTCCTCACAGGCAGATGGTCTCTGAAGTCCAGGTAGCCTTTATCAGAGTACCTGGAAAAAATGGTAAAATCCAACCTTTAACAACAACATTTGCTACGTTAAATGTTACTCTCTATATCTATCTCTTACCATTGTCTATAGTCAGCATCACAGTTGCATTGGAACTTGGGGTCCACACAGGTTTGGTTAATGGCACACCCACACTTTTGTATCTCCCTGAATGTTCCTCCCCAATAATAGTGGCTTTCATTGTTGCGGCCAATCCAAAAGCCAAATGGTCGCCCACCTGAACATGTATAAAACAATTTAATATAATCTGTCAAGGCCACAGTGATGAAAATAATAAGAGCCCATTCAAAGCACAAAATATCAACTGATGAACTTTCTACTTTACCGGGGGTGTTGAGAAGGCGGGACTTGTAGCAGGAGTAGTCAATCCACTGCTCACAGTACATAGAAGTGTTGGCCAGAGCCGTGACCTCATCCCAGGAAGCGTTCCAGTAGTTGACATTTCCTATGTAAGGCCGGTCTATTGAACTCCCAGTCACCTTTGTGCCGTCAGCGCGGTCATGCATAATTACCGTCCATGCCTTATATGCTGTGCAGAAGTAGAAGATGGCTTTAGGTTAGAGTCAGCAGGAGTTCAAAGATAAAATTTGTGTCGAAGCTGTTGAAAGATTTTAAAGTGATAAAAGACTTGAGAAGCAAATATTAATTCATAAGCTACACACAAAGAAGCTGCAGGGCAAAACAGTCTTTATTTCCCATGAAATCTAACACACATCTCTGTAATTATTATTTTGTTTTTTAATAAAAAGCACAGCACACAGGAGAGCACATTTCTCATAAAGCAATAAAGTCCCTGTCATTACTTACACTTCATTTTGCAGTACACTTCAAATGGCTTCAGTGGTCCACTGAGGTCCGGATCAATGGTGTAGTTTCCAGACCAATACTTGCCACTGAGTCGGTAGGCCTCACAAGATTCTTTATAAACAGCTGTTAGGGGGGAGTTGATCAATATGTTACAGAGAACTATAACAGAGTCAAGGCTTAATAACCACTTCATTCAGTAAAATAATGTCCCCTCAGCACTTACACATGTGACAGACTTCTCCTTTATAGCCTGTGTTCTCGCAGATACAGATAAAGTCATCATAGGATTGTATGCATCTGCCCTCGTGTTCACATGGATTTGGAGAACATCTGTAATCGAAGCAGATGTTCAGATATAGAGATACACACACACACACACACACACACACACACACACAAACATATATATATATATATTGGCTATTAAAAAAAAACATTGTGACATGGTTGTGGACATTTTACAAGGGGACCATAGTAAGGTATTAACTGACATTCAAACAAACAATAAACAGGACCATAAAGTACAGTAAGTGTACATACCCTGGCAGAATTTGTAATATATTTGGCCTTTTTTCAGATAATATACTTCAGGGTTATTAGGGTAGTTTCTGTTGTCACTATGATTTAAAAAGAGTAAACACAATTGTTTTACAATAAATTGCTTCAACCCAACCAATAACTATGAGTAACAACAGGTTTTTGTGTTATTATTCATATTCTTTGAAAAATGGCCAAAAAATCCCAACTTCTGCCAGGGTATGTAAACTTATGAACACAACTGTATATCAATGTGAGTTTTGTCACTTGAGGCAAACTAATTAAATTTTCCTACCTGTCCGTGATTCCACAGGTGCCTAACAACAGTTCAGCGTAGCGCCCCCACTGCCGCTGCAGAATGAAGTCTATATCAAGCTGTTCATTGTCTATAAATATGTGCTGCATGCAACCGTGGAAGCGATTCAACTTGGTTTCACATTTGCGTATTGTGTTATTGGTTTGTGGACAACCTGAGGACAAAGCAAATTTTTGCAAAAATTGTACAATATGAGAAACTTGTCAGCACTTGTTAACATGAAATCTTCACCTCCAAAAAAGTAGCGGTCTCCTGTGCGAATTGTAAAAGGGTTAGTTATCCTAAGTGGAGATGCTTCCTCCTCATCAATGGTAAGTGTCAACAAGTTATCTCTAGCAGCCAAATCCACTGTGTGCCAATAGCCATCATTTAACCTGTATCCTAGAGATAAAAAAAAAAGTTTGAGATTTTATATATGTTGCATTATGTTTAAAGCCCCAAAGACAAAAAAAATCTTGCCCCACCTGCAGCAAACTGTATTTTTTTCTTGCCCGGTTGGAATATAGTGACATTAATCTGTCCTTCACTCAGACCCAACTCAAGAGCACCCAAGTCGTCAGCAAATCGTGTGAACATAAGCAGCCCTGTGTAGTCCCAGGAGCGGAACTTAAACTTGACAAACATACGAGGTCTTCGAAAAAATCCTGGCACTTGGAGGTAATTGTTGGGTCCAGCAAAGGTCATTGGTTTGAGCAGAATGTTACGGCAGGTGAAATGCATCTTTTTCTAAAGGCGGGAAAAAGAAAAGGTTAGCTGTTTTTGTAATGTCTAAAATATACCTATTAAAGCTGTCTTGCCTTTCTTGGTATCTGGATCTCTGAGTCCTCTCTCTTGGCCTTTTCGATAACATTGACATCATTAAAAAAGACGTTCTCAAGGCATCCCCTGAAGTTTGGTGTTGTGGGAAGGTGAGGCATGTTTTGTTCTATTACTCCACCAACATATAACTGCAAAAGAAATGTTTGAGGATTAACATTTAGCTTTGACATTAACATCATTTGTAAATGTAGGTCACAGGTACCTGCTTGTCTAGGTCCAGTTGTGTAAAGTCACCATTACAGTGGCCTGTCACTGTTTGGCTGTCCACTGTGAGGTTCACCTGCCGACCGTATCGCTTGATGGTGACATAGTGCCAGTGAAGATTATCTAAAAGGCTCCCGGCTGCCAGTGTTGTCCGCCCATTAACTTTGTGTACTACACTGCTTCCTAAAGCGCAAAGAGATACATTATTATATATTGTCTTACATAAAATACAACATTAATCCAAGAAGCACACGTACCAAGGCTGATGTGAAGGTAAAGACGTCCCTTCTTCAGTTCGAGTGTGAAGAGGTCTCCCTGGATGCCTTCACTGTGCAACAGCAGCCCATCCTGCTCCATGGTCTTGAAGTTTATGGCAATATGATCAGACAGTGTACGGGACTTTTTCTCTGGGTACATGTAGACCACTGAGTCATCCCCATTGTACTGCAGCACATAAGAGTCTGAACCACAAAACAATACAACTGTTATTATGGGCTTTAAGCATAGCATTTTGTATTTTTGTAAAGTAACTACATATGGTATTGCTTGTTCTGGGTGCCATTAGGCATGTTGTGGACTTTCACAAATTTACAATTTAAGACATGGTCAGAATTACTTTATAATACACTAAACAACAACTGCTTTATGTAAAATAACACGCTGAACAGAGCTTTAACATTCTTCAAAAAAATACCCAATTCGGCTTTAAGAAGTTTTGACAAGTATAAATCAGGTAATACAGGAAACATCGGGTATTAAATAGGAACTTAATACTAGGAGCAAAATTTAAAGCCTGATAACTGTATTATCAGATATGATTTATCTCATATCTCTAGATGTAAAAGAAAATCCGGTCTGTCAGTTATTATTACCGTAAGAGCAGCCAAACAGCTCCAGCCTCACGCCAATCTTCCCTCCGTTCTCTGTGTTCCACGCCAAAGGCAGCAGACGGATGTGTTTAGCGGTAAAGGCGTAATGGAAGACATTTCTCTTTACTTGATAATAATTCCAGTTCCCAGGCATAGTCTGCAAATAGAAGAGATGACCAAAAGAGTGGAGAGAGTTATTGAGGCGTCACAGCAATTGTGTTATTGCCTCTTTGAAAAAGACTGGAGATAAACTGATGATGAGATTAGCTTTGTCAGGGCTGGAGGAGATAATACACTATGCAGTCCTTGTTTCAATGCCAACAAAAATGAATATAATGGAGCACACACTAACCACAGAATCGGCTTGAGAGATTACATTGTACTAGTTAATCCAGACGGAATCTCTGTTCAGGCCCAAATCTAACCTCCACCCTAAGCCTCAGTGGTACCTACAGAGTTTCCTCCTTTCATGATGTACGGTGTCCACAAATCAGGCCGATCTCCGTAGAGAAGGGTGTACTTTGTGACCCAGTCATATGAGTTGAAGGTCCCCTGTGTTGCAATGGCGACCAGTCTGTATTTCCTGCGCAGGTCGATCTGTAGCCATGGCTGCCTGTCCCTGGGGGAGGGGGACCAACCACTGCTGCCTGTGCAAGAAAAAATATTGATTATTGGATTATTACATGAAGCATTAGTTGCCCTCATCTTTAATATGCTTGAATTATGACATCAGTAAAATTTGTGTTTCTTGTAGTTTTAAGTCATTCATTTAAATATTGATGATATTGTACCCACTGGATGTTAAATAAAACACACATTTTGTTCTAATCTAACACTGACACAGCATTTAAATATAAGTTGTAAATAACCTGGTTATCTGCTATTGCTACTGTAGAAAAAACATATACCTTAGACTTCTTGCTCTTCTAGGCTACCTGTCAGCCATCTTGGATTTGTGTTGCTCTTACAATGTTTTTCCAAAAGGTGGCAGTGTATGTGACGACGTAAAAGTGCCTAAAAGTATTCTAATGTGAGATGCCCAACATTTACAGCAAAATTATGCTCAGTGTTGTAACCATAAATGCATTATGCACAAAAAAGTAAGGTACAGATTGTAGTATTAATAACTTTACGCACATCCTAATAAACTTACCATATAATTTGGCAAAGTTAGCAGAGTACAGGAAGTTGTATCTGGAGGAGGCCAGAAAAGATGAGGCGTAGAGGTTGGAGACAAGTGGGTCAACACAATCATCTGCAGCAACATTGAGAAAACATCAAGTTTGCTAATTATTTGTAAAATATTCACTAATGTATTTAACTTTTACTTTCGGTGAACAGAGAGTCCTGACTGACACAGTTGCAAAAGCATACAATAAGAATTCAATTTGTGCTCCATTCAACACCGAATTAAAACAAGTGGTGAATAAACCAACAATTATAATTATGTATTTACACGTGCATTGTTAAATGACCAACAAATACTGCAACTTTTATTGCAGCTTCATTTTGTTTTACTTACAAGAGCTCACATGTATGTCTTGTTCATCCATAACTGTGTGAAAGAGGAATGTGCAGAGTCATTCTAACAGGACATATAGTCTGTGGCTGGAGCTGCAGGAGGTTATTCGACTGATGGCATCGTCTTCCATCTGCTCAGACTCATTCCTGGGCTATGGCCTTAAAACTGGTCATAATTCTGCATAATCTTGGCTGTCTCATCGCAGAGAATGATTGTCCAATGGCTTCACATAAAAACAGCCTTTAGTGCTCGAAAATGCCCTTTCTCTTGTTTGCCTCTATTACACCCAAGAGGTACGACAGGAGTAGATGAAAGTAAACACGAATATGTTAATTTTAATAAAGACCAACAGTGAAATAATGTTTGACTAATCTGATCCTTTTTGATCAGTCTAATCCTGTCTGAATATTTACACTTTTTAACAGGAGTTTTAGCATTGTGATCCTTTTTCTGAAAGGCACTAAACTCATGCCACAGATACACAATGGGCAATAAACATTATTCCATAATCCATGCTAAAACTGAATGATACATTTTATCTAGCTCACTCACATTAAAAGCACTGTCATCTTGTAATAGCGTCAGAGGAAATGTACCACATGCAGCTGTGCAGGATGAATGTGGTATTCTCTGCAGTATCCAATGAGATTGTGCTGGTCATATGATCGTATGCTCCGTTACCCTTTCTACAAGGACACTGTACATTTTGGTTAAAGAACATGCTGAGACAGAGAAATATGACCTTGACTTTGTACTCGGTCGGTTTCCCACATTGCCATCAAGATGCTTTCTTCTCTCATCTCTTAATAATGGTCCACATTTATACTGCACTGTAAGGCCATTTCATTGCCTCCTTGTCCTCAAACAAAAATATTTAGAAGCTGTGTGCAGCAGTTCCAAGGGCAAAGCTAATTTGCTGTTTTATGCTAAAGGAATGTATTGATTTACTTGAATTCTTTAATTAGTGATGACTAGGGACTCTTAAGGTGAGCAGCATCCCAGACTGAAGCAGGTTAAATCAGGCCAAATGCATAGCTCCTCCTTATGGTTTATTATTTCTCACATCATTAAGGAAGTATAAAAGATCATGAGCCACTGTCACATACCACCATCCTATTTATTTACATCCCAAAAAAAACATTACATCCCTAAAAACAAAAAACAAATGCCTCTAGATATTGCTTGGTTCAGTGTTTAAGTTGTGCTTTTTTTACCTTCACTCTCCTTTCTACAGGGTGTTGTCATGTCCCAGAATACCAAAGCAGTACCCCAAGCCTGTCCAAAGTGTCCTGTCTCCACATTTCATTGTGATATTGCATTCCCGCCCTCTCTTCACTGCGCCACATAAAAAAGTATCTTTCTCCATTTATCACAGGAGTTCTGTGGGGAACAGTGTGGCTCGTGGTAGTTTAGCACCGCTGCTGCTGAATCAGCAGATTGCTGTAAGTATATGCTGCATGCCTGTCTGGCCTGACACATCGTTACTGCTGGTTACATGCATAATGCAGAGCCCCACCTCCTCTGGCTGTCATTATGCTAGGCTGCATGACAATTGAGAGGCCTGACATGTGAGCAACAGAAAAAAAATAAAAATAAAAAAGCTGCACTGATGTGCATAGATAATCAAATATTTTCCACTGCAGCAAGTCTAGCCTTATCTAAATGTCACTGGCACCAATTATATAGTCACAACACTCTTAGTCAAACAGACACACACCTTACAGCCTGTACAGCAGCCCCACCCCAGGATGGATTAGGACTCTGTTCTTGTATCTGAAGCCACACTTATATACACACAGCCTATATTATTATATAATATTGACCATGGTTTAATTTTGGTGTTCACACCTTCAAGAAAACCTACCTATTGTTTCCAGCAAAATAGATCAGGGTCATAATGATAATTAAAAACATATTAACATCATTTCACACTTTAAACAAAGCATAAAGGGATTCCTGTAAGTCACTTGTGCCACTGATTTTCCTGTGCCATCCACATATTTATTGGCCACTACTCAAAAATTATTGGGGGCGTCATCCCTTAAACGCTTACGTGTTGCTAAAACTGAGTCATGCTTTGAACTGTCTCAGCCTACACAGTTGAATAATTCTGTGGACGTCCCGAAAGTGACATCATCACTCCAAAAATGTTTTACTGCATTAAGTTTCAGTGACAGGCGGCCCCCATTCACGGCTCCCTCTAGCGCCAATTTACAACGTGACTGCTCAATTGATCAGCATTTTCTGATCCTTCAGTGCAAGCGGAACTCCCGTATGTGATGCATAAATTTAATTTTAATGACCAGAGAATGGCAACACGCGCTCCCCTAAAAACTACTGCAGTGGGCTTGTCCCGGTCAGGACACTGCGTTTTCGAACATATTTTTTGCTAAGCATCCGCCGTGATAGACCTGATTATAACCTGAGACAGAATGAGCCCAGTGAGCAGCAGCGTCACGCCTCGCGCAAAAGTGCAGAGTTGCGAACACGTTGCGGGAACTTGGGCGAGAGCAAGCACTGCAATGCAGACAGTCCTGTGCGATGGGGCTCACCATGCGCACCTTTAGGTGGACCGCCACGCTCAGACTGGCCGCCACACTTTGTTACAGTGACCAAAAAACACCAAATAACTACCGCCACAATATATAGCCTACCAAAACTAGAATGGCATAGTGTATATGCATGCTGTTATCATTTTAGCATGTGTTGTTGCCCTTCAAAGACCCATCACCTTAAGCCACAAAAAGCCCTCGGGTGCCATTATATTGTCTCAAATGTTATTTTGCAACTTTGCGCACATTTACACTGTAAACATGGTGTACAAAAGTATCACATAAATATATGCTGTTTGACAAGACTTACGTGATGAGCAGTGCTGAAAACCCAAAAACAAGAGCCATATGCTCAATATTTTGCGAGCCATCCTTCACTCGGGACACGTTTCCCGCAGGTATAGGGTGTCAGTTCAGTCCTAGATTGTTCTGCAGCATCCTCACCCACCCCTTTCGCCCAACTTTAACTCGCGCAGCTCCAACTCCAGTTCTTGGGATGTCGGGTAGCTTCTGCCGTGGCGGGGACGCGCATCGGATGCTGGTGCTGATGCTGCTCCTGACCGAGAACGCGCCCTGCTTGTATGGTGTTTAATTTGTTTTATTTATATTTACATCATTGAATGGCATCACAAAATTCCTGTAAGCTTTGCGTAGGTACTTTGTAGAGCAGGTTGTGGTGTTGTGTCCTTTCGGTCTCTGCTCTCAGGAGAATGGATGGGATGCTGAAAAGTTTTACTTTGCTAGAAAGGCCAAAAATAAAACAACCTTGTCTTCCATCGCTGAACGAGTCACAGGCACCTGGTCAGAAAACCTATACTTATCCATCCCAGATATCCACAATAGACTATTCCTTTTGACTTCTCCCATGGCTGTTCATATCTTCTTTTGCACAGTTTTTATGCCAGGCTATTATCCAGGACGCACAGCAATGCAGTAGAGAATCTCCAAATACTCTCTCCCAAAATAGGCTACAACTAATGAACTCAGACTGCAGCCGGCACAGCCCTGCTCTGTGTGACCTTGTCCAGGTGTCCACTTCAAGCCAGTACCTTTCCAGATGCCCCCACAACAGTCATGGTTCAGGTTGATGCTGCCAGTTGTCTCTCCCTCTGAACATAGTGGAATATATTGGAGGCGGGGTAAAGCTCAGGCAGTGGGGGATTTGTAGCAATGAGTGGCACACTGACAACAAAATAAAAAAGGCTTTAGGATTTAAAAGTGGGTTTATGGGCCGTCAGTGTATCAGTGATGATGTGAGATTGAATGCCCGGGCCAGTGTGGGATTTACTGGGTTTTCAATCAAATCAGATTTTCAGACTGTAAGCTCCCTATGGCTGCTTTTACCATTATTATTATTATTATTATTATTATTATTATTATTATTATTATTATTATTATTATTATTATTATTATTATTATAGTATCTACAGCAAAGGACATTGGCAAACCGGTAGATTGGCACAGGACACAACAGGGCACTGGCCACAAAAAGCAGCTATATGATCCACTGGAAAAAGCTCTATGCATAATAAAAATGTAATACTGTAATTTCATAAGATTTTTGAACAATGCTGTACCAAGTCATAATGACATTGTATTTTAGTTTTAGGATATTCTTTGAAATTAGTGTTAACGTATGAGTGTTAGTGACTAGATTTCTTTCTTAAATGACTTGCATGAACCCATCCTACTGAAAATTGTGGGTAAGCTCTGTCGCCATCTGCCTTCCCTGTGACCTTTAACATGTGACCTTAATGTAAACATAGAGACCAGTACGGATAGAGACTGAATCGGTTTTAGTGGTTCATTTACTACACCAAGTGATATTAAAGATCAAAGGCTTATTTTTTATCAGAATATATTTTATGTGTTACAAATGTAAAAAAAAAAAATGTAAATGTATGTAAACATGATTTTCGAATGGTTAAAAAAGTTACAACATAAGGTTATGTTAAAGTAATTAGTAATATAACTAATGCTATGACTAAGCATTTTTTCAGTGTAGGTATACTGAGCTGCAGAATTAAATAATTCATATAATATATATTTGGAGAGAGCTACATCTTCTGGTTAGAATCTTTGTTTGTGCTCCATGCATAAATATTTTGGACAGTGTCATATAATGTCATGTTGCTTATGTGATGTAATCTGAAGCCACAGTTAAAAAGTTTTGGGTTATTAAATTGGCCAACATCTGATACTGCGTATGTTTTATTAAAATTTTTTAAAAAGACCTGGCTTGCTGGTTTTAATTCTTTTGAGACTGATGGGTTTTCTTACTACTTTACTGAAAGGTAATAAATTAATTTATGCTTAGACTGTGACTCAAATACTGCTAAAAATAGCTTAAATAAAATAGATTCCTTATTTAGTATGTCTGGAGAGTACATAGTCTGACACAAACCATAAAAAGCACAATGCCAACAATTGACCACTAGATGTCAGATCAAGTCAAGGCAAGATTTTATTGTCCTAAAGGCAGTCTAAATGGTTTATGTCAAGAACTTGAACTATTCACTGTTTAAACTGTTTAAACTTATCTTAAAACAATCTATGATTCATTAAAAAAACTATATGTCAGTGCTTTATAACCTGAAGGATAATAGACAATGAACAGACCTTGTTAAGCTCCTGTACTGCTTTTTACAGTTACAGAGACACACCTAGCCTGACATACTGTAGTTGACCTGTCAAGCTAAAAAGAAGTCCAATCTCAAACATGTACATTTTTATTCTTAAATATAAGGTTTGATTGTGTTGAATGTGCTTGTACTGATAATAAAAATAATAATAACAATGATATGTAAATATATATATATAATTTTGGATAAAAAATGTAGGATTCTGCAAACATGTACCTTCTGGCTACACAAGGCACTCACAGCCAATTTTTAAAGGACACGCTCTTTTAGTTTCCCTATAACTTCTATTCAAATTTCCCAAACACAAACAAACTGAGATGGAGACCAACAGCCACCTTGTTTCTCACACATGTTCATTCATTTTTGGATCAGATTATACGTACTCTGCCCACATTTCACATGCTGACTTTCCATAGGGGTCAGGGTACGAGTGCAAAAATAGCATTCTCATATTGGATCATAAAAACAGCAACCATTGCAGTTTATACATTTGGATGAGTTTTCTCTTTTACCTATGGAAACCCCCTGTCCCCTGCCAGAGTTATTAACACAGCCTGTCCTCAGGTGTCCTAACCCCCTGCGGCTCCTGGAGCCTAATAAAAGCAGCATTAAGGCTCAACAAGTGCATGTATACACCACTGTTGGAGACCTGTGAGTGTTAGCTCAACTGTTGTATCCAAGCCAGCTGCTAAAACCTGTCCAACCCCTCACTTTTGAGCAAGTGCTCCAAATTACATCGTTCCAACCAAAGACAGGTGAGAGTCGCTTCACTTGTTCTTTCAGCTGTGGCTTTTATTTACAGGCTGACAAAGCTTAAAAAAGCCCATTGCCAGCTCAAAACTATCATAAATTCTAAGAAGACTACTACTCTACCCTTTAACTTTGAATTACATCTGCACCTTGAACCGACCTTGTCATATTAAATGTCCCTCTAAACACTTGAAATCTCTTGTTAGTACGGTATATACCTTTAATCTCATATAGGATTGAATTACACTATTTGTAAAAGGCACACAAGCCATATTTACACACTGACAGATCCACAGAGACGGCCCCACTGACACCTGCATTAAGTTTAAACACCAGTAACAGCTGTGGCCTACTGAAGGTGCGTAGAACCAAGACACTTTTGTTCCCAGTGTTTGCTGCCAACACGAGCACACAAAGACGTATACACACACACACATACGCACACACATACAGGGGTGCCATGGCGACCCAGTGTGCACAGCAACACACTGGTTTCCATCATGCAACAGACAGGCCGCAGATATTTAGTCTGCCTCCTAGTTTGTTTGCCCGCTGTCTTTTATCTTTTGTTGCTGCGCTTTCGGCTGTGTTTGGTGTATTGTGCTGACTGTAGCAAATGACAGTTGCAGCTGGGTGGAAGATGAGTGACAACAAATAAGGTTATGGCGAGTGATAAAGTATGGTGGTGTTTAGGTCGGATACATTTAACGTTTTATTGTTAATAAGGGGCAACTAAATGTCCTTATTTAACATGAATTGAAAGATTTCTTGGATTTGTAACCAGGTCAAATGAAGTACAAAACAAATGAAACACTTGGGGATTGTTGAGGACATTTCCAAAACTAAACACACACTAATTTTGGCTTGTCTTGTAAATTGTGTCCTATTCCTCCCCAGCTCAATTCCTTGGGCCAAACTTTTGTAAAGTACCTTTGGCAGCGCTGCTA
This sequence comes from Neodontobutis hainanensis, assembly GCA_024349245.1. NCBI lineage: Eukaryota > Metazoa > Chordata > Actinopteri > Gobiiformes > Odontobutidae > Neodontobutis > Neodontobutis hainanensis. The sequence continues at coordinate 1,267,957 of JALDNG010000086.1, read as the reverse complement.
CAGAACGGCTTGTCCTCTCAGTTCTGGGCCCCACTCCACTCACAGTCCTTAGGTGGGTGTGGGGGTTGGGGCAGGGTTTAGGGCATTGAGAGGACAGAAAGCAAGGATAAAAGCAACTGGGGAAATATAGTTTAAACAAGTATTTCAGCGCAGTTAGGAGATCTTGATAAACTTTTAGTAACCTGATGCAAAGCCCAGTTATGTTGAAATGATGCATGATGATGAGCCTGTAATGACTATTAGCCACTGGCCAGGTCTGGGGGGGTGGTGGGGTTGTGGTCTACCCTGCATGCAGAAGTGTGTGTTTTTACAGTAGGGGGAGGGTAAAGAAATCAAATACAGCTCTAGTTCTTGTTGAAGGGTTTACTCTTGTGTTCATGGATGTTAAAAGGTCAGAGCACCAAGTGACAGCATGAATTAAGGCAGAGAAAATATGAGACATTAATCAACGCTTTATACAGTAACACATGTTTAATGCAGCCATTATTATTTGCCTTGTTTGGGCAATGTTTCTCGAAAAGCTTGTTTTATTGCTGTTATCTAATCTAAGTGCATTAAGCCACAGAAATGAAAGAAACACAGAGATGTTGTTTTGAAGTAACAGTAAAGTAAAAAGGAAGACAAACAAGTGACCTCCAAACAAATGTAACCTTCAGTACAAACTCTACTGCTCAATGTGGAGCTGCTCTCTAGACTGAGGTAAAGCAGAGGGCACTTTTTCCATATTCAGTAATAATACAGAGCTGTTACAACTGGTAAGTGGCACTCTCGAGGCTGATATCTAAACACAGGAAACATGAAGAGTACCTAGCATGGCAAGAGCTGCAACACCTGGAAATCACAAACCACTTACATATATACTATTCTGTTCTGTGTTTTTTTTTCACAATGTGTGCATAACCATGTGTGTATTAGAGACAGATGCATTCATTCAAGTGTTTGGCCAGACAGACAATAATCCTGCACAGGTTCACATTTTGGCTGCATGTCATCAATTTTGTATTCAGCATACTTTCACACAGTCAGCATCCTAAAAATAACTGAAGGACTGGCTGTCTGCCTGAGCTTTCCTTACTGTCAATAAGTTATCTTTACTCTGCTTTGGGACCTAGTCTTTGACCTGCACAAGTACAACTATTAACAGCAGTGTGACCGAACAGAAGAGCTTTAATATGTACATTATTATATATATACAGCTAAATTAAGGAAGATTGGCTAAAAAAAGAATGAATAATTATTTCACCATACCTGTTTGTTACCAAGCTATAATTGTTTTAAACATTGTTTATTTGCAGACATTATAAAGGTGTATCAATGAAGTTTATTTACCCTTGCAGTTGTTGTGTCTTGCATACTGCCATGTTTTGCTTGTGAGAACTTTATCAGTCTCCCATCTTTCTTTCTACCCCTGTTATTTCAAACCACAGTTATACTCCCTTTTTGATGCTTACAGATAACAGAATAGTTATTATATCTTCTCTTTATTTTCACACTTCAGAAAGGTCTGCCTTTACTAAACCACTTATTGTCTTCAAAGAAAATATTTAACTACACAAATCTAAAAAAGAGTAGTTTAAGGCAGGCTCTTAACAGTCTAACCCTTGATTATTTCTCTCACTATGAACCCATCATATATTGGCATAGGGAAGCAAGACTCTTTTGTTTTAGAAATAGGATTAAACCAGAAGTAGACCAGGATTTAACTTGGTTTGAACAAAGACTAGATGAAGACTGAAGAATAATGAACTATTGTTTAGTTTGTCCTCAGTACAAAAAAGTAGGAAAACTTCCTTCAAGTATCAACCTATACACTCATCATCAAGTCTGTGTAAAGGCTATGAATGCTGTGTTACGCACCCTGCAACTGATCTATTGCACCCAGGAAGGATGCCTAAGTATACAATATCACAGAATGTCTTAAAAGTGAGAAGCATTGTTGTAATTGAGCTAGCCAGACACTTTATGTGTGGAGAAGCTGAGCCAGTGTGAAAGAGCTTGCAGTGCAGAAGGCTACTGTAACGAAGCCAAGGCGAGGACAGAGGGGGGGCACGGGGAATGCGAGGGGTTAACTGGGGCGAGAGGGTCAGAAGTTGACACTGGGAATGTTTACCAACCCCCCCACCCTCCTCCCTAAGCCTGGCCTTCTTCTGACACAAGGCTCTGTGCCATAGTCCCTAGGAACAGATGTGCCCACAGCCTGCAGCTCCCTCCCTGCACTACAGTGTCCCTAATACTGGTAAACACTGTTCCTGAAGCGCATAAGGACAGGAAGACAGAGGGAGCTGGACTTGCTGTTGTTGCAAAGCTAAAAAAGTCAGAAATACAGAAAGTATTGTGGTTCAATAAAAGTTATAAGTCTAATTACACATACATATAAGTCCATAAAATATACTTAACTTATTCAATTCAGTAGTCAAAGTTTATGTAAGATTGCTACCGGAGAATAAATCACATTTGTGCTTGTGCAATTGTGGTCAGCCATTTTGAAAAAGACAAAGAACATTGGGTTAAAGTAGGGCTAGAATAATGTGTGTCAGGATCCTTGTCTTTTCCCTGTGTTCTCCTGTTTGTCCCCCTCCCTTCTGTCCCTGTGTGTTTGTCTGTTTGGAGCTGGGCGGAGTCCCTTGAGCCTGCATTCACTCCAACACACCTGCAGCTCATCAAACTCAGCACTACTCACCTGCAACAGTATAAGAAACCTTTTTCAGTCCTCCACTCATCTCCAGATTGTCAGTTACTTTTCTTGTGAGGGTCAACTTTCTTAATGTTTGGATAGTCTTGTTTTATGGAAACTTAATTTATACCTAGCTTTGTCTCTGTGCAGAACTCCGTCCCAGCTCCAGACACCTCCCTGGCTGCCTCCTCTGCTCCACCATCCCCTGGATCTCCAACTCCTGCTCCTGTTTTGGTTTATTTTAACATTTTGAACTACCATTTTATTTTCTGCCTGCCATTTTGGTCCACCAGTTTTCCGTTGTCTACAACAATGTGTATTTGGAGTTGTGTATTTTTTTTCAGTTACAATGTTGTATTTTGTTTTTCCTTACTCATAATCTAGCCCTTGTAACATTGTCATAAATGATCACCACGCACAGCTGGATGTTAAGCAGTGGGAACTTCAGGTCAAGTGGTGCAGTAGTTAGAGACTGCACAGCCCTATCCCATTACATGCTCCAACAGCCGTCAAACAGCAAAGCTCTGTTCACTAACTTCTACTGGACCTAGTGGAAGTAGAACGGGGCAGAGACATGGCAGGATGAGGGTAAAGTTCAATATTGGACACAGCAGGAAGGAAATCCTGTCTGAGCAGTGGGTGAGGGGTTACTAGGGGTCAGGTTGTATCTTAAATCCTAAGTTTGGGTTGTCAGATAAACTCTGACCTTGAACTGCAGCTTTGAGGAGAAACTTTTGTGGAATACCAACAATATACTATTTCCATACATGATACCACATTTCATCAAATAAAGCCTCAAAAGCAAAAACCATAAACTTATCAAAAGGCTCAATAAATCATCGCCTGGAGAAGTGAAAAACATAACATTACGCCAACCAAATATGAACCATGCGAGCAACTCTTTGGCAGACAACACGTCTTCTTCGTTGACAATCAGTCTGGTTCACCAACATCAGACTTTGGTTATGATGCGGGCTGCAGTGAAACAGGATCCTGGAAGCAGAAAACTCAAAAAGGAGAAACAGAGAGAAATAAAGGAGACAGCTCAAAAAAGAAAGAAAAATGACATTTTTCTTGGTCAGTATGTGAGATGTGTGTCCACTTTAGGTCCAAGCTCACATGCCAGCTTTGACAAACACGCTGAGACAGGAAGTGGGAGGCATCTGGAGAAAAATGGAGGGAAATAATATTTACACCAAAGTAAAAATGCAACACAATACTACTGCCCTGCGATATCTTTCATAGCAGCAGTACAGTAAATGACGAAGACAGTATTTATTATACGCTTAAATAAAGTTTAGCACGGAAAGGGAGGATTCAAAAATTACTTCTACATACTTTTCTGTTGAAGAAAGTCCAGTTAGTCGAAATAATGAGGCTATACTGCACTTTATGGCATAATTTTGGTGCAATATGGCTCAGACATTAGTTTACAACAATTAAAACATAAAGTTCACATTTCTTTTCAAACTTTGCAGCTTCACCTCAGCCTGTGACAAAACCTCAGCCCACACCTACACCTCTTTTCCCTCTGCTTCACATCTGTGGCCTGTGTTCATACTGGAAGGCCAACCATATCATCTGCCTCTTGATCTGCTGCCTCAAACTGACTGTATCGGGTTTGGTTGCGTGTCTTTCAATGTGTGTGTGTCTGCGGCTGTCTGTTAATAGAGAGTCATGTGTCATCTCCTGGAAAGAGGGAAGAGAAGGGTGTTACAAGACGGGAAGGGGAAAGAAAGACAGACAAAAAAAAGTGCATCTTCTTGTCTCTCAAAAATGGTTGATAATCACATACAATACGTGACTCTGAATGTCAATCTATAGTTTTTTATTATTTACATCAGTTCTTCCAGAAGAGCTTTAGAGACAGTTTTTTTGTTTTACTTTTCCACTTCGGCGTGGGCTGAGGGAGTGAGCTCTAAAAATAAAACATGTGTTCCTCCGGGTCTGTGGGAGACCCAGCTTATTGTTTTGGGATATGGGGGAGGACAGGGAGGATCTGGGGAGGAAGAAAAGCTGTACAGACAGACAGCATCAGAAGCCAGAGGGATGTACATAGTGAAATAACTCTATTCTTTATTAGGATGATAATGGCTGGAGTAGGCAATATTTTTTTTAGGTAGGGTCACAAGGTGAATTTGAACTCCTCTGTCTATTGTAGAGAAAACATGGCATGGTTGATGAGGACCAATGAGGGCCTAAGGGGTCTAGAAACGGTCACTAAAATAAGGGGAGCCTTCCCTCGGTTGTGTTTGTCTAAATATATCTAATCCCTTTTGCGTTATTATTTGATGTTCTGTGGTACAACATGATACTGTTATATAGAAAATACACTGAAAAACATATTAACTTATAGGATTAACACAACTTAAAAGTGTACATTGGTTGCGCCTAAACCATTTAGTAATATTTTGATGAATTAATTTGTGTGAGTAGTTTAAGTTGATACAACACATTTTAATTCATAAACATATAACCAAATGGTGTAGGTGCAAACAATGCACACTATTAAATCACTTGAATCCCACTAGCTGCAAGTTATCTTATCAGTGCATATGGCTTTATTTACACCAAATAAAGATGTGTCATAAATAAAACAAGGTTTTTATGATTCACAATATTGTGCCTGATTCTTTTTATACTCGTTTTACAGTCTGTCATCATAACAATTCTAAGTTTGTCCCACAAACTTGACCCACGTACGTTGTAATAATACAGGGTAGTTTGTCTAGTTTTACTGTAAAAATGTCTGAAAAGTAACTTAATTTGATCTAACTTGTCAAAAAGGTACATCCATTATTTTTTTCTTACAGATTTATAAACCCCAGGCAAAAAATATAAGAGGGGGAAGTCTTCCTTTGAATGCATTGTGTGGGAAATGAATACAAAGTGTCTGAGTTTCTAGAGAAGGAAAGCAGATTTCCAAACGTACAGTATATAGACCCTATAGTGGGAGGGAGTCTTTGTTGGTGAGGAATTGGTTAAATTCAGCTCACTGACTGAGATGTGTGGGGGAGTATGCCCAGAGCAGAGAAGGGGAAATGAAGGGATATTAAGGAAGAAATAAGCATGAGCGCCGAGGAGGCTGGCTGTATCACGTGTCATGGATTTAGCACCAGTCCTCCTACCTCCTACTGCTGCATCTTTGTAGACTGTTCAGCAAAGTGGAAGAGTAAGGAGTGGGGGAGGAGTGTGTGTGTCTAGGAAAGCAAGAGAGAAGAGACAGTCAAGTGAGATAAACCAATAGCCTGTATGCTGGTTATTTCCAGGGCCATATATCTTTCCTGTTACAAAAACTCCCATCAGCTCTTCAAAGTTGGATTTTTTTATGGATAAAACTAGTCTGTCTCTCAGATTAATGTGCTATTTGAGCTGATATTTAACTGAGAACTCAAAATTTGGCTTCTAGCTCTGTGACATATTGTTATGACAAGTACATAATTTTATCTGGAAAAATTTTTAATATTTTTATGGCCTCCTTATTGTAATCTCTTTCTATAATTTTAAATATTGTACAAAACAGAACAATGTAAGGAAGTACAGTATGTATAAAGGTAACAAAAAGTCAGAATAATTATATGGTAAAGCATATGAATACTTTACAGTAACGTGCACTGATTTTTAAACATAACATACATATTTTACTGGCCTATCCAGAGCCAGTCAGTGCTGGAGTAAGACTGCAAACGCCTGCTGATACGGATGATTTAATTACTAACATCTCAAAGGGCGATGTGAGGCTTTCTGTCAGAGGTGGGATGTCTGTAGTAGGCGGGGTTTCACGGGGAGTGTCAGTGTCTGACCAATCAAAAGGCATATGCAAAAAAAGTGGGCGGTGCCTCGCCGCTCACACTATCCCTGTCCTGTCCAGGCTCCCGGCCGCACGCTTTGTTCAAACTCAGAAGTCACAACGTCGCTTCTGTAGACGTAGTCGTACGACTTTCCGAACGGATAACACCGACAATGACGCTCATTTAAACCTAGCCAGCCTGACGTACTTAAAGCTTCAGTACGTTACTTACTTTGGAAATATTGAGTTTTACTTTGGTCGTGGTGGGATTTCCTAAACTTTGGGGTTTGTTGGTGTGAAACCGCTGCCATGTACAGATACACAACTATGTTCACGTCTCTGACTGTGATAACACTGTAATCTTATGGTATCCTTAAATCTATTTACTCACTATCTATGGAGAGGCTGTCGCTCAGCTGCTGGAGTTACTTACAGCCGAGGCAACGCCGTGAGTGTTGACTTCTCAAACCTGGACAGCACAAGAGACACACTTAACCTCATTTGAATGCCTTTGCAAGGGGTTTGCTGGTTTCTGTGCTGCAGGCAGGGCTTCAGTTTGCTAAGACGGGAATATGGAGAGAAAGAAGAGGAAGAATCTTTTGAATTGCGCAATAAGGACGACTTGACTCCCAATGGACGGGTAAATACTCTCCACCTGCACCATCCACCAACTGCTCTTCATGCATGCCTTATCTTAAAGTTTTATGGCCTTTCTCATGGCAGGCATAAATGTTCTGCAATAACGACTTTATTAAACTGTACTACACACAATACAAGATACAGACATATTTGCTTACACAATCTTCAGTAATGTCAAATCAATACATTGCATTTGCTCATTGGAATCATTGAATGTATAAGTTGTACAGTATGTGTGTCTGTCAGTTGTCTTTGCCAGGAGCCTATTCCTCTGCTGTCTACACTCTTTTTCTCCCCAAATCAGAAGTTGTGAGGACACCCAGTGTTGTATTTTCATGGTGTAGGTTAGGGTTTGCATTTTCGTAGAGGCTTGGGGAACATTGAGTAATCACAAACCTGAGTCTGATGCAAGCGGTAAACCTTATGTGCTGAACTGATCGTGTGTGTGTGGCCTTCATTGGCTCATTTGTAAATAAGACCTTGTCTTCTCTGTAATGTTAGTCATCTGACCAGGCACAGATAGTTCAGCATTGTCCACCCACTTGTGAGAGGGCATTGTTGCTTTGAATTGAGGTAGGCTCTTTTCTGTATGACCAAACATACAGCTCTTTATGTACAGTTGTGGAAAGCCCACCCATGTAAATGTATTTCCCTATCTATAATTCTTTTATTCATGTGCTGTAAGTGCTTAGTAGATATGTTGCATAAACTATTTATTACTATATTTTGCAGTGCACTCACACTAAGAAAAGATTGTTGATATATTGGCCCTTTTGTGTGTTTGCAGCCAAGCAGTGTAATGCCATTCCAATTTGCCAGACACACAGATACGCTTTACAGTTATTGCTTCAACAGTCCTCCAACATAACTCACCAGATAAGAGCAACATCTGCTGCTTAGGGTCATGCAGTAAGATGTCTGTGCTGCACAGCTCTTCTTGGCAAACGTTCCCCTCTTGGTCACACTGTGCCATCTGCCTGGTCATAATTGGTCAGAGGAATAAACTGTCTACAGTCAATACTAGATCCTACTCACAGGTCCCAGTGGAAATGTCTGATGGCCTTAAAAGCAAGGTACATATTCCCCAAACTGCCACACAATGCTGTGTCTCATTGGGTTGCTAGGGTCAGGTCTGGTTGATTCTTTCTTTGTATGACATTATTAAGATTACTTCCACAATACAGTATGGAAATGATTATGATTGTTGTATCTTTGGCCTATTATTAAATACTTTTCCTGTTTTATGAGGTCTGACTCATATATATTTATGAATGTCTCCTCATACAGTACAACCACTAAATAATCTGCCTGAAAACTTCACCTTTGAGACACCTTTTTCACCTTTCACCTTTTTGCTTCATGTGTGCAACCTCTAAAGACACTAATGCCTGTTGACATAGTTTCATAATTGGAACTAAACTCTAAAACTATAGCGCTAGGTCAATAGTCCAGCCTAATGCCATCAACTGCCTTAGTAATCATAGTTTGCTATCCTCCCTATTTCCCCTGCCCTCTAAATATACAGATCAAACTAATAGTGTTTGGCATTACATAGTGTCAAAGAAGGGAGTGGGGATGCTCCACAATGATTTTCAAAGAAAACCCCTTAGGGCCAAATTCCACGCTTTACTCATAGAGCATCATTTACTCCAGTTCTTGACAGGCCACATTTTCAGACAGCGCACAGACCTCCCTGGGTGTTTGTGTTCCTCTCTCAGGCTTTGGAATGAAATACTCCATTTAGTAGGGCCATCTCCAGCCCACTGCCAGAGATGACCACATTAACCCACAGCTCCAGTGAACCTTGTTCATCTACAGCATCGCAAAGCTTCACCACAATCTCCAGCATTGTTTTCCAACACACTGTCATGACACAATCTGCAGCATCCCAAGTACCAAAGTCATAGACAACATGCCAAGACTTTGGTTGGAATCATGAGTCAGAACTGACGCTTGCGTTGGCTTGGCCTAAAGTGCACAGGGACATGTCAAAAGTCCTTTCCTTAGATGTTTACAGTCCTCATTCAAAGAAACTGCCTCCCAACAGCTGCCCAAACAGTCTCTATGAGCTGAAAGCCTTCAGTGTTGGGACAGCCAGGCATTCATTTTAAGACAGGACATCCGTCATTCTCTCTTATTACCCTGTTTCCATTGAAGTTTTATTCAAGTTTTTATGTCAAGCAAAATCCTATCAAAGCGCGGCAAAAAAATATGACCTTAGCAGTTGTTAAAATTACATTAACTCAGAAGAGGAGTTAATCTATGGACATTAACTCAGAAGAGGAGTTAATCTATGGATTTGGGGTAATAATGGCAAAAATAAAAACAAAAAATGGGCATGTTTACACGTAATTTTTTTAATGTGGACAACTTCAGAGGTGTCATGGTACACTGGTTTATATATGGTTTCCGTTGCGTCTCTGCCCCACCACCTCCAGGCCACACATCTGGTCTTCAGCCCAACGCTGGCTAAACCCAAGCATTTCCTCCTGGTTACTCAGCGTCCCAGGAGAGCTCCAGGGAGAGAGTAGTCGGGGAAAATCGAGAACGGAAGTCGACCGCGGCATGAACACATCACGGCGTCCATTCTTGTTTTCCCTCTATGTTCTGCTATAGTTTAGTGTGATTCATCCTCTGCCCGTCCAAGAGGAAAAGGGGGTGCCAGGGTTCTCCGTCGCACGTTATCCATGTTCCCCATCCCACAGCCTATTAATGCTATTGGAAATTTTTTAGTACTTGTACATTTGTCAGAGAATCATTCTGAAGATCATAACTTCACCTGGCCCATTAGTTTATCGATCATCTGATTATTTTATATAATAGAATTACAGCTTTTTCAGTCCCTGATTTGATTAGTATTGATTCGTCATTTTCTGTCCTGTCTGGCTGTCTAAATAGTCTTTTCTGGGGCAGTAGGGTAGACTAAAATTGTTTTATGTTTAACAAATAATGGAAAAGAAAATGTAAAGTTAATGTACACACTGTCTGCCATTCAAGTTACCTGTCTGGTTTGACATTTACAGTACTTCCATTTAGTTAAACATTAATCACAGCTCATTAACCAAAGCTTTTTTTTTTTCCTTTCTGATTTTATACTAGATTGTGGCTTTCATTCTATTTCTGAGCCATCCAAAGAGAAGCACTTATTGCCGGGCAAGGGCTATACTTAGGTTAGTTTGCCTAGTAGTAAAGTGTGGTGTGAACTGCAATGGGCTCAGCTTTGACCTGGATTGTGTTTCAGGTATATAGACCAACACCCAAGATCTGGGCTGAGGCCACCACAGTAGCTGGCTCAAGGCTTTGGCTTCTAGAGACAACATGTCAGCCTGCTGGGACACACATTTCTGCCCTGCACACCAGGGAGTCAGCCTAAATTGCACACAAGCGAGCTATAATGCCCATTGGGGTTTTCCAAGGTCACATTGGGAATCTCGAGGCCTAAGTACAGTAAAAAGAATATTCTCTCACATTTTATGTTTAGGAGGAGACCTGGCAGTATTTTTCTTCTATAAAATTTGCTTTTATGTGTTGAAGGGAAATAATATCAGTGACTAGTGTTATTTTCGGGTCAATTACATTTCTGTGTGGCCAATCTGAATAAAAGCATTTTAGGTTACCACTGAGCACAAAAGAGCCCTTTGTTCTACACTCCTGTATTAAATAACTGTTTTGGATGCAATTTTTTAAGTTAAAGCCAAGTATTACAGAAACTGAGCAGCTATGCACTTGATAAGACTGCCAGAAACTGCTATATGCCACAATGTAACATCTGTCGACTATTTATGATACAGACCAATCACATTACAGCCAGTAATGATCATATATTGACTATATTCTCTCTCTTTTTTTGTTAACAGGTTCAAACTGAGGTGACAGTTTCTCAACCAACTCGCACAGCCAATGGAACTAATGGGTAAGAAAAAGAGAAATAGGCAGCCCTTCAGGACTTCGTTTTAGGAAGTACTAGTTCCTTCTTTTGCTCACGTACTTCCTCTGAGTGCTGGATATTTCTGTGTTTATCCCTTGGCATGGACAGGTACTGTATAAGTATAGAGGCCAAGTACTTGATTTTTCAGTTCCTCTTCACTGTGTATGTAATCCAAAGAGACTCTCACTCCTACGTGACCATTTGAGAACTTCCTTTTAACCCTTAACTTTGCCCTCAGAGGCTTCAATGGATACTTACTTCAAATGCCAGCTCAAACATTATGGCCAACCAAGGGCAGTCAAAGAGTAGATAATAGTAGATATTGGGATCAGTTGCTGTGAGGGAGCTCATGCAGAAGTTAGTGCTTGCTCCAAGATGCTCTTATGAATGCTTTATGATGTTTATTGTTATAATAATGTTGGCATGGTATGAAAAAAATATCATGATAATATAAGGCCCTAAAAACTCAGTCTTCCAGTATCTTATATTTACTGCCCCATTGCAAGTGTATATGGGTGACGTCACAGTCTGGCTGTCCACTGTCTCTACGGTTACCATAGTTTATAGATTTATACTAAACTGTTGAAGCTATGGATCCATCAAGAAAATGGAAATGGTCAAGCTGACTGATAAGTGCTAGTGACAATGAAAAGGCTTGATTCAAAGAGGGCTTTATCTGGCCATTAGAACAGGCCTGTGATCTCAGACAGTGATGCCATCAGGCCTTTACACTCTATCTCTGGCATTGTGCCCTTATCTCAACCCCCTCCAGCTTACACCCCCAACCTGCTCTGCATATCTGAAGACTCATCCGCATAAGTTACACTGTTTGAATTATTTCATAACTGTAGGATGAATAGAAGAGGGTCAACCAGAACAAAGCTGCTTCCAGAAATAGGACTGAGGGCATAATGTATATAAATATTGCAGTGTTTCCTTGTGATACATTAGATATTAATAGTGGCATCAAATTGCTTTACACAAATTCATTTCACTCAATTTAAACTGACTCTACAATGCATCAAATAAACAATAATTTTTGCTTTTTGACATTTTATCTTTTCATCACAAGCTACCAAGATATTTTCTTACATTTAATTAGATTTTCTTGCTAAGTTGTTGCACCAATATTAGTCAGACTTGCATCACAGGTCACAATGCCCTTATTAGATGTTTAAAGATGACACATTATGTTTTACTGTTAATGTTACAGAATATACTGTTGCTTAGGTTTGTATCGGCAGAGAGAATAAGCAAGAAAGAAAATTGGCAAAATTTCCTTGGTGACTCAGTTGTACCTCTGCAACACACCCTAAAAAGGTGCGGTCCGGGGTGTGTGTGTCACTTCTCTTGTGAACTGGAGGTGGCCTTAAGCACAGGGCATAATTAACCACAGGTTTTGACGGGAGTGTGTTAAGAGCCAGGTCGTAATCATCACACTGAGAGTAGAGATTAGGGGGTGCACAATTTGGTCATTACCTGGTCATTGACTGGACACACCCAGAAAGAAGAAGAAAAGCCTGACTGAATGCTGATAAGCCAGCTCATTGTATTCAAACGATTAGGTCGTATTCATTGAGCTGAAATCAGATGTCAGGAGCAGTTCTGGTTTACTTTATTAAAACACTGACACTAACACTTTATTTATTATAGCTGGTGTAATTCAAATTTAGTAGTTTTTGATTGTGATATTTTGATTCAGGATGCTAAATACTGATACATCCATACAAACCTCAGCTACAGAGGCTCCAAAATTTAAATTTATGATGGTTAAGAATTTTTTTTTTATTTGGAAGAAGAATCATAAAAAGTAAAAGAAAATGTAGTGCCTGACCAGAGAGAAACCATGAAATCAAGTTTTTTTAGTGTTAATGTATGAATCTCTCTATTAGCCTTGTGTTATGTTTGTGTGGGCCTGCAGTGTGTTTACCGGATGTTTAGTTCCCCCTGGAGTAGACAGGCACACTAAAATTTGGCTCACATCATTTGATCTTCACTTTTCTCGCTCTTACATACATCTATGGCAAAGTACAAAGTGTTCTACACAGGATCAATGAGGACTTCTTTATTTAGAATCCTATATGTAAATTCATCTAAGATTCCAAATAAAGACGCCAGAACAGACAAAAATTTTAGTGTGTTTGGGTTATAGACTGCCTTTGACTGGGGCTCACGTGGTAGAGCAGTCATCCTATAACCAAAAGGTTCGATTCTCGCTCTCCCCAGTTCATACTGTCATTGTGTCCTTAGGCAAGAGACACTTTACCCACCATGCCTCCAGGGGTGTTCCAGCTGTGACACTGGTGTGTGTCAGTGTGTTTGGTGGTGGTTGGAGCAGCTGAAGTCACAAAAATGGCTGCCACAGTTCCACCACAAGTGTGTGACTGTGGAGTGAATGAATAATGGACTCTGTAAAGTGCTTTAAGTCCCTTTGGAAAAAAGCGCTACATAAAAAATAAAAATAATAGATGGACCCTAAAGACTGTCACTAAGCAACAGTAAAAACGTTACGTAAAATTATTTAACTCATTGTAAATTTGATACGGTGAATTGTGGCTTTAACTAAAGTATTGTAGATACCCATGCCACTAAACCATTATTATTATTATGTATTTCAATAGTAACTAGTTATCTTAATAGAAACATAGTTGTACAGACAGATTTTGAAAACACACACAGAAAATCTGCTTGCTTAGTTTATTACCCAAACTATACTCGGTTATAGCTAGAGATCCCACATCTGATGGGTGACTTTGATTGACACAAACCAGCATGTGATAATTGCTTGTCTGAGTGTCAGTCTGCCCATTCAAACAGCCCTGTTTACAGTAAGTGCTTGCATAAATCCATTGCATATGAAATGGTATGGGCCAAAAGTTATGTAACCTTTTATTGACTTGAATTGTTTGCCTGATCACACTCTCCGTCAGTCACACTCTCTGTCAGTCACAAAGTGAGGCTTCCTGTCACACTCTGAGTCTCAAGACACACATGCCTCCCTCTTCTCCTTTCTCAAAACATGACTTTTTCCCTTCTCCCCTCTGCGCAGTCCAGAATTTTTTGGCAGTGGTCTTGAGTAAACAGCGTATTTTTAGCAGGGAGGTCATATAGGCCCAGTCTTAATCACCACATTCCCATTTTCCCACCAGCTCCAGCCAGAGGCCCCTGCAGTCGACTCATACGCTGTGGGGGAAGGGATGGGGGTGAGACAAGAGAGATGGATTTTAGCAGGAGAGAAGCTATAGTTATATTTTCTCTATAACTTAACGCTATAGTTAATTCCAGTTAGATTTGACCATTGGCGAAGAGGAGAGAGAGTTCAACACAGTGACAGTGATTTGCTGTGTTGTACCAATTTGTGACTGTGCTTATGTGATTAAGACATAAACAAGTTGAAACTAGTTTTTTTATGTCCTATCCAAGTGAAATGTTGTAGTTGTGTAGAAAGACATGTACTGTATGCTGCAACAATGAAAACTGTGAAACCCCTTTTATTTCCCATATATTATATTTTTGCCTGTAATGGACATAGAGTCACTGGGCAATTAGCCAGAACTGTGATAATGGAGGACAAAACGGTTCACATTCATGATTACTGCTCTTACTTAAATTAGTACTGAACTAGGCAAGGTTAGTCACGGAACTGAAATAAATCTTCCCCCTCATTATTGTGCAATAACCAAACTGTCAATGCCTTTGGTTTGAACGGACTTGGATTTTGTTACTACTGAAGAACAACACCGATACATTGTTAAGTTGATATTATCTTTTAAAAACAATTACAAGTTACATGATCTTACAGATTCTGTTGTAGCCACTGACTGACTGATAACTCCATGATTAATTTGCTCTTGGAGCAGTTTGGGTAGGGCAACCTTTTCCTTGAATCTGTAAAAATACAAAGAAAGTAACTCTTAGGAAAATCCACACCCAACTAAATCTAAAATGGGACTTTTCCCAGACCTGTATGATGTGTTGGTTTTTCACGCATACTCACTATGATGCACTACTTTATCTTTCATTTTCTCCTCAGCAGAGTTACTTATAGTGCTACATGTTGTAGCTTTTCTTTCTGCTCTTTCTTATTCAGACATCTTCCTCCACTGCCTCATTTTGGGTTGTGTTGCAATTTGCACCAACTTTACTCAACTGTACGAATAACCATGCTCTTGGTCTTCTTTTTACTCTTATAAAGAAATTGTTGTTATTCAGTTAGTCAGTCTCCCTCTCCAGTAGTAGCCATGTTTAACCCTAAGGGAGGGGCATCACAGACAGAGGTGCTATCTGGAGATGTGCCCTCCATTCTTTGTGCCGTCTAATCCCCATGTCAAATTGTTTCCTGCACTCCACAGGAAGTTGCCCACTAAAGGCCCCAACACCACAGTCTCTGCAGAGGCTTGTGGGAAAGCGGGGGCGGCAGCATAAGGTGGCCAGGAGTCTTCAGTGGAGGTGGGGGTTAGAGGGGTGCTGGACAGCTGTGGAGATTCAAAACAGCACATCAACCGTCTTCAAACAGTTGTTTCACGCCGCAGGACACATAAATAAACACAATTCATTTTTTTCAAAAAAATATTTTTTTTACTTTTTTTAGGATTACACTAATACTGTCTTGTAACATTTTGGATTATCTAAAATGATCAAACTGACTGATGCTTATTGAGTCAAACTGGTTTAAAACTTGGCTCTCTTGGGCCTCTATTCTTCTCAAATGTCAAGTTAAACCAACAATGATGTTAACCCCATGTGTTCAGGTTCAAACACTTACAAATCATGCACTCGCAATGTTCAACCTTAATTGGAGTCTGCCGTATACACACAGCAGTAATCCGACAACAAATTACATTATCTAGGTGTGTTACTTGACTGCCCCCCCATTTGGAGTAAGGTGTATACATGCCGTTTAAATGATTATAATTGTACTAAGGCAATAATTTGGTTTTGTCAACCTGGATGTAAACGTACTGACAGAAAACCTGTTCATGCACATAGTATGGCAACATGCCAGCATTTCTTAGAAATTCAAGACCGTTCCACATTGACTGCCATTTGTAATTAATAGTCCATGTTTCTGTAACCAACACCTGACTGACAAACACCGAATTCTACTTCCTTTCTATCAATTCCTTTTCTTAAAAAAAAAAACGAAAAAAAAAATCCTTATCCTTAGCTTTGTATGCTGTGCTAGGTTTTAACTGACTAGTTTTTTGTGCACTTATGCTTTTTTTGTTATCTTGTGTTGTTGAAATTGCTTCCATTGTTTTTCCTCACTTGTAAGTCGCTTTGGATAAAAGCATCTGCTAAATGTAAATGTAACCAGGCTAGTTTAATGGAGTTCATCATGAATTTTGACTTTAAACATTGCATTAATGTCTTTAAAGTGATTATTGTTCAATGGTTTGTATTGGGGCTATGCATTCAAGCAACAAAGTCTTACAACCACATAATCAACACACAACACATTTATTTTTGAAAACGCCTAGCTCCCTAATGATCCCAGACATTAGATATAAACACCCATACAGAGCTGTACAAGTCTAAGCTATGTCCATTCTGGGGCTGTATAAACTAACTGTGACTGTCTACATATTTGTCTGTGTTAGTAGGCAATAGGGCTGTGACGGTATGGGATTTTTTCTTACCGCGGTGATGAAGCAAAAAGAATTGCGATTTGGCGGTTAACCTGCGGAGGTTGAGCCATTCTGCAACCATCCCCCGCCGCCGCCGGCTGCTCATTAGTTGCAGCATTTTAAGTTTAAAAAAAAAAAAAAAAAATTAAAGTTTTATTGTTTCTATTCATTAATCTAATTAATCTACATAAACAAAGACAATACAACCCTTTTGTCCCCTTTTTGTTTTAAGTATTGATGAAGAGAGCGCAAATTGCTGCAGCGGCGAGGACAGTGGTGCACGGCGCGCGTAAAGGAGTAATTGATTGTTTGCGGGCACGGCAAAAATACTTCAATCACATGATTCACATCACTACCCTCCCGCCCGCCCCGAATTTCAGCCAGTCTCATCTGGTCACCCTAGCAGGTCCGCAAGATTTTTATTTTTTTTTTGGAGAAGATGGCGCACTTTCTCCTTCTCCCTCTCCAGCGCTGTCAACGGTTATTGCCTATAACATATGAAGTGATCTAACTAACTCCAACTGTTTAGGTTAAGCTATTGTCTTTTATGCCCGTGTTTGTGTGTATTTAATTTAACATTATCTGTAAACATTACAAGTAGCTTGAAACATGGCTTAATTAAATATCAGACACACACACAAAAAAATCCCCCATATGTTTAATGGACTGTCCCTCTCTTGCGCAGGCTTTTCCCCCAGAAGCCCTTGAACAAAGGATTTGCGGAAAAAGTAAATTATTATCAAAGATGAATGTGTATATAGTTCAGATCACACACCATATGCAGTCCTGTAACTTTCAGATAAAAAATAAATAAATAAAAAATAATAATAATAATAATCATTTGAGGTGATGACCTCACACTGCAGGAGGCATCTCATTATTGCGGTATTGCGGTGATGCTGTTAACGTCACACCCCTAAGTAGGCATTGAAGGAACCTCAAAAAGCGATGTGCTCATATATCTAGATTTATTTTCGTGCTTTTGAGTTGGGTCTGTGATTGCAAAGAGCTCATACTTGGCAAGTGGGTTCAGTACAATCCTAGGTTTAAGGTGATAGGAAAACAGTCCAGGTTACCTGCTAGCCTATGATTGGTATAATGGGGTTGGGAATTGGGACACCAGAAAACTAGGACAACCATGTTACTGACTGACCACGGTAACGGTGATGTCTGTTTAAATATGGAGCAATTTGATTCTTATTTTGCAAAATCTTTTACTTCACCTTTAAGTACATTTACAATGACTGTGAATACGAAGACTGAAACTGAGGCACAAATAGACTTTATAGATTGGCTCGAGGAAGTGCACATGAAAAGATAGGAAATGGCCTCTGTGGTCTTGTAAGCTAAGTCAAAGAAGATAAAGCTATTTTTGGACTCATTGATTAGTTCTGCCTTCTTCCGTGAGGAGACCCATCTGGACTTATCTGATCAATAACTGCATAAATCAACTGCTGAAGGAGGGGGTAACTAGAGGCCAGATACTACAGGGAGCAAGGCGAGATTCATTTCCAGAGAAGTGATCCCCGGAGGTGAACAACAGGAAGGAAGGAGAGGGTTTTGCCACTTGTGCTCACCATCTCCAGGAAACAAACAAAATAAACTGATAATTGAATGAATAAACAAGGAGAGATAAAACTTCTAAACTATCTAATAGGTTGGAAATGGACCTTGGCCTGAGATAACAGTTTGTCTGAGACGGGTAGAAGAGCCAAAATCTTTACTCGGGTCAAAGTTTCTTTGAAATGGAAAGGATTTTGCTTGAGAAGTTAAAACACTTCTAGAAAACTGAATTACTTTTGATTTGTTGCAGAAATAAGGTGAGCAAAATTAAAAAGCTTGGTTAATGTGATATATGTCCTGTGAAACCTAATAAAAGCTAACATTTCTGGACTAGCTGTTAAAGCGTCATTGAGGCTTTAAAACAGGAGATAAAGAATGGCACATTTACAGATGTTTTTTTTTTTAAAGTTTAAACTATTTAATGCAATGACCTTTTGACCTCCTTTTATGGCTGGCGTGAGGTGTCTGGCGTGAGGTGTCTGGCGGGAAGTCTGACCGGCGTCACTCTGTCACGTTTATTTTGAGTGGCTCTTCTCCCAAGCGATAAAGAGACACAAACTATCCACAGTGGCGTGCCAGGTTGCCATGTGTGTTTGTGTGCTTGCATGCAGGGACACTAGGGGACAGATATTCAAGGCAGTCCCCCCTTTAAGTGACCCCTCTAGGAGTATCAGTGATTTTGTAGTTGGATCACTGTCACATGGGGGGTGTTCACAGCCAACTGTAGGGCCGTGGGCCAATTAGCCATCCAATGGGAGTGAGTTGTCAGACAGAGACTGGAGCTGAGAGGAAAGAAGAGTTATTTACATCCTGTTTCTGCTGCTCCTCACAGGCACGCCGTCTCTGAAGTGTCGGAGGAGATGAAGAGCCTCATCATTGAAAAGAATAAGATGAGTCCCGAGGAAGAGCCTGAACTGCTGGTCAAAGGTGAGCACATTCCAAATCCTTAACAAATTATCTACCTTTTAAATACCACTATTAACTTTTTTGATCGAACAATCTAGGTATAATAACATCACCAATCCATTTCTTTTCTTAGTTTAGTTTCTTCTTATAAAGAAGCTTGTAGGTAAATAACATTGTAAATTAAATGGACATTGTAACCTTGGATTATTTTATGGGAGTGCTGTTTATTTTGTAGGATACTTGGTCGCAACTACAGGACTGTGCTTTTCTGACCATATTTAGCTCTTTTATTAACATGCATTTTTTTTTCATAAATAGATTTGCACAAATGCAAAAAAACAAAAAAATGCTTTCACGTTCAGGATCAATATCAGAAGTACTGTATATAATAACAGAAAGGCTTTCTCTCATGATTCCCAATGGTAGTTTGTTTAGATTATTGTATTATTACAAGTGTTTCTAATACTTTTGAGGAATGAGTTCATATAATGTTCCAGAGTTGTAAAATGCAGACACTTATACAGTAGGTAAGTTACCTGGAATGATGACAGTCAGATAATTTTGTCAGCAGTTACTATTGTTACATTTGGGCTCACCCTTTACTGGCATCCTGTCTCTCTATCCCTTTAAAACATACAATAAAGTAAGCCATACCAGTCTTTAGGCTACTTGGCTATAATACCTGCCTTCTTTAGTGTAACCTCAGCACCTTAAATATACCCTGACATTCTGACTATTCATTGCACAAGGATATGCTTTCAAAGGGACCTTAGCTGAGACCTTTACACTATTTTTCCTGAATATCCCAAGGCAACTACTGGTAAATATATTGGCCCAGTATCTAAAATAGGACACCACTATTGCTCATAATGGCTTAGGGGAGAATGCATTGTAAAGGATTGTTGCTATTGGTTTATTGACTTCTATTGAGTTAAAGTTAAAATGAACTGCTCCTGGTTTGCGACATAATTCAGAATTTGTCATGCTCTAGTAAACTGTCTAGTGAACTGTCTGTTACTGTTGACTAGAAATTCTGTGTCAGGACCGTTTTTTACGTTGCTGTCTGGCAAATAGATGATCACCGATAGCATCCTGTCAACACGTCTGTAAAACTAGCTAAGAACAGTGTGGAAGCCCTGTTTATTTTTATTCTATAACATCGTATCCTCAGTCTCTTGTCCAATATTCTGTAGAGTCATGAGAAGCTTCTAGTGAAGAGTTGGATATATACAGACAAAGATTGTTTGCTCAGTATAAGTTTGAGGGGAGTGGTATCAGAGGTCAGGGGTCACAAATGAAACAAATTAAGGGTGAGCCGTAGTCCTCAGGGGAGACATTAGCTAGCCACAGAGATGGGATCCAGATGGGGGTCCATGGGAGGGTTATACAGGGGGTCCCAGGACACTAAGCCGCTCTTTTCTCTCTTCCTGTCTTCCTGTCTCTTTTTTGTTCAACTTAAAAGAAAGGCATATGTTGAAACATCCCATGCTGGTAACACAAGTGCCAAGGTCGCCCTTCTCTTGATGCCTCTCCAAAGAAAAAACATCCACATATCAACAGCTTCTCCAGACTTAACACAGTGTTTTATTTCTCCATTTCACATAGTGTTTTTAGAATGTTCTCTGTGATGTGGTGATACAGTAACTATCACCACAGTTTATCGCTGTGGGCTATATTAGTAGATTCAAAGCTGCTACTTATACCCTATAGAGGCGCTCTCAAACCGGAAACATAACCCTTAAACCCTCTTTCTCTGGCTTTATTTGTGTTCTTGAGTGGCAGCAAAGGCTTTGTGCAGCCTGGGAAAACCATTTTGAGGGAATCGAAATTGGGAGGGGGGATGAAAGTAAATCGCAGGAGATTGAGAGCAGAGGGAAAACGTGCAGGCAGAATGAAAGCGGGCTGACAGGTGGCACGCAGCTTGTTAACCACAGAAGGAAGTTGTGATGCTGGCATGGCGTCACTCTGGTTTTTCACAGGGTAAAAAGCCCAAGGTAGAAGGCCTAATTGTTCCTTTTAAACCCACTGCTTGTATAACCCATATGGGCAAACATACAATGCCACGTTACAAGTGGCACGCTCTGTATATATCTCTTGGCCGCCTATGAATAGTTCCTCCCTGTTGAGTATTGTGCCCAGGTGGCCTGCTGCAACCTCTCCATCAGTCCTTTGGATGAACTCTGACCCTTCAACTCTCCTCTGTCCATTTCTCTTGGGGCAGCATCTGGCCAGGCCTCTGCCAAACGTTTATATATCCAGTCTGAGATTAAATATTTAATAGGAACAATTTTCACACATAGCTGGAAGAGGACAGGGCATTGCTGTTGTTTGGGAACATGGGATCTGCGTGAATGCTCTCGGCACAAAAAACACATTTATTTGTTGAACTGAACAGTTTTACCTGGCAACACTTGAATTGCCTGAACCTAATTATCCTCTCTGTATGTCACCTTACTAGTACGTTGTGTTACTTTTTCTCACTCTGTCAACCTGTAAAGTGGTAATTATGCAGTCGACATAGAGGGTTTAAAGCCTATGCCATTAGCCAACTTTATTTTTATCCCATAGCCTTTCTTGTTAGAAAGGGAAAAAGAGGCTGTATCAGAGTTCATGGACAATTACATGCCTTAAGTTAGAAACTATTCTTAGTGTAGCCAGATGTAGTTGCTCTATGAAATCAACCTGGCAGGTCACACGCCAAGTGAAATTGGTGTGTGGTTTATTGTAGCATCCAGAAATGAACATGCCCATCAAAACTATAAGCCTATAATCATTTAAAATTAACAAATTTTGCATTTGTCTTTCTTGAAAAATAAAAAGTTCCAGAGAATTCCAGAAGCAGTTTAATTACTTCCTGTTCCAGAGTGGACAAAGTGAGCACTGCTGGAGAAGAATCCAAGAGGCTATTTTTACAACTAACTTTAACGTTAACTTAAAGACATATATCTTGTGATTGTAGGATGGCTTTTGCGGGAGGTACGGGGGAACTGGATTAAGCAGCGCAGGTACTGGTTTGTGCTGAGCCAGGACTCTCTCGACTACTACACCGGACCAGAGAAAGGAGCCCGTAGACTGGGCACACTGGTCCTCACCAACCTCTGCTCTGTCATCTGGCCAGACAAACAGACTTATAAGGAGACTGGTAAGTGTAAGAGCACAGGTCAGAGCAGTTATGAAGCCTATAATCTGTCCCCATGTGGTAACTGATTAGGCAGTTTCTGTAACTGCCAGAAACTCATCCAGGGTTTTTTAATGTATATATCATGCTTGTGGTCAGTTTTCCCTTCTTATGACCACAGTAAGTTTGGGAAAGTCCAGTTGTGTTTGGTCTATGTTGGTTTAGAAACCTCACACACACTGAGTAATCAGTCGGGACATTTCACTTCCCTTTCACGAATTAAGGATACAAAGGAGAATACGAATAAAAATGTTTGATGTTACCACTGGAGACAGACATGACTTGTTCTTGGTAGTTGCCCTCAGTCTGGGACTTTGTCTATCAATAGAGGGGATTATGTCTTGCTTACTTCACCAAACCACGTAAATTGTTGAAACCATTGTGCAAATCCAAACGTAGTTCTTGCTAACTCAATATGCAAGGGACTTTTTCTTGTGCATTTTCAACAGTGGCTTTGTCACCGCCAGCTTTTTCACTGAATAGCGTTGTGTTTCCAAACCCTTAAACAATGTGACACATAAGAGATGCATAAAATCTTCATTTCCTCTCGGTACTTCTCTTTTTTACTATAATCTACAAGGGAACTTTTAAATAATGGGACCCAAAACTCCCAGCCATGTCATTTTTACATTAGTAGAAAATTAAACAAAGTCCCAATGGTAACATAACAATCAATCCAGTCCTTTCTGCTTTCTTCAAAAAGCACCTAAACAAAGATGTATTTTGTGGCAAGTCAAGTAGCAGGAAAGCCTGATAACAACAGTAAGGCTACACACACACGCACGCACGCACGCACGCACACACACACACACACACACACACACACACACACACACACACACACACACACACACACACACACACACACACACACACACACACACACAGGAAGTATGACTTTTTCACAATCATTGCACATTCCTTCCAGCGAGACACATGTCAGGGTTTAGCACATGTATCCAAAGTGATCTCTAGAATAACTGCCATGTTTGGTTTTGCCGTAGTTCAAGGTTTCTCCCCTAATCTTTGATCCTGAGATAAAATAATAAACCAGAGAGAGGGAATACAAGCTGATATGACCATTATCCTTTTACCTCTTTAGTTTTGTTCTGATTGCATCTCAATGACAAGTAATAGACAAATATCTGTTTGTTTCTATCAGGGTACTGGAGTATAACAGTGTATGGACGCAAGCATTGCTACAAGCTCTACACCAAGCACTTCAACGAGGCTGTGCACTGGGCATGTGCCATCCAGAAAATCATTGACACCAAAGCACCGGTGGAAACGCCAACGCAACTCCTCATCCGAGATATTGAGGTACCCCACCTATCACATAAATCAAAATATATGTAGTAGTAGTTCATAAAAGGCAATGAACGCAAACACCATTAGGCTGCACATTACTGTTCCCCTGCCCTGTTACCATGGGAACCACCAGCCACACTGGGCCAAGAGTCCAAAGTTTCCTCCCAGCTTTTCTATGAATGACCTCATTTTACAGAATTACCAGGGATTATGGCGGTAAAAATGACAATTAAAATAGTATGAGGACATTTAGAGAAACATAAATACAGATATTATAATCAAGTTAATAATAAAAAATAATAAAAAAATACCCTGCTTTCAATAGACAGTTTTTGATGCACCTCACGTTGAGTGTGGCTTAAGATTATTTATAGTTGTCATATTTTTAGAGTTGGGGTTGCTACAGAACAGGGCATGCAGGAATCTCATTGAGCAGACAGATGATTCGTCTTGCATCAGTCTGCCCCAGGGTTGAAAAGAGGGGAAGTTTTGGCAGACGATATTAGGGAGGGCCTGGCATGAAGCAGTAGGGCTAGATAAGCGGTCCTCTGCACGGCCTCCTGTGTTCGTAATCTCTCAACGAAAGTCTCTAATCTCAAAGAAAGTAGTTAATCTGCTTGATTCCGTCTGCCCCTGTCTGCTCTGACATGAGGGGCTTAGCTTATGTTTTAGACAATAAAAGGATGCCTTGTTTAAAAGTGACCCTTGCTTCATCTTTTAGTTTCTCAAAGTGGATTCTCGTTGATCTTTAGCACTCTCATGGAGCGTGTTGCATTCTTCTTTCACCTTTACACTCAGGCACACTTTCTCAAGTAGGTGAGGTATTTCCCCTCTCAAGTGTGAGATTAGGCCTGCCACTGGAAATATCAAAGAGTGAAGAACAGTAGGGCCATTGTATGAAAGGGGCTGCCTGCTTAAGTCATATATGCTATAGCCACAAATATAAAAGAGATAGAAAAGAGGATGGCAGTTTCAGCTGTGGATAGACGCCTCATTTGGTAAACATCTCAACAAAAGATTTTTTTCTCTGTGCCAAACATACAAATACAAATAGCTTATCCTTGTATTTTTTTAATAAAAAATCATTATATTACGTTGAAGTGAAGTTTGGCATCAAGAAAAGTTACAGTGGCTTAAAAACAGAAAACATTTGTCAAACAAGGATCTACCCATACTACTGCTGTTACGCATCTGTTTGACTCTCTAAACCTGGGACACTGGAGGACAGTGAGAATGCTTCAACCAGATGAAGATGTAAAGAAACAGGAGACAGCCCATCGACTCCACTGTTTGTTTTTTTTAAATCATCAGCTCGTGGTCCACAGCAGAACCCCATTCCCATAGTTCAAACAGACGCCTGTCACCAGTGTGCACAAAACACTTCTGAAGAATGTGTCAACTTTACCCCACTAAAGAGGGAGAAAGCAGACTTTTCTTTTAGCAGACAGAAAGGGTGGCAGGTTTTTGGGGTTGGTTGAGGCAGGACAGAGCCAAAGCAGTGGCAATGTTACTAATGAGCAACAGGTGCAAGAGGGCAGTGGCATGGACACCATCTGTACTGCTGGAAGGCCTCTTTTCACATGGGCAGTGAAAGACGCAAACACACACACACACACACACACACACACACACACACACATACATACACTAAACTCTTTGACACCAGTGGATAAAATATAACGTGTCAGTCATGCTAGTGTGGTTTGCTGGGTCATCACGACCTTTCCGCTGCTCTGAAAGTTACCAGAGCAAGTTTGGATGTAGGCCAAAGCGACCCTGGTCACCCTTGACGGACAAAAACAAACACAAAATCACTCAGTTGATCGGTTCAAGTCATTTTGAAGACTTATGAACAATTTTATAATTTCAGTTGACGTCATTGTCATACAGTATGTTTCCTGTGTCTTGTGTTTTAGGAAAATAAGTTTAATCCTGAGGTTGTTGAGCACATCTACCAGCACAACCCTATTCTCAAGTATACCCAGGGCCCCCTGTACGCTCCACTGTTGCCCTTCCCCTACGGCAGCCTGGAACACAGATGTAAGCAGTTAAAATACAGATCTCTTGCATCATATCAGCTACGTGTATTTCAGTTTTTTAATGATAACAATAAGTATGGTCTATGTTGCACTTGTACACAGACCACAGTGGGAAAGGCTACGGCTCAGTGCGTGAGGAGGCTGTCAAACTCTTTAACTGCCTGCAGCAGCTGGAGTCAGCTCGGGAGCCCATTCCCATCATCCAGGGTGTACTACAGACCTGCCTGGACCTACGGACCCTTCGCGATGAGGTCTACTGCCAACTTGTAAAGCAGACCAGCTACACACCTGCCCCGTACACCGCTGCACACCTCCGCTACTGGCAGCTGCTCACCTGCATGAGCTGCACCTTTTTGCCCGGGCCGAATGTGCTCAAGTACCTGCGATTCCACCTCAAAAGGTAAGATGCACTGGAAGTATTGGTGTCTGGAAGTGTTTTGATCAGCTTATTTAGTGTATTAGTATTTCTTCACTTATTTAATTTATATAGCTGATGTGGGAATGGGGTCTGACTCGCTATTGGTGGAGTGATTGACAGAAGTGGACAGTTAAAATAATAATAGAAAGTGTAAACTTGTAACTGCTTTTCCAGGTGCTGGCAATCGTGCAAGTCTAAATGAAACTGAATGCTGGTGCATAAAGGCGAACCAGTAGTATGTAGCTGCAGAAAAATCTCAGGGTCTAGACAGTGGACCAAAAGCAGGCGCCAGCACCACTAACCACCAGTTTAGATATAGCACTGTGATATGCTTTCACATTGTTAGCGTGTTCCCTCAGACACATCAAATATTTTTGGCCTGGGTTTTCAGGTTTGAATTAGCCCTTCGGTCTAGCATGCTAATCTAAGATATTAACATTACTAATCTCCTGCTGCAGATTTTCTGTCCATCACCATGTCCTCAAACCATGCAAGTTGTCTATCTATAAGTCAGCACTGGGAATCATACTGTCGCTAATGGGGTAGTGGCATGCAATGCAACTGGTAATGTCATGAAACCTACTCACTGTGTATTTGGATACATGTTGCTGTTGCTCTCACGCACCCCGAAACTCTGGATCAGTGCTGAGGCTGCAGCTGGGCAAAGCTAAGATTGAATTTGGGCAGTGGGCCCAGAAAGACTTGCACTCCCCAATGCCCAAAGAAACCCCCAGGAAATGTCTGCTGTCAGAGAGAATAGACCATAAGAAAAGCAGTAGAGGAGGAGGGGGCATTGGATGGATCACTCCGACTCAGTGGAACATTCCTAATTATATTTCAGCAGGACAAATCCTACCCTGTGGCTATATAGTTATGAGAGACAGAGACATTGGAGGGAATGAGAGGACCTTTCTAAGCTTAAAACAACCGTTCCCCCTGCGCTCAACCCCTCTGTCCTATTTTTTTGTGTACTTTGGGTGGACGGCCATTATATAATTGTTTCCTTCCTATTTTTCCCCTCTGTGTTTATCCAAGACTTAACGCTGAAAATATGAGGTTGTATTTCACACTTTTCACAGTCTATGGTTGATGTAGTTGTCTCCAGCCTTTCAAGTGCCTTTTTTAACAAACATGCACACACCTAGCACCCCTGGACGCTCCATTGGGAGGAAGTGGCAGCTCACTATGGTTCACAGCAGCGGAAAGAACTTTTCCTGTTTTCTGCGCTACCCAGTGTCAAACATGTTTTTTAAGCCATTTTCCTTTACTTTAAAGGGATGAGGGATTGCAGGCCTTTTAAGTTACTAAGAGCTAAAGTGAGAACATTTGCCATTCTTTGCCTCATTGACTTTCTAGCTTTACCACTCCAAAGAAAATAAAGATCTCAGCTCAAAAAGATGACGCAAAGGCCATAATTGTTGCATGAGAATTTGAGTCAATATTAACATCATAAGCAAGTTCTTTTAGGCCTGTGAACATTTACATCTTGCTGGCAAAAAAAAACAGAAAACTTTAAACAGAGACTATGCACTCATGCTGTTCTCACACGCCTTCTTGCAGGGTCCAAAGCCAAAGTCCCGAGTCGGAGATGGATAACTATGCGTCATTCATCAGCGAGGCCTTGGAAAAGACCAAGTGTCGAGAGTGCGTGCCATCCTGGGAGGAGATCCAGATGTTGATGAACAGACAGGAGATGCTCTGCATGGTGCATTATCCAGGGCCCGGGTCCTGCCAGCTCTACATCAGCTCACACACAACTGCTAATGAGGTGAATTTGACGGCTTTCTTGAGTTCCCACGAGTCTCATGAAATATGAAACATACGTAGGTCAATTTTGTCATTTGTCATGATAAAATTAACTTTACAATCAAATACATAGCCAAGACACAATTAAAACATGTCATTTTGATGGTTTGAAAGGAATAATTAGCCCTCTTAAATCAAGAAATCACCCAGAAGATTCTCATTAAGATAACTCTTAATGATTGGGCACGCTACAAACATATACCTAACCAAATCAGACAACTTTACAAATACCTTTTATATGCACAATTTTGTGCATATGAAAAATGCATCCGTCAAGTGTTAGTAGCAGTGCAGTTAATCTTTTGTGGGTTATGTAGTGCTGCTTTTACAAACTCACCCATTTTCATCTGATCACATGACCCTATTTGTTGCTAATACATTCTTCATTGTCTTGACACAGGTGGTGCGGAGGATGCAGGAGAAACTCAATCTGCAGGACAGTAAAAATACGTTTGCACTGTATGAGCAGAATGCACTGTGGGAGCAGCCAGTGCCAGGCAGCGCTCTCATCGCAGACATCCTGACCAGGTATGAAAAAAATCATCCTGTATAACACACCGACACAGCCAGGAAGCCAGACTCGGTAAAACTCAGCAGACTGACATGCTATCCAGAAAGTTAAAGTGTGCCAGGAATCCAAGTTACTTGTCACTCTTATCTAGTATGCTCGATAACCAGTGTCCTTGTCTGGTCTTGTGGTTAGACATAACATTTTGCTGGGAAAAAGGACCTGTGTCATGACTGTCAGTAAGGCTAGGGGATATCCAAGGTAAAGCTGATGTCATTTAGTTACACAAGACACAATCGGGATGATAAGGCATCCAACAGGAATGAAAGAGATCTGTGTTATTTTAGCAGGCGTAGGTACAATTACTAAAATATATAACACATTAGGACAGAGAATATTGTGAAAAAATAACAAACTGGTGTTGGAATTTACTTGCAATTGTTTATTACTATTTCGTTTACTGTTTTCTAACTATTTTATTTCTATTTTAAACAGCTTTTCTGCCAAAGAATCAGAATCCAAATCACAATGGAAGCTATGTTTCAAGCTCTACTGTCTATTAGATGCTGACAGCATATCATTAGATACCATTGAGTATCTCTTCCTATTTGAGCAGGTAATACATCCAACACAAACCCTCAAAATTG
Organism: Neodontobutis hainanensis; assembly: GCA_024349245.1. Lineage (NCBI taxonomy): Eukaryota > Metazoa > Chordata > Actinopteri > Gobiiformes > Odontobutidae > Neodontobutis > Neodontobutis hainanensis. Next base: position 1,238,926 of record JALDNG010000086.1, on the reverse strand, counting down.
TTTTAGGTGCGGCCTGCCTCGGTATAATACAAAGATGTAATTTATTATACTGCAGTCTTTTATTTTATTGGGTTCTGTCTAAACTTAGAAATTATTAACAGGCTGCTATCTCAATAAAAGTAGAGGCTAAAAGTATGAGTAAGAGAACTGGCAGCAATGCATAGGGGCAAAAGGCAGCCAGCACTGGCTTCATTAAGTCATTGTTCCTACGGGGTTACATAAAACATTATGGGACTAAATAAAGCAGGGTGGGACTTAAAAGATTGATGGCAGGTTTGGAACCATTACTAACAAATGTTTTTCATATTTCTCATGTTGCAGTGTCATGAGATGGTGGTGCGGGGCCAGTTGCCCGCTTGTGAAGAGGACCTCCAAACTTTGGCTGCCTTGAGGTTACAGTCCTTGATGGGTGACTTCAGCACTCATGTGCCTTGCCCTCCTCTGGATGAGCTCTTTCCTAGTCCCATGCTGGAAGCCAGGGTCCTTGTGTCTTTTTCTGTCCCCCAAGGACTCCCTCCATGTCAGGTGCCAGCTCAGGGCTGCCCCGGAACCCAGCGTTTTCCTACAGGCCTCCTCTCAGGAACTCTCTGGAGCCACACCGCTACAGCCATGCACAAGCAGAAAGTAGAGCAAGATTTGCGTTTACGGAGCCGGCTCAAGGAGGAGGCCACAGCTGTCATGGCCTCCATTTTGGAGCGCTGGAAAGGTTTGGCTGGCTACAGCCGCTTGGACAGCATGGCCGCTTACCTCACAATTGCACGCCAGTGGTCAGGCTTTGGATGCACTCTGTATGAAGTGGACTTTTATATTGTGAGTACTTTTGGAACATGTTTAGTTGTAGTTCAAGCTGTGATTACTTTACTCAATAATAATTACGTCTCATAAGTTCAATAAAGAAAAAAATATTGACACACAATTTACCTCTTCCTCTCTTCAGAGCTCGACAGAGAACTTTTCCCAGAAGCTGTGGCTGGGTGTAGCTGCTACATCAGTGTCTTTGTACCGTCAGGGAGAAGCTGAAGCCCTGGAGTCTTTCCCCTATGGTCAGATCTGTTCCTATGGGGTATCAGACAGCAACACATTCAAGATCACAGCAGGAGATCGAGATCTACTGTTTGAAACCACCAAGGTACAGTAAAGTTATATATATCCCTATTAATTCATAAAGCTCAGCGCATAAGCAAGAAAAATCTCAAGCTGGGTCTCCTTAGTGTTGTCTCCAGTAATGAGTGATTTTTGCTTGTGTAAAGTAGAGTTATCACAATGCAGTGTTGTGCACAGGAAGTTTAAGAAACACACTGTCTACTCATGAAAGCCTCCTCCCGCCAGCGCTCTGACTCACTTTGAAAAACACTCATTAATTTGACCTAAATAGAGAGCACACAACCTGAACCTTGCCCGCTGACCATTGCTAACCACCAAAAGTCTTACTTCCTGGCATTAAATGGTTCCTGGGGGTGAGTTTTATTGCTGTGGTTAGATTAAAATATTAGGCAAAACATTTCTCAGAAACATGGCTGTATTTCCAAACAGACTTTTTTTCCAGTAGAGAACAAATCTTGCCTTTCACCGAGTAGATTTGACTGCATCTTCCCACAGTGAACAAGAATCCCTCTGTGATCTCTCATGGGGCACAAAAGTGCAGTTTACTTATTTATTGCTAACATAGGTGAATTGAAGGATAACACAGAAAGTTTGCTACTTTTAAGAACTCAAGGCCTTATATTCCTGTAACATGAATGTTCAGAATTTTACTCTCTGGAATAGATTATTAGAGTAGGTGATTTAAGGCTTAAAGTTAAACATTAGGTGAAGGCAAGGGCAAGACTCACAAGTAATAAGTAATAATCATGGAGGGGAGTATTTGGTGGTCACAATCACCAAGTACAGAGTAAGAACGAAACCACATCATCATTAGTGCTCGACAGTGGAAAAATCCACATTTTTATGTAATTGTCATGAGTGTATTTTCTTTTGTTTTGTGAGCTGTAACTGGCTCAGTGCTACAAAATCATCCTGTACATGTAAAAGAAGAAAAATTATGCAACACAGGCAGGAGTCAGTTTAGATTCAAACACATTCACTGCAACATGGTATAAGAGAGCCTTGTGATAAGAAAGTGGGATACATTTTATTATGAAAAAGCTACTTTGAAAAAAAAAATGGGTAAATTCCAACTGTTTGTTTGGCTTCTTGAAGGAGTGTGTATGATTCTGCCAAGGAACATCATGCTCAACTAGTAGGGAATCCAGTTTTTCTTGCAGCTGGATGACTTCACCCCCTCCACCCTCCGTGACAGTGCCAGACACTCAGCCTGCCACCCATCTGACCTCTCTTTCCTTCTTTCTCTGTAACAGTTGACTGAGATCATGCAGCTGATGAATGCATATTTCAGTGCCATCAGTCACCAGCGAGGGAAGGGGGAAGACGCGGACATCACCAGAGACCATCACTTAACCTCTCTGCCAGCATCTGCCCTTCTGGAGCTGCCATCACACCCAGTTTGAGATGCACCATACACCAACTCAACTCCCCTTACCCCACCACCCACCCACACGTGGACCCCCAAGGCACCGCCCCGGTTCTTAGGCCTCCGCGCCTCCTCCACTGGGAACAGCACAGCAGCCAAAACAAAGAGAAGGCTGTTTTCACTCCCCATCCGTGAAAATAAACCCTGGCTGAGCTTTCCAGCTGAAGGAGCTAGGCTATAGAGGCTGGAGGGGGAAGGGAGGGCAAGGCAAGAGGCTCTGTTTTTGGAAGGAGGCCAGAAAGCCACAGAACCCAATGTGGTTGCTGATGAGGTGTCACACACATAACCCCCCCCACTCCATCCTGTCACGCAGCCACCTCACCCTTATCCCTTCGACAATGTGAGACATTGGTGTAAGCCTTGCAGCATTCAAATATAATGGCACCAATAAACTGTTATTCCTCTTTTGGAAGTATGACTTGGAGTGTAAACACTACATTACCCTTTTTCTTTACGTTCTAAGTGTGCCATATTGCTCTGGCCTTTCCTAGAAGGCAGACGTCTGTCATGAACACGTGGATACACATTCACTCACTGGCTCACACACCTCCTTAATGTTCACCAGAGAGGGTGAGTTTTCATAAGGGTCCGGCCAGGCTTGCATTACCTGGAACTGTTGATGCAGTAAGCCATGCGATCTTAGAACTGGAAACAGATGTTGAACTTTGTAGCTAAGTCATTTTTGCTGCCATGGCCATGAAGACTCTTGGGAAAATTAGCTGTGTGTGTATTTTTAATCACAAGATCTATTTACTGGGCGACACGTTCAGGATCTGTATTAAATGTTTCACAGGAACCAAAGGATTGTAGAGCTGTTTCTACATTGTTCACACCAAAATGCTCTGATTTGTCCTTTGTCATGCTGCTTGTCTTGGTTAACACTTGATTTGTTGGATGCATTTGTTTATGTCAGCTACAATGTTAATGTTAATAGCTCTGCTAAAAGTAACTGGTGCTTTGCAGTTTAATTTGGTTATTTTCAAAATGTATATAATCGGTAGAGTATGAATGAGCCCTCTCCTGTCAGAAATGTGGATCATGTAAATAGATGACAACATATTCCCATGCTTTAATCCCTGTCTGCTATTTAAACCCCTTTCTTACAAGGTCATGAATGCCTTTTGTGTTATTTATACATGCTTTTTTACTGTCACTATGTCTTAAATGGAGGTGCTTCTGTTAGGTTTTGTTTAACTGTACTGAGCCAGAAATGTCATTGGTTCACTTCAGTTGTATAAATCCTGTGTAGCTCTGTTTTTGTGTTCACTGAATGAGTCTTTTTGTTAAGCCAAAGGTTTTCAAGTCCCAGGTTTGATAACGGACCAAAGATGTTTTAATAAGCTTTTATAATAGCAGTTTATCCCAAAGCAGATATATTTCACATTTTGTAATAATCTACCTTAAATAGTTAAGAAATAACATAGTAATCTTATTATAGTTTATTGTTGATTTCAGAGTAGTCTCAGTCTGCAACCAAGCCATATGCTATACTTTAGTTTCCAGTTCAAAAAGTCAAGAAATGACCCCCTATCACCAAGAAAGGCCTTGACAAGTCAGCCTTATGCCTGTGGACAAGCAGGCCCCTAGCTTTTTCTACTGCAGCTGCAGGCAGCTCCAACCTTATGTGTATGAAAAGAAAATACTGCGGAAGTTGCTTTCTATTATGCTAGTTTGTATGCTGCATGGTACCTTTCTGTTATTGTGTATAGTTCATTGCACTATTGTTTGTTTTTAACTAACTTGGACGTGCAATAAAAAAACTATAAATACTGTATGTAATTAATAAAAGCCACCATTTTAACATACATTGTCTTTGTTACCAATCAAATCCTCATTTCCTATAATCTTAGAGTGGTATTTTTATTTTTTGTGCTTTGACTGGTCAAGCAAGGACCATTGTTTTCCGAGGAACATTTTATAAAATGCTTGACATTTGGCGCCAGCTGAGAGCTACCTCCCATGTAGCTTTTCTGGTTAAAAACAATAGCAGGTTGAGTAAGCGTTGCTAAGTGCTTCTGCGTTCCTCTGTGGCAATGAGCCTTAACTGAGTACAATGACTCTAGTCCAAGGCATCTAGTCCAGTGGTAGGTGAAAGCAATAAGTCTTTTTGGCAGCTGGTTTAGTTTATCCTAATGACAGCCAAGATGGTATATGTTTAAAACTCCAACACATGAAAATAAGTTTAATGGAAAACAATTTTTATTCATTGTTTTAAAGAGGTCCAACAAGCAAAGCAACATAAAACAGTATATTAGAGATCAAACGCAATGCCAGAAAGGCATGGTCTACAGGTTTATTTACAGGCATACATGTAAAAGTAAAATCCAGCCTGGTACTTACTGTTGTGTCTGTAAGAAATGTAAATGTCAAACCTATGAATGACAGATTAGTTATTTTTTGGCAAAAACCCATTTTCAGCATCACATTCTTCATAGTCATTGCATGTGTATTTAAGCAGCACAAAGGCTGTAACATACTGGGTCAGAAATGGAGAGCAAGACCCTGCATTAACCACCAAACCTTTTTCAATTCCACTCCCAGATTTTAAGGCAAATAATTTTAGGCTGTGATCTGTAAAATAAAAGTTATCAATGTATTCTATGTAGAAAAATAGACCAAACAAGGCAACATGTTTTTAAGCAGGAGATAAAAATCCAAGCAACACCAGGAAGAAACAAACTCACTTACTTGACAGGACTTTGTTTTATATAATTTATAGTATATGGCTCAGAAAATTATTTATTATACTTTATATTTGGTTAACAATATCTAGGCATAAACTCCTCCCACTTTTTGAAAGAACAAACCTGCTAAACTGAAAAAAAAAAAATCCCATGACAGGACAGGCCAATAAATTAATGTTTCAGAGCCGTTGTTGCCAAGCACCTTTTATTAAGACGCATGAAGAAAACATTGAGGGGCTTGTGAAATTAGTTGGAGAACACTAGCTAACATTTATGATCAAAGGATTGTTTAATATAGGAACACAGTTCATTGTTCTTGTGTGCCCCAGGAAATGTAGTCAGGTCGAGTGGCTGCACTGTATTCATCTACCAGCTGCTGGACTACTTCACGAGAGTTGTCCAGCTCATCAAAGTTATCCTTGAATATGTCCTCTTTGCGGAACTGCTCCAAGAAGGCCTCGCGCTTTCGCAGTTTGTCATACTGCCGACATGTTCGCTCAAACAGCTGTGGAAATCAACAAGAAATTAAAACCTAGTATTATTCCCTAAAAATATCCGTTTCAATTATTCTCAACAAAACCAGTTTTTGAATTGTTTTATGATCACAAGGAATTCAAACGCAACTCTCTGACTCAATTGGGGCAAGTCTGGATTTCCCCTTGCCTATACAGTATGTTTAAGTTCTTTGGTTTTAACAGAGACTAAACCATTGTTCTTCTCTAAGAGGAAATAATATAATGACATCACAGGATTTTATTTTACAGCTCTTATGGTGCACACCACCAGAACACATTTAAGGAAATGTCTCATGTCTGAATCATAATCCAAAATCTAATTTCTGTGAAACCTCCCTGGATCTGCTTTTGTGGTGGCTTTAAATCAAAAAGTCTTGAGTAGAAACCAACACAGTCACTGGACTAGCCTAGTCATAAATCAAATATACACTGCACAAGTATAATTACAGAATAATGTAATTTAACAGGTTGAGGTGATAAAACTTCCACTTACAGATGAGATACTTGTGTGGTTTGCCATCATTAGGCCGCTGACTCTGTGTGCAGAGGGCAAGTATGGGGATCTTCTGGACAAAGCAACTTGGATGCTGGCAGGACCCCATGGAATAAAACTCGCCAGCTTTCTCTCACGAATCCTTTGAAGGCTTTTATGCACCTAAATACAATCCAGAAAAATAAAAAAGAGAGAGTTAGAATATAAACAAATGTGGCACATTGGTCCATTGAACTTAGGTCATACCTGTGTAGGATCCACCTCTCCCTGAATGATGTTAAGGATAGCAATGTAGCAGTGACTGGGCTGTCGCTCTCTTCCTGTGGACACCATCACGTTTTTGGGCTGTAGCAGCCTTCTCATTACATCCAGCACTGTGGTCTTTCTTACACTGGCAACCTAACAAATAGGAATGTTATTATATATCGTAACAGACTTCCAGATTGGACCACTTCTCTGCGCTATCACTGTCATAACCTTGACATTTCAGAACTAAACAATATATTTTTTAAATCTTAAATAAACGCACCTCCACAGCACTCACTGATTTGGTACCAAAACTCAGCTCAAGGTCCGAGCGCAAGGGTCACATTAGAACATAGGACTCTTGTTGAGGGCCGGGCCAACACAATGCACTCATTTATTCTCAATAAAAACACATTTCTTTTGCCTAAAGTTTAAAGTTTGAGCTGTAGGCAAAGTCACAGCTGCACCTCCTCAGTTTTAGATCCACTCTTTACAGTTGTTTTTAAAACCAGTGAAAACTATCTCTCATTGTAAGTAGAGATGAGAGAAAGGTTGTTACTGTTTGGACAATGTTGTAGTGGAATCAACTGATTAGTTATAGTCTGAGGTGGCTTCATATCCTCCTCCTAATGCTGCTTCTCTCAGTCTGTGCGGTTTTAAGATTATACCATCTTGTCAGCCTCGATTGTTTTAAATCTATATCAGTAAACTAGAAACTAATGACTTATCTGTATCAATTCTTGAATGACACAACTCACCGATTGGTCGGTTGTGAGTGGTGTGTATCCTGTCATAAGGAAGTGGAGACGAGGTGTGGGGATCAGAGATGCAATCAGGCCAATGAGGTCATTGTTCATGTAGCCGGGGTATCGCAGTGTGGTGGTGCTGGCAGACATGATGGTGGATACCTGTGTGAACAAGTAATAAGATGAAAACTCTACTAACACAAGGGGAGTGTAAAGCCACTGACAAGTACAGCCATGTGCTGTTTAAATACAACACACAACTGACCTGCTAAACAAGTTTGAGATTCAATCAATTTTAATAGTAAGCAAGGTTTAAGTGTTTCTCAACATTGCACAAACCTAAAACGATAACTAGAAGAAAAAACGGTTGATTCATATGCTAAAAAGGTTTATCAACAGGTTTATCTGACTCACTTACCAGCTGATTGATCTGGGAGAATGAGGGGTTCTGTATACGTAACCTGTCAGTGGCAATGCGATTTAAGGCTGTGTTATCCAACACCACCTGATGTACAGACAGAAAACAGTTATTCGATAAACAGAAACAGAAGAAACAGTGAAAGTCATTACACTGTTTCAATGTTAAGGAGAAGAGGATATCAAAATAATGACACAGTGAAGAACAGCAGTGTCGTTGTTAAGGGAGTTGAACATAAAAGGCACAGTGTACAGTCACAACAAGACCAATTCAGGGCAGATTCTATTTGCTCTCTAGCTAATTTAATCAATGTGAAGGCCTTATGTAAGACCCTCAAGGAAGTCAGTATTGGAGAGGAAACACCATCAGAGCACTAATACAATCACCAATCGGGACAAAGATTTAATAAGCTCTATTAGCAAAAGCCCACTGCAGGCATAGTATTTAGTATATTAGTTTTAGGTATAATACAGCAAAAAGTGCCATTATAAAATAAATGTATAAAGACAAATTGCCATTTAATAGTGACTTTTGATGACTACTTAAAAACACTTTAAATCCTCTATAATTGATAATGTGTACAAAGTTGTATTTTTTACTTTATAAAAGGTTATAAATTTAATTCACAACTTAAAATACAACTTTATAATAGCTGTGTGACCTACAATTAGGTTCTAATCATTTTGAAGTTTGTCGTTTTTGTCTAAAATAAAGCATGCATTTAGTCAAGTGCATTTCCTGCTTTTTGGACTTTTATCCACAACAAGTGTGACAATTTTCTAAGGATTGACCTCACATTATATTTTTGGCAATTAGGCTCCTGGCTTATTCAAGGTAATAATCTGCTCACTGATACCGATACAGTTTGTCTACTGTGCTGTATGTGTCATCTTCTGTTTGTCCAAATAGCAGGATTACATGTTAACCAGGGCTGATTAAAAATCTTATGAAGCAAAGACAGCCATCAACATCCATTCACGAGTACACTCACCACACAGTCTGCGTTTTGTGTAAGCCTTTTCAGTGTAAGCAGCGAGTTGTACGGCTGAACAACCACATCACTCATCTCATCCTGGTTTGGGAAAACAGAGTAGGTCTGGACCAGCTTTTTTGGGTACCTAAAAACCAAATAAACATTTTACCCTTTTCATTGTTTATAGATTAGAATATTAAAATTGGGACATCTGTTCATGTGTGGGTTTGCAAACCTGTCATTGAGTTTTTCCAATAGGTAGGATCCCAGACCGGAGCCTGTGCCCCCAGCAATGGAATGACACAGGACAAATCCCTAAGAGAAGAAGGTTACTCATTACATGTGTTAGGCTTCCTGTAAACTGTACTGATGCAAGAAAGTGTATGTGTGTGGGAGAGCATATGCTTCTCTTCCTGGGCAGTTATATAAATGGGAATGCAGCCCCACCTCAAAAATATGCCACCCACCCCCCAAGACAACCATGTAATACCTGCCTTTTACACTCGCCCGGCTATTATCACCAGACGTTCCCCACGCCACACCCTGCCAACATACACACAGCAGCCGGCCCACCTTCCTATCCAACATACACAAACTAAATAATACTGTAGGGGTCATAAGAACGACTTACAGAAACTGCAGACTTTTGAGGAGAAATACGAGTGATATTTTATGAGTGGCTGGCAGCTGAAAAAGGGCAAAATTTTGAGGCAATGCTGGGGCTTTTGCTAGTTTAATGATGACAAGTAAGCAAGCATTTTAATATCCTGTTTAACTTAAGATCAAGTTGCAACTTTTCTTTATTGCGGTGACACGGTTGGTTGACTGTACAATACTAAGTAAGACCAAATAGTATTGATTCATTTACTAGGTTTTCTATTAAATTTCCATGCATCTGGAGAGACGTTTTCTTAAGTTGGAGATAGACTTGCCTCCAAACTGTCACTGCCGTCTGCTTCACGATCAATTATGTCAAAAATTTCTTCTTGGATTTTTTTGCCCTAAGAAAAAGAAAAGGTCAATCTGTGAAGTAATGATTGTGAACATAGATAGAAAGTTATTTTTTTGAATAAATAATAAGTATGGGGAAGATTATTTGATATTGAATACCTGTGAATAACCGCTCCCCCAGTTGTTGCCAGCACCTCCTCCATGTTCGGAGAGGTAAATGTTCTCTGGGTTGTAAAGGTTGGAATAAGGAGAGTTGAGGATGGAGTGGATCACTCTAGGCTCCAGATCCAGGAGAACTGCACGAGGAATGTAGTGCTCATCGTCGGCCTGTAAATCACAAAACCAAATACAGATAGGCGAGCCTCAGTTTGTGGCTTGTCTGTTGAGAAGTTGTAATGTCATGATCCTAATGCAACTACCCCGCCAAGTGGCCACAAAAGTGAATTACATTACAGCAGCAAATAAGAATCATCTTGAACTAACCAATGAAACTCCCTGAACAAGTGAAAAGTATTTAAGCTCAAAATTACAAAAATCTACAAATAAAACTCATATGGCACCAGATTATTATGAAACATGTATCACATAATTGTGTATAGTTTAAGGAAACAAGAGACAAAACATTTTCACACCTACATTATACACTTTCAGCCACTCAGGAGCACCCAGGGACCTTCTCAGATCTTGTACTAGTATTAGTATTAGTAATGTTACAAACTGGAGAGAGACTATAATACATGTCCATTTGATGTTGGTGTGGTAAACCGGAGAATCCAGAGGAAACCCACCGGTGCACGTGGAGAACATGCAAACTCCACACACAGAAAAGAAAACTTTTGTGAAACCAAATAATCATTAATGGATTATCTAAACAAAAAGGCCCCGCCCGGCCTTCCAACTTGGGAACTTCTTGCTGTGAGGGGACACAGTGCTGACCACTTTGCCAACATCCTTCCAATTTTATTTTATATTTTATAGAATTGTGTGGAATACTGAAATAAATAAATTAATGGTTTAAGTAAAAAAATCACCATTTTTGATGAGTAACTGTGTGAACCAAGTAGTGACACTTACTGCTGTATATTTTTGGTGTTTCATAAATTGACAGTAGTAGACAGTTAAATTAAATTAAGCACGACTGTATCATTGTATACGACCTGGTCATAACGTCACACAATTCTTATTTTTACCTGACAAGTTTGTTTCTTGAATACAATTATGTTATAATAACAAATAACAAAATTGGAAGAACTAGGGTCCTAAATATATTCAAAGTTGTCTTGGCCTTTCAGACTGTTTTTTGTATCAACCTCTCCAGATTCAACATCTGGTGTAATCAGATTTTCCAATCTGGTCACTCTCAATTTCCCTTTGAGTGACCATGTTGATGTGAGGAAGGTAACACTAAATACTAGTAACTTAGTACTAGTAGCTCTACTATTGTATGGTTTATAAACATAGCTTAAAAAAAAAAACAAATTTAGTGTCAGCCTAAAACTTATGCATTGTGCTGTGTATAGTGGTGAAAAATCAGTTTACAGTAACAATAGGAGCATTCAAATTACCTGATAGAAGAACACGTCCTTCCTGTCAGTCCCCTCAGTGGCAAACTCTTCCACAATCCCTTCTGGACTGATCCCATGCTCAGCACACAGCTGCTTCCAAAACTCAAAGCCAACTGCAAAACAATAATTTAGTATTTTATTGTTTGTGACATACATTTGAGCTAACATACATGTCTAAATGAAAACGCAAAGCCAAATGTATGATTGTATAGTGAGCATTATTTACTTAATATACAAATAATCGAGACTCCATTTAACATAGGGCCCATAACTAAAGTAATAACGTGTATTGGAACGTATAAGGCTGTCGCAGTTATTGTTAGCTAACATTAGTATATAGCACTAGGCTATGTTTGCCCGTGAACACAGCATTAACGGTGTATTTCACGTACTTTGGTTTCCACATTGCCCGAGCTGAAGTGTTATGATCTCACGCGGCATCTTCACTTCACTGTTGTTATTTGTTAAGCAAGCTTAATTGCTTGCAGGCTAATTTTGCCAGGAACAACACTGCGTTGTTCACGGCTCTTATTACAGACTACTTCTTCCCGCTTGGTGCTGATGGGACTTCTTCGGCGGCTACACTGTGAACCCCCAATACAAAATTAAAATAACGCCATCTACTGATTTGGAGCAAAATGCAAAAACAAACAAAAAGAAAAAACACAGCAATAACAAAGTTTCTTTAGCATATATTGTACCTAGCTATTTAGCTTTATTTAAGGGTTGCATTTTGGCAGAAAGTATAGTTATTTTGTCCCAGGCCAAAGAAATGTTTACTTGTACACCCTGGTGGCAAAGCTACGCCATTACACTCCTGTTTAAGTGGTAGGCAAAATAAGACAAGATAAAAATTTTAATAAGAGCGTGTTTTGGGTTCCTTGGCGTTAAAGGAGTAGATGTCATTCAATGTTTGGATTTTATTTATGGGAATAGTTTTCATGTACGCGTGTACACCATTTGAGCAACAGATGATACTGAACACAACCATAACCTATATAAAGATGCCATCGTGGAGGCTTTATGTGACAGAATCGTATACATTCCGTAGATAAAAGATTCCAGTACACAAAGTAGCCCAATTACAAGAACAAGTGGAAAACTTCTACACAGTAAATTACAATGTCACCTGAACGCAGCATGACACAGGACCCGTGCGGAAACTGATTGGTCCGCGAGCTCTGAGAAAAACAGGTTACGCCATATTGATATTTTTCCAAGAGCGTGCTACATTTGAGCAAAAATGACAGAATAGTAAGTGTCACTGTGTTTTAAAGTAACCTTGCATTTGTGTTGATAGCATAGTTGCTTGTTATATAACCAGGGAATTTGTAATACACGCTTAGACGTTTGTTTAGTCACAGCCACAAACTATTAGCTTAAAGTTAGCACAGGTCTTTAGCCAATATCGTGAGTTGGGCTGCTCTGTGGCGCTACCCATCAAGCTGTTTACATGTTTCTTCCCAAGTCTTAATTTTTACAGGTTTATTTAATTGACGTTAGACGCTAAGATGGCGCACATCGGGGCAAAAGTAGACACATCTATGGAGGAATGCTTATCTAAGCAGCAGGGATCTAGTGTCTGTCTGCGGAGTCGACCCTGCTCCAGCGAGAGAGACGGTCAGGTGCGGGATGTCAAAGCGGCTCTTCAGTCCAGGTTAGGGCCTTACGAGCCCGTCTTGACCTACCTACAGTCCATCTTAGTGTGGGAGAGACCCTTCCAGTGTTTGCTTCTTTATGCTGTCGTCAACCTAGTGTTTTGGTAAGTCTCTACTTAAATTTGACGTGTTCATCATAATAATAAACTAATTGTTATTATATTTGACTTAGTGTTTTAGTAGACTACAGACAACAGAGGGCCTATTTGTTTGTTGTTGTTTGGTTGTTAGGCACAAACCAACGTGATTGACAGCAGCTGGTGTTTTACACAATGCAAATGTTTCACCTGTCAATTCAAGACAAGCCAGATGACTCCCAGTGGGTTTATTTATAGGTGTTGCCTATGAATTCTTCTAATCTAACATTTTACCAAGTAAACTGCTTTTCTAATCCTGAACACAAGACAGTACATGGTTTACCAAAAATTATTGTTGCTATTGTGTGAATTAAAGGCAGCAAAATGAGGGTGAATTGGCAAATAAAGGTTGTTTTTGTGGCACCATGTAAATGGAAAAGACATGACTCTCAGTATGTGTTTGTTGCACAATAAAACTATTATAAGCTCAAGCACATGAGGCAGTGTTTATTTACATATATACAGACATGTCCAAATTGAATATTCAGGTAGAATGTAATTAATCCACATCACATGTAAGCATTACGAAGGTTTGCAGCATAACAAATATGAATTTGATTTGTTATGGCTCAATTAGGTTACTTTGATATTCTGACATTTCAAAAGTCAGTGACCTGGGACATTGAAAGAAACTTGGCTGACTGGCTACACAGAGCAGGGCTGTTCGGTCTTTATTTGATTAACTCAGTGGCCATCATCAGACCCTTAGCTGTGTCTCACCCTGCTTATACTTCTGCAAGAACTTCTGTATAATACAAAGTCATGCTCATCTAGTGCAATATTTTTTTTCAACACGCAGAAATAAAAATTACAATCACAACAAAATGTGTCAAAACGATAAACAGTAATGTTTACTGTTTTTTGCAAGCATAAATGTTTTGGTTTAAATCTATATGAATGGTTATTTTCTTCAGTTTACCAACTACCAATTAGAGTGCTACCCCAGATACTGAATGGGCTCTTTTGCCAACAAATTCTTTGTTAGGTTAATCTCAGCTGAGTGGCTCAATCCTGTAACATAGTCAACAAAATTTGGAGTCTTGTAATCTGAATGCAGAGCAAATTTAAGAGAATCTAATTGTTGAAAGCTTAGGCAGTAAAATGGTTTGTGTTAAAGTGGGCAGCTTCCTTTGGTTAAGTGAATACATTGTTTTATATATTTGTTTAATCAGCCTTTATTATTACATTATCTTGATTCTCATACACACATTTTATTGATACTGACCCATAGTATGTGTCGTTACAGGCCACCAATGTGTTCGGCTTGTTAATGTGTTTGAATGTTTTATTCCCTGCCAGGTTCTTTGCCCTGACCTCACTGCGCCTGCTGTTCCTGGTGGCGTCTGGTCTGGCTCTGGCTGTCTTTGTTGATACCTGGAGAAATGAGATTTGGCCAGAGATTAGAGGTGGGTAGGATGGATGTAGTGAATAAGAAGACATTACTTTACTTAAAGCACATTACATAATCTATTTAGTGTACTTACTATATCAAATCAAAAGGTGTATTCAGGAGAGATTTGCTACTGGTTAACTCTACTCTTACACTACTGCTTAGACCAATTTAAATTAATTTGTGTAACGTTTGTTACACATAATTGTTTTAATGTGTCATTTTGTCTTTACAGTCAAAAAAATGGAGGAATCTGAGAGGTATGCAGCTGAAATGTTCTTTCAAATATAATGACAAATTATAATTTAGGGATAAAAGACATTTATAATGGTGTCTGTTTGTGTAGCTGGGGTCTAGTGCAGCCTGGGATCCTCAGTGTGCCAGAACTTTGTCACCACATTGCAGAGGCCTGGGTCAGTGGAGCAGTCCTAATGTCCAGCATGGTGCAGTACAAACGGCTCAACCCTGGCAAAGTAAGGACGATACACAGTGTTAAGAAAGTATTCTCTGACAGACCTGTTCTGCTGATGATGTCACATTAAAAAAAAAAGAAAACTGACCTAGTCATTTTGTACTATTTATTCTCAAATAGCTACCAGTCTGCTAATAACAATAGCGTTTGATATAGCAATAAAGTTATTATAATAAAGCACTATATCGCTCATGTCTGTTGTTAATCTGTCTACAAGGGCTTTAAACTCAACAGTGACTGACTGTCTTTTTTTTTTTTTTCTGTGTCAGTTTTGCTTCTTCACCTGCAGTGTCTTCTCCATTTTGGCTCTAGTTGGACGCTATATCCCAGGAGTGATGCTCTCATACTCTGCTGGTGAGTCCCTGTTGTTTAAACAGTACTGACTCCTTTATAAAACCACATTGGCAGGAAACCCTACCTGTCTAGTCCTATTAAATATGCACAGCTGGTGAAACCAGATCTGTTGGGCCCTGGTGCTAGTGCAGAGCCTGTAAAGTGATTAAGGCAGGAATGACATCCAGAAAGACAGTGAAAAAGGAACCAGGCACAAATCTTAGGAGGTCAGGCAGACACTGGGCTAATCTGTTAACCTACTGCCAGTGCCGACAGGAGAGTTAAAGCACCAGACTGGTCACGGCCCTCTATAGCTTTCCAGCAGCTTTTCACTCTCTGTGTGAAACTGTTAGAGTTTACAAAAGACAAAGTGGCCCTTGTTTGCTTAACAATATCAGAGACACATACAGTGTTGTGTAATATTGTTAAGATAATGTAATGATATAATGATAATATTCTTGACCAAAATATATTTACCCAAAAAGTTGTACTTGGAATACATTATTGTATTCCATGTACAATAATGTACAAAAGCAGTCTTTTGCAATGTGTATATTTGGGGAAAAATGTGCATCCTTTCCTGGGATTCATTTACTTAATCTGAATTTTAGTTTCTAGTGTTGTCCACCAGATAGCGCCATTTTCCCAAATATGAGCGCTAGATTTCAAAATGAGCTAATGGTTCCTTTGATATTATCATGCTCGTAGGGCCAATTCAATAAATATTAGGAACTAAAATGATTTGAGTGTATTTTAGGGATGTCATATTGTGGTGTGCATGTGTGTGTTTAGAAATTAGTGTGTTTGTGTGTGTGCGTGCGTGTGTGCACGTGTTTGTGTGCGTGGTGCGCATCCAAAACGCCGTCTTTACTTAGAAATGCATATTACTGTTCCCGACAAGTTTAATCAATAATGTGCACAAAGTTTAAAGCTTCTGCACCCATAAAAGCCTCATTATATTTCCACAAAACATCACAGACTTACTGACCTAAGTCATCTCAAATAAAAGCCTGCTAGTATGACTTTGTTTACGCAGGTGCAGGGCAAGACATTATGGTAAATGGTAAATGGCAATGCATTTATATAGCTCTTTTCTGCACCCTTCTCGGGCACCCAAAGCGCTTTACATCGTGCTTCCACTCACCCCATTCACCCACATTCACTCCTGGAGCAGACAGAGAGGGGGGCTGCCACAAAAACGGCGCACAACCTTCTCCTACCACCACCAAACACACCTCCACAGTCACCCATTCATACACCAGTGCTACGGACACTGGGAGCAAGGTGGGTTAAGTGTCTTGCCCAAGGACACAACGACAGTATGAACTGTGGGGAGAGCGGGAATCGAACCTACTACCTTCCGGTTGAAGGACGGCCGCTCTACCACTGAGCCACTGTCGCCCACAAAATCAATCTTGATGCCATTTTTTTAATAATTCCGGGGCTCTCATAATCCCCCACAAAAAAAAATCTAATTTTAATTTAATTACCATAGGTGAGAGAAGGTTGAGTGGTAAATCGAGAGCTCTTGCAGCTCAGCTCCTTTTTCAGACCAGCAGACCAGTACATTGACTGTATCACTGCATAAGCTGCACCAAGCCGTCTGTCAATCTTAGGTTCTGTCCTTCCCTCATTTGTGAACATTACTTAAACTCCTCCACTCGAGGCAGGAGCTCTCCACCGAGCCACTCTTTTCCGACTTAGAACCACTGCCTTGGACTTGGATGTGCTGATTGTCATTTCAGCCGCTTCGCTTCCTTCCAGCCCCTGGCTGTGCATAGAAATCCCATCCATAATAATAATGAACAAGACAGGTGATAAAGGGCAGCCGTGCTAGAGTCCAACATGCACTGGGAACAAGTCTGATTTACTGCTGAGGAAGATAAATGGATGGGAAAATATTTGTGTGAAACTTTTTGTGTTTTATTTTGTTTTAGTTCCTATTTTTAAATCAAGTTTTAATTACAAAAACAAGGCATTAAAGGGTTTAAATTTTAGAAACACAATAAATATTTGCTATGTATGGTGAGGAGAGAAGTTAATAATAGTATAGAGTTATGCATTATTATAAAATTTCTATGGTGGTCTTTATTGGAGCATTTATTTGTATGTAACAAAAATATAAGGGGTGTAGGAGGGTTAATATTTGTATATTTTCTTTCCAGTGTGGGCAACTCTACTGGCTCCTCTAGGAGCCTATCACAGGCTCTTCCAACATGTGTATGTGAAGCTGGAGCCAGTCCTGCAGCGGCTGGACTTCAGTGTTCAAGGATACATGATGTCAAAACCTATTGATAATCAGTGTAAGTGCCCATTTCACCTTTATAATTATAAGGGTATATCATTTATACAAAAAATATCTACTAATAATACTAAACACTTTCAATCTCCATATAAATGATACAAATCCGGATAGGTTTTTAACATAATTTATTGGATGTCTGTGGATATAATTAATCACATGTTGTTTTTATGGTTTGTCTCAATATGGCTCCCACAATAACTAAGAGCATTTTGTCTTGTGCAGTTTTACGAAGGCCTATTCGTGGAGCAGCCTCAGGTGAAGGCAGTGACAGTGAGGAGGAGTTGGCTGCATTTTGCCCAACAGTAAGCTTTTAAAATGCTATTTGAGTTTACATTTTCTTAGTCAAAATACACCCAGAACTACTAGAGATTCAATGACTGAACTGGACTACTAGACTTGTCAATGTAGAAGACAGTTGTAAAATATTGTACTTTTATAATCTACAATTATATTAGCATAAAGATACTTGCTGTGAAAACAATTCCTGTTTAGGTTCAGATGATGCACTGTATTGGTCATGTGATTCTGTTTATGTGTGTGTGTGTATGTGGGGCAAAGCCTTAAGTGTAGGAAAAAATACAAACAAAATGGATAAAACAAAAAGTTGAAGTGGACTTTAAAAACATGATCCAAATTAAATAATGATTTATGCTTTTTTCTTGAAGTTTGATGAAGCAGCTGTTGCGAAGGAACTTGCAATGACAGACTCTGAGCACTCAGATGCTGAATTGTCATATACTGAAAATGGAACATTTAATCTTTCTCGCGGCCAGACCCCCCTCACAGAGGGCTCTGAAGGTACGTACACTGGAAGAACAGCTTTTATTTAATGTTTTTGTGTCTTAAAACTGACTTTGCTACTTTTATTCATTTTGACCAGATTTTGACAGACACAGTGATGCAGAAGAATCATTTGCGCAAGACCTTCCAGACTTTCCATCTATAAACCCTGATGCCACTCTGATGGATGATGATGATGACACAAGTATTGGTCTCCCAAGTCTGGGTCCCCCTGGGCTTGCAAGTCACCGAGCTTCAGTGCTGGATGTGGAGGGTCACCTTGATTCAGACCAGGAAGAGCTAGACACAGAGCTGTCCCTCAGTGGGCTTCCGCCTGCCTCTGATTTCACAGGCGAGCTGGCCGGAGTCATCGCCAGCAACATGATCCAGGCAGCACTTGCTGGGGCTTTTCAGCCTCGGCCTGCTGCAAGCCAACGCAGAGAAGGCCCTCCTAAAGCTGGGGCCCATCGAAGTTACCGCAAGCAGTCCAGCTCTGAGCTGGACACAGACTGGGATGCAGAGGATTTTGAAATGTTGGATCAGTCTGAACTGAACCAGATGGATCCCATTGGAGGAGGTGGCAGTAAAAAGGGAGAAAGCCAGGGGTCTAACTTCTTGTCTAGCTTGCTGGGTAAACCTCAGTAATGTGTTTTTGCCTGTGTGCAATTGCTGTTTCATAGTTTATGATGAATGAAGTATGAATGTGTTGTGAGAAGATTTTACGTCCCCTGCTTTTAATCAGTTATCACTGTGAAGTACTTTATTTATCAGTAAAGCTTTAGAAGCTGTTTCTCCCATTTCTCCAAGATTAAATCGTT
This sequence comes from Neodontobutis hainanensis, assembly GCA_024349245.1. NCBI lineage: Eukaryota > Metazoa > Chordata > Actinopteri > Gobiiformes > Odontobutidae > Neodontobutis > Neodontobutis hainanensis. The sequence continues at coordinate 1,219,912 of JALDNG010000086.1, read as the reverse complement.
CCTTTGTAAGCCAAGCAATAGGACATGTAACATTGACCAGCATCACTGAGCCTTGTGGGAGTCACAAGGGTACCTGAAAACCAGTGCCCACAAATAAAACTGTTTCTACATCGCCATCTAGACAGACACAGGGCTATTTTACAGGGGACCAATTGTGACATTTCTTTTGGCTGAACCGAAACAAAGTTTCGTGTGTTGCTGTCATTTGAGAACAGGTGGACACATTAAATATGTGTGAAATAGCCCTTTGAACATGAGTTTCAAACCAGACGTCTATTTCTAAAACATTTGGTATAAGTGTTAATGTGATATGAGGAGAATGGGATTGCTGGATGTTGAAGTTTTTTTCTCCTGAGTGGTTTACTTTTCTTTCTTTATTTTACATAGATAAATCTTGTAAGAGAGCTTGTTTTAGTTTCGTAAAAAATATCTCTGACCCAATGAAAAATGTGTACCCTTGAGGTATGCTTTGTTTGACTTTGTGAAAAATTAAGGATTTTAGTACTGACATTTCCCTTTTAATACTGATCAGAAACATGTGTCTATTAAACCTAAACCTAATTTTTACTCAAACATTTTCCATCTTTCTGTAGCTGAGATATTGCTGACCTTTAAAAATGTAGGAATTCTTAAACTGGTGTTTCAATGGAGAAACGTATTTACATCCAAATTAGGTCAAGCAATAGCTTAATAAATATTTAATATTGCTTTTTGTTTGATGTACTTGTTCCTATTTTAATGGACAAAGTTATGTCATTAAAACAGAAATTAAAAGCAGGCACTTACAGACTCTACAAAGGTAAGCCACTGCTGAGAATAAATAAAATAGATTTTATGTAGAAGTCTCAAAATGCTGTGTATTTATTGGAGACTCGACATACTGTATTCCTTTGCTGAAAATTATTGCTGTGAAAGACATGACACAATATAAAAAAATTAATGACAATTATTTGGGATTTGGCAACTCAAACCCTTTTATTTTATTATGTTTAAACTTTTGGCAAAAAAGCTGATAATTTCTGCTGAAATAGGTTTCTATTTGGATTGTGATTCTAAATGAGAGTAAGTTTTTCTTCTGTAACTAGTTTTGATATGTTTGATGTGCAAGTCCTATTGAATAAAATATTTGCAATTAAATTTGATTGAATTATTTCCTGAATGAATGAATAAAATTAATGAATTATTTACATTTAAAAACTAAAATATATGTACACTCAACAAATTAGAGAGACCACAACATCTGCGATAGTGACACCTCTTAACACATACACGATCTTTGCTGTGACGCATAAATCCCGCGAAAGTTGTTTTCGGAAAAGCGGTGATAGAAGTGGATCCACAATGAGTAAAAAGGATAATGGTAAGTTTAAACTGTATTCAGTGACATTGGTGAGACTGTACGCTTTTTCAAAATTGATCACGTTAATCCAAACCAATGATCTATTTCAGTCTCATTATCAGAGTTCATTAAAAATGTTGGCTACGAAGCTAGCAGCTCAAGAGCATGAATGCTAAGCTCATAGTAAATAATTCCTAAATTGTTTGCCCTACATTCTTTTAATTGTAAATGTAAAAACATTTTTTGTGCATCACCGACACAAAAAAATCACATTAAACGTCTTTGTTTTCTAACATATCTTAGCTTATTTTTTTAACATTATCCAGAGCATAATAGATTAATAGATATTTGCATTAAGTGCACGAGTTAGACCCTACTCTGCTGTGATCGACCCAGTCAGCTGCGAGTGTCCCCACAAACCGAGGGGACTCGAGGGTGGAGTGAAAGCGGGAAGGGATTAAATTGGGGCAGTCTGGTAAACACCTAGAGCTAGGTTTACTTTTTATTTAATTTTTTTTATAGTATCTATAATCAGTCTAAGAGTTAATGAGTTGAAGGAGAACTTACGTGTAAATAAAGACAGGGCAATAATCAGATCCTGTAGTCGTTTATTTCTCGTGGATACATTTTAAATATAAATAATCACAAAGGATGTCTAAATATCATTGTTTTACTGATAAAGACTGAATGACAATAATGACAAAAAGGCAACTAACACTCATGAGTAGGCAAATACTTACCTCATATATTTACCTCCACCTCCCAACAGTTGTGTTGTCACTTTCAGGGGCATCAACCATCCTTGCTTATCTGAATGAGAAGAACAGACCATACAGCGCTCAGGATGTCTTTTGTAATTTACAGAAGCAGCATGGATTGGGCAAAACGGTGGGATTATTAATTATTACAGTATGGTGAGCCCTGTAGTGTTGTCCATATAAAAAGTTAAATACTTGTTCTTCAGGCTGTGGTCAAAGCCTTGGAGCTGCTGGCTATGGAAGGGAAGATTAAGGAGAAAACATATGGCAAACAAAAAATCTATTTTGCCGATCAGGTCTGTCTGTGCTTTGAATCCAGGTTTTACAATGAAATGATATCAAACTGCATAGATTTGATTATTGTGCTTGACACCCGACAGTCTCGGTTCAAAGACATAAATGATGAAGACCTGAAGGCTATGGACACTCAGATCTCAGTTCTCAATGCAGAGTTACAGTCCCTCACACAAAACTGCAGGCAGCTCGATGCAGGTGTGCTGTACAACACATCTTCACAGATGTTACTATTTCCTTGTTGAACTGAAAGTGACATGTTAGTGTATGTCATCATTTGTCATAACAGAGCTAAAAGAACTAAACAGCTCCTTGACAACGGAAGAAATGACGAAAGAGATCAAAGAGCTCAAAGCTGAGTGTTCGGGGTACAAAACTCGTCTGGAAAAGATAAAGTCTGCAACAAACCATGTCACACCAGAAGAGAAAGAAAAAGTGAGGACTACATTTAAACTCTGAATATTGAATGTGAGTAGTGTTGCTGGATATAGTAATACAGTGTACTCTGTTTCTCATACTTGCAGGTTTCCAAAGAGCGAAATCTATATGTAAAAGAATGGAAGAAGAGGAAGAGATTGGTAATGTATTGACTGCATTCACTTGCACTTTACCGTGCAAAATGGCATTAGTAAGACTTTTATTAATTTATTTATTTTTTGCTCATTTAAAAGGCCTCCGATATGATTAATTCTATTTTGGAGGGGTATCCAAAGAGCAAAAAAGAATTTCTGGTCAGTGAAAAATGCATGCTTTACATTTTGCATTTGCCACTGTTTTGTTTTAAAGTATTTATTTAAAAAGTGGAACTGTATTTTTCAGGATGAAGTCGGTGTGGAGACAGATGAAGATTATAAAGTTGTTGTCCCTAATGTTTAAAAGAAATAAAAATAGACATACAAAACACGTTGGTAAAATGTTCAAGGCAGCACCCAGTTTTTGGCCATAACATGTAAAGCTGTAGTTTCTGAGCCTACACGGCGTGGTTAAATTTATATTTTGTTCTCATTAATGTTAATTTTACTGTACTTTGTCTAAACAATGTACGTCAAAGATTTAATGTTTATACTGTATATTAAACACATACGTTTTTGCTTTTTTTAATGCATTACAGGTTTGTTATTGTCACATTTGAATTTTCTGCCTGAAGAAGATATTACTGTCTAAATTTAAAATTACAAGGAAATGCATGCAAAAAGAATACAGTTATTTTAACTACCAAGTTAAATGGACTTTAAACTAGTTCTGACCTGCTTTTATCCATATCACTTATTTTATTTATATATTTTTTAATTTGAGGCAAAACAAACTGGAAAAGCAATATACATTTCATAAAACTTCACATTACTCTGTGGATGCTACAACAGATTGCTTACAAAAAGACAGACGCAACAAAGAAGAACAAGCATTTGACTTGTATAAAACATGTATTTTGATAAACATACTTGGTGAATTCCAGTGATCAAGGCAACAATCAAGTAGCTATGGGCCACCTTTTATAAAATGAAAATAATAATCTCAAATGTCTTTGTGCACCCAGTTTGTTAGACAATAACTAATGCATAAGAAATTTAACTGATGTCCCATGGCTAGTCAAAATTGCATTTAAATAATCCTTTTTTACTGTGCTGGTGACACAATATAAGTGATGATTGCACTACACAATTAAGGTAATGAGGTTTATATTATTGTTAGCTACAGATAAAAGTATTAAGACAATGGTATATTAAGTTTGGCTAAGGACTTACGTTTTTACTACAATGAAATGACAATGCTGTGTTTCCCATGAACTTAAACATGAAGAGATCAAAATATATTACATACAATGTAAAGCAACATACAGATTTGCCCATATAGCGGGTTGAGGTATTGCATCCTAGGGTCACTGATGAGCTGCAGTTTAAATACTTAGGTGTAACCCAAGGCTGTTAAAGTTTTTACTTTGCCTTGAAAGGCCAGAGCAAATACAAAGTCCATATTTAAAAGTTTAGTTCACAGTGCACTCGATCAATAAAGCTGTCTATTGAGCTGCCGAAGGACCCCGACGACAAACTCCCTCAGAGTCTAAAACAGAACAGAAATAACACACATTTTTGATTAACACAAAGAAAGCATTGTAGTTTATGTGGCATTTTTTAATCATCATTTACCTGTGGCTTGCAGTGCTCCTCGATCCAGCTGAATACACAGGCAGAGAGCTCCTGAAAGCTGCTCACTGACACTGAGCTGCTAAATGACTGGAACAGGGAGTCCATGATATTTTGAAAGATGTTAAACTTGACTTGATCAGACACTTGGTCTTCTCCTTGTTGCGGATTATTCTGGTGGGCCTTCACTATGTGCTCATAGTTCCTATTGACAATACATCTGAATAAACAATGCCCAACAACGCAGTACATATCTTAGCATATGCACAGGTAAAAATGTTGAGAAGTCTCTTACGTTTTCATGATCTTTAACGCCATTACTTCTTTTCTTAGCAAAGAAACTTCCTCCTCTTGCTTCTTCTTTTCTTTGTGAAGAAAATGGATGTAGTCAATTGCTGAAAATAAACAGAAGGAAATAAGTAAGTCATGTCTACACAAAGTTGTTTCCACTTCTGTAAAAGGTCACTATTAGAATAAAAAAATAAGAAGAATCTTACTTTTCTGCAGTACTGTAGCTTTACTGATTTTCTGTGCTCCCACTGCAAATTCAGACTGCTGCTGGCAGGTGGGCACTATCGACTGGAGGTCGTCATAACCTTTCTAATGTTAGAAACAAACAAGTCACATACAGTAGATACCAAAAAGCTATATTGTAGAGGTTTGTAGAACACAGTAGGCTCACCTTGATTGCGTCTCTTCTTTTCTGTTCAGCTTGTGTGTGTGCTTGTCTCCTGCGATCTTTGTATGAGTCCTTATAAGACGTGTCATGTCTATAATCACTGTCTTCATCATCTAGAAAATACACATAAGAGCCATGTTGCACATATAAGCTTATTAAGCATACATATTCTCCTGACAAAATTACTTTCAACTGGCAAAAGCTAAAACAAATAGGATTTTACTCTGTGATCTGTGGTCTTGACCAGGGGCAGAGCCAGAAGGGGGCCAATTGTGATGCGCGGGTCGTCACATAACCTACAGGTCCGGTTGAGGCGGGTAAATAAATTATAACTTTATTTGCAGGCCGGGTTGGGACGCGCCATAAAAAAAGATACCTGTATTTTGTGTGCAATTGCCTATAGCCTATATAAATCTTTTGACAATTTTCATATTTTATTAGGTTCTTTGATAAGGTTACAACACGTAGACCTACATAACGACATAACTTGTGTGAGGTTCCCTAAACTTTGGCCTCACGCCAGGGAAGTGTCAAGCTGCTCCCACCGCCAGCCCCAACAACAAAACAAATGGAGAAATAAAAGTGAGGATGGAAAACAAGGAGCAGGAGAAATTAAAGTTGGGAATTTACATCATTAAAAGAAAAGAAGGTCAAGCTGCTAAATCTAATGTTTAATGTCAATCTTTGAAACTCATAAAAAAAATACTTTTTAACGTTATTTGGGAAATTAAAATAAAAACACAAGCTCAATGAGACCACTAAGACAATTAAACCCACTTACATTAGCAGCCCTGTGTTTCACGCAGCTATAACTTTTACAAAGTAGCCCTAGAAACAATGTGGTATAAAGAGCTCAGAGCAGAGCAGCATCAGGAGAGACAAGAGCAGAGTCAGAGCAGAGATGAGAGGAGACAGATGGGAGGGGCTGACCACCACCCCTTAGTGATGCTGGACTCCTGCACCACTGTGGTTCAATGTTCAAAGCCTAGTTCTCACTGTTCATTTCCTCATTTTACTGTAAAACACTACAAAATTGGCCAAGAAACATCCACTTAAAGCAGAACTAAGTAACATTTTTACCTTCAGAAACAGTTTTCTAAGTCCTTACAATGGTTAATTGAGTTGTAGTGGTGTGTTTGAAGTACGTACTATACCCCTCTGGAGCCAAACACCGCACTTGCAAGTTGAGCTGCCACCGACCCGACACAAGCCTCGAATCATGTTCACGTTCACGCATGAGTGACAAGTTGCTTTACGGTAATTCAATATACACAAAGCAACCTCCCGCACCCTTGAACATATGATCTTGCTACCATCTTACCAAAATGGCATACACTTTATTTCATCATCAGTCATGGTGGCGTCAGCTCAAAGTGAGGATCTTAAAACCAATTCCAACGTGGCTTTTATGTTGTTGAACTTGTAAGATACTTTGCCTAACAACTTATTCTATATTCTTCCTATTTCCATTAGATCTATTGTTATTTTATGTTCTTCAAGATATAGCTAATGTTATGTAACATTTATTTAGCTCGCGGCTCGCAGAGATGCAAGCATGCAGCGTTACTCTGCGGTGAGAAGTGTTTGTTTTATTTACAGGCTTTATGTGAGACAACGGCAGTTCAAACGGTAGTTTCTATATTATATTAAATGCCCCATGTTCCATATTTGCTGTTTCTTTTTGCAAAACTAGTGTGGCTTGTGAGTTCAGTTGTTCAGAGCTGCGCTGGGAGTATTTACAACCATGTGATTCACTGAAGGAAGATGTAGAGGGAGTTGTGCAACTCTTACTTAGTTCTGCTTTAAACATTTCTTTCCATGCAAACGTAATTCTGCAGTGAACTCCCATGTGTCATGTGTAAACTCTCTCAGGCACAGTTATATGATTAAAGAGCATGTAGGTCACATCTCTGTTAGCTGGACTTATTGACTTAAAGTAGCCCAGGCCCTACTGAGAATGAGAATATTAACACTGTTTATCATCAGAAGTTAGTTACTTAAACAGTGAACAGAAGGACAGAGCTAAAACTGGATACCCTCATCTATTTTATTTATGATTGTAAATGAGATTTTATTGATCCCATCTGGATCCACCAGACAGGAGTCTTGTAGCCCACCATTTGGTTAAAAAGCAATTTATAAATCATGCCAATATTCTAAAATATAATTAGACAGTACCACATATATTTCAATTCATTTAGTAAAAACGTTTAAACCAGTGAGCTAGAATTATTCAAATGGTTTGACATTAAACTGATACCCTTTTTAAATTATATCCTTACTAATATTCAACTCTTAAGGCCATTACATACGTTGCAAGAACAGAATAATTTGTTCTTGTTCTCAACGTGTCAAGAACAAAATGACGTAAATGTGTTCATCCCCACAAGAATTAAAAATTTATCTGCCAATCAAGTTATGGATTGTAGCAAGAGAGCATTCTGAAATCAGAAAAACTGGATAAACTGTTGATATAAGATAAAAGATTTGAAAATTATATTATAATATAATCATTACTGTTATTATAATCCAATTTATAACCATGTTCCCTTTGCCTTTAGAATATTGTATGTCACGGAACAGGAAAATGTGACATTGTTAGGAAGCATGATGCAACAAAAAAATAGAGCATAATAGAAATACTATGAATATTTTTACATAATACAGTTGCTACAAGTACAAATACAATACCTGTGTTTGGAACTGAAGAGGCACTTGTGGAACCGATGCTATTGGCCCTGGAAACAATTGGGTCTTTTTTGACAGTTTCAGCAAAGAAGCCTACACGACAGGCAACGGACATCAACAAAATTATTGATATTGATAGAAATAAACACATCATGCCAGAGTTATGATAGAAAAGTGGACTTTAACTTACTGTGGTCATATCCTCCATCGCTGAAGGCACCGTCAGTCTGCTGAGCCATCACCAAACAACAGATGATGGAAAAAAGAACAAAATTCAGACTGAGAAGGCGAGAATAACAAGGAGAACCGCTGCCCTAATTTCAGTTACAATGGACCAAATAACTACTTTCCTGATAGAACTAAACCCCCACTGGGCACTGGCCTGAATTTGCCCAATTTAAATATAGTTAGAGGAGAGTTGGGAGCTGCTTTAAATTGTCATCGTAATCACAGATGCACTGCTTGATCTAGAGCACCACCACAACACAATTCTCAATGAGAGTTTTGAGCAAATCCTTGTAAAGGGGAAATGTTCTTGTTCAAATTTTGTTCAGTTTTTGTAGATGTTTTTTTTTTTTGGTTTTGCCCTTTTTGCCTTCATTTTATAGTAGCTAGTGCATAAGCAGGAAACATGGTTTGAGACAGGGGAATGTCATTGGGCAAAGAACCCGAGCTGAAACATGTTATGCGCTCTACCAAAGTGCCCTTGTACACATGTTTTTTAAGTTACTTGTGGATAATTAATGACATACTAAACCAGATACTAATGTAAATGTTGTCAGTGAAAAATAGGATTTTAAACTCTTCACACCTAAAGTACAGTAGTGTCCATTTAACAGCTATTTCCACAATATATGTTGCTGAGAAATAGAATACTCTGGTTCAGATTGTCTTTAACATATGAAATAAAAAAGATGGTATAGATGTAGAAGAGAATAACTAGGAGTCATATGTCAAAATAGTTATTTAACAGATGTTTAATTTTTCTCAAACTGGGGCTGTGTTGACAGTACTCAACTGAAGGCAATAATTTTCTTCCTTAAATGACTGAAGGCCCATCATGATCTAATTTGCTCACATATTAATTAAAAAGAGAACATACATGCAAGTTAAAATCCTGTTTTTGTGTAAAAATAAGAGTCCGCAACACAAAAAATATAAATATAAACATATACCTATATTTGAATAATATACAATAAGTCTAACTGTATTGTAACAAAGCACTACCAACTCAAAATAGTGACTGACGTGCGTTTCCTTTTTTATATGTTAATTATATTGAGTCAAGAAAAAAAAAATGAAATATCGAGCCCCTGTCGTTTGTAATTAAGCAGTAACAAACCATGTCACGTTACAACAATGCTATAACAGACAAAAATATGTGGTTTCTTCATTTCACAAAACAAAAATCTCATGTGATTTTAAAGTTTTGATTATTGAGTAACTTGAACACAAAAATAAAATTAAGAAATAATAGTATTAACATGCTTACTTAAAAACTTTTCGATATGTGATATGCAGTTGTCTTTATCCAAACGGGATTTACAAGCAGCTAAGCTACACTCAACGCCAACCTAGCCTAATTTAGCTTTTGAGCTAACAAAGCTTAGCTCCTTTGTGTTAACAGAACTTTGAGACAAACCTAGGACTAGCGCTTACATTAATCCTCTGAGTTCTCAAGATGTCGGAATCGGCTTAACCAAACTACTTGAGTTATTTCGCACTAATTTCAGTTTGACGACTTACTTTCCAGTGGTCCTCTGGCGACGTCGTTGGGTCCGTCATCTTTGAGCAAAATAACCAAAGATCTCTGCTGCTTCCAAGTGCCTATGGGAAATGTAAAACTCACTCTAATTTCTCAAGTTGTCTTCCACTCATTTATTTTTTTTAATGATAATACATATATTCAAGTATTTTTTTGACATATTAGTAACAGTCATTAATGGTGTGACAATTATAAACTGTTAATAAACTGATATAAATTAAGACAGTTGGACAGACTATTACGTTGCTGTATTTATTACACTAAGAGGACTTGAACGCAGCACTTGTGTAGACAGTGACCAGCTTGAACCACAGCGGGGCGCTTTGGTACAGCTCATTATTTGAAGGTGGCTTTCTCGCCCAGAAGTAATTGGGTGTCAGTTGAAAATATAAACAAAAATCAAATAAATACAAATAATTATGAACTTCTTAAGAATTTTAAACAGTAAATCCAGGCTATGAAGTAGATATATTTAACACACATTGTAATTTCTTACTTGTGTGCGCCTAAATTATTAGATTTTCTATTTCAATATATGTATGTAGAGGTCACATACTCTCAAATATACTGCGTGGTACAACTGTGAACATGTTGCTCCTCGCCATGTCCTCCACCTAGGTTGTGCTGCTGCTTTGCACAGGAAGTTGCTCTTCTGCTTTTGAACCGTTGCGGTTTCTATCTATGTTAGAGTGTTACACACACCCCTCTCCTTCCTCTAACACACAACTTTGTGCACTAACCTCATCAGATGAGTTCTTGGTCAACTAGTGTAGAGTAGTAAGCGTCATGTAAGCAACATTAGCAACCTTAGTTTTGGGTTACTTTCAAAAGTGTATGGACTGAGCCGGGATGAAAAAGCAGACATGAGGCCAAACTATATACATTTTTCATCATACAGTGTCTTTTTAGGACCGAGACAGATGTAGAAGATCTAATGGTGCTTTCACTGAAGGACTGAAGACTTGATCTATTACTACTTGCCATTCAGAGTGGCCATTAGTCACCCTGAGTCGAGATACACAGATTTCTCGGCAGAATTTGTTTGCGTTAAACTTTCCTCCTGGATTACTTGTGGAGATTAGTGATGGGGAATGCGGCGGCTGGGAGCTTGGAGCAGGACCCATTGGAGAGACGAGAGGCAAGAAACTCAGTTGGGACAGCCTCAGGAACTGGTGATTCCTCACTAACGCTGCAGAAAAGGCAGCCTCCTCCTCCCAAACTGCCCATGCCTCCAGAAGAGGAGCTGCAGGAGCGCTTCAACGTGGTGCTGGTGAGTCAGACAGGAGCCAAGAGGCCAAAAACCTCTCGTGATTCCACTCACTCCTACTGACAGTTTGGAGGGTAGACTCTTTTCAGTGTATGTGGATTATTTGAAAACATAAAAATTATTAATTTTGCAAAAACTAAAAGGCAAACAAGTTATAAATTCTCTGAGGCAATGTCTTGTCATTTTTTTCCAAACAAGATTTACACAGACAGCACAATAATTAGCTGACACATTTCAGGCATCACAGCCATGTTAACAAGTGGGTAAAAGTATCTCTTACATGCACTCGTTTGAAATGTCATGCTCAGTGACTAGTGCATTGCTCAAGGGGAAGTTGAGCAACACGTTTCAGACACCATAAGACCGGAAAGAAAACATTTCATAATATATATATATATATACATAATATCAAAAATAAATTGGATCCTTACAATTGAAAAGCATAAATAAATGATAATTGTAAGAAATGTAAAAAGAAACCAAAACATTTGATGCAATATTTACAACAAAACAGTGTAGAGTGTGAACAATAATCATGACCTGGTCAGTTTTACACCACACTAAGCTTCCACAAAATCCTGAAGAATTAAGAGTGCCACAAATTGTTTTTACACCAACAAGACATAAACATTATTTATCCCTTAATGCTAATGCAGCCATATTGTTTTAAATGGGCACTAGGCCATGTATAGAATACAAAACATTTACAGAATAGAATGAGGTCATTGGAATGGCCTTAACAGTCCACTGAATAAACACATAAGCTTACTTCCTTTTTGAACCAAATCATTTAAATGGTAACTAGAGCTTCATTTTGTAGTTTTTTGTAACTTTGGGATTTTCTGTTTTGTTCTTTGTGTAACACACTTGAAGGAATGAGAAGTGGACTTCCTTCTTCATTTTGAAATCATTTCTAAACTGGGGCTATTACGTGTCCAAGTTAGTAGGCATGCAGACAAACATTCTTTCTCCTCAAACCTGTCCCCGCAAAAACCCCACCATGGGACCCCTCCCAAACCTTCACAAAGAATAAGGCGGCTGCTACTCTCAGAATCAAACTAACGGCTGTTTCCGTTTCTACACTTCTTATTTTTAGTATTAAAATGAGCCACTAGCAAGGACCACTCCACAACAATGTAGACTTAAACAGTTTATTGTAAAGGTTATGTGTTGGTTAAGGATATTGGAGGATGGAGCTGGTATGAGCGCTGAAGATAGACAGCTGGGATTGGTGAGCCTGATGCGGGGGTTTTGTTTCTGGTTGTCAGACACTAGAGATCATTATCTAGTGAGGGGAGAGAGAATGCTGCAAGAGAATAGGAGAAAATGGAGGAGTAATGGAAGGGTGGAAAATCAGAGGTGTGGTTGAGGTGTGGTTGAGGTGTGGTTGAGGCATAGTTCAGGTGTTGTGAGGTGTGGCCTTGCTCCCAAAACATAGATAATGCATTTATATCATTCGATTTAAGAACAACACTTATGGTCTAAAGTATGGTCTACATCAATGTGTAAAAAACTTTACAGTACATCAAACTAACACTAATAACTGATTTGTCATTAATATGTCAGAAATTACACATTAGCCAATCTTCTCCAGGAGCCATTGATGAAGGAGTTTGTTGTTTCTAGTAATTTAATAAAAATAAAAGGTCAAGAAAAAAAAACATCTGGACATATTTTTGAAAGTAGAAGACATTTCTAGCATTTTTTTGGCACAATTACAGTGACATTTATATTAAATTAAAAAAAGAAAAAGTAGTCTTGTAAAAATAATGCAATAAAAATGCAAAAAATAAATAAAAAATACTGGCAGCATGGTAACAACTATCAAGACAAATAAACAAACATTACAAACATTAGTCATCAGAGCTTCCCTTAGATTCTTCGCATCCTTCTACCTTACAATGAAAGTGAAATTGTGGTTAGATTCAAATGTTGTTACGTAGGAAGCATGCCCGATTTCACCAACAGGTTGAAATTTCATCCAATTGACATTATCAAAATGCCTTTTGGCAAAACTAAACTGTACCTTGCCTCAGACCCCGAATGCTGTGTACGTGTAAGCAAGGTCACCCAAATCTTCTTTTAATACCTTTTTTATTGAATGACTAATCTACACATATTAAAAATTTGTTTACACGAGCTGATATCTGTTTTTTTAGAGCTACATGAACTTGCCTCCAGACAAACTCAAGCTACTGAGTGAATACGACAATGAAAAGAAGTGGGAGCTCGTCTGTGACCAGGTAAGCTATATTTGACAATCTTCAGTATATATGAAACAGGCCAAGGGTGGTGCGTATTGCATGAACCAAAAGTGTGAAGTCATAACCTTCCAGTGTGGGTTTTTTTGTGGTAAGAAGTAGAGGCGTTGGCATGGAAACAGTGTGGTATGTTGTCTTCACTAATGATAACAGCTGCAAACAGATCTTGTTATACAGTCTTGTTATATGTACAGTTGGTATCACTTTGGTCAAACTGATTTTACGAGGTAGAAAAGCAAGCCGTTGTTGAATGCACATTCATATAAGTTACACTGAATTATTTCTCCTCAGGAACGTTTCCAGGAGAAGAGCCCGCCTTCGACTTATCTAACAAAGATCAAGAGTTTGTATCAAGACCAAGGAGGGGTACCTCGCAGGGTCAGTGGAAAACAACTTTTGAACATAAAAACATTTACATTTAACAATTTAACATTAGCAAATTCTCTAATTTTTAGCAAAAGAAAAAGATCCAAGAGGCCACCCAAGTCCTTAAAAATCTGGAGATATCCCTGCGAACCAACCACATTGGGTAAGCAGGGTTATAGGGATTTCTTTTGTAAACTTGCAACAGTTTATTGTGGTATATGAACTTGTTTATGTCAAACAGGTGGGCCCAAGAGTTTCTCAATGATCAGAACAAAGGCCTGGATGTTTTGGTGGAGTATCTGTCCCACGCTCAAAGTGACGCTCCGTAAGTATCACGCATTAAACGTGAATATGCTCCAACAATCATGTTTCTTATGCATGTTTTTATAAACCCTTTAGGTTTGATGTGGATAGTGTGGAAAATGGTGGTACTATTTCAGAGAGAAACAACCCAGCTGAGCGCTCTGTGGAAGATCTGACAAAGAGCTCCAACAGCTCTCCATCACATGGGGTGACCAAAGCGGCGCGTGCTTTAACCGTCAGGTTAGAAGCACTAAGATACAGTAAATTGGTATCTTAAAATTATGATTTGTAGAAATGTAGTCATAACTGCTTTATCTTAAAAAGTAAGAAGACAAAACTTTTGGGTGAGGTTTACAATCACATGAGTCATTTTAAAAGAAAAAAAGAAGAAGGAAAACAATGTGAGGTATAATAGGCGACATGCTTGTGACACTCTCTAATATAGAATGAAGAGAACTATGCTGAGAAATAAGTTGAAATACTCATTTTATGTGCAGCACATAAGAGAAGCATACAATTATACCCTTTTTGTGTAGAATCAATGCAAAAGAATGTTAATGTTCTCAGAGTTTTTAATATAATAGAAAGAAAATACATGAATTGTAATCTACTGTACTTACACAGTTTGTTGAAGTGAGGTTGTAGTGCCTTACAATGAAGCTTAAGTACAGACCAGTTGTCACACAGATTTCACACGAGATGAACAAAACTATCAACAGTCTGTGTTTTTAGGAAGTATATTTCTGCTGCTTCTAGTGATGTCTGATGTGTGAACAAAAAGTATTACAGTTCAGTTTGGCCATCATACACTTTTTAATATAATTTGAATATTTATATTCATTGTCAATATATTACCTTCACAGAATAACCTCTACCCTGGGAAACAAGATCTATAAAAAGACCTACTCATCCAACCAGAGGGATGATATACATGTTTGCATTATGTGCCTGCGAGCCATCATGAACTACCAGGTAGGATAAAAAAATAAATCCAACATGGTAACATTTTCTTTTGAGGATGGTTGTTTATGTATTCTTTCTGATTTCAGTCTGGTTTTAATTTGGTAATGACGCACCCGTCTTGTGTAAATGAAATCACTCTTGGTCTGAACAGCAGGAATCCCAGGTGAGTGCATTCATAAATGAGGTCAAGGGATATTTATTCACTGCCTGTATCTAAACCGTCCTCTTAAACAGGACCAAAGCCCTTGTGCTGGAGCTCCTGGCTGCAGTGTGTCTCGTCAGGGGAGGACATGACATCATACTCTCTGCTTTTGACAACCTCCGAGAGGTAAAATGATTATAACAATATTCTGTTTAGGCCTCATTTGCTTGTTTCTTATGCAGAAATAGATCTGCCTTTCCATTCCATCACTACCCATCTTGTGATGTACAGTGTCTACACTTACATCCTTTTATCTAATATTCTAGCACATTTAAAATAGCTAACTGTTACCATTAATAGAAAACCCGTGTGGTTTCGAAAAGTTTTTTGTTATTTGTCAATTATCCAAGCATGACTCTTACGCCCCCATGTGGTCCTTTCATAAAGTGCATGTCATAATGTGTATTTACTGTATGTGTTTGACAGGTGAGCAAAGAAAAGACCCGCTTTGAGAAGCTGATGGAGTACTTTATGAACGATGACAGCAACATTGACTTCATGGTAAGTCAAGGAATATATGTATCTAATCACAAAATTATGACTTATTGCACTTGTTTTGAAAATATGCTTGAGTCTTGAGTGCCATTTTTTGGCTCTGTCCAGGTGGCCTGCATGCAGTTCATAAACATTGTGGTTCATTCTGTGGAGAACATGAACTTTCGCGTCCATTTGCAATATGAGTTCACGCATCTCGGACTGGACAAGTACCTAGAGGTAATGTATTGTTACAAGCATAAACAACCGTACAATATTTGCAATCTTCTTTTTACTAACAAACACTAATGTACTATTTACTAACCCAGCAATTGTATACTATACTAAGATTAGATATTAAAATCCAAGCTGCCATATCAGGCTGCAGTAATTACTACACAAAAAGGTTCAATGTTTCATTTCAGCGCTAATTTCTCAATCTTGACGCATTGTGTAGACGGACTTTAATTTTGAAGCCTGTATTTAATTTTTTGCAGTATTTATCTATACTGTACGTATATTAATGATACATTTAAAGAATGTACTCATGTTGTACATCATTGTTTGACAGAGTCTGAAGTTAACAGAAAGTGAGAAGCTGCAGGTTCAGATCCAGGCCTACCTGGACAACGTGTTGGATGTGGGAGCTCTGCTGGAGGACGCTGAGAGCCGGGGAGGTGTACTGGACCACGTGAATGAGTTACAGGATCACAATGTACAGGTCAGTGCACCAAGAGAAAAATTAAATAAAATGATAAATATAAACATAAATATGTTAAATGCTGGCTTTGTGTTGCAGTTAAACTCCCAGATTCAGGAAATTGAGAGTCAGGCGACAGAAAGAATATCTGAACTTGAGACAAAGCTCATGCAGGCCACCAAGGAAACGGCATTGCTGAAAGTAAGTCCTGTCCTATCAGGCACCAATAATGGCTCTTGTAAAAATGGTACATTAATCAATATCAATATTTTTGTCCTTGACAGGAAAGTCTGCGTGAGTCCTGTGCTCAGGTCAGCGGTCTGCAGCAGAGGGAAAGGGAGCGGGAGTTGGATCTAGAAAGACAGAAGGACCGGGAGCGCAGGGGCTCCTCTGTCCCACAAACAAACTCCGAGATGGAACAGAAGATCCAGGAGCTGCAGGACAAGGGTCTGATTAAAGTGAGACGCACTGCCTCAGGGGAACTGGACATCCAGGTGGTGCCAGTTACTGTGGTCGAATACATTAAGGTCCCAGCCTCTCAAGCCCAATCCGGCTCTCAGGATTCAGGAACTGATGCAGCAGCCATCCCTCCTCCACCTCCCCCTCCTGCAGGGCTTATGTCACCTCCTCCCCCACCACCTCTGCCTGGAGTGACCTCTGTTGTTCCTCCACCTCCTCCCCCTGTTCCTGGAGGCAGTGTACCACCTCCACCACCCCCGCCTTGTGCTGGACCTCCACCACCTCCTCCACCTCCAGGTTCAGGTCCGCCGCCCCCACCTCCACCACCTGGTATGGGACCCCCACCTCCACCTCCACCACCCGGGATGGGACCACCTCCTCCACCTCCACCACCCGGGATGGGACCACCTCCTCCACCTGGTGGCGGACCGCCACCTCCTCCTGGAGCACCAAATAGTCAGACTGGTAAGAATATGAACAAGAGATGAACAAACATTACATGACAGATCTTATTCGTTTGCTCTATTTTCTCTTGTGCTCTTGTTTCTTTAGGGTACAAAACTAAGAAAGCCATTCAAACCAAGTTCAGGATGCCGCTCTTGAATTGGCAAGCCCTAAAACCCAACCAGGTCACAGGCACCGTTTTTAACGAGCTTGACGATGAGCAGATCTTAGGGGTAAGAACGCTCATCCCACATTCGTGACCGTAAACCTATTGATACTCTAAATAAATTTATTGTTTAATTATCATCATCTGTTGTGTTGAATAAATCAGGACTTGAACATGGACATTTTTGAGGAGCAGTTTAAAACCAAGGCTCAAGGTAATCCTAAAGATTTAACCAGTAAGATGAAGAAGGCGTCCCAGAAGACCCCAAGCAAGACATCCTTAATTGATCCAAACAAGGGCAAGAATCTTGCGATTACGCTGCGTAAAGCAAAAATGAGCCCAGCGGACATTTGCACAGCCATTGAGACGTATGTGTCTTATTTCAGTCTTGTCATGTTTTAACAGTAACCCTTCTTCTAACACTTGTTCTATCTTTCAAACAGATATGACCAGAATTCATTGTCCATTGATTTCCTGGAGCTACTTGAGCCCTTCATACCATCAGACTTTGAAATGAAGCTACTGAAAAACTATGAGAAAGACGGCCGACCTCTTGAGGAACTGGCTGATGAAGACCAATTTGTGTTGCGCTTTGGAAAGATTCCTCGTCTCAACCAACGTATAAACACTCTCACTTTCATGGGCAACTTTCCAGAGACAGTCAAACGCCTGCAACCGGTCAGTTTTTATCGTTTAGTGCAATTTGCAATAGACAAGGAAAATACTTTGGAACATTTATATTGATTTGATTCTTCCTCTTTCCACAGCAACTAGACTCACTCATTTCTGCATCCATGTCGATCAAATCCTCAGACAAACTGAAAAAGATTTTGGAAGTGAGTACAGTAAACAAAAAACTGTTAAATATTAAACGTGCAATTTTATGTGACATTTTGAATCCTTTTTCAGATTGTTCTTGCCTTTGGTAACTACATGAACAGCAGTAAGAGAGGTGCAGCTTATGGCTTCAGACTCCAAAGCTTAGACCTTGTAAGTAACTTTTATTTATATGGTAGTTTATTTATTTGTCCATAATTAACTTCAAAATTTAATGACTTTTATTTACAATTTAGCTATTGGAAACTAAGTCCACTGACCGCTCACAGACTCTTCTCCACTTCATCACCCAAGTCATTCAAGAAAAGTATCCAGACTTAGTGAACTTTCACTCTGACCTAACCTTTGTGGACAAGGCAGCACTGGGTACATGCATAGTTTGTCTATTTATGTTGCTTGCTCATTAAATATCAATATATTTAAATAAACTTCCTACTTCCTTTGCCAGTGTCACTGGATGGCATTCTTCAGGATATCCGCTCATTAGAACGAGGCATGGAGATGACCAAAAAGGAGTTCCTGGTGCAGGACGACAGCCCTGTCTTAAAGGAATTTATCAAAACCAACAGCACATTGTTGGAGTCTTTGATTAAAGACAGTAAAACAGCACAGGTACGCTGCAATGTAACAATCACAGGACAAAGTATAGTTCCTTAGGTGAGCCATTGATTTACCAAATACAGGACATTTTTTAAATGTAATGTCTGTTGTCCATCAGTCTGCCCCAGGGCAGCTGTGGCTACAGAGGTAGCTTACCACCAGTTGTGACTGTGGAGTGAATGAATAATGGATGGCCTGTAAGCGCTTTGAGTCCCTTGGTTCCTTGGGAGAAAAAAATGCAATAAAAATAAAATCTATTATTATTATTATTATTATTATGCTTGTCTCTTTCCAGGAAGCTTACACCTCTTTGGTGGAGTATTTTGGGGAAAACCCCAAAACAACACAACCTTCAATGTTTTTCCCAATGTTTGGTCGCTTTATAAAAGCCTATAAGGTAAGGATTTGTTTTGGAATAAAAAAAAACATTTGTGAAATGCTGTTTTCAAAAGAATACATCTGCTGCTCATTGTAACCGCAGACGGCGCAGAAAGACCTTGAGCTGAAAAAGAAGAAGGAGAACAGTGAACAAGAGAAGGAATCATCTCCCACAAAGACAGCTGGACAAAAGGTAAACAAATATTATTATTTGCATTAAGTTGATTTTTATGATGAAATGGCTAAAACATATGGATGTTTCTAGGGTCCTATGATGCCAAAAATGCCTCAAATGGACCTCATAGCCGAGCTGAAGAAAAGACAAAAGCCTCAGGTCCGGGAGGGAAAAGACGGCGCTTTGGAGGACATTATCACAGGTGAGTCACATGGAACATCCCCAGAGCTAATTCTAAACCAATTTAGCACAGTTTATGGAAATATGTTGCTGATAAAGCTCCACTGTGTATAATACTGTCGATATTTCTTTTCCTCAGATATGAGGAACACTCCGTTCAGACCAACCGATGGACGACGGCCAGCACAACGACAGGACACTTAAGCCACGTCTGGTGTGACAAATGTCGATGGAATCACACAGACAAAAATAACAACATCTTTTAACTCTTCTGTATGCACAATATATAATAATCCATATAACAGTTTGTATTAACATTAAGTATTAATGTTTGTTTTGTAAATAAGAGTGAAATTGGAACTATTTGATATTTTTTTAATACCACAGTCCATTCATTTGACAAGCTATAACATTAAAATATCTTTATCTAATATCTAAAGTCTTTGTTTTGAATGTATTCATTTACTATATTAGGTAAAAAAAAGAATGTGACTGAACTTTTGTAATTATATAAACTGTAATTATATAGTAAAAAAATGTCCTTTTCAAACATTTTTGTAAGAACCTGTTCAAGAAAATAAATCTTTCCACTCTATATTATGTGATATCATCACATATCACATATTTTGTGATAAGTTACCAAACTGTAAAAAATTTACTTTAGAGTTATAATTACTAACATTAATTACAAAAAGATAACACCAGGTTCAGTGTTACAGACAAACAGTATGTACTTCAAAATAACACATTGCAGTTGCTGATTAAATCAAGGTCAGACAGCACCACTGTACAAGAGAGCTGCACTTTATTGGACACACAATCACAGCAATGTATGTACAAAAGGAGGCAGGTTCGACTGCCTACTGTCTTCTCACAGGAAAACACACATCTCACAGAATATCATGGCATCCACACTGATAAATTAGTATCTCCAGTATCAGTAGTAGGCTTTTAAATCCATATGTCATATAATAGATCTATTTTCTGTATTATTTTTGTTAATTCTTATATCACACTACTCTACAGATGGGTATCACTCTGTGGAAAGGATTCACTATTGACTTTTGTGGTTGGGTGCACACTCTGAATCTGAATCCCTCTAAAAAAAAACACTCTGATCCGTCGTCACAACATCACAGTAAGACTGAACATGCCTGTCACAGTTACCAAAATAACGTCTCCTTCTTTGTGTTTGTAAAACTTCAAACATAAAACGTCTTTCTTTCTTTTTGAGAAAACACGTAGACAACATTTTTTATCGACTGCACCGTGCGATTGCTTGATACTAAACATGCATTATTTTGTATATACCTTTGTACCCATTGTCAAGTTTAGTAACAAAACATGGTCTTTTGGACATAACAATTTGTCGCTAGGAATGACTTAGCCTATTTACAAGTCAATTTGTGTTTTTTACTAGTTTTAATGCCAAGAGTTTGAAACAGCCACACATTCATGTAAAAACCTCATATACACACATAAATAATGTAGGTTTGTTATAAAAAAGATACAATGGCAAAAGAAGGGTTATAATTCACTCCACGTGATTTCCTTTTCTTGTTAGGATTGTGGTTTTGTCTGGAGCAAAATAAGCATCCAAACAACTTTCCACCAACTTTTCTGAATGCACCAAGCATCCACGTCTGTTCACATGCGAACATTATAGAGAAAAATGAAAGCCATCAGTCACAACAGTAAGGCTCTACATGAAGCCTATACATTTCACAGTAGGAACCACAATGTTCTAAACCACCTCAAACATGAACCAATGACACAGAAAGAGGATGTAAAGTACAGAGAACAAAACCATGAAAACCAAAAGACCATAGCAAAATAAGGCCCTAACCATAGCCACCGTCACAGACCTCAGAGACCTTTTTCACAAAAAGGAAAAGGCGCAGACGGATGGACCAGGGGTTCAG
The DNA here is from genome assembly GCA_024349245.1 of Neodontobutis hainanensis. Lineage (NCBI taxonomy): Eukaryota > Metazoa > Chordata > Actinopteri > Gobiiformes > Odontobutidae > Neodontobutis > Neodontobutis hainanensis. Next base: position 1,198,548 of record JALDNG010000086.1, on the reverse strand, counting down.
GAACAGGATTTTCATAAAGAATTGAACAAAACAGTGTAGCAGGGTTTATAAAGAAATCCTCAAATTTAAAAATGAACGTCAGTGTATATTACAGAGGCTAACGGTTATTTATACAGATATCTTTAAACAAATATAAAAATGTTTTTGCTTATGAATAAATAATCTCAGTGTGAAATGTCATACCTCTCTCAATGAGTTTAAAATGAAAACTCTGTACAAAATGGTGACTACTATATAAAACTGAAGAGATGATGACATTTTACATTATATAATAATTGAATCTATAGGCCTATATTTATATATATTTATATCACACTTTTCTTCACAATTATAATATCATACACAGACATCTCACTTAGATATATTCATATATGTATAGTTCTTCTGTTTGAGTTCAAGTTTCGAGTTTTTCTGATTGCCAGGGGCATCTACTGTGAGTGTCTTCAACATGGCCTCTCAGCCTGAGGCCATGTTGGAATCACAGCCCACTAACACTTGTCATGAAAATCATTGCAGAGAGCACTGTCACGTAACTGTGGGTGATCAGCCAAGCATGAATACTTCCTTCCCAGTGCTCACCAGACGCAAGTGCAGCAACTTTAACTCAGAGAGTTATGGATTTTGGGAGTGGAACAGCATGAGTAAGTGAATTCTTTTCATTTGACTTCACTCAATATGAAAGCCAGGGCTTGAACCTGCCTGGCGAACCTACACAGCACTGCAGATGAGGCTTAATTTGCTCTGCTGTGAGCTTGTACTTAAGCACACTGTTAAAGCAGGGGGGCATTGAGTCAATCGCCACTGCTGCAATAGACCCACTCTGTGATTCAAGTGCTGTGAGAGTTTAAGTAAAACGGGAATAAACATAAATGTTGCAACCTCTTCTTTGGATAAAAGTCTGTCATTGCTGCTGATCAGATCAACATCTCAGGCAGAAGTTTTAGAGGCATCAGGTAAAACATGAATGCAGGTCCTCTCAAACAAAGACAGGTATTTAAAGGCAAAGATCTGTGAAAGTAGAAGAGCTAACTATGTATTGCACACTGTGTTCTTTAGTTAAACGTTGTCCGTATATAACCTTTAAGTAGCAATTCACCGCTTTGCCCGACAAAGCAAAGTGAAAGGGGCAGGAAAAAGGAACGCCACTTTACAGCTTTCAAGACGGTCAAACCCTCGATTCATCTTTGGGTCTTTTTTTCTAGTGCTCTCAGTGGACACAAGGCGAGTCCAAGGCAGTCTTATTAGAGTAGCCTTCAAACACATGTCCCCAAACTAATCCACGCTCCTTCAAGCTGCCTTCTCTCAGACACAAAGCTCTTTGCTCACATTTTAAACTGATTTAAACTGGTGAACAACTGAAAATAATAAATGATTGTGTCAATGACTGATCATGCAACACTGTCATGTACCCAGCGGGCAGCCCGAGGTTAACAACAAGGACAAGGAGTGTCAATATGCTTCCTTTTGCTGCATTTACACTAAAGTAATCAATGACAAGCCTTTGATGTGCTTTAACTACTGCCACAAGGCTAGCTCAAATGTAGGACATTCATAATATTGACTGTCCAATTTATGTGCAGTAGAGTTTTAGGGAGAAAATGTAGCTTTGTGCTTTGCAAACAGAAGTTTATTAACTAAACTTTATTGTTGACAGAGACTCAAGGACTCTCTGTTGTTGTCATCTATTTGCTATCTTTTAAATTGATAACATATAGTTTACAAGCTCTACTAAGTGCTAAAGACTTACAGAGCAGCTTCCAGGCAGCTTTGGAGATTAAAAGTCAGAGAAAGAAATACTGGCTCTGATTTAAAGTGTGTAGCTTATAGTGTTATATAGTATCTGACAGATTTGGCTGCTTGCTTTGAGTGTTGCACTTTAAAATAAATCATCAAGGGAGTCTGTGCTTCTGCAAAAACTTGGCTTCACAAGCTAGTGAGAATGTTAACTGTATGTACTTGTTTCTTTGGGAAAGGTTTTTGTCACCGTGTGTGATAATATGTGAGATGCTACTGCAGGAACATCTTGATTGTCATAGTGAACTAGCTAATAGACATTTACAGAAATACAACATTGTGTACATTTGACATTTTTATGTTGTTAGACTTCTTTTAAATAGATATGTGCTGTTCTAGGACTGCTCTCTACTGTGTGCTTTTATGAAGTTAATGTCATTTTCATGTTGACCGTTAAGTCAATCCATTTTGTAATACAGTCAAACAACAAGTGTGATATAAAGTCAATGCAAACTCCAAGTGCTTTTGAAAAAAAAACAAGAGTGAGACCATTATGTAAACTTGTTACACAGTGAGTACAAACAGCAGAGAAAATATAGCACCAGTTGAGTTTCAAACAGGCGAGAAATGCAAATAAAAGGTCCACAATCATTACCTTCATTACATTTTTTTCTCACAATCTGTCAAGTCGTGAAAAAAGGGGGTGACATTGTCCTGAACACAACAACTGGACTCACTTGATGATTATTGCAGCTCTACTTTCTATGGTTAAAATCACAGTCTATTTATTCTAACTACTACACGACCAACCCATCAAGTGACGGTATATTTAAGAGACTGAATCTGTCTGTAAAAAAAATCCGTCCAGAGCCCATCAGCTTGTAACAGGCAGTTGGTGGGAGGGGGGCTCTCATTGTGTTCTCTCTATCTGGGAAACTGGCAGTATGATGACTGTGTGGGAGAGCTGCAGAGGAGGAAGCAGATCAGAATGAGAAATTTGTCCAAAAAAATGATTGTGACTCCATTTTAGTGTATGGCAGATGCATTCTGGAGCGCAGCAAAAAGTGAACAGCCAGGTCTCGATAGAAAATATAGGTGTAAAAAAAAAATCCCCAATTGTCCTTGCTTTTATGGTGCCTGACATCCAGCCTTCCTCTCTTCCGCTATTCTCCACTTTCTTCATCACTGAACACAGGGGTGAGGTCCTTACTCACAGGATCCCTGCCACGTCCATTGCAGCTGTTTAGGCTGAAGCTTTCAAGGCGACTACTTGGTTTGTGGTCCACAGAAAAGAGGGACAGGGGAATTGAAGAGGTGGGAGAGGACGGGGACAGGGAGGGTGTCGGGGTGGCAGAGGTTGGGGAGGGGGAGGACGAAGGGGGAGAGGAGGAAGAAGCCAATGAGGAGGCACGCTGCTCACGAAGAAAGCGGTGTTGGCGTAGAGTGGTGGAGAGAAGCAGGGCTTCAGCGTTCAGGCCTGAAGCAGACAGACTGGCCAGCAGGGCCTTCGCTTGGCTAGGAGAGAGCACCGACCCCTCGGGGTACTTCCTCAGGCCGGGGGGAGGCAATCGGCCTGAGAAAATACCTGTTTTGATGCCAGAGAGGTATGGCTCAATAGTGGCACTGCTGTTGTTGGTCCCCAAGGCCTTTAGTGAGAGCAAGGACAAGATAAGAAGGCATGAACGGAGAGCAGAGGCAAGGGAAGGAACAAAAAGAGGCACCGATAAAGGAGTAATCATTAAAACTGGTTGTGGCTGGGCACCTCCACTGACTTATACAGTCCAAGACATGCCCATGCAGAACACACATTCCTAACAAACACTCAGGAAAAGTACAGAACACTGGGGCTTTGTGTAGATATTGCAGCAAACGTTGGAGAGGTGAACATCCAGGAGTGAGAGAAACAATACGATGCAGGATTGAGGTGGATGCAGGTGGTTCTCTCGTTGGGTGATGCTGAACAGAGGAGAAGGACGCACGACGGGGAGGCTGCTCGACTCACTCACTGCTGCAGAATCACACAGACACATGTGGACAGACAGGCAGGGACGGGGGGTCACAGGAGGACCACATGGGAGGAGGTTCAGACGGGGGTGACGTGTGAGTGGGGTGGGGTGGTGGTGAAGGAGAGGTGAAATTAAAAGAGACAAACACAGAGAGCGTTATTTAGGTTGATATCCTCATGTGTGATGCAAGCCAAGAGAAAGACTATCATCTTCACATATTAACCAACACCAACGATACACACACATCTCTGCTGGGAGCACAGTACACTGGTGTCGGGCACATTTATTTTGACACTTGCTTTAATGATTGTTACTCATTAAAATGCAAAATAAGCGAGTGAACAGACAGCCTCATTGTAATGCTGTTGTCAATCAATAGATGGCAATGTTTCAACAGCATCACGTTTCAACAAGCTCTTTTTTGGCAGAAGTGTTCAAAATAAATTCATCTTAAAGTGTTTTTGAAAATGTTTGTTTTTAAAAGAGTTATGTACAGTTTAAAATATTGAGAGGCAATATGGGAGAAGTTTTTGCTTTGGCTTGATTTTGTAGGAGTTTGTTTAGGGATTATAGTGATTAAAAGCGAGCAGGTGTGCGAGTCTAGACTGTTCTTCTGGGAGGCTTGCTGTGTTGCTGATCCAGAGCCTGTGCTGCCAACCGTCCCTCGAGAGCAGGGCAGTTCCTTCTGCTTGAAGAACTCCTCTCAAGCCTGGCCGATGCGTTTATTCTGGTCTGTGAGTGCGGTGCAGCAGCCTGCCTTAATCTCACATGCTCAGAGCTATCTGCCAAATGACGGTCCTCACCGGTCAGGTCTTTGCATGGACCAACTCACGGCCAACACCTGTTTTACTGCCAGATGTAATAAGAGGCCAAATGGGAAATGGAAATGGGGTTTTTGCGGTGAGAAAATGATTCATATTGTCATGCCCTCCTTGATCTGTGCCAAAGCAAACGGAGCAAAGTTGTGGCTTTGAACTGTCTGTTCTCATGTGGTACAGTGATTTGAAGCTTCTTGTGCCTGGAGTGCCAAATACCTCAGAGAAAATATTCTGAACTGCTCTGTTAACTTGAATACCCACAATTAACACACTTCTCTGCTCTATGTAGTTGTTAAAAAGTGCACATGTGTTTAGTCAGCCATGATAGCTTATATTTCAGTATTACATAAAATATATAGACTTAAAGATCGCAAAGCCTCCATATGTTGTATTTTTGCTGCTATTCATCAGTGAATCAGTGGGAATTATAATCAACATTATGCAACTAGAGCACTTGAGCCCATGGATGAGTAAGCTATATATAGATCTCCAAAGAGTCTCTTATGCATTTTCCAAAAGTCCTAGAAATGTCAATCTATATATGGCTAGAGGAAACAAATGTAACAAAGAAAACTGAAACACCGGCAGAGGACCAGACAAAGGTAAACGTTTAGGGTCACAATGAGGGATTTTGGTTTGGGAAAGAGAAGAGTAGAGACATTTTCTTTTTTACCTTTAGCTGTTTGCCAAGCAGTGAGGTCACCCAAGGTGGACATGTCTAATTGTCAAAACAACAAATGGAGGCAGCAGGTGTGAGTTAGAGGAAGAGATGTAGGAGAAAGGAAGAACTATAGTGCTGTGGTATAAGATACAGCAAGATGGTAAACAGTATGTGAAGCTTTATACTAATATTTATTTAGTAAAAGTTTTTTTTTTTTATGGGATACTTAGGAAAAGGTATTTCCCTACATTAGATAACTGTCAGCACACTCCTACTTTGGAGAAACACACTGAAGCAGTGATACAGAGACTAAACTTATAACCAGAAAATTTCAGACACAATCGAATTACATAAATGTCTACTTGAATGCACAGAGGATCTTTCCACAAGGTATGTTGCTAAGAAATGGACCATATTTGGTTTAGTCAGTCACATTAAGGTGCTTGTACTGGGAGTGTTAAGTTCTGGGGTTGTATAAATAAGAAACAGAATAACAAACTACACAACATACACTGGCACTGACTTGTATGTTATTTTAGTTATTATATTTTTAAAGCAACAATACATAACACAAAGCCTGTGTCATTGCTTCTGTCTGATTTTCTAATCTAGGAGTGGGCTGACAATAACCTACTGTAGGGAATAAGTAGCTCAAAATATGAGCTGATCCCTTTAAACAATGTCTGGCTGCCTTTTTCTTTTAGACTGTAATTTTAAAAATGAGTCCTCATATTTTGATTGTAAAAAAAAAAAACATTGCGAGTTATTACACTTTTTCCCAATTAATTAGTACACAGTGTCCATAAATTGGTTAAAACACTAGGAGAGTGGACAAACGTTTTTTTAATTGGCTTCAAAACGCTATATGCAAATTAGCCACCCATTTCATCGTTTCAAGAGACGGGCTGCAGATAATCACCACATTTTTCAGCTGTTTCATTATAATCAGATGAAAATGATTCACTGGACAGATTTTTCTCCAAACAACTTTCACAAGTATGTGTTGTTTGCACAGCAGGAAATACACCAATTTGAACAGCTTAAACCAACCACTTTAACACATTCTGGCTACATCAGAATTTGGCTAGACGATAAATTAGTTTTTATTTTTCATCATGGTTCAGTTTGTGCTTACCTTGGATGTTTTAGTCTTAACATTATCTTTCAAATGTGTGTGTTGGCAACAGGAAACATTATTAAAGTCTTCCAACTTGTTGTGTGTTTAGCTTTTTTATTCAGAATGCAGTAGTATCCTATTGTCAAGCTAAAAAAAAATGACATTGATATTTTGAGTGACCAAGAACTGCCTTTCCATACAACTTTTTTGAACAATGAGTATTTTCAAAATGTTTAAACGAATATGTCAGTGAATGTCATGCTGAAATAATATGATTAATTCTGATTTTTTATTTTATTTTTATCCACACAGCTTTCAAATTGCAGCCGATGAAAGGAACTAGCAGAGCAGGAGTGAAAAGGAGAAAAGGGCAACGTGCTTAAATCGCGAAGAGCGGAAGAGGGAAAGAGAGACATTAAGATTAAATGGTGGGGAAAGAGAACAGTCCTCTTCATATTGAATAATGTGTGACTGGCAGTGAGTCAAGCGGCGATTATTACATAGCACCGCAGAGATTTCTCCCAATCTCGACTGAGTCTGAGGTGACTAAAGCTTCATTACATCTGCTCGATCTGTCTCCTTCGCTTAGACATTCAATTCTCGCCAATCTTCATAGACTGAATTTGTGTCTGAATGCTGTGTCAGATACTATGAAGGGTTCAGTGGTTAGGTTCACTTCACTGCTTCTGTTATTTTTTTACAAATTACACTGACATTAGGTTTTTGCCCTGTGCATCCTGTGGTTTGATATGCAGCAATAATTCAATCCTGTCCACAGTGTCAAGTGCCTTTGAGTCGTCTACAAGAGCAGATGTTAATATTTTTGACACAATGAAAGATGGCACAGGTGTTTAGTTGATGTTTAGAAATCATAATTAGTAATAGCTTAAGACACAATGACACTGTGTGTATGTAATTGGAGAGCTAATCCTTCATCGCTTTCTAACCCGTCTGACACATACCTCTCCGCGGGACACAGTCTGCGGAGGATTCTTTGATCTATTTCAACAAAACTACGGTTAATGAGAAGCAGCACTGGTGTATTTTTGCATTTTAATGTGGCTAATGGTCATCAGTTCTTTGAACGTAATTAATCGCAGCTAGTGTCTCCACTTAGTGTTGTTAGTTAAATGCAATTCAAGTATCTAAGCCTGAGTGGAGTGTTGAGGGAAAGCACTGTGGCGTGAGGAGAGCACTAAGTGGAGGTGATGAGTGATTGTCAAGGCCAATTTAAGCTTGATGCGGTGTATAAAATATAGAGTAGGTGGCACTGCATTTCGCAGGGCATTCTGAGTTCGCAGAGGCTGAACATGAGGTAGATGAGCAGGTTTTCACTGGATTTTAAACTTTGCTTTGAAGGTTTGTAAAAGGTGCTCATGCCTTAAGGCTTACCCATGTTTTTCTGTTCAAGGACTTCGCTGCATATGTCTAAAAATGCTTCAGATGCAATATGACATTTTTCAAGGTTTATCCATAACTGTCCCAAGGTTCTAATAGTTATTAATAATGTTATACAGTATAATATAATAAAAATCTGTGCAATTTTGTAGTTAACTTGGGAAAAGTCTAAAAGTTGTGTTTTGACGATATGAATAAAGTTAGTTCAGCGTGATAAAGTATGCCAATGTGAAGAAAGCAATGGCTTCTTCTTCTATATCTAAAACAAACAGCTGTTAATAGAAGTTTATAATTCAATAAGCTGGGTTTTATATAAATGAAGTGTGCATATGTGCATATGCCTGCAACAAAAGTCAAAAAATGATACCTGCTGCTGGCCCTGGACTTTCTGGATCTCCTCTCGCTTGCCACTTTTAGTCTTGTCTGTGCTGTTTTGCTGCAGATGCTTCAGCTTGGACGTAGCCGACGAGTGCATAACCTTACCAGCGCTGGTGCCGTTGGCTCCCTGAAAAAACCAGAGTGACACAGAGAATTACATCTCAAACGCCCAGTCACACATTCTATCTAGATGCTTCAGTAAATACATCAGTGTCTCTCGCTCACACAGCTGAATGCAGCGAGCAAACCCTGTCTCCTGCGACCAAGGATGTGTAGGATCATAGATTTAAACTTGTAAACTGGTATATAAAATTACAAAAAAAGAGAAACACAGACACACTGCAGACACTAGTCACTTAACTGACTGTCTAACAAGCTCAAAAATAAATACACTAGTTCAAACTGTGTTCAAACTGTGGCCATCAGGTATAAACAATAAAACTGATGTGCTTTTTTTAATCTTTTGGAAAGGCTTCAGTTAAAACCGGAGTTGAAACATGAACGTACACTACACTTGCTAATTAAAAGCTTAAATGGGATGTTCCTGAAAGAAGACTGCTCGTCAATGTAAATTTGGTATGATCAAATGTAAGACAAGAGAAGGAAGCGGCATCATGTAGAAATGATGACCGAAGTTGAAATTGGAGTGATGAAATAATATGCAAACGCTTTGTAATCCTCGGCCGTGCCCATAGGAATTCTCCCTAGCTGCACATCAGAGTGCTCCGAACTCACCATGACAGAGTGACTGTCAAACACCGTGGCCCTACCCTGAGTGGGAGGCTACAATCAAAGCAACAAGGAGTACTCTGTGAGCAGTCAAAGACGCCCCGCTTAAGTGGCAAGTCAGTAAGTCTTTTGATTATTATTAATCTTTGTTGCATCGCAGTTAACCAGGGGTGAGTCCATGGTGGACTGCTCGCTGTGTATGAAATTATGGTTCAATTTTTGGTCATTCTGAGAGTGAATTGGAAGTGATATTGAGATTTGTATAATAAGTAGATGCCGTTGAGTTTGAGCTGCTTAAAGTTGACCTTCAAAAAGGATTTCTCTCTAATGTTACTGCTACATTTCTTTCCTATTTTGTGACTGGAACACAAACTTTTTTTATGGTTTACCAGAATGTACAAAGACAGAAAAAGAAATTAGAAATATTTCACCCACACAAGTATATTTACTGCCTGCTAAGTGTAACAAAAGGTGAAACAGGGGAACCTAAGAGACAAAAATCAGACTCCACGGCAGATCAATAAATAACAAATTAACAACTCTGAGCTCAGCAGGATAACAACACTAGCACTAACGATGAAAAAGGGGCGTCTGCTATCTGTACCCCCGGCATATTTTTCATTTCCAATACATTTAGATGACAAATTAATCAGGGAACAGACACCAGACACTTGAGATTGAAGTCCCAGAAATCACCCAGAGACTAGAAGAGAAGAGAAAAAAGACAACATGCTGCTTCAGAGCAAGAGTCTACACAGCAGGCTTGCGGTATGAACCTGGATTGATGCTCGGCTCAAAGACGATGGCTTTGGTGGGACAGGTGGCTTCTTGGTCTCAGAGGAGGTCTGTGCAGGACTGGTTTTAGCAGGTGTGTCTGTGTAAAGCTGCTCTACAGTTGAATGGCCGCCGATTTCAATCAAAGTGTTCTCCAGCTCACGAATAGTCTCCTCCAAACTGTCCAGCCTCTTGTAGGTACTCTGACGGACATCTTTTTTTGGTTTCCTTTGGTTGTTTCTGTCCTTGCAAGTGGTTGACCCATTGCTTTGTTGAAGTGTTACTATTCTGTCTCCAGACTCAATTGCTCTCATCAGAGCCTCCACCAAACAGTTCAGCTGTCCGGGATGGGGGGAAGACTTCAATCTGGGTTTGGGCACTGGTCTGGACGACACCAAAAGAGAATGGAGTCGTCTGTAAGCATCCTGGGCTGTTTGCTCTTTTTGGAAAAACAGTAGAAATGGATGCTCACTCAGTTGGACCTCTTGGCTAGTCAGTTCTGTAGTATCTGGAGAGATGGTTATAGTGTGCAGAATATCTCCAGCAGTCCTTTTGACCTCTTCCAACTCAATAGAAGTCAGCACTCTCAGCTCCAGCTCGGTCAACAATAAGACCAGCTTCTTTTCTTCTTTTTCAAGACTCTGATGAATGACTAAATCTTCAAGGCAAGGGCTTCTCAATAATGGCTTGGAGGCTGAGTTCTGATGGCGAGATGCTTGTGAGTCACTGGCTAAATTGCTGAGTGAATCCATTAAGGCAGTGTGTGACTCGTGCAAACACTCTGTCAACACAATTTGGGGGACAGGAGACAAGTGCCTTCCCTACAGAGGAGGAAGTTGGATTTAAACACACAAATAAAAGTTAATGACAGTGTTTACAGCTAAACGCACAAACAAAATGTTATCTCATAAACCTATAAATAACTAAGTGTAAAAGCAGATAACTTTTTAAGGTTGTGAAGAGTGAGGTATACTGTATTTGAAGCAATCAAACTGAGACCCTTTTTCTCAATCACATAACCTCACACACTCAAATGGAAATTTGTGGCTGCTGCAAAATAAACATACAAAGTTAAAAAAGCAGTGATACGTTTCAGGTAAATCAGTACATTGTTAGGAGACGTTACTATAAAACACACTCCTGTTTAGCACATCATGCACTTTGTTATGCATATATTATAAGTACAGGTAAATGAGCTCTTAATTTGCAATCTGCCCATGGTTAATGTGATTTGAGCGTCCCATTTAGTATTAAAAAGTTAAAATAATAAAGAAATACAATGCTTTGAACTAACTTCTCCTGATTTTACTGCTGCAAAGTATTAGAACAATTAATTTGATATTTGCGGAGTTTAAATGTCTATCACATAGAATATCATAATATTATTTAGGTTGAAGCAGATTGTTATTGTGAAATGTTGCATGTCCAGCGGTTCCATTTACGATAGTTTCCCTTAATAAATCCTGTTAGACCAATCATAACTGTATATATAAAACAGACAGCCTTCCTGCAATGCTTTGGTTGTATATCAAACTAACTGAGTTCAGAGACAGTTTAATCTGTGCCCATTTGTTCCACCTCCAATCCAAAGAGACCAGACTAATTTGTGGTATAGAATAGAAAAAAGAATAAGAATGGCTGGCTAGGTTTGTAAAAATTATCACTTATCTTTATATTGTGGAGCCACATTGGTTTTAACTACACCAAAAGGCAAACTGGTGTAAAGAGCAACAACCCACTGCACTTACGGTCAAAGAGTTACCTCAGTGCCTGGGGTCTCACCCAGGTCTGGACTTCTGGTAGTTAAGCTAATGGAAAAGCAATGGGGGAAGGAAAAGCCTGACTGGGTTTTTTCTCAAAAAGCTGTAGGAGTCAAAAGGGAGGTTGAAAGACTGTCAATGAACAAAACCACAAAAAGCTCTGAATGATCAAAACCATTTTGATTTTGTTCCATCTTTCAAAACCCAGTCCAGTGCTTTCAGGGTCCATCTGCCTGACTGTGATCTGTAAGCCCTGAGAGCTGATGTGTGTGACTGAGCAGTATGCGATCTTTGGGCTTTCCCGGCGCCAAGGGCACGGGGCGGCATATGGCGCCCGCTGCTTGAACATGTGGTAAGGATAGGGAGTAAATTTGTTTGGACTCAAAAGCCAGCGGCAGATTGTGAACGTATCATACATAATTAAAGGAGTGCCGTTTTCCCACTCATTAAACACACGTCCATTGAGATTGTAATCCACAAGCCCCGTTTTACTATACCTCTAATTCAGCAGCAGTTTTCTCCTCCTCTCTATTCTCCTTGTCCCCAGAGGCCAGTGTGGGAGGTGTCGAAGCAGGACGAGGATTTTCTGACACAGTTCTCCTCAGTTTTACATGGGGCTTAAGGCCATCAGTCTCTTCGGACTCTGACTTCTGACACAAATCAAGCATATTGTCAATAGATTGTAATATCTACAATTTCATTTTCTGTGTTTTGTTTTTTTTACCTTTATGCTTTTTCCCAGAACAAGAGGCTCCCCGCTTCGGCTGGTCAAGCCAGGAGATGATGGGAAACTGCGTCTTGGTGGTGGAGGAGGAGGGGACTTGGAGGGTTTTTCTGTTCGATACCGAGGCACTGACAACTCATCTAGGGACAAAAGATTAAACAGACAGACTTGATGTATGTAAGTAAACAGTAAAACAATTTCAATTTTAATTCAATGTCAGTAGCACTTTCCAAGTCAGATTGTTCTTTTCTGGTACACATTTAACTGGCTTTGTTTTTTTTTTCAAAAGTCTTTACGCATCAGCAATACCCAGGGTTTTCAAACAAGGCCTCGCACTTTTGCATTTTTGTGCCAATAATTATGGTTTGATAGAATTTTTACCAATCTTGGAATTTTTGTTATCAACCATTTCAACTTAATTTTGGTTTTGGGAGTAGGGCTGTGCAATATGGACAAAATAATCATATTGCAATTTTTTTTAATAACTATTGAAATAGCAATTTAATTTGAGAGCTTGTCAATTGTTTTTGATTTATCAAACATGATACATTATACATGTATTCAGTGCACAAGAAAGTCATAACAAATTTCTTAAACATTACTTAAATAAAAGTTTTTTTTTTCCTGGCCAATTACAAATTAAACCAGCCACAATGGAAAATCTGACTCTGAATAAAAATAAATAAATAAATTAAATTGCAGCCATTGACAATTTAGAAAAGGCATGTGCTCAATTATGATTAATTGGATAGCCTTATTAGGGAGCTTCTGTTACTCAACAATGTAAATAATAAATAATGAATACCTGAACCGCGCCTGGACCCTCCGTCTTTCCCAGTGAGCTTGTGCTGGGGTTTGTTTGTGCGGTGCTCTGGGGTTCCCGCGCCACTTTGGGGGTTCTGGGAGGAGGGTGTGTTGGAGGATGGTTTGCTCTGTTTGGCAGCCAGGCAGTCCAGGTCGGGTATAGCCTTCATCAGTTCGGCCTGGGTCTCCTCCAGGAGCCGGTTGATGTCCTGGGCGCTGTACTGGGTCAGACTGGCCCGCTTCTCCTCCCAGTCACGTTCTGCTGCCTGAGGAGCACCGAGATAAGAACTTTAAAAAAGTATAACCATTGGTGGTAACAAAATGAGAACAACGACTCAGCCAGCTTCACCTACATGTGGTTATAGCACAGCTCAACATGTGCATATATAGATTTATATAAAAGGACATGTACATAAATCTGTATACACTACAACATAACCCAAAAAAATATTTCATACCAGGCGGACCTCCACAGACAAAGCTTTGTCAGCAGCAGAGCGGCGATCCAGTTCCTCCAGGACTTTCCCCTTGGGGAGGATGGGAGGATGATTATCCTTGTGAGTGGCTCGGTTGAGACTCGAGTGAGGGCTCCAGTTGGACAGGGTGTTACCTCCACTCAGGTCATTGATAGTAAGAGGAGGACTGTTGGGTATGTCAAAGTCTGAAAACTTTCGCAAATCATCAATGTGCTTGGGATTACAGAATTCCTCTGGCTTTTTCCATATCCCATCTTTTGCTTGTCTGGAAAGATAATAAATGTACTGTTAGCTGCAGCAAAGTGTCCAAAAAAAAACATTTTAAACATAGCAATGAGGCTGAATAATAAACAACTCTAAAGTGTGCTTTTTTACCACAACAGCTATAAAGATCCTTTATAAAAATAGAAACTAACAATGTTTGCTAGTCCTATTCATTTTATTTTTGCTTTCACAAATCACAAATCTTTTCTGCTTATTTCAAGGGCACAACTTAATAAATGTTTAATGTCTGGGTATTCCCATGAAGTGTAACAACAATAATCAACTTTCTTTGGGGCAAGGCTTGCCTGTGCAGCGCATTTGTACAAAAAAATCTATACAGTTTTGCTGACACCCATAAACAACAAGAATGTGGTGTAAAAGCTTTGGTACAGATACAAATGGACTATGCCTTGTAATTACAGAGTAATACATTATTTGTGTGTTGTTGAACATTTTTATTTTTGTACTATCCAAAAACATTATACTAATAAGAGTTTAGCATCAGTACAAACAAGGCTGATAAAGTGATGTTTCAAGTGGAACAGAGTCATACTTGCGCATGGTGTTGAGCGTGTCAGTAATACTCTTGCAGCGTTTTAACAAGGCATCCAGTCGATGGGGCTCTTCTTTGAGGAATTTGACAGCCTCAACTTCAACCCTAAGGACAACTCGCATTTTACTTTGAAGGCCAGGGAACTGATCTGAAAAAAAAAAAGTTGTTCAAGACACATTAGTTCAGCTTTCTCAGTGTGGAATGACTACTGTGAGTGTCCAGGAAGTTCATTAAGATGGCAATATGAGCAGTTTGGGGCTGATTACACTTCCAGTGGGTGACTATACAATAATCAGTGCCCTGATGAGTAATGTATGTGTTATGAATTGATTGCCAAAGAAAGGCCTGTGTTTTTGCAACAGAATGCGTTATGTGCCAGCATGACTCACTTTTCAGATCTGTGAGTGTTTCTCCCAGCTTTCTCAAAACAGTGGCCTTCTCCTCCAGTTCCTGCACTGTCACCAGCTTGTGGTTGACAGACGACTCTTTCTGGATCTCCTCCACTGATTTTTCCAGATCGCTAAGATGGGACACACAGATGAACACAAGGGATTCCCCCACTACACACAGATTTGACAGAACCTTAAGCTGACTATAATGTTTTATGAGCTGCTCCATGACTACTGACTTGAACAGTGCAAGAGTGGACTGAATAGGTTGTACAGTGACAAAAAAATATCAATACTTGGTAAAGAAATCTATAAGTAGATATACATATGCAAATATTGTAACAGATTACAATTTTTCTGACAAGATTCAACAATAAGCATGAAGTTAAGCATTCAATCAAAGTTCTATGTATAATTAACCATAAGAAATTGTCCATTAGCCAGGCTGGATTGCAGACATTGATTATCAGAGATCGGAACAGTTCAGTCAATTAGTGAAACTCAAGATGCCACTCAAAGTTAGGAGAGAGCGACTCTAGAGCTGGAGAGAAATTCAGGAATAATTACAACTCTTTCACATGAAACTAAAAGAAGTTATCTGATTATTAAATCTTTCAGTAGTTCTCAGTTCTGCAGTCACTTCAATTAGTGGCCAGGCTGTCTGCTACCTCAAATCTTAATAAGCATCTTACTGTATGCCGGGCATAATTACAGTTAGCATTTCATTCTATCACACAATAGAACGTGTTGAGTCATTTAATAATGCAATAGATATGACTATTTTGTTTGTTTAGATCAATTCTAAAATATAAAAATTCTTCTATATTAAATTAAATCAAGCAAAGAAAACATATATGTCATGTGGTATCATGTTTTACATTTGGTCTCTCCCAACTATCACACCATTACAGCAACACATCTACAGGGGGCTAATACTGACTGGAGCTGCTGGATGATGAGCTCCTCCTCATTCAGATACTTGAGTCGCTCCTCCTCCACCAGGAGGCGTTGTCTCTGCAAGGGGTCCTCCTGCTTCCTCAGGGCATCAGCCACTCGTATGTTCAGCTCGGTCTCTGTCCGCTTCAGCAGAGTTCGCACAGAGTCCTGGTTCTCCAGCTACACATACAGTACACACATCCATCCTAATATTACAGATAATGTTCTTATTCATAAAGGGTAGCTGTGAACCCTACATTAAATCAGTGTTATAGTGGCTATAAGAGAGCATTTTATTTATCTTGACTTTTTTATTCTTTGTAAACAGAAGTGCAAAATGTAGCTTGTTAAGTTGGTGATATATATATATATATATATATATATATATATATATATATATATATATATATATATATATATATATGTATATATATTATGAGTAAAATATATAATAATTGATTAGGCAAGACTAAGAACTATCTGGTATTCCCTTCAGTAATGTGCAGAAAAAGGAACACTGGGGGGTATAACAGATTCTCTTTTATAGTTTTATATTATTTTTGATATTTTTTGTTTCCACCAATGCAGTCTCTCCACAAGTTGCCTGCACTTGTGCGCTGTATAAATTATGTAATTGTAGCCACAGGCAACAATGAGTGTTCGGGGAAAACAAGGCAGATAAAGCATCAACTGTTGAATCGTACTGCAATACTAGCACAGCTGTTGGACTCTGTAAAAACCTGCCAGTGTAGATGCACTATTGAAGAGAGGATTAAATAAACATCATAGCTATGACACGTGTGTTCAAAGAATGAAATATAAATACAATATTTACTCCAAAAAGTAACTAAAATGAGCATAGCATTAGTTTAATCAACCTTCACATTGGTACTCATATTTTCTCAGTGGACATTTAGGATAATTTGATCTCTCATTTAAGTGGCTACATTCTGCTTTACAATCAATGTCAATCAATAATTCCCATATGGAAACTGTTCTCTTTTATTTACATTATGGGTTCTATTTCTGCATTGAAGTGTTGGTGGCATTGCTTTATATACCTTGAAATTACCTTTTAATATTATGTGTTCTTAACTGAGATTATTTTTACAAGAATTCAGGTTACAAAGCAAGAACATTCATGGTTATGGATGTTATATACCTGCATCTTGCGTAACTGACAGAGCTGTTTGCGTAGGTCAGTGGCATTTTGCTGCAGTCCATGCAGGTGGAGTTTCATCTGCAAGCGGCCGACACTGTTCACATGGCTCGCATTAGTCGGAGGCGGTGGCATCAGAGCAAGAGGTGCCGATGGCGTGTGAGCTGCCAATCACAAAGTAGTATATGAAGGTCATTGGGAGGTCGTCTGAAAACAAATTGCTTATTTTATGCTGTGTGCTCGGGTCAGATTTGCACTTGGTCGGTATGACTCAGTACAAACAGAAATGCACACATACAGGCCAAATGGAAGGTAAACACATATAGCATCTGAGTGCACACACTGGACCAAAAACAGTGTGTGAAAGAAAAATACAGCCATACTCACAAAACACCCACTGGGAGAATCATGAGCTCATGCTATTAGTAAACCACACAATTAGTCTATTTAGTAGTGACACACAAGGAGAAAACCATGCTCTTATCTTTACAAAGGGCTTTGTGAGTATGGCCTTTAACTCCCAGCATGTTTAAGACAAACTTACCTTCTTCACAAACATTTATAAACACACAATTGTGGCCCGTTAGCAACAAAACCACCCTCTTAATTTCCCTAAAATAATTACCAAATGAAATAGAGAAAACTTGAGAAATAGATAAAAGAAGGGAGGGTTTGCCCTGCAGGAAAAGGACAGAAGGATAGACACCACCATTTTCCAGCCAAACCACACACCCACTGAAAGGGTAAAAACCATGAGAAATGCCTGAGAGGAAAAATAAAACGGGTGATAGAGTAGAGGAGGGAAACTACCTTTCCGCTTTAGCCGTCCAGCTGGAATATAAAAAAATTTAACCAGTTACCAAGAAATTAATGTAGGTAAAAAAACGAAGAGAGAATGTAATGCTTTGTATTTGCACAATAATGATCCTAAAGAACATTTTATTGACTGCAGCAGAGAACAAGACTGTTAATGGCTTAGCCTAATAGTTTGGCCCTTGGTGAAATTGTAAAGATATATAAACCTTTTACTGTTTTCAAAGGCTGCCTGAAGGTCAAACCAGTAAAAAGATCAATTGGTCCAGTAGCCTTCTACATTTCACAGACAAGTATACAATAAGGAAATAACAAAAAACATGACATTTTAAACACCACATGTTACAGTCACTAAAAAATTATCTATATTTTTTTTTACTTTATTGTATTTCTCACTGCTTATGTAAGTAGTGCTGCTAAACTGTATTTCATTGTTGACAATAAACATTCTTATCTTCTTCTTAAATAGTAAGTATATGATCTATAAATGGCCAAAATACTGTATGTCCCCATGCTTTTAGTATACTTGTTTTTTAAAATGTGAAAAAGTGAAAAAAAAAACTAATAGACCTACTAATATTAGGCTCTGTATGTCTGTAACTGACTTAAAGTCTTAGTTTGTGTGTTTAGTCAGCTGAATGAATAAATGTAAGCCAACTCAAAAGGTTGGAGTCAAGAAACAACATAAAATTCAGTACAAATGCACTGTGGTTGTCACTATAATTATTAAGTAGCAGAAAAAAACTATTGTAAGTGGAGTCTTTGCTGCCAAAAGAGAAAAAGTCCAGTTCTTAATGTCAATAAAACTCTGTTGATTTTAAAAGGGTTTAAACAATGACAGTGTGTTAATTAATGAGGTTCTGCTGAACAGAGACTGTGTTGAAGCTTTGTATCTCATTTGTGAGATAAGAAAACCTTTATTATTCCCACAGTGGTGAAATTGCATGCATTGCATTCATAAGATTTTATTTATCTGAAATAATTGAATTAAAATTTTAATCATGGAGAAAAAACACCCAATTAAGAATATGACAAAGTCTTGCCTTGTGCACCTCTGTCCATTTTACAGCATTCAAATAAATGTGTCTGCTTTTCTGTGTCCATTATCCTTGATTTAATTACAGAGCATCATAAGCAGTAAAATGAATGAGTACAATTTAAACAGCGCAAAGGTTAACCTGTGTTGCTGCATTAAAAGTCAAATTAGCACAGAGATTACATTACGCGGCAGTACTCACTTCCTGTGGCCGAGCCGTCACTGTTGGTTTCGGTCTTCTCGCTGGAAGAGAAAGGTAATGGCCGTGAGAACTCCGTCCCTTGGTCCGGAGGGCAGCCCGCCATCATGCAGAGACGCAACAGGCCGCACCTGAGGATCAGTGGCCACAGGGCAAGGCAATTACAGTGCTAACGCTATCAGCACTATATCTGGACATCATAGGATATCTTCTTGTTCGAGATTGCTGTGTTTATTACAATCAAGCTCCGTTTACATTACGTGTAAATATGTTGGGAATTGAATCAAAGGAACCATTGCACCTGCCAGTGCATCACTGCATTCATCAATAGCAGTGTGCCTGCAGCTAATGTTAAGTGCAATGTGTTTGTCCTTAAAGAATGTGCACCTTCACTGGTGGAGGTGATTATGGCTCTCATAGTAGCCTGCTATAATGTGGCACATATGTGAGTGCTCTGGCAGTATCTATGTGTTTTATTTGTCCTTCATGTTAAATCAAAGAGTCTTACGTGCTGTCACTGTCTGGTGCTCTTGTCAGCACACTCTGTACCAGGCCAGTCAAGCTGGCTATCTGCTTCTCCATAGCCTCCATGCGCTCCAAACGATGATCCCTAATGAAAATGAAAACACACGTGGGTGTAATTATTCTAAAACGTTGAAGCAACTTGTCAGACTTTGTACCCATTAAAGTACAACTGTCATCATCATTGATCATCATCCTTAGAAGATGCCAATAGGTGCTCCATGTTAATTAAACAAGGGTTAGATGTTATTTTTAATCTCGTGGGACTAGACAGACTTTATTGAACTACAAGTAGCGCATTTTGCACTTAAAAAATACTCTTAAATTTACACTATACACAAAGGAATAACAGACAGAAAAGTGTAATAATGTGGTGGTTGATCACTAACATAAATAATACAGAATTATCTGTAACAGAGAAATTAGGTGTTGCACAGCTGAATGGAATAACAGCAAAATAACTGATACTTATTTATTCAATTGTTTCAGGCTGTCTTATAGAAAAAAAGTGCTCTGTTTAATGTTACTTTTAAATTAGCTCTTAACAAATATAAGTGCAGTACAATATAATTGCTATTATTTCAAAGGAATTTATGGCAATGTCACACTGACCTGCTTTCTGAGTCTTGTCCAGACAGTGATCCAAACCCTGGTGTGGCCCTGCCGCTCTCCCCAGGCCCAGCTGTCAAACACAGAGGCTCTGAACTGGAGCTTGGCCTTGATTTAGGACTATCCACAAACACTGAGGACGAAGAGTCTTTGCGGAAGGTCTGTCTGACAGGTGAAGCCCTAGGTGTGCTGGAGTAGGAGTCCCTAATCGTCATGTCAGAGATTTTCTGTGGGGACGAAGGTGGCATACGAAATCCCATGCCTAGTGTGGCTGAGGAGTATGTGTCATAGATTGAACCCCCAGGCTTGTAGAGAGAGTCCTCTAGGTCCCCTTGAAGAGCAGCAGCTGAATAAGTGCTAAGGGACCGTACAGAGCCCCGACGATACAGGCCACTGGAAACGGGAAAGCTAAAGGGGTCTCCGATAGCGGCTAACGACTGGGTAGAGGCAATACTGAGGCGCCCCTCATGCATCAAGCTATAGGGATCTGCATACAGGCTTTCGTTCTTCATTAATGCCATGTTTTTTGCGGAAACTTCTTCATCAGGCTTGACATCCCGGCGTTCCAGGATGGCACTGGGTGAGGGGGTTAGACCCGTGTTGGCGGCGTGGCCCGCTGAAGGATGATGGGGATGCCGGGGCTGGTCGTGCTGGGAGCCAGTAAACGATGGAGGGCGACCGCCGCTGTAGGAGAGACGGGAGCGAGAAGGAGAGCCAGAAGCTGAGCCAGAAGAGGGCAGAGTGTTGAGGCGGCGAGTCGGAGATGAGTCCCGGGAGGAGTACACCATCTCCCTCTGAAATAAAAAAAATATATATATATATATATATATGGGTAAGCTTGGTGATTTACAGATTAAAGTGCAATGTTTTCTATAGATATTTCTTTAGTGACTTGATTATAAATAGTTTTCAAAGGCTAACTGTTTTGCTTAATTTAGTCACAAAATATTAGCCTGCACAGTCTGAATATAGAATATGTGCACACATTCTTAAGACAACTTATTATTTTTTCCATCAGTTATGCCTAGTTTGTTTGTAATAAACATTTCTAAAGTTAAAGGTGAATGCGTATTTTAGCAGTTTTCGGTTACATTGCACCACACTCCAAATATATATATTGTAACTACACAGGCATACTTGTCGGTTTCTTGCATGGTTAACTGTAGTTGACTTTCCAACATTGTGTGGATAATACAGATGGTTAAGTATGGGTTTTGTACAAAATAATTATAAAAAGGTCTCCCTGAGGCTTCCTTGAACTTCACTGGAGCAGAAATAGCTTTGGATGTTAAAATATGCTCATTTTACAAAGGAACAATGTTCTCTGGTGTCTGCAGAGCAACAGATGGCCTACTTGAAGATAAGAAAACATATTTCCAGGAGGAATACCTGTTAAATTACTAACCCACATACACTCCAGCGGCCTGTCAAAGTTTCCATTGAAATATACAAACACTAATGCTTTTCCCGAGAAGTGTATTTTGTAGCAGTAGAGGAGAATTACAGCAGCTTTTACTGACAGCATGAACATGATCAAATAGTATTACCAGTCTAAAAAAAACCCACTGTGACCTTTACACTCACTCCCCCTCAACTCACCCTTAGGTCCCCATTAGCCAGGTGTGCAGCGGCAGGGTAGGAAGCATAGATGGGCTCTTTGCGGTAAATCTTGATGATGCTTCGGTCCTGGATGTCCCTGACGTCCTCTAGCTCGTAGAAAACATTGCGAGCCTCATCTTTAATCAAGAGGGCCGTGTTGGGTGACTTTAGCATTCCCGCTGTTAACTTCTGAGGGAACATGTGTACGATGAGCGCATGTAGTGTGTCTATGCTGGTCAGCTCGTGAGTTATGTGCACTCGGCGTGTCTCATCCCCATACTGCAGGAAAAGCACTCCTAAAATGGTGAAGGAAAAATATGGTCTGAGGAAATAGTGGCAAAGTACAAGGCACATCTGTCATAGCCGTATTACACCCAATTTTGTGTTGGGACATGAGTTTCTAACATTGGATTTCTGTATGAGTGCCATGTCCTAAATATGCATACAGATTTACAGCAAAGGTGAAAAGAGGCAGGGATGGCAAAATATTTAAGCTTTTATTCAGGCTGACTAACCTGAATATTCATCTTCATACACCGAAGGACAAAACAACAAACAAAGCAAAGAAAGGTCAGAGATTAAAAGCCAGAAAAAAAGAAACAACACAAGAGATGGTGTACGTAAGAAAACAAAATATATTACTCAGCATAAAAGCAGGAGCAGACAGACTGGTGGCAATGCTGATCTACTTCTCTTAAATGGCCCTCATAAGTCACTGTCACTTAAAGTTTCTTTTTTTTCTCCCTTCACGTGATGTAAGAGCACACAGGGATTTGCCAATATACTAGACTCCTTCTGACAGTTGACAGTTACTTTGGTAGTAAATGCACTTTCACAGAAAAACATTTAAACTTATAAGCTAAAACCTATCTCAATCAATAAATAACTGTTAGTCTGCTCTTTTCCAGTAAGTTGTGACTGAGCCTGGCTGTGATGCTGTATGTTGATATTAACCTGGAGATCGTAGCTTATTCTGGCTGGCAGAGCGGGACAGAGGCAGGCTCTGGCGGAATCGGTTCATTCGGTTGAATCCGATGGGCACGTCTGCCTCCGACATGGTCTCCAGAGATTCAGCCGAGGCAAAGGAGAGTTTAGCTGCCTGGTCGGCAAGCCCAGACTGGGTAGACTGGGAATGCCGTGGGCTGCGGCTCTGCAGGGGGTTAAGACACATGGACACGTTTTGTTATTGAGAGGTGAAGTCTAGGCAGAGAAAATTGGATTTCACAGGGATTATTTAGTATGTCCAAGAGGAAAACAGACAATAGGACACCCACAATGAGCACATAACAAGATTAACAAGACCTTGACAATGGTTCTGCTGGCAGCCATTACAGACAATTACTAGCACTGAATATCCAACATAAATAAACGGCGCATTAGGAAAACAAAACTAGAGTACACAATTCTTTAGGGCACACACTTTGATGTATCACCTGTGGTTTGCTTAAAAGGTGCATTAAGCTCCAGGCGTAAGTTCTGTCATGTTTGCTAAACTTTGCACACATCCAAAACGCTGTCCTCCAAACCCCTAAGCTACCAACAAAAAACGAGAGAGGTTCATGCAGATCCATTGATGGCACTGTGGGTTTATCCCAGTGGCCTATGCCCATGTGTCTCTCCCTTAAAGACAGTTAGTGCAGCTGGGGCTCAGCTCACTGCACTGGCTCCCTGGTCCCCCAGTGCTGTGGCGTGTCCTTCGGCTCACAGGCTGCAGTAATGAGCTCCCAGAATGCAGTGTGTTGACAGAGGCAGACACAGTACACTAGCTCTGGCTCTTCTTTTCTCCAGACAGTCATTTCCTGTTTCCTGGATATCTGTGGCTTTTATGAATGTATTTAATTTGTGTGACATTGAACGGCAGAGAGGGACACACAGGGTCATTGCTGTGAGCTCAGTTGCTCTCAGAAAAAAGCTGTCAACAGCTCCAACATTTTGGAAAAGAATAGTAGTTTGAATAAATGATGAAATTACAAAATAATAAATGAATATGAATCATATAAACAGAAATTGCACATGGTTAGGGTCATTAAGAACTTTAAATGTAAACTATCTAGAAATTAGCTGCTCCTTCACTCAAACTACACCATTGTATGTAACAATCACTGACCATTTGCTTCTAAATTTGTAATTGTCATCCTACCTCACGTATTTACAATTGATCAATTTAAAAATACGGTCTTTATGTCACCATCATACATAATTCAGCTGCACACAGTCACCAAGACAGAATAATAGCAGTGGTGTCCGGTGATAGTGGTGGCAGACTGTGTCTGAGCACACAGAGGTATGGCGATACTGACAGATAACCCCCACTGTGTTTTCTAATAGGGTCATTTATCTAAACTGTGACCACACTGAACAACAACAACGCGTCTAACTGCGTCTTTTGGCACAACAATAGGTCATAAGCATTTGCATTTAAATTAAACATAAGAACATGAATCAAAATGAAATAAATATTGAAAAACATGGGACTGCCTTTCTGCATTCACGCTCCATAACCATGTCTGTTTGATGTATGCATCTGTGTTTTAGCGTACAAGCTGTCATTACACAGACTCTTAGTCAGCTCGCCTTGTTACAACAGTTATCAAACACTGACTTCCATATTGCAGTTTATGTAATATGTAAACTGAAAATATCTTTTTCCAGTAATTTTTTATTCTAAATATATGTACTTATGCCATCTGGTCATGCATCTGGTGGAAAAAGACATGCTCCTAATGGAATGCCTCTTTTGTGTCAAACTGGTTCAACGCTAGACCTTTCTCTGTTTGTTGCCTTCCGCTTTTTCTTTTCAGTGATCCCAACTTTTTCAACAGCACGCAATTACTGTGGAGAACTCTACACTGTTTTAAGGGCACGTCGGAAGAAAGGAACAAGTAGGGAACAGGATAATCTTACACAGAACAGAAGTGGAGTGGAAAGCAGGACACCGCAGTCTGACAATAGACCTAAGGCTACAAACTGCATTAAACTCAACACAACCTCCCACCATGTCTTTTCTTGTTCAAAGTATTTATACATGAAAGCACGGGTACATTCTCAAACAAAGCAAGACAAAAATGTAGCATTTTCATGTTTTAAGGTCAAAGTATGTGTATTCTTGTTTTAAAGCATGTAGTTTTGTTTAGGAGAGCATGTTTAAAGAACAAGACCACTCAAAAGCCTAGTCTAATAAGCAGGTCTAAAAATCAGCAGCTATAATGGTCAAGGCTGTTCAATACAGGAAGGTTAAATCCTTGAAATCTTCCGCAAACCTCCTCTTTCAATTCAATTTAATACCTTGACCTTAATATGAAATGATGTCAGAAGCAGAGATGTCAAAAGCTCTACGTGTGAATGAATTGAGTTTCTGTCTGGCTCCAGGGTAAAATCTAAGAGCCAGGTGTTAAATGGCTAAAATTACAATCATCACACCTATCCACCTCGCTACCATTTTCCAAGCTTTTGTCTTCTGAACAATATATTAAACTTCCTCAAAAGATTGAGCCTGGTCTTGCCTCTATTTTTGATACCTTACTTTCTTTGGATTACACAGATCGTCTTTCACATATTTCTTCTTGTGCCACTCCCAACATAAATTCTGTCTCACCAACAATTACTTCAGTATCAGGTGGCATAAGCCAAAGCCACAAAATGGCACTGTTTCTGTATGCATCATTTTTGTATTGACATAAACCTAGATTTTACATTTGAAGAAGTCAGTATGTGACAGAAATCAAACATTAGACAATGCAAAAACTAATTTACATTTTCTGCCTTTTTGCACATGTATGTTGAGGTAATGTAAGGTCACAAGATCCAGTATTGGATGAAATACTGGTTGGTCACTGGTTGGTGAAATTATCATTACTTGCAACTTCTTTGCATTGCCACAGCCACATTGCCTATACCCAAAAGTAATTTTACATGTTCTCTTTGTTACATGTAAGACAATTATCAGCAGCTACTATATTTTAAATACAAATTCACTAGAAATATACATGGAAACGCACATCACTTCTATCTTTTTTGTCTCTTTGTGTGGTCTTTGTACTATTATTTCACTCAATCTTTCCCAACTCAGAGATCACTCTGCTGCCTGGACACACAATCCCCAGGCCAAAGAGAGTCTTCATAATACTAAGAGTTTATCAGTGCATGGAACAAATTGTTTGGTTAAATTGCTTTGAATTGTGCGTAGATGCAATCAGTCTTCCCTGAAGCAAAAGAAAGGCAAAATGGCGTTCTCTTCAGGAGGGAAGATGATGGCGGCAAGTGCAGAGAATGACTTTTCTTTCTAAGACATGAGAACAACAAAATGAATGCTTAGAAAAAGGACCAAAAAATGTCTTTCTTGTATACTAAATGTAAATACATATTGTTTTAAAAGCAGTATTGCAAAGATAAGATGGATGCAATTCACAATTCAACATCCCTCAAAGATACTGTTCATTTGAGATAGGTTTAGGGTAAACTGAGGACAATACAGATAGTCATTCCACTCAGTGTTTACTTTCAGTAGGCAGGGGGTTCTGGGAAATAGCTGAGTGTAGATTAAAGGTGGTGGCGTGAGGCTCTCTCAAAAGCTTTAGAAAGAAATACAGAAAATTGAGCAGGAAGCGGTGTCAACATAAACAGTGTTGACAATGGTGCGTGTTAAAGCAAATAGCTTTAGATCCGCTGTCACTTCAGAGAATATGGCTGTTTTATTCGTTTTATTACTCCTGCAGTACCCTTTTGAAGCGATGACTAAAATTGCTGTTCAGTGGCACTGTAAATGCACCACTGTTAGGAAAAGAGGAAAACTAACCCTACAAAATACACCGTTTGAACTGATCTCATACTTTCAGCATTTCAATGGACCCACAGAGTGTAATTGGATTTTTGTGACAGACATGGCCCTTATTTCAGTTTCATTTCACTCCAGTGAGGCTAGTGGCAATAAGGTATCAATTGCTTAGGCATTCTCACGGGTCAGAGCACATGGCTATTAATATTTAGTGACATTTTCACCCATATTACTGTTCACATTTGGTATTGTGAACAGTAATTTAGAAAAGAGCACACTACATATAGGCACCAGATTCTGCAAAATTAGAAGAAAAGAGTTGAACCTACTTGAATATTTATAAATAATTGTATTATTCTATGTTTATCTATATATAGATACAATATACCACAGCTTTATGTGTGTCCAGAAGGGCATCAATAGAAAGCATTTGCAAAGGGCAAACAAATAACTGGCGATTAGATTTATCAATTGTGATTAACTGCAGATATCCAATCAAAGCAATGCCATTTGTTTACTTTACTAAAACACGCCCATACCTGTCTGTGCTGCCACATCATTGGCCCACTGGCCTCAAGGTTGGGTCGCAGATACTTTGGTTGGAGCAGCACAAGATGGATTTTTTTGAGTTTGTGAATTCACAAATCTTGTGAGAATCCAGATGCTGTGCTAGAAAAATGTTTCAAGGGCCAAATCAAAAGTTTATTTACTTAAACTATAGTTCAACTACACATTTTTGCAGATCATTATGGAAGTACTTTCCTGCTTCTTCTGGTGAACCTCAAAGCCAGGTACAGCTTAAGTTGATGTAATGGTTAAAATATAGATTAAACTCTTTCCATGTGCGATATGGATACATCTCAATACTGGCCTTGTATATGCCATATTTTAAAAGCAACCTGTTGATAAAGCACACTGAGCAGCCGAGGCATGACTCAAGGCCCTGTTATAATGTCAAAGTATTATTTTTGTAATGCCTCAGTGCCACATCTGAAATGTCTTCTTAATGTCTGAGCCAGTAGTGTAATATTTCAGCGAGGTCACATGGCTCCCAGCTATTAATGCTCACTGACGAAAGTATCATAAATCCTGTGAGATTCGCTGTCCACAGATTAAATGGAGCTGCATAAGTTTCAGCTTGTGGCACCAATGACAGTACAATTATACACACATAGGAATCTCTGAGGCACACACTGCTCAGAGCCTGCACTATGAGGCCTGCAAGAGAGGTGCTGCCTGAGGATTAATCTCAAAGCATAGGGCACGGAAACACAAGTTCACACAAACAATGAATCAAGATGGACGTTTAGACACACAGGACTCACCTTAAAGCTCCAATAGTTGGGCTGTTGCTGCAGAGGTTCACAAAGCACAAGGTGGAAGGGAAGGAAAAGAAAATGTGTTATTTAGACTTGACTAAAAAAAGACATCTTTTGTAACTGTTTGACAGAAGTAAGAAACACTGTTGTTATTACACAAAAAAGTGGACAGAGGAATTGTGCTGTCACCAAAATTAAATCACAATGGAGCTTTGAAGAAGCAAAGTGGTTATAGAATAATGGGTTATTACTGGAACTGAAAAAATGTTGAGGTCCTTTAAAAAGTGCATTGTGTAAGAAATTGCAGAATATAGTTCTGATTTAACAGAATGGTCAAAATGTTATTAATAATTTATAATGACCTCAAAATAATTCCTTATATCTTAGGAAAAAAATAGACATTTAGCCCCAATCCCAATTCCTACCCCTTGTTTTGTGCGTTCACAAAAGACCAAGTGGTGTTCCAATACTCATTTGGATCAAGGGGAAGGGGTAAGGGAAAGGGCTATACACCCCTTTACATTGACATTTTGGAAGACCCCACTTGAAACAAAGGGGTAAGATCATTTCCCATAATGCAGTGTGTTTACCAGCGCTTCAGCAGTGAGTGTCATGTCTGATACTGAACCCCCAGCCATCAGAACACCATAAGCAAGAAACTCACGGTCTGCCCACTGAACTTGGGTTTTTATAAATTTTTCACATGACAGTTTACAAATTTACGATTGCTCCTCAGGGGGACAGAAGACACCCTCCTTCTAGTGGAGACTTGATGTTCCTCCTAACTTTTGTCCCAGTTTCCCAGTAACCCATGTCCTTATCTGTCCGGTATGTGTGTGTGTGATTTAAACTGGTCATGTTTTACCATACACCGTATACTCTGACATTATGTTTTCCATTTTCTATTAATATGCTTCTAGATGTATTAATATAACATCCCATACATAATTCTAAACCATACAAAACATAAACTATAATTACCATTATATAAACGCATGCATGTGACTAGCTAAATAAGTAAAACACATATCATCTAAAATATTACACAACAATGCCAGATTTTACTAATTTGGGGAAAAATAAAGATAAAAAAATTACGACAGTCTTATTTTATGCTCCTTTAATCTTGAACTAATCTGTTTTCTCCTTGGGAAGTTTTGTAAATATCGCTGTTTAGCCTCAGATTGACAGGTCACAGTCTTGTATTTGCAGAACTTTTTGAACTTATTATTTGCTAATGCATAACGCCACTATCTGCTTTTCAGTCGATGTAAATGTACATGTTGTAAACCAACATGTAAGCTCGTAGTAACATTCTTCAGTGTCTTGTACCTGAGACAGGGACTGAGGAAACAGCAGTTGATACTGTTCAGAGCAAGACTCAAGTCAAATACAATAAACTGTTCATACGCTGTGTGATAATGATGGATGTATTATTAGACTTTTTTGTAATATTATGTTGTGTATAAAAATATGGGCTATATATTTTATGACATATAAACCTTACATTATTATAAATCTTATTATACATCTATGCCCCGACAGGTGTGGTGTCCAAATTCTTAGGGGTAGCCTATAATCTTAGCCCTACCCCTTACACCTTCATTTGGAGAGCCAATGGGTAGGGCAAACATAACTTTTGCTACCCATGTGCCCGGAGCGGACAAATAAGCACTGATGGAGGAGAAACACACTCTAGTTGCTTCTACAGTACAAATTCCTCAATGAAGGTTTAGAACATTTTGATTTTGTACTAATAACTTTCATTTGAAACCACCATAAGACATATTTCCATATTTAACTGTGAAATGGCAGCCTGTACTTTCACAACCACATGCTACACAGAACTACACAAGTTGAAGTAACCAAATCTGTACCCAACACCCAAGTTAATAAAGTATAATAAATGAAAAGAGTGAAATTGAATCATGTTTTGTTTGGGTCGTTTGCCTCCCTTCCAGACTTTAGCACCAGAGGCAAGCAACAGTTCTGTCTCCTCATGCACTCTCACTCATATTTCAGCTGTCAAGTTTCAATATGAAGCTCCTCGCTAGCTCACCTGCATATTTCAAACAGTTGTCTATTTGTGCTTCCTGCTGATTTACAATGAATGAAAAGTATTAAAGTGGTGGCTGAGGTTTTTTTATTAGAATAGTATTACCTGACTTAGTTCTTAGTTCCAAGCTCCAAGTGACCCAGAAAAACCTGGTAATAATGTGAGAATATAAAAAAAGTGATTTGGGAAGTGCTCATGAATTTTAATTCAAACTCTTTTTCTCAGTTTATTCTTATCTTTAGGCAATTTTTGGTCTATTCAGCTTCAATTCATCAGAACACCCATTACTCTTCGGGTGTAAGAAGACAGGCATGTTATGATTTATTAGGCCCGAGCTAGCGATAGGCTGCAAGGGCCTATTGTATCTTATAGAGTTTTTATTATTATTACTATTAAATCTGTTAGCTTCTGTTCATATTATAAAGGCTATAATTATATTCCTCTTTTTTCTGCTCTTTGAGTGCAAACTTGAACCCTGTCCAAACTTGAACCCCTGAACATGCACATGAAAATTTTAAATTTAACCCAGCTTGAATTTTTTTAGCTGATGTGATTTTGCAATATATGATGTATAGCCATATAAATGCTTCTTGGGTTGAACGGTGGCTACAGCAGCTTTTATGAAAGAAACTGATTTACTTTAAGTGCCACTACGTAACTAGGCAGCGATCCCTCTGTCTATTCTCAGACATTGTTTGTTTACAAGAGGAGACTATCCAAGTGGCAAGTTTGAAAGTAAAAAATATGTTTTCTGACATGGTAGGGTAATTTTAGTGTATTTTGTTCAAATACAACTCTGCTAAGGTCCATTGTATTGGCATATTTCAGCACCCTCTATTTGAGTTGAATACACAGTGTTTATTGCACATATTGTCTATAGTTCAAAATTAAACAATAAAAAAAAAACCTACAAAAAAATAGGTTTTATGGGCATAAGTAAGTTCATTGTGTTGGCCGAACCCTCCACAAGAGTCTCAGGTTTTAATGTGGCCCTTGGGTAAACATAATTGCTCTGACCTACACTGTTTATACTGCATTTATCTGCATTTGCAATTGACTGGAATGGACACTGGGTATTTATTTTAATGCACATCACCTTGAGTTCAGATTTTTAGAAGTTTTCTAAAAATCAATTCATTGTGGAATAATGTTTTAACTTTACAAATTATGTGTTTCTAGCAAATGAAAATAAAACTTACTGTTTCACTGTGTGCTACTATTTTGCAAAGGCGTACTGCAGGACAGTCACAAGTGAGAAGACACGTTCGGTGTGCATGCTAGCAGCAGCAGTGCTGAGCAGAAGACAACAGAACAGGTAGGGCTACGGTAGCTCCAGAAAGGCTGATGACTTTTGGAGTTGGGCCGGTTCAAATTCACATCTTAAGCAAATCGTACCAGAGTCCGTTCAGAAGGGGACCGAGACCACCTCTTCAGAGGGCTCTCTGAAGTTGCTTTGTCTGGACCTGAGTTCGCATAAGTGGTTTCACACCTGCACACTTGGTCTGGACCAACGTGGGAAGCAAACTCAGGTCCGTTTTAACCGGACTAAACGAGGCAGATGTGATTAAACCCTCATTTCTCTCTTGTTCACCCATTACTGAAGTGAAATGCAGCATATTTTCACAATACTTTCTCCACTCCTCGCTCAACTTTCTTTAACTCGGTTAAAGGGGTGTGCGTGAAGGTAAGTGTTTTCTTACTGTAGTTTTTCATTGAGGCTCAATTGATTCAACGCTCGATGTTCTGCTGACGCATGGCATAATTGCTGCTTATCAAGAGAGACTGGTGTGGGAGCCTAGAGTGGTCTTTATGGAACAGGTTTAGCACCAATGCCTATTTTTACACTAAGACAGCCACACTTTTCTAAGCAGGTTTTATGGAACGCCCTACTGGTCATAGTGCAACAAAGCAGTTTATAAATACTTCTGGACAGAGTTTTAAATTTGAAAATGTTTCCCCTCTCAACCAAAAAACTTATGCCAAAGACACAACACATCATACTCACCAGGTTGCTTAGAGCCCAATATAATATAGACCACAATGATAGTGAGTGCAGTGAAAAGCAGAGCTCCCTTAGTCTATAAAGACCTATAGACTATATTTACCTGGTTAATGGTGCCTTTTGCAAACAGGAAAGTGTTTTAGTTAGTGTTTTTCTCTCAATGTTTCAAAAACAAAAAGTATGTTATTTGGCTCCATACATTTTGTTAAGCTCCAGATGTACAGTATTTTTTTAATTTAAAAAAAACAAGATAGGAAAGTAGAAAAAATTTGGGGGAAAAAAATATATGCTTCAATGGTACAAATGGTGTAAAGCAAATAAATAGCTATGTCACATAAATTGAACATCATAAATTGAACATCAACTGACACTGCACCAAACTTCAACCAAGATTCAGGATCAATAAAAATATTATTCTTGAGGTCCAAAAAAAAAAAAGTGTCAACAGCGCTCCCTAGAAAAGTGAAAATACAGTACATTACGCAAAAGGGAAGCAAAAGTACATACATTTGTCACCTCACGGTGAGACAAGGACGAAGTATTTTCTCAGCATCAAGAAGGAAAAAAAGATAAAGTAACATGTTGTTATGAAGACTACACTATAGCTTTCTGTGAAAATTATTCCATTTTCACAAACTAATGGTCAATTTCTACAGGTTATACAACAGAGTTAAAAATGTTTAAAAACAGGCCACATGAACATTCACTTTAAGAAACCTCCTGAAAAAAAGAGCCATATCCAGTCAAATGTGGGTTCCTTATGTTCCCCCATAAATTAAGCACTGAGCAAACGTATGCACATTTAATTGTACATGCTCAGCAGAATATGTACTACAACTAGAAGATGATTAAATGTGTGAAAACTCTAAACAATAAAAAATACTAATGGTGTGGTGCTGATAAAGCTGTAGTTGGAAACTAATGTTAATTGACTGTAACTGAGAAGAGCCTTTTAAAAATGGGTTTCGAAAGTTCTCATTTGTTGGGAAATGGAAATGCTTTCTTTAAATGTCCTTTATGTCAGAGAGAGAAAAAAAAACTAGACTAACTTCCACTGGTTTCACTGATCACAGTTACTTTAAAGTTCGCACCAAAGTTTAAAGCTCTCTTTATCAAATATTTTGAAACATGTCTGAAACATAAAATACCATAACATTATTGCGATTTAAGCACTTCTTTGTGATAACAACTTGCTGGTTCAAATACTCTTACTCACATACAGTATACACATCTAATTGTCCCACATTTTATATAATGATTAATTATGAGATAACACTCTAATATTTGATAGGTAGGTAAACGATAATAAAGCTGCATATAAAAGATTATGATCAGCAATAAAACATGTCAGTGTGTCTTAGTATGTGTCTTTTAAGGGCCATGAAAATGACAAAACGTCTCCAATGAATGACTAGGTCAAAAGATATTTTGTAAAAAGCCTTAGAAGAGAAAGTTCATGGATAGTGTCTTACTCTCAAAGATAAGAGTGACCTTTTTCTTGGCCTTGACAGCCTGTCAGTCAAACAGATACTGAGGGGCCACTGACCAGTAGTTTTCATCCTTGACCCAACAGTAGCCCAGGGGCCAGAGATAGTGCATCGTAAATAATTGCTGTTCAGAAAAACTAATGGTCTTATTTCCCATACAGATAAATTACTCCGAGAGCTTGCTTTAATAGTCCACAAGTGATTTGTGGACGCCTATTTGTCTCCACTGGTGCCGTTTTCCTGTCTGATACTCTCTAATCAGACTTAACCACAGTTCTTCAGTAAAGTAAACACATTCTTTCAGAAAGGCTTAACTGTCCTGCTTACGGTTGCAAACTTGAACTTTGGGTTGTAAACATGACACTTGAAGGGTTGAGTACACTGAAAGTGGCCTGTCTGTAAATTAGTATGTCCTCGAAAGGATTTCGAGCATTAAAAAGCCTCTTTGAGTAACAGACTTTAAAACCATTTCATTGCTGCTGATAAGAAACCAATACATTTTAGTAAGTCCAGTGCTTATTTAACTAATCCGCTCAAACAAATTCCAAAATATTATAGAAACTCAAAAAACTGTGCTTAAATATGCAACTGATGGCTTCTTTATTTTATAAATTAAAAATACAGCCCAGAGGAGACAGTTAATGATGTGTGTTTGAGATGTCAGGATTAAGTCAGGGCTTGAGGCTAAAATGGGCAGTCAGTCTAAATATTGATGTACATATGAACTGTAAAAAAGCCTGTATACACGTGTATTCATGCACCAAGTGGAGTTATCCACAGCGCTCTATAACAGAAGGACCGAGCCGTGCGGAGAGGAGAGCCGCGCTACCTGACCTGCATGTAAAGCAGGCTGCACTCACACCGCCGCTCTTCCACCCCCCCCCCCATCTCTTTCTCATGTCGTCATCCTCTCTGCACGCCCCGCCACTCATCATTCTTATTCCATTACATCAATCTACTTCAAGTAGAACTCAGTATCTTAATGGAAATGTCTGTTTTAAAGAAATATAACCATAATAAATTGATACATCACAGGTTACACTACAGTCCACTCAGCCTCTGTCTAGCCAAGATTTTAGCTGAGCATATACAGACCGTCACCACAACAACCACAACACAAACAACGTGGAATCTAATCCCAGCTGTTATGCACACTCATCTCTCCATAATAGTCTCCAGTTTCCACATCCAAACCTCCCGTACTGTCTCACCTGCAGTGCACCTGTGCCTGTCCGCCACTCCAGCTATTCATCCCCAACTGTCCGTCAGGTGCAGCGTATCCTCATCGCGTATGTGCCCATGTCTCCTGCTTCTGTAACCCTCCCTCCCTCACTCTCCTTCTCGCTTCTCAGTGGCACATGCGGCGGAAACTCTTTTATTTAATTCATTACAACACCAGCCGATTAACTCCTTCGCAGATGGGTGGCTGGTTCCTGCAGGCACTGGCTAATTGAGCAGTGGGATGTTTTACTGCCTGCTGCGCTCCTCTCCAGCTCCTCCTCCTCCGCCCCTGTCTCAGCGTCCACACTCAGAACATCTACAAGATGACAAGGGATCCCACTGCTTCCTCCCCCGGTGCTCTGAAAATGCTCCGTCACTGAAGGATAGGTCTACTTTCTGGGCTGCCTTTTCTACCTTATGTTCTTTACAATTTTAAAGATCCTCCTCTATGTACAACCTGACCTTTGCAATGCGATATCCCTGCTTACCATATAAGGGAGAGGTTGCCACGGAAACTATGGACTCCACCATGTCACTGGCCCCTCCTCCCATTCACAGTCTTTCCCTCTCAACGTCTTCTATTAAAACCTATTTACACTCAACTTTTAAACCCAAACAGAGCTTTGGAGTTTGCATAAAGCACAGAATTTAGTGGACTCATTGCAAAAATGATAATGTCCGTCTCTCTGCTTTACACTTGTTTGGGTCTAAAGGGCTACAGAGAAAATACTTGACTGGGAATTATAATAACAAAGAGACGACTTGACAATCACCTCTTAAAGATTCTCTGCACCTCGGCTCACGTTAAGCCGCTCATACAACTTTTTTTATTGCGCTTGACACTATAGAGTCAACAACCTTATCAAGACTATGGATGTAAGTGACAACATTCCCTCTAAATACTCTCTGACTGATGCCACATAGATCTAAATGTCACTTTAATCACACTTCAGCAGTCTGCCTCGGCTTCAAGTACACTTTTTTTCTTAGATGTTTTTTTTTGCTGTTATCAAGATACTGTTTAGGTCAGAGTGTAGTAAATTATTTCTTGTTTGAGTTAGTAGTAGATAAATAGACACTTGCTTTAGTAATTAAGGCTGATGAAGACATCTATTAGTTATTCACAGCCAAACATAAATGCTAACAATACTTCTATTCTTTCTTTGCACTTCAAAGTTTCAATATAACACCCTTTGAATAACTTTTTTTGTTTTGTCATTTTTAAGCACATGAACACCACTCAAGTTGACACTGCCTGCTGTTGACCATCTGTAATCACACAGTGTGACAGTTGTCGCATGCTGTGACATATGAGATTGTAACAAACGCGCAGTGTAAAAGGGGCTTTAGGGACAGTACGAGCTGTACACCTTGACATGGGTGGGACCCTAAACTGAGATCATCAGTAAAAACAGAAACAACTCATGAAATCAAATGTATTCAAATAAAAATCTACCACAAATTTTCCACAAAGTAAAATAATACAAATAAAATAAACAGTCTAGCTGTGCCGGTCCCAAGCCAGGGTAAATGGAGAGGGTTGTGTCAAGAAGAGGACGTAAAAACATAAGCTGAAAAAAACGCATATACATTTCTTACCAAGCACATACAGTAGTGCCATGAGTCACGACTGATTCGAGAGTGAACATTAAAGAAATGACAGACTGATGAAGTACTGTCCTAATTTGTCTAAGCGCCACAGTGCATAATTGAAAGTTAATTACTCAGTTGTTTTGGAAGAGCACCTGTTTGGAAGCATCTGAATTTATTTTGTTCTGTTATTCTGGCTTTTTACTGAATTAATATTAGCAATCACTATTGTATTTCGAAATGCCTAGTCTTTCTTCATGTCTAAATGTTCTCTTTTAAGAACCACTGAATTTCTACAATGACTCACAAAATGCCTGGGTATGGTAGTGTGTAGAAGTAATTCATTTTGAATAAAGTGAGCATTACATAGCTCATAGGCTTTCAAACAATGCACAACAGACAAAATGTATCCAGCAGACTAGCAGTATTTTACTCCACAGTAATAAAAGTGATGTAAGTAGATTTGTTTATTTTTTTTTTTATTATTGTACATACTTGTTTTAGGAAAATTCCTATCCATCCCTGCTTTGGATATTGACAGTGAACTGCAAAAACTGATCAAAATGACTGAATGCAAAAATCCTAAAAACTTACATGGACTGTGAGCAGACAAAATAAAATGTGTGTTTTCTGTACCTGTTCCCGAGCTGAGCGCTCAGATGAGCCCCTCATGCTGCCGTGGGAGGGGGATGGCGATGGCGGGTTGTGGTGTGGGCTGTGGTGCGGATGCTGCAGCTGCTGCTGTTGCTGCTGGTACTTGCTCTTGAGGTGATCCATGAAGGCGTCTCTCTTGCGCTCCATGTCAGCCTTGTGCAGGTTGGTCAGCGCCTCCAGGCTCTGCGCCGCCGTGACCGTGTGCCGGTGCTCTGACGTGTGCACCAGGCCCACATTGGAAAACCTCCGAGCATTCCCCAACGTCCGATACTCTCTTGGGTACTCCAAGTCATCAGTAGAGATCATGTGAGTGCCACCACGCTCGGGATCTGAAGAAAAAAGTCAGGAAAGGAAGAAAGGAAGGGAGAAAAGAGGAGAAGGGTGGAAAGGATGTGAATCACCAGCCACACAAGCATGTAGAAGATTTACACGCACACAAATAAATGGAGCAGGAAAAGGGGAAATAAGGTACAGAAGGGCAAAGGAAGGAGACAGAAAGAGAGAAATGGGATAAGATGTTAAACTATTTAACACCAGAACAGAGTGGTTCCTTACAGAATTATCGATTTTTGTTCTGAAGAGAACAGACAATAACTAAAATGATTTTGTTGTAGATCAAAGCAACAATGATTGGCTACACATCATTTTGTGCTCTGCCTTCTTGTCATCTTAAGTGTTTTTTCTTGGGAAATAGTAGAAGGAATGAAGAAAAATCCGACATTTTAAAGTAAGGTGTCAATCTAAAAGAGCACTGTTTTTAATGATACTCTTTTTTCCTCTTCTTTCCACCCCGAGACATCCTGTGTCACATTCTCGACATATTCTCTCTGACTTTTGTCTGGAGATTTCTGGAGGTTGCCCTTTAATCAATTCAGGAGCTGACAGAAAACACAGCCTAAGGTGGAAGGCATACAGGAAGTAAAAGGAGATAGCCAGAGAGACAATATGGGAACATAAAAAGAACAAGACTGGGGATATAAAATAAAACTGGAAAATATGGAAAAATAATCAGGGAGCCATTCACCCGCCGGTCAGTTACCTTGTTTAGGATAACAGGCCCCGGCGTTGGCTAGAAGAGAAAATGTCAAGGGTTAATATATGTGTTTGTGCAAAAGGTGCAAGCAAACACATGTGGACAACAGTTATGACAATCTGAAAAGAGCTATGTTAAAGCAATAGCTCTTTCCTAGAATAACAATACTTAATGCATTATATATGCATCATTATGTATTCAGAAGGGTGATATATTGGGAAAGTGTTTACCTATGAATGTTTATAACAACATACAGTTTGTGGAATGGTTACTGAACATCATAATGCTTCATAATAAAAAAAAAACATAAAATACACACAGTATATGTTTTTACAGAATCACATTTCAAGTGCAAGTCGTACAAGACAAACAGGTTAAATGCATTTATTTAAAAAGTCTGTAAAATCTTCATCTTCTTATGAACATCCTTTCACTTCTGATCCAAAAGCAACACGCTCAAATACAACCTAGATCATCCTCACGCCAAAACTCCCAGTTAAAAACAGTGCAATTACACAGTACAGTGTAGTAAAGAATGTAATGACCACTAAATTGTACTCCAGCATTTAACTGAAAGAAAAATACACACACACTTAACAATAGAGTGGCTGAACTATAAAGCAGAAAAAGTGCAGAGTCTTTTTAGTAAAAAGTACCATCAGTACATTACAGGCTCATCAGCACCATTAGGACTGAATGAAATAGTGAGCAGCAAAGGAAGGCTCCTCTGGGCATGAACAATAAATGGACTTATAATGAACAGAGAAAAATAAATGGATGATGGCCAGATGGGCAGCCAACAGAGCACCATCACTCTGACGACACAACATAAAGCCGCTGTTTCGACACCGCTGACCTAACATCCACTACATAATAAAGCGCTGATAAGCAAGGCAGGGGTGAGATGGAATGAACTGCCCTCTATGCTAACAGCATTAGCATTGAGCTCTCCGCGACTCGTCAAGTCCGTTGGCCAAACTCATCTGGCCTCATCACAGACTTCTCACATGTCCACTTTACACTTCATTAGGCCGCAGCTTATTGTAAATCAGCGCCTGACTCCAGAGCCCCATTACAAAGGCTGGCAAAGCTGGGACCATGTACTACAGCTTATTATTGTGATTTAGCATCCACAGCAGCAGTCTGCCTCAAGACAGAAATAAAGCTGCAAAGTCCTCTGCATCAAAAACTGTAGAGGTTAATGGACCAATAGATCTGTCGTAGCAGTCTGAGTTTATCAAGCCTGAAAAGTACCACAACTATAAAAATGTCAGAGTTTGGGGGCGCCTCAGTGACTCACCTGGTAGATCATGTGCCAAATAAAGCAGTGATGTAGATTTGAATGCTGCTTTCCTCAGTTAGATCCATGTCTTGCCTTTACTCTCTCGCTTGCCTAAATGTCAACTTGATGGTCACAAAGTTGGCTGTAGATTAAGTCTAACAGTCAAAAACATATGTGCAAAATCAGGTCCAGAAATAAACTCCAGGAGGTGCACCTCACTGAAACCCATTCCCAATAAGCCTCGATTCCCTGGGTTGAATAATTTATACTTGACCAAAAAGCAATACCACCATTTATTGTTGTTTAAGTAGGCAGGAGGGAAGGAGTCATAATAGGAACAGGTTTTATTTACTCTTACCGTTCAAAGCTAATACAGTTCCATAAAAGCTGGCAGATAACAGTTGTGACAGCCAAAACAATCTGCTCAAGCCCACGCAGCACCAGTATAATTTAACCCAACATAAAAGAGACTTGACTGGGTGAGTTTCTCATAAATGCTTTATCAGAAAAAAAAGGCACTGTCTGTCAGCAAGTTTAGGGCAAATATACACTACAAAGAGACTGAAGATGTGAACAGCAACAGAAGCCTGCGATCAGTGCAGATAGGATCTTTGAGGTCTAAGCTGCACTGTTAAGATAGAGCCAGGTCGGGGCATTTACCTGCCCAAAGAAAAGGGCCTGTCGTGGTGGCCCTTCACATAAAACCAGAGAAAAAGAAAAAATACTTAAGAATCACTTTTAAGATCCACATTTTAAAAGCAAAAAAGCCAGCATGAAAGTGTAATTACTGCAGCAAAATAAAGCAATCCAGTCCCAATGGATCAAATTGGGTTCACAATAAAGCCTAAAGAGTTTTCCCAGAGCCTCTCCTGGTTGAGCAGTCTCTACCCCGTTTGTTGCCTGTTTATGTCAGTAATGTCGAGTATTCTACCATTCACCGATTCATTATAAAAAGGAAATCATACTTAAACTAGGCCAAATTCTGAATATTACAAGATGACTGAATGTTACTTACTTACAGACTGGACTGGCCACTCAAGAGGAGAAGAATCTGTCTGCATGTGTTTATTGTACTACATAGACTAGAGGTTATTATTTTTTATAAGCGCACCAATTTATATGTCATGATGTCAAATTAAATGATTTCATGGACTGCAAATGTTACCTGCCATTAAAAATAATTTCAGGGAAGAAATCCACGAGACATGTAGCAAGCAAACATTGTTTCTCCTCGCTGTTACATAAAAGATATAGGCTGTGGTTTGAAAAGTCCTGAAAGTGAACAGCATGGCTCAGAACTGAAGCAGCTTTATATAAATAACAGGGTAGAACAAGACCTGACTGATTAAAAAATATCCTGCACAAATATCAAGACATCCTTGCTTTTTATGTTTTACCTAATGATTTTAAGTGCAATTTGACTTTGTTAGCTGTGGCTTTATCTGAGTTTTATTTTATAGTTGTTACCACACCATGTGTTTGTCTAATTGACTGATGTTGTTTTAGGCACGATTCATCCTGTGTCATATGTTTTATTATTACTTAATGGTGTTTCGCCTAGAGTCGGTTGTCATGCAGATGGTTTTTGAAGGCAAGGCAGCATCTTTCCTCATGGTTCACAGCCTAATTTATTGCAAGCACGGCAGGGTTCCTTGTGGTCTGGTGGCTGTGACAGCACAGGGTGGATGAATATTAACCAGAGGAGAAGAAAGAAGAAGGTAGAATGAGGTGAAAACTACACAGTGTCAGAAAATCATGTATTGTTTGTTAACTTTCACACAGACCAAAGGGAGGAACAGTTACAGCAAATAACTGTAAGGAGAAAGTCATGCTAGTATTTACAACATAGTATTGTTTAAAACGACCAATTGAGTTAGTAAAATCCTGTCGGTCACAACTCAAAACCTATCTCAGGAGGCACAGCTCAACATGTATTAGAACTTAAAATGACAGCTCAGGGCCATAATACCCATAGCAGTACAGGAAGAGAAGCCCATGAAACCCACTTAGCTTTTTGACGAGTATACACAGATCTAAATATAGCCAGCTCCTCACTGTCAAACAGCAAACATGCGGCAATTTTTCTGCCGTCATGTTTCTTTTGTGCTATTGTCATTCAGAGATTCATGTAAGTGCATGTAAAAAAAATTACTTTTGACTTCAATTCTTTGTACCTTTACCACAATTATAGTACACAATGACTCAGTAATGCTAGTTTAAAAATATAACAACGCTAATTTCTGCATAATCGACATGGAATCTCGAAGTGTGGGAGTACACTCAGAAAGGCCCCAGCCAGCAGCTTCCCATCCATAAACCCTCTTGAAGCCTTGGTCCTGACAAATACCCCACCCCAAAGTGCAGATGTAGACATAACCCTTAACATTTAATTATTACAGATATATAGAAAAAACTAAATTTATACCAGAAATGTGTACTTTTTTCCCATGTATTTCATCTTGCTCTTGCAGCGCTCTCAGCTTGTGCTTACTGTATACTTAAAAGACAAGACTCCAGGTGGAAAAACACGTAACCCAGCAGGCACTGCACTTCACTCTTTTCTCCATTAAGGTAATCTGTGAAAGCTTTGAGCACTGCCATGTCAGAAAAGGGGAGTTAAAAGCTGCAGATTGCTTTACGTAGTACTGACAAAGAACTTCCATCTACTGTTCATCGCAAAGTGTCAGGGAACGCCTTTTTGATCATTAAATCACCTGCAATGAAACGTGGCACGCCCATTTTTCACCTATTGCATTCTTCTGCCAATTGCCCCACGATGTTTTTCTCCACCCACTAAACGCCAAGCTTGTTGTTTCCTTTGCAAACAGAGAAAACTGTGGCCATGTTCAATTGCAACAGAGTCGGAGATCAAGAAAAAGCCCCTGTTAAAACAAAGAGGTCACTCACTCAAGCAAATGCAACATGCAACAACTTTACATCTCTAGGGCTCTACCTCAGGGTAATAAGCAGAGATAAGTGAGAATGAGAAAGAGGAGTAGAGAGTATAATTAAGGTTGAACAATACTGTGATGATGATTAACTCAAAGATTGAAATTTCTCCTGTGGATCACAAGAAGCATTGGACTTCATCATGTTAATATCTTTTTACTTAATATCTTTTTACTTTGGGTACTCAAATCATCTGAGCAGCAAAGCAAGTAACAGCATTTCAAGTGATGAAGCCTCTTAATTAAACCTGTTTTGGATCCTGGTATTAGGAAGAGTGTACTCCAGCCACACCTCATTGCATTAGTGTTAATGTTCACTGGGAGCCTAATGACGCATGGAGACAAGCCAAGGTTGTAAAAAAAAACAAAAAAAAAAAAACAAAGGTGGTAGATTGAGAATCAGATGTTGGGAGAGGCTGAGGTTTCATGCATTGCTTTCCTGCATAAAGAGTGACTTCAAAGTGCTGACAGCGGTGCCTGGACCTCTGATCTCTACAGGGCGCATTCACAGGTGGATATGTGTTTGTCGATGACCTAAAGATGGCATCAAAGAGGTATGTCATAAATACCTTAATGTTTCATTATGAGTGTGCAGCACTTGTAAAATTTTTATACTTTTTGACATGGTTGAAATTATCTCGCTTCATCTGGACAAAAACGTCTTGATTAATTATTGAATTTTCCATCAGCTTATTTTCTTGACACTTTCTTTTGCCTCTCACATTTGTGGGTTGCATTGCCACATTGCATTGGACAAACCTAAGAAACCAACATACTATGTAAATCATTGAAGATTTAGAAGTACATTTTGTCAAGCCTGGATTATGCTGTAGATGATAAGCTTATACTAAATCCATTCACGGAAAAAACTAACTGATGTAAGAAAGTTAAATTTCAGAGTAAGAATTTTGAGGAGTAAGGCTTCCTTATTTGGTATAGCTTTCTTAATGTTAGTCATTAAACATTGTAGGGCTGTTAATTAGGTGGTTTCTGACAGAGGCTTGTGAATGTGAGAAAACGGCAGGCCCGAGTCAACACAATATACAGACATCTGCTGCTGACAACGCAACTGCTTATAGAAGGCTTGGCACAAAGTCTTTGAAACATATATTTTACAGTATTTAACAGTACACTAAACATCACATAGAAAAAAAGCTCAGCAGAGATGCAAATATTTAAATACATCTTCTAAATTATTAGTATTTTGTGCATCTATTTGTGCATTGGTGTTCTCATGTTATCTGCAATACCTAATACAAAAATCTACTACTACTTTTTGATCTACCTTCAATGTAACTCAATCTTTGTCTTTGTTCTTTATTTCCCTACTCTCTTTATTTCCCAAATTATTCCAGTCACAGAGACATTCTGCCATTCTGCCACCAAAGCAAATACAAACACTTATCAGTGTGTATTTAATTAATGTTGTACCTGCAGGAGCTGTATGTGCCTGGTGCTTTTAAACTAATGGCAGTGGATTCAGCAGAGCGGCTCCATGCAGTGCACCGCTGAGCCAGAGCAGGATGATGGAAGCTGCAATATGAAATGACTAATTTTGCTTTTGGGGAAAACACCTCCAACAGACTTGTCCTCATAAAACAGACTCACTCACATTGACAAACATGACTGCTGCTTATAAAGAACTATAAGTTGGACCTTATACAGATGATAAAGGAAGACAACAATGGAATGGAGTTTGATTATAGTTCGACCAGCAAACACAAATTCTGAATTACCTTTAGAAAAGCTTTTTTGTACAAATAGGCTAATTTAGGCTGGAGCAAGAAGATAAAATCATTTCCAAACAAAAACACTGTACACACATAAAGTAGAGGCCAAATCTATTACAGATAGTGGTTATTGCATTGTACCTCCTTCCCTGCCAGACAGGGGGAGACATAGTTATTTCTATGTTAAATGTGGGCAGAAAAACACTCAGGTACAGGTTGCTGGTATTAGAGAAACCCCCTTGATGGTTGCCAAGGACTCCACGGTAAATGACTCAGCTATAATAGGTTATTATCTGTCCCGTTGGCCCTTTGTTATTAACAATAGCATACCAACCACCAGACTGACAATAAGAGGCATGCTGCTGCAACTCAAGCTGCAAATCCCACACTGACTGCAACATGGCTGAGAGGGCGAGGACATAAACTGAAGATTTAAACAGCCTTCTCTATCAGAGCTCACAGAGCGTCTGCATATTCATGAGATGAGCAGGGCTATTATAAAGGAGAGAGCATAAACAGAGCGAAACAGCAGCGGAGGAGTAATACAGGAAATCTATTTGCAAGATACATTCAGCATTTGTCTCTATTTGCCCTGAATATCAGATTATGATTTTGAATTAAAATACTGTATGTCGTTAAGAGTATATTAAATAAATACTAATTATGTGAAAAGGGTCACTTCTGGTGAACCCAGTGAGAATTATCAGCCAATCCTGCTCCTCATTGTTTCCTAATGAACTCCTCTAATTTATTATATCTGTACAGTGGTCAGCCAGCTGCTCCCACAATAGAGCTCCCCAACTCTTTTTGTTTCATCCTTAGCAATAATTTAATAGCTTCAACAAAAACCTTCTCAAATCTCATCAGGACTGCAGTGCCTGCGTTTGAGGTGCCACTTTCAAGAGGACAGACTCTCATAAGTTACATGGATGTCTTATTACCACAGCCCCATAAGGCCACACCACAACACTTTGGGCTTAACTTAGCATGCCTCAAAATTGAGTAGCATTTATCAAATCCA
Source organism: Neodontobutis hainanensis (assembly GCA_024349245.1). Lineage (NCBI taxonomy): Eukaryota > Metazoa > Chordata > Actinopteri > Gobiiformes > Odontobutidae > Neodontobutis > Neodontobutis hainanensis. The sequence continues at coordinate 1,153,973 of JALDNG010000086.1, read as the reverse complement.
TCTGATTAAATTGTGTTACAGTCTGTTAGTTCAATACAGTCATAATTTAAACATAAAAACTTATTTGGGAGCTCCAATTTTTTTGAGTCTGAACAAGTCTGAACATTTATTTTCCTCTGTTCAAGTAAACACACTTCAGGGTAACCACTAAAAGGGTCACCTGGCCTATATTCTGTTGAGAATGAAGAAGAAGAATGAAGAAAAGACAACAAAAATATAATATGTGTAATGCTTGGGTCTAGCTTGTATTTGCTGTGGTATTTTGTTGACTGTTGGTTTATTAAACTTTGCTCTGGAGAGGTCAAAGCCTCTTTCTGTTTCCCTCTCCCAGACGCCAACAACTCGACAAAATCAGGTTGAGTCCACAGTAGCCTTTTCAAGGCATGTAGCCAAGACTTTTGGTAGAAAAGCAGAGTTAGACAGAAAAATTGTACATCCGCTATATCCATAAACAGATTGCTGTAAAATAGTAGTTAAATAAGTAAGTAAGTTAATACACATTTGAAAATGTCATTAAAATGAAAAAAAAGTATTTAAATATTTTTTATTTTTTTAAATTTGGTGTGAACATTTAAGCACTACCTAATGCCTTTAATAAGATTGTTATTGTTATATCATGTCAGTGTAGAAAAAGCTCAATGTTAATTTGCAGCTTAGTGTTGGGGCCTAAGGTTTCCTAATGATCATGTCACGGTGTGTAATTTGCACTAAATCTTGTCAGTGCAGCTGGTTAAATAAGGAGAGCTGAGTTACAGGCAGAGCAGTTCTGCTAAGGTTACTGTCTTTACAGAGCAGGATTACTGCGCTGTCTCTGACATGTACATTGTTGTCTCCACTCCCTGCAGAATACGCCACAACCTGCCAAGTCTCTTGTAGCATTAGGGCACAGCCACTGTCACTCGAGACAGAGGCAACATGCTGCTGGTCTAACGAGCACTCTCCCACAGGAGCACATCTGTTGTCACATCAGCAAAGCAGTGGCCACGGCTTATCAATCAAAGTGGTGAATTACATTACAGACTAAAAGGCATACATCAATTTAGTCTGATTGAATGATATATTCAAACAGGCCCAAAATAGATTGGAATGTTGAAAAGAGGACACATTTATTTCAAGACAAAACATTGTCACAATTTGCGAAAGAAATGTTTTATCATTTTGGTGAATGACGAACCATCACAATATTGAATACAATATTGACTGCAACGAGGCTTTTTATATTACATAAACACTCATAAGTTACCCTGGCAGAATTTGTGATTTTTTTTTGGCGATTTTTCAGAGAATATGAATGATAACACAAAAACCTTCACTCATAGTTAGTGGTTTGGTGAAGCCATTATTGTCAAACAACTGTGTTTACGCTTTTTAAATCATAATGACAACAGAATCTAATCAAATGACCCTGATCAAATTTGTACATACCCTGGTCATTTTGGCCAGGTCTGAATGGCTACTAAAGCTAACCAACCTCACCTGGGATCTGTTTGCTTTTAATCAGTGTGTGTGTGTATAAAAGGTCAGTGAATTTCTGGCCTCCTGACCCTTGCATCTTTCATCCAGTGCAACACTGACGTATTCTAAGTCATGATCTGTGGGAAAGGTTAATTGAAAATTCAAATTTCAGCTACAACTGCCAAGAAAATTGTTCAGAATGCAGAGAAAAAGCCAAAATAACTTTATATGAAATTCAGGACTCTCTGAAAAAAGTGGTGTGGATGTTTCAAGATGCACAATAAGGAGGCGATTGAATAAAAATGGGCTGCATGGTCGATCGCCAGAAGAAACCCATTACTAAGCAAATGCCACAAAGCATTCCACTTACAATACGCCAAAGAGCCCAGACACAAGCCTCAAAACCTATGGAACAAAGTTATTTGGTGTGATGAAACCAAAATGTAATGTTTTGGCCACAACCATAAACCCTATCCTCTCCATTTGGAGAGGAGTCAACATGGACTATGATGAAAGGTACTCCATTCCTGCTGTGGATCGTTAATGTTTTGGGGATGTGTGAGCTACAAAGGCACAGGAAAAGATGAATGCAGCATTTTATCTGAAAATACTGGAGGAAAAAATTGCACTCATCAGCCTGGAAGCTGCACATGGGACGTGCATGGATTTAGAACTATTTTACAGATAATTAATAGACACTAAATGGTTTTTAACCTAACACTAACCCAAAAGCATACTGACCTTGACTCTTACAAGTACAAATTGTGGCAAGGCTTAAGACAGTGACAAACAATCTAAAACTGCTAGAAGCTAAATGTTCTCATTTTCTTTTTGAGTAAAGTAGTTCTACTCAGCAATCATTTTTGGCACATATAGAAGAAGCTGGGCTCAAATGATAAGACTTTTTTTCTAGAGAGCAGAAATGGGCACATAAGTGCTGATTTTCTTCGAATGATTAGAATAACGGGAGCAAATTTCCTTGACAGTTTAATTGCAATGCTACTGCAAGGCATTTTCTTTAATTATAGGCGCACAAGGCAAAAAATTACCTCTCTTGAGTTGAACAAGAAATAAAAGAAATCAATCAAAACAGGCCGTCATTTGCTGAGGCAAACGTGTCAGTGGCTATCAGCACATGTTGGTCGCCTTGGCAACAGGTCAGCTGTTCCCCAAAGCTGGCTGGACACCCTACTCATGTATCAACACAACAGTTCAGCAGACATACAGTCAGAGGTTACACAAGCAGGATGGTGAGAGACAACACCAGTGACAGATGTGGCACGAGCAGGGCAGCACGGATTTCAAATTGTTAAGTCAACACTGCACGGCTCTGTTATGAAGCAGATAGGCATGTGTCACAGTCACACTGCAAACTGCTTTTTGTCAACTGGCACTAGAGCGGAGGCAGTGAGCACCAGCTGAGAGGAGGCAGGCAGTAACAGTCATTGAAAACAGGCTTTAAATGTGTTTCATTTTGTGTTATTGTTTTTTAGCAGTATGTAGTTATAGTGTATTAGCCTTAGTAAAACTCAGCAGCTCGTGAATTAATTATAGTCCAGTAAATTATATCAAGAAGAAATACTTTCCGTAAACAAATGGGACTGTGTCCACCCAGACTATAAAAATTCACAATGTTTGTACACTGTCTCTTACTCAGTCTCTCTGCTGATTGGAGGAGCAGTATGCAGGGTTCACTTGCTAACTATACTCATATATCACATATACAGCCTCTAATTATAGTTTACCATTAGATCAGAAATTCCAGGTTTCATCAAACATGAATTAAAAAGATCTTAGTTTGTTTGAGACAGCTTTGTCATACTTCTTGTGATCTCAGACAGGTCGGGAGATGAGCAGCACACAGCAGTCCCTAGTGGGGTGTTAGGGTAATTGCTTGTTTCACAATTCCCCGGAGAATGCCACAAAGAGGGCTGCATGTAAAGCAGCTCGGGTAAACCTTGCAAACAGCAGAGCAATGCAGCCTCACATCTTCAATCATATTCTGCTGCCTGCTCGTTTGAGGCCCGTAAAAGGAAAAAACAGCGAGGCACACAACCTGAAACACAATTATGCTCCTACTTGAGCTTGTTGAAGACATTAATGTCACCAACAATAAAGTCACAGTCATTGTTTATAAAGAAAATTGAGAAAAGGACATAGTGGTATTTGTTACAGTAATATGTTGTAATAAAACCATTCAGATTTATTATTATACAAGACATTTATGGCAAACGTCCATCTTAAATATGTTCAAATATTGTTATTTCCTGTACAACCTTGACTGAATGTTTCATTTGCAGAGAATGCTGGTCCATCATCCATCTTGTATTAGCTCATGTTCTTCTACACTACATTAGCACAGACACTAATGGCCTTGCAGTAATGTATGCCCTACGTTTTTATTTTTTATTTTAGACACATTCATTGTTTTTCTTGTCCATACATTAAAGGTAATCTTTCCGTGTGTGTCAGGGTTCTTTGCATCGATATTTTGCTGTCGGGGTCGAGGTGTAGTGGGTGGGGTAAGCTGTACAGATGGGTGCGTAGGATTATGCGGTGATGTACCGTCAGGTGAGCAGGGAAGAGCAGCCAGTTGGCACAAAAGAGGAGGAGGAGGAGATGACGAGTTAGATGTTAACAAGCTGTCACTGCCAACACGAGCAACAGACACAGCAACAACAAAAAAAACAGCAACAACTCCTCTTGACACGCACAGTGCTTTAAACAAGAACGTGTGCTCTCCTTACGCACAAAGAGACACTACAAATAAATGCAAGTCAGGTCTGGACAAGCTAAATGTGGAAGAAACACATGATGGAAGGACTTGGCTGAGATTTGTAGTTTCATAGAGAAAGTTAGGAAGAGAAGCATAAAAGATCTGCAACTTTTAGGCTTCTCCTCCTTTAAGTGGCATAAGTCAAACTTGTTCAAAGCAAACATGTAAAAATTAAACTTCCTTCACTGGTACATTCAAGAGGAAATGTGTTCCGTACTATTGAACACAACTTTTTACAAGGACAGAGAGTTTATAAAAAACAATATACCATGTCATATTTTTCTTTTAGAGTTTTAGTTACAGCCTGATTTAGGCCCGGGCATTTTCTGAAGGCAACCTTGTGGTTCTCGAATTGTGAGTGTCCATCCCATGTCAAGGTCAATGAAAAATTAGGATTGTGATACTTTTTGTAACAAATGTAAAAAAAAAAAACAATAAACAAAAACATTTAATGACCTAATGACATATTGTAATAGGAATTATCTGGGAAAAAACATGACCATAAGACGTCATCTAGGCTTTTAATCGAGGATGATTAATAGATGAGAATTTTTTGTCCTGAACTGGAGATTTGTCAACAGCTTCCTTCCAGAAAGAGAAGAGTGCATCTATTTAACACAGAGAAACAACACAAAAAAGAAAAACAGAAAAAGAGAAAATGGAGGCATTGTCAAACAGGAATAAATATTGGCAATTTAAACAAGCAATGTTTAAAGAGGCAGAGATAATTGTTAGTTGGACGCTAAAAGTCGGAGCTAAAAGTTTATGTTAAGCTCTAAACATTAGTTTGGTGTAATGCAGGGAAAAAAGTCACATTTACATTTATTCATTTAGCTGACGCTTTTATCGAAAGCGACTCACATTTTTCTAATGTAATTACCAGTGTTACAGTCACTGGAGGCAAAGTGGGTTAAGTGTCTTGCCCAAGGACACAACAACAGTATGAACTGTGGGGAGAGTGAGAATCGAACCGCCTACCTTCCGGTTGAAGAACAACCATTCTACCCACTGAGCTACTGCCCCACCACATAAAATATAGTATATTCTTAAGTATTATTTAGAATAGTGAAAGATCTACAGAAAGATTTAGGCAAAAATATGCTGAACTTTGGCTCTGTATTAGTAATTAAATTTAATTAATCTATATTTTTAAAGAGCAATTTTACAATAATAACTATCTGGGTTCAATTTACAAGAAAACGTAACTTATATTTTTTCAGCTATGGTAAAATTGTACATAGATATACATAGTGACTAGATGTCTATAGAAATGCGAAGCATATTTTAATACATGTACTATGTAGTAACAATACATACGGTAGCTTTTACACAGATAGAATTTATGTTGAGCAAAACGGAAGTCATCATTTTGCTCTGACCATTCACAACAAGTTCTCAAATGGCCCCTTGGTAAAAATGAATTACCCACCTAAAACCTAAGAGCTTTGTACTTAAATATCGGCAGTTTCTCAATACTCAGAAAACCGAGTAACATTTAACAAAGTAGTAGGCCACACAGTGCCAATCACACCCACAGGAAAGCTGCCTCTAGTGAACACATGCATAGACTGGCTGTGTCGCCTTGAACTTTTTCTACAAAAGCCTGAAGTGCTTTTGTATGGGACAGAATAGGGATTTAAAGCAGGACTCCTGTGGGGCTAGCTCTTTAGCAAGTGAAAGTACAGATAAATAGAGACATCAAGAAATGCCTTTATTTAAGAGACAGTTTCAGCAATTTCTTTTTTCTTGCCACCTGCTGGCTCTGTGAAACTAAAATCTGACAATTGTAAGTGTTTTGCCCCAGAGTGTCAGCGCACTTGGCAGGGCAGCCCATGGCTAATCCAGTCAGCACTAGTATAGACTCGCTGAGAGACAGAGCAGAGATTGAGACTGACAGTAAGACAGAGGCTACTACTGCCAGAAAGGCTAAGTATAGACAGGGACGACACTAACTTCTAAGATGAGAATAGCATGCAGAGGCTGGCAGAAAGAGTTGGGCCAAGTGCATACAAATTGATGGTTTAAGGAGAGTGGTGAAACCAGGTGAAAAATGATGAGGGAGACCAGAGAAGTGGGCCAAAACCAAGCCTAGACATAGAAACAATGGGGAACAAAAAAAGTGAGAAGTGTGCTTTGGAGCCAGGAGGAAACAGGGGGTATACGAGGTGTCCTCAAAATCCATTTGTCACCCACGGTCTCATTAGTGTTTGCAAGTGGGCGTCTGGTTAAAAATAGGTTTTGGAGCGTGTGTTTGACAGGAGGGAGTCTTGGATTTGATGGCAAGACATTAATCTCTCGGAGAACTCCCAGAAGACAGATGGACAAAACGACACACGTATCCGCCAAAAAACAAGCACAAACATTTTATCATTCTGCAAATGACTCTGTTCTGGCTTTTACACACTGGCCCCTAGCACCCAGTCAAAAACGACCTTGATTTGAATGGTGCTGTAGAGGCCTATTTTACTATCTGTTCCTGTGACTATTTATAACTTTTCAAAAGCAAAATGTTGCTCCAGTCTGTCCAAGTGGCCCGACATCTTTTTGGCTGCCGTTTCACTTTCTCTCAAACGGTAGCTTTTTATGCTTCACTTGCCACCTGAAAAAATGTTTCCAGTTTCTCTTTAAAAGCTCGTCAGACACAGCATCTTCTTCAACTTCATAATGTTACTTAGGCTCCTTCCTCTTCCCAATGTTCCTTAAATGCATCACTCATTGGTTTTAATTACAAAATAGTCCCCTTTCCAGCTGACATCTGGAGGTGGCTGTTGCACTCAGCCTGTGGCCAGTTGGAGCAGATGTGCACAAATGCTCCCCTCCGTCTGTATCATTGGCACCTCTAGGAACCCTTTAGCCACAATCCTCTATGCCTATTTTCTGCCAAACACAAATCTCAAGCTCCACAAATGCATTGTAAGCATGCTGACAAATGCACCCATACACAGTACTTTAAAGACCTCAGTGACGCCGCTGCGTTGTTAATCACGACAACATAAAGCTGCCACGGACAAAAAGGAGACTAGCAGCTATGGCCCGATCCTGACCTGAAGCCATCAGTTAACAGCCAGCCTCAAGCTGATTTAAGCCACTGGTAATGACTGGTTTAATGACCGTGTAGTTGCCTCATTCTCTGCATGACATAATCCATATATGTCAAAAAATGTAGCCGTCTTAAAATGTTAAATGGAGGATGTTTCCCATTGAAGTAATCTCTATTGTCAGATTTTTTTCCCAAGTGTAATTACTGTATATACCTGTGTGTGAAGTAGGAACACTTCCCCCCAGAGAGCTAACACAAAAAAGTCCAGTGTTTATATCACATAAATTTGAGCACACAGGCCAAAGGAGAATATATCACTTGGACGTCAGTCAGGACAGTACCACAATACTGCCACAGTGCTCCATCATCTCCTCTCAGCCCATTCCATCCCTGTATCCACATTTCAATTCTTTATAGACGTGACAAACAGTGCAGATGTGGGTCTGAACTGTGCCTAGGGAAAAGCAAAGGAGAGCATAAACTTTGGTTTTATGCTTGGTCATTTAGATTCTGTACAGCGTGTGCCTGTAACATGTGTTTTGAGAAGATGTTTTGAAAAATACAATTAGCTGATAGTGGTTTGTTTATTCGCTAGAGGGATTTCTTGACTTTAACAATATCTGAAATTAAATGAAATGTTATTGAGAACACAATTCATTAAACAGAAGAATATAAAAGCAGAAGAAAAAGAAGCAGAAGTTAGGTCAAACCAAGCGTTTTTGCTTGCACATACAAGAAAACAAAGAGCTGAATGTTCACTTTTATCTCTCATTGCCCTTTTTGTAGCTGTCTTGTATCTGTCAACTAATTTTAATGCCGACAAAAGAGTGTCGTAGCTAAAAAAACATTAATTTCTCAATAAAAGGCAGTAAAAAAACAGCATAACTTGAATATAAAGTGATCCATTATCATGATATTTCAAGAGCAACAATCTTTCCTTTTGCATACTAGTGGCTACTGTAATTAAGAACAGGTCATGCAAGAGAAATGCCTAAAAAAATTAACACAATTTTTAGTTTGACACCACTGCATTAAGGAATCAAGGGTCTACATTCCCTTGATACTCCGTCATGAGATCAAACCAGCGGTATGATGAATAAATAATGCTTTAACCCGAGAGGTTCACTTGGCTAATTAACAGGGGAAAGGCGTCCTCTCGAGAAGCAACAATACAAGAGAGCAAAACGGGCCAAGTAGTATCTTACAGATGACTGGCCAGGCTTCATGCACACTGACACATAGCCATAGTTGAAATGTAAACTGCATACTCGCGTGTTCTACAAGAGCACAGAGCCTAATTGTGATTCAGTGTGCTGTGAAGGGAGAGACAAAAGGGAAAGGGGAGAGGTGTTGGCCTCTATTGACTCGAAAACCTTGCAGGCTAATGAAAGCAAAGAGACACAACAACTGCAACGCTCTCATTACTGTCAGTGTGTCAAGGCGTTGTGTTTCACCACAGCTCACTTTCTCTGGAGTTATTAAGAGAGAAGATCCAACAAGAGGAGCCTTACTTGTTGTCTGAGCTGCTCTGAACGCTTTGTGGCCATGACTTCACATTTCAACCAAAGACTGCATATAAAAGACAGACAAAAAACTTAATGACACAGAATGTAGGATGCTTTCAACATATGTCAGATCCAGGAATGACGATGATTTTGAACTGTGGGTCAGACTCTCTAAGAAGGAATCCCTTAAAGAATCAGATGAAGGATTCAAGCTAAATAAAGCCATGAGACTCATTTCTCAGGTCTTGAGTGTTTTGTGAGTGACTACATGCTCAGTAACACAGATACAAATGGATACAATTCATCAAAAAATAAAAAACCTCAGTACAGTACAAAGCATGACTTATGTAGCTTGAGTCCAAAGCTTCACTAGCACCTGCCTTTTGCCTCACACCTACAGGCAAAACACAAAACTCTGTTTCAGTACAAGCTCACTAGTGCCCCAGAGGTTCATGTCCATATACACACAGTGCCAATTGGGTAATTCTATTGGCATAATTACGAGGAATAACCAGTCTATCTAGGCCAGCTGTTCATGTTACATTTTTAGACAAGTTCACTCGAATCATATAGCGTCGCCAAATGTGAACAGACTGGACTGCGACTGGGAAATGAAGACTTAGAAAAAGGGAGTGGCATCACTGACAGTCTGAGGGCTTTTATATTTGCCATGGTGACATCTCCTTGGAAACAGGCCTGCTCAATTTACAACAAATAACAAGGAGGAATATGTTACAGAGAAGCTGAGCGCTAAGCACCAAAAATACTTTCACTCACAAAAATGCAAATATGAATCAACGTGACAGCACAAGAGGGTACAATAGATATCAAATAAACTAAAAGTGACTCGCTGCAAATGACTTAAAAGTCCCAAAGGGTGCACAGGAAGGCACGACTAGAGTTTGTGAAGACGCTTGTCACGGAAAGGAAGTGGCGGCGGCAACAGCTTGAGTCCGGGAGGAGCCACAAACATTACAGCCTTTGAACATACAGGAGGCAGGCAGATGCAGACAGCAGAGCTACGTGACTCTCATCACAACATCTATGCTGCAGGTTGTCATTAAATACTACAAACATCCAAATACAAGTTTAATGATGCTTCGAGACAAATTGAAGCAAATAAAAGACAAAAAAAAGGCCTTTAGACAGGAATATGGAAAAGTTGGAGTGTCTTCTCCAAGTGCCCACCTGTGCGTTTCCCAACATTCTCCATCCGTGCTTCTTCTAACCTCCTCTCATGCTACTCTCTCGGCCAGTCCATCCAAACACGCATATTCACATTCATCCACAGCCACTGCCACCACAATGGGACACTAGCACAGGCAGAATATTGTGTACAAATCAAAGAGAGGGACGTCAGGGAGAGACAAAAGTACTGTCAAAAGCGTTGGGAGAGAAGAGGAGGAGTATGAGAGAAAAGACAGGAAGCAAAAGCCTGAACGAGAGAGAGGCTACAGTTCTGAACATTGCCTCGTTTTTTTTTGTCTGTCTGATTGTGTGTTCCCGGCTGTCCATCTCGCCTGCTCCTCTCTCGCCACTTTTCTTACTCTCCATATCCTTAATTATCTCCAGCCGAGTGGGCCAGCTGGGCCAGAGGGGCAGTGGGAGAAAACATGACTAGCTGGGGCATCTAACACCGGTTGACCACCTCTCATAGGCTGCGCACTGTGGACACTGCTTAGATTCTAGGCTTTTTGTAGACATAGTGTAAAGGTATCTGTAGTGGAATTGGTAGGTTTGAGAATAAAGAATAGGAATACATGAAACTATTGCTCCAAGTGAAATACCAGAGCGGCAGATTACTTGCGCTCCACAGACAGTCCTCCAGTCCTTCCTTGTAATCCCCTTTTTTGTACTTCAGCTTGCTTCCAGCTTTCCACCTGTTCCAAGTTTTTTACATTTCAAGATATTTGTGATAATATGGCCTTGTGTGTCAATGAAAACAAAAGTGAATAAGACCAAAACCAGTTTTACAGTGTGTGACAGATGCCAGTTGTCATTTATTTCACAAAAAGGTAAAAAAGAATACATTTGCAAAATCGATATACATAATTAACACCAATACAATTGTTTGTTCTTACAGTTCACTAATGAGACTTGAAGTTATCCATAGCCTAAATCAATTTTAAAAAGGGACATTTTTAGGTCAAAGTTGAATGTGATTAATAATATTGTTACATCAAAACTGTCTCGTTACTCATCCTGAGAAACTCTTTTTATTTATTTCCATCCATCTCTGGACTCTACCAGCAGCCCTCAGTGATTGTCAATCTCTCCATCTAGATCCACTGTAATAAAAGGAGCTCCATAAAAGCAGTGTACATACACACAACCCCTTGGGTGCTTCAGCTCAGACGTACACTCAGAGCCAAACACAGGCTGGAGAGGCGAGGGAAGTGGTACAGTAATTAACACCAGTGGGCCTGAGTTCATGTCTTTGTCAACAGTTTGTGCTCAAATTCAGAGATGCACACACACTGTTCAACGAGTGAAATCAGAGCTGAACAGAGGCAAAGCATGGCTCACTGCTCCTTTGAGATAGAAATGATGCTTAGTTATAATGTTAGTTTCCCTGGATGTGCACTGAGGGGACCTCTTTCACTATATCAGACACAATCTAAAGCCAGCCTTAACATAAAGACTCCCAGCAGAATCCACAAAATATCTGTCTTCAGTCAACTTTGATTTTGCAATTTAATAAAAATTAGCTAGAGCACAAAACCACAGACATGAGCAATGTTTAGGAACATACTGACAAAGTGAAGTCACTATAACTTTACATAGAGGCTTTGCAAAATGACTCTTTAGTCATGAATTTAATATTTTGAAAGTCCTCCACAAGAAACTGTTTACAATCATAACCAGTTCCACATAAGAAAACATTACCATTGTCATTACATTAAACTATCTGAACTATAATTAATAAAGTAATTATAAAAAGGTTGCATGCAGTTTATGATTGTGAAACCTACTGTCAATAAAGAAAGTGACACACCCTATGCAGAGGCACACATGCTGAGCCATACAAGGTCAACAATGGCCACATAGGGTTTGACATCTGCTCAGAACGCAGCTTTGCATCACATGAGACCTACACACAAATGCTTGCACTAATGACTGTGTTACCGACTAATAAAAGCACTCTAAAACTTATTGCAGCTAATTCTTTTAAAGGGCACAACAAGAAAAAACACCCAATCATCTACCTTTAAAAAGCATTTACTGAGCAATTTAGTGCCTCCAAAAACATACAGATGAGATATTAATGGCATACTGTGTCCTCTCTGACCTTTTAATTATTCAGATTTGTGTACAAAGCAAGCATTCCTTAATTGTATTAGCATCCCCCAGGTTTACTTACTGTTCCAGCGGAGAGAAAAATGTGATTCAGCGATAGAGGAAAACAATGCCCTGTTTTGTGTATTCATAATGCTAACTGCTTGAGTGTGTGGTGGCCTGTGTGTGCTTGTGTGGCTGCAGTAAATCATTTGAGATTTATTAGCTCAGTTACCACTAGTCAAACCCTTTGACGTGCAATTATGCTCAATCAGCAAATAAATGATTTGGCTATTACAGGACATAATTGGTTATGGAACAAGTGCAATATATTGTCCGTCTTCTGGCTGCTGTTTAACATCCCGTCCTGCTCATTGCTGCTGCATTATTGCTAAAGTCTGCTTGGCCCCTGTTTGCCCCCGCATCCTATTCCCGGCTTCCTCTTTGGTTTCCTGTGTGCCTTTCCCCAGAGACAACTACAGATCCCTCCTCCCTTTATCTTTGGAGCAAAGCATCTGGAAAACAAGCCATGTCTCCACCCCTTTCCATCACATTCAATCATCCGCTTATTTATTCAGCTCTCCACCCTCTCTACAATCCCAACACCACCCCTTCTCCGCTCCCTCTGTCCCACCCACTGGCACCCCTATGCTCACCGTGTCTCAGCTCGCCACCATATCACCGCTTATCACAGGCCTGTATTTTTCAATTTCTTTCTATCTCCCTCCATTTGTTTTCCCCCCACCGTTTAAGCCCTGCTTGACACCTCTCGCTGTTACACTTTCACTCTGCCTTAGGGTGTTCTTGTCCTGGAATATGCTGTAACATTTGTGAAGGTGGAGGATAAAACCAATGCATTAATGCACCATAATAAAACTGCATGATGTAAAACTTTAAGCGAGTTACACAGTGTGTAACACAAGAAGAAAAGATGCTTATGCTCTTTTCACACTAGATCAGATTATTTACAGTTTTCACTATTGTTTAGTGAAACCAATTGTGGGTCTAAAAATCCTTAAATCCATACCAGAATGTATATTTTTGGAATTAAAAATTATGTGATGCTACTAGCTGGTAATGCAGTGTTACTTTAAACACACTTTTCTTGATCAAATGTGAGCAATTTCAGATACAAGTCTTAAAAAACAACTCCAAATACTGCTTAATGATTGGTGCGTTTTACACATCCACGAAACCTGGTTAGAATACAAAATGAGATGACATGAAACACTTGAAAACATCACTCATGCTTCATTCTCTGATCATTAAAAAGTCATGTTAATTGCCACTGCCAACAAGAAATTGCCAAACTGACAATAAGACCCAATTGTGGCATAAAGCAGTGACCTTCAGGAATGTTTAAAGGACTGCTTTTTAACAAAATAAATATGACTAACAACTGCTCTTGTATTTTTAGACTACTCTAGTTTTAGAGACCCCAAAAACAGATCCAAGCAGTTCACTTGGGTGGATCGCGTTGATTGGTGTCTTGGGCTAAGAGGACTATAGGAGGTTGAGGAGAATATCAGCCGACCGCCTCGAGTTCCTCCCACAATGCCGTTAATTAACGCTCTTGTTCTGGTTCAACAACCTCAACACCGCCGGCTTTAAGGGGGCTCCCATAGATAGTTGCTTGGAAGAGAGAGAGCAGAGGAGAAAGAAATGACAGCAAAGCAAAAAACAGAGTGTGACCTTTGACACCTGTACTGTATTTTAAAGCTGCAACTGTCTCATGCAAAGATAAAAATGGGACTCATATCTGTAGCCTGTGGAGGAAGATGTAGCTGTCTCTTTATAACCTGGCGTAGCCACACAGCGCCGTACGAGCTGCAGGATAAGATGAGGGCCCAAGAAAATGTTGAGCCGATAAGAACTGGCCTCAGGAAATGCAGACACTGACAAAAACTTTGAGTGCAGGGGAGCCAGAAAGCCAAATGACAGCATGGTCGGATTTGCTGAGTAAACCACCACACCCTAATCATCACAGCAACTGCAAAGGATGGGCAACACTGTCCAGATTTAAACACCTGAATATTCTCAATTTCGAGGTATATGCCATTTTATGCAGAATGCAAATAGATTGGCCTGTAATTATAATTTCAACTTTGTTTTTAATTATTGGACCATGAATCTGAAAAAAAATTTAAATAAATATTAGGTGTAACAACAAATATTACAAATTACATACAGTAAATGCAAAAACACTACACAAAAAAGGAACAATCAACACATATTTGATCAAAATGAGACAAATACAGTACAGTACATTTCACCTCAAATGTATTTTACTCCACTAATTTAAGAATTATCTCTGATGCACTACAGATTGTGTGTTGGATGTGAGTCACAAAATAATGTAATCTAGATTTTAAATCAAATACATTAATCTTCATTGTTCTATTGTAGAGGTGGAAAAGTGGAAAATCCTCCTTGGAGAAGAAGATTTCTCTGCAACAGTAGTCAAATTTCTTAAAGGTCTGTACCCGTGATGCTGACTTTGTGAGCTGTGTGGAAAGACTATTTTGATCAATTTCTTGGGGAGCTGACATTGTGTACAGGCAGCTCAAAAAAACTGTGTGCTCCGAGTTATGCCGCATATGTTTGAATCTCAGAGGAGAACCAGATAAGAATGAACATGAGCAAGAATCCCCAGATGCAATATATTATCACACATCTATTCAATTCTATTCTATTCTTTTTGATCTAATTTTACCATGTTTTAACTGTTCAATGCATAGCAGCAATAATTTTGAACAAAAGTTTTAGATTGCAATTCAATCTCTCCTTCAGTGCACCTTAATTGTTGAATCCAAAGCAGTTTTGTTATGGAAAAAAAAACTGCGTATTGTTCAAAATTTCTAATAACCACATAAGTGGGGCATTTATCTCAGCTTTGATCCAAGTTCTGAATAATACTTCTAAATACCAATTTCTTAATTCCAAGTAAGAAAAGAAAATAGTAACAAATATTTACTTTTGCTTTAGATCCTTGGGACCCAAAGTAGAAGTAGCAACATAAAAGGCAGTGAAAAGGCAAACTACAAAGCACAGTTGGAGAGCTAAGTAAGAAGCTAAGACAAATTAATTGTTAGAAAAACGGTATCCAAATCCGTACACATTCGTATATTATAACATACAGGAGATACATCTCAGCATCTCATCTTTCGGTCGCCATTGACTGTAAGTGTCACTAATCTGTGTTTTATATTCTTCTACCTCGCATTTATGTTTAGTATTGCCCCTTCTCCCCTTTAATAGCCCTTTGTGGGTCTCTTGGTGGGGCAGTTGACTGTAGTGAGGCTCTCACTGCAGTAATACAGTGTTATTGCAGGAAAATAACTCACTTTTAATGTGAACAGGTGCTCTGTAGTCCATAGGCTTATGCTCATTGTGACAAATGATCCAAGTCATCCAAGACGTGCTATCAATGATTCAACCGTCCTGAGAGACTGTTCAACTTTTTGCCCTATTTTTTGACCAGCCACAAAATGTGTCATGCAGCATTCGTCACTAGAGGATTTGTCACGAGTTTGAAAATCATTATTAGTAAGAGACTTCTAAAATGAACTCTAGATGTGATCAGTCAACTATAGGAATCCAAAACAGACAGCACAGCCATGTTTGCTTATTAAAATGTTACAGTGTAGGAAACACAGCTGTTTTTTCTGTACTCTCAGTGGAAAATTCCCTTCAGTTATTTCTCTCAATAAATGCTGCTTTTTGTAAATACCAATAAAAACATGCTTTTATCAAGGCTTTTATCAAGGCTTCATAAATATATATATAATCGAAATGCATGTATATATTCTGTCACGTGAAAGTAAAACATGTCAAGTTTAGTTATGACTTTGATACTGACACCTTAAGTAAGTATTAATCCAAGCTGACCTCCATTTAAAAAAAATATTACACAATAAGCAATACAGTAAGTAACCCTTGCTTCGTTAGTTACAAACTCTTCAAATGTGCTTCAAACATCCACAACCATCTCTAAAAAACATCTAGCATCTCGACTTAGCAGAGCCAAAATGATAATCTACTGGCTTTGTGGACCCACGTCAGACTCACTTGGTTTATGGTTTATTATTGTACAGTCCATGGTTCAACACATTTTAGATGGAATAGCTATGCAACATTAAAATGCCATACAATATTTGAGTAAGTGAAAGAGGAATAGAGGCAGAAAAATACAAATGAGCTGCTGATTATGCAGCAGAATTCCTCTAAGTAGGTTTTTTGAAGAACAAACTGTTAAACTAAAACATGTTTGCACTGCAAATGCTATTTTTAAAAACAGATTATTTTCAGACCCACTATTTTTCCCGGGTGCCATTTTTTTTCCTAAAACATTAAGCTCTAAATAACCAGCAGAAAAATGCCACCATTGTTACACGGGCATCCCAACATAGAGAAAGCTTTACATTAATCATGTAGCTGGACTACGTCAGCAGTTTTGTGAGGCTGCTTTCTCAAGGTCTATCCATCAATCCTCTCTCCCCGATGACCGCCAGCACTGCTAAGGAAGAGGGTGGTCTTCATCCTTGAAAATCCCACCTAATGCTTAAAAAAGCACACACTAAAAATACCTCCTGTATGTAGTTCAGTACATCCACCAGTTTAATTACATGCCTACATTACATACATTACATGCATTTAAGCGTATTCATTTGTTAGTTGTTGCACCAAGAACTTGCACCTTATTTAAATATAATGAGGTTTCCAGAAGAAAGAATGGAGTGCAGTGTTCTGAGACGTCCTAAGCAGCTTTTAATGGCCATTAGAGAGCACATACGGGCCCCTGGCACTGTGGACAAATTAGCATGCAGTGATGGACCACCCCAGGACTCAGTGAAGTCTGAAGGAGATCCAGGCCAGGCCCCTTTTCAATGGTAACGCGGACAGGGCTGTGTGACATATCGATCGGGTATTGGCCACTTGGTACTGCACTGTGAGCTCCATCACCGTCGCAGTAACAGTCTGTCACTCCCTCTTTTCAGCTGGTAATTTGTGGTGCGCCACAACTTAACATTCTGCCCTACATTGGCAGCCATCACATTCAACAGAGGGTCACTATATCAAACGGCTGCTATGACAACAGGAATTTTAAGTACTCAGCTGGAGGGAAAATGCAAAGCCCTCTTCTTGCACTTGTCTGAGACCTGTCCTTCAGTGTGTTCTATTGTCATACTTGAACATATTAATCATTGTTTTGCCTTCATAGTGATATTGCAAACTGCATAATAGCATTAATATTTCCAAAGTGGCTAATTATGAGTAATTCTTAGAGGCTTTATGGTTTCAGCCGCTCCAGACTGAGTCTTATCAGCGAATCCAGATGTCCTTGAAAGTGAGAAAACAAGGTTCTGTCTACAAAAAGGAAGTAGAAGAGAGTTTTTGACTGTAACAGTAAAGTCATGTGTTTAGTCTTTGTCAGTGCAGATGTTGACATGGATAATCTTTGTATGGAGAAAAAAAACTGTATAGCTAATGATTCCGCTAATTGGCCGCAGTTAGAGACATTTGTATCAAACACCCAGTGAAAATATCGGCAGTAATGAGCTGGCGTATCTGATGATGAGGAATACTGCGAGGGAAAGGTTATCACAAAAGGGGAAGGGAGGGAGAGAGCAAACAGTCAGAAAGACAACGGGGAGGAGAGCTGTAATGCAATTTCTGTATTTGAAGATGTTGAACATTGGATTTTTTAGAACGATATTTTCTGGACTTAACTCAGCCTCTGGGTCGTTTAGGGCCTTAAATAAAATCAAATTCACAGCAAAAATCTTTCACAAATTGACTAGTAACATACATCTAATTGGCTTCAGAAAAAAATACTTAATAAAACTTTTTAACTTTCAATTATTCATATTTCATATTTTGTATTCTTGTATTATTCATCAACAACAGCTGATGAAATAATTTGTTAAAAACAATGCCCTAATTCTTTTTAATATTACATATATACATATATACATATTAACAACATATCAAATTTTGAAAAATGTTTGTAATTGTTTTCTCATTATATTTTCAACCTTAGTCTCTTTAATTATTGTTGAACTGTTGAACTCACCAAATAAAAAAGCATGATTATACTCATTACTAGACTAGGAATATAATTTTCATCTTGTTCAACTTATAGTTGTACACATCAATCTTCATACAAATAAGTTTGAGAAACTATCTTGAAAAGTTGACAAATATTTCTTGCAACAATCCTATTTAATGTCTAAACTTAAGTATAAGGTCAGTCTGAGTAAAGTTTTTAAAGCGCGTGTCTGTGCCCGTGTGGACTGGCAGGTCAGGTCTGATATAGCAGGAAAGCATGTGTGTGGGAGGAGAGCCTGTCTATTGAGCTGGTGGCTGGCTTCGAGTACAGCCATCTGGGAGAAAATCTGCATAGCCTCCTTTCTGTAGAGGGCAACTCGCAATTAAAAACCAACAAAAAGTTTTCTGAGTCCACTTTAACCTGTAACAAAATGTACTGTGAACAAAAAAACAAATATCACAGTTTAAACAACTTCAGGGGTGGCCTCTTATGGCCGAGAGTTAGAATGATATAACAAGACAATAAGACCTGCCATAAATAACAACAAAACATGATAATCAGTAAAGTATTATTTTAAATGTGGGGCAGATTTCTTAGTAGGACAAAAACAAAGTGAGACCAGAGCTGATTAGATGGCAATACTCAAATATCAAAAACACAAAAGCAGCAGAATGATAAATCTGAGGAAAGGGGCTGCTATACTGAACCATAATGCAATGGATGGATGGTGTTATTTTTACATTCTGCAAATACACATTTGAATGTTACTAGCGCGAGGGTGAACGCTGTCCATGGTGCTGAAGACTGACGTTGTAAAAACCATATATCAGCGGTATTTAAAAGTCAACAACAAATATACTAACTTACCTTCTTTTGTAACATAGAACTGTAATCTGGTCCTTTCTGCCATGAATAAAATTCTGATGTATCAAGAAGGACACTTTAAATACCCCAAAGCCCCTTTTATTTAAGTAATTCTTTGCTTTCTTCCTTTTATATGTTATATGTTGCCCAGCAATCACTTACTGTTAC
Organism: Neodontobutis hainanensis; assembly: GCA_024349245.1. Taxonomy (NCBI): domain Eukaryota; kingdom Metazoa; phylum Chordata; class Actinopteri; order Gobiiformes; family Odontobutidae; genus Neodontobutis; species Neodontobutis hainanensis. The sequence goes on along the minus strand of JALDNG010000086.1, from coordinate 1,134,840 downwards.
TCTGAAGATATAAACTGATCCTTGGCCTCTTTGTAATATCTCCTAGTAGGGGGTTAACTACCTACATTTATAAGGAAATAAATTTATAAATTTATAAAATTAAAAATTTAAATTTATAAATAAACCCCACATCCAAAAATACAAACAAAAATAACACTTCCAACTTGCATTTTTAAAGCTTTAAAGCTTTTAGATCTGTCCCAGGGGATTTATTCAGCTACAGTTGCAGCAGGAAATAAGTTTATGCATTCTGCAAACGCTATGTTTTCTTTTTCTTTTTGTTCATTTTGACATCTCAGATCCCAAAGCTGCATCAACCAGTTATTTCTAAACAGTCAAGTGTGTGAAGAAACTCCCCTGCAAACAGGTGGGCATAGAGTAAGTAATCCTAGCCGCCATCAAAGAAAATGTGTGGATTTAGTACTTTAAGCTCGGCAAATCTAAGAGGAAATTCCCAGCCTTTACCTAAAACCATGGTTAGAGCTATACGCCAGTAAGACTGAAGACATTAAACAGATCTCTTTAGGTAACGGCCAGAGTGAGTTGTTCATAATGTATTTGTAATGAAATGTAAAATTGGACTGGCTATTATAGGGTTATTAAAGTAAACCGTTTAAATTTACCAAACGTGCATTTCCTAAGTATAATTGCGATCAATACAGTTTGAACTAAGCCACACCCCAGAAAACTTTAAAGGGGGCCTTGACATTAAACCTACAAATTCTCAAGAGAATGAACACTGAAAAAATGAGAGATTAAGACCTTGCAGCTTAACCTTTTAAAATAGCAGGTTACTTGTGCTTCAGGCAGACAAAACATTTAATAACTGTGTCTCAGGGAAATTAAAATAAGATTACATTTGTGTCTTGATGAAAGTGAGAGTGATTTTTTTTACTTGGTTGTATGTGGTCCTTGTGTATACTGAGTGTATATTAACTGTCTGTGAGGACTTGTCAAGCTCAGAGAAGCAGTAAACTGTAAATGAGCAGTCAGTGGTGTGAGGAAAAAGCCTATTAAAAAGTCCTTCCTCAACAAATCACTATAGCTTTTAATACATTTTTATATACACTACATACTTTCTTACAGTACTATTATTTTTTTTTTCATCAGAAATAATTATAAATCAGTGAATGGCTATGCCCCAGAATGCACTGTACAACCCAAATGTCTGTCTCAAAAAATAATTATCAATAAAACATCTTTACACAATAGACTGCTCCTACACAGCTCTACACTGCATCTTTGAGTCTGGTCAGTTCTCCAGCTAACCAGTCAGAAATCTTTAACTTGTAATGCACTAACCATATACAAGAACTTATATTAAAACCCTTCTTTAATAGAATATCACTAAAAAATCAAAGTTGGGGCAGGAATAGAGGTTCACCATATTTTGGCGATCTAGACCTTCACACAAGTCCAATATAATTGACTCTAATCAACAGCTGCCATCTATCCAGTTAATCCTGCTCTCTGGTAGATTCCATATCTCCCATAATCCCTATTGGTCTCTGTGGTACTCTACTGAACACTGACAGGCTCCGGCAGCAGACTGACTATCCAAATCTCAAAATGGAGATCTAATTCTCAGGTTACTGCACAGAAGCCGCCATGACACTGAGGCCCAAGAGATCCATACATTAGCCAAAAAAGGTCTATCCATTTCTCTCTGTGCCCCTAGATTTTCTGCTTTATTTGTGCCCCCAACTGCACCTCACTATCAATGAATAAGATAAATGCAAGTGATTTTTAAGGTTTAGTGAAAAACACATTGTACAATGCAGGGAAAAAGACAGAAGAAACTGAGCAGAACAGACTGGTCAAGATCTAGCCGTGACCTCTGTCGTCTGTTGACAGCTCAGAAATAGACTGGAGCACTTGCCCTCGTCAACCCAACATCACAACAGTGGCAGTCCATGCAGTGAACCCTAGAACGCTTAGAGGTTGGTGTTATTAAAGTGAGAAGTGAACAAATGAGAGCATGCACCTAAAACCTAAGATCCGGTTCAAAGATTCGATAAATGCCCTTTTTTTTACCATGGATGTTGGAAACAGTCTCAAAACTGTGTTGGCTTTTGGTTTTGCTGTATTGTCTTTTGTAATGCACAAAACTTTGCTGAACTAAACAAAATAACAACTTAAGTTGGGGGCTTACAGCTACAATTGTTAATTTTTTTTATAAATGACATGGATCTTCATAGACAGGAAAGGGTTAATATTGTTACTAGCATCTACTGCATTTCTAATTAGTAAAGTGTGATAAAGTTTGACTTATCTTCAAATGTTAACCTTTCAGTTGTGTGTAAGGATTACAAATTGTTATGGCCAGCCTGTGTTAAAGACCACCTCTTTGAAGGTTACAAAGTTGAACTCACCCTGGACTGGTTTCTAACATCAGCCCTGAACTATCTTTTGATTTAAGTTTGTGGAAACAGAGCATAAGTAAGTCCTAATAAACTCATGAGGCACGGTGTTGTGAAGTCTACATGCAGCTCTTGGCCAATGGCAGGGTGTGAATGTGTGAAAGTGGGCAGCATCAGACAGACATGGGAGGAAATGTCCGAGACCATCCTGTCACGGGGCAGAGTACAGAAAGCACTCTGTCGTCTTCTTCTCTTCATCAACCCCTCCTCTTCGCCCTCTGAGCACTTTCCACCTCTCGGCCGCTCCCCTTTGTGCGTCTGAGTGGTGATAATGGCAGGCTGTCCGTCACGCAAGCTCTGACCTAGATTCACTTGTAGAGGAGAAAGACTTTGTATTGAGTTGATGGGGCTGATGGGAATAGTAAGACCATCCTCTTCTGTCAGAACGCTGACCTCCCAGACAAGGTTTACAAGGAAGGATTATAGAGTCTGTGATTGTAGAGCACTATGCTACTACAGAAACAGTCTAGGGTTTGATGCAAACCTGGAGCAACCTGCTCATTAATCCAGTAACCCAGAATGACCTACAGACTGATTTATGGCCAGCAACAGTGACAAAATGCCACTGAGACACTGTTAACTCAAGGAAAAACACAGGATCTTCCATTAGGACAAATTGATTCAAATCTCTGCCAATCAGAGAGACTCTCCACAGCCCTGACCACATCTTACTGCATAGCTACAGTTACCAAGGAAATAGAAAAATAGCAGCCGGACAGGAAAAGATGGGTGGATACATGCAAAAAGATTCAACTAAACCAAAATATGCCAGGTACAAAAAAGAGTCAACATACTGTATATTAGATGTTAGATTAGTGTGGAACATACATACAGTGCAAGCAATGTCAAACAATAAACACTAACATGCTAAATCTTGAACTTAATTAGTCAGAGCTTTAAAAAGGTTTGCATGAATCTACAAGCAGCTACAGTATTTACATAAGAAAATGGTACCAGCAAAAGCAGATTCCAGTTTTACTGACATGTAAACTAACATGTTTGTGTCAGATCAGCTCGATCCTGCCTCCAGAATAGCCATTTCATAAGGGCTTTCTTTTGTCGTGTGCATAAAGTTAGTTCGGACTGTGTACTATCCACAATAAGCAACACAGTTTTTTCTCTGTGAAGTGTTGTTCACAGTTAAAATATAGAACCATTACAATTCACTGTGCACTTGCAAGGATGCTTATTTACAATGGGGAATTTGAGCTGTTGTAATGTATATCATTTTGATGCTCACTTTAAGCACTGAGGTAAGCGTTGTCGCTCACCCACTTCCTGTCTCCTTCATGTGTCCTTGCGTGACTATGCCATTGCAGTGTGCTTCCTTGTTTCTGAGGGAGATACACTGAGATCCCAGTGTGTGGGGGAGACTTCAGCCTGGCTCCTCATGATTTTTTTTTGCCTATCTCAATCATCCACTTTTGTGCCATTCCTCCCACTGTCTCCCAATTGCTCACTGCTGTCACTAACAAAATCTCACTCTTTCGTTTAGACAAAAAGGGCCATTCTCAGACTGTCACACAGATGATGACTGACAGGAAACTCAGGCATTTGTCGCCCCAACTTGTTCAGAATCTCTTTAAAAGTCGAGTAAATAATGCTTTGAAAGAGTTTTGTGACAGTAGAAAAGTTTTGTTATATTGGAGGAAAGGCTCAGTGTTGGGTCGGTTATTTAAGTTAATGTGACAATGTTTTTTTATTTTATGTTATTTATTTATTGGAGAGACTACCTCAACAAATTATGAATGTCACAGGTAATGAAGTACTTCACTTCACTGCGTGTAGTTATACAAACAGTTGTACATTATATCATCACATATTTTCTAAACATAATCAAGTTTTTGAAACACCCCTGGAGTCAGCACAGTGTCTGCAGTTTTACTTTAGCAAAACAGCAAAAACTTTTCTAAAAGGTTTTCATATCATCAAGACTTTAGATAATAATGATTAATAGTTGTCATGAACAACAAAATTATCAAGACTTTGAAACACCCCCGCATCACATTGGCGTTGTCTGTCATTGCTCATTGCTGCAGAGAATTCGCCTGATTGAAAGTGCTACGATGGCAGAACTAATTAACAGCACTGGATTGTCTTCTGCAGAGGTGTTGAAGTCATTACCATCATAATTCTCTGTCTATGTGAAATATAGTGGTTAGCAGCTATAGCAGCTGTTTGCGCTTATATCTGTATTGCCATCATGTTTTAAAAAAGTATGACATTAAAACATTGGGCTAATGCACTTAATTACATAATGCACAGGGAAGCAGCTGATGTGCGTGGTGTTTTTATGTATGTAACCAAGAGCAAATTGATTTTTCTAATACTTTGAGGAGTACTATCAACTGCTTTACCATTTGGCTCAAAGCTGTTTGAACATTTTCAGAAAAGGATAATTAACTTTACTGCCTGTTCAATCCTGGCCTTTGAAAGAGAGAGCAGCAGACGGTGACTTTAAAAATGAGTGGTGGAAAACAGGAAGTTGTGCATTGCTTAAATGTCTCCTCTTTTCTGCGGGACATAAAAAAAAAAGGTACAGGGGCATAAAACTGCACAGACCACCTACATTCACAAACATACAATAAAATCAAAGAAGGTTATGAACACAGGAACAAAAAGGTTTCAAACACAAAAAGTGTTTTACACTGCAGTGTAAAATGTTCTCTCTACTTGGCAGATAAAGTAGGCCTTAATGATTTATGAGAGGCAACAAAGCTTGCCAGTTGTTTGTTTTAGATAAATGCTACACAAAGCAAAAACAACATACTGATGACAGCAAACAGACGGAAATTAAGGTTTTTGGGACCAGTTTGCCTGTGCACTAGATTGCAATTTTAGGGGTTGCCCAAACGTTCAGACTCTGCAGTCCAATCCAGATTTGGCGTTAAAAGAGATTTTTGTATCTATGTAAAAGACATAAAAGCTTGCTCTAAAACAACGCACATGGCACTGCGATGCTCTTTTTTAACTGAGCCTGCTTACCTCCTGCAGCTGGATCTGTGTGTCCCAGAAGCAGGCCTATAGCCTGCCCATCGGGAAGAAACACCTGGTAGTCCTCACCATACATGGCCTCCTCCGGAAACGCCAGTAAACACCCTGGATCCATCCACAACCTGCAGCCTTGCTCAGCACTAGACTGTCAGCACAGAGACCTCTGTACAGTAATGAAACTAGCTGTATTCAACACAACTGCCCGCCCACACTAACATTACGCCTCAGTGATTTTGTAGTTGAACTAAAAGAGGCCTAAACAGGATGGCTGACAGTTTACACAGTGAACAGACACATAAGACCCATACTGTACCACTTGTTTTCTTTTTTCCACAGCCCACTGTGCTTCAATGCATTCTCCCAACATCTGCCTCTTGATGAGCTGTATGCTCATTCACAGTCGGACTCAAGATGAGCGCTTGGGGCAGCTCGAGCACTTCCTTCACTCTGCCTCAATCTTCCTCCTCGCATCTTTCCTTTTCTTTCTTTCTGAAAGGTTTTTGCAGTGAAAGGCCCAAGATGAAAGGCTGGCCTCAATGGGAGCCTGATTGCACAGACAGCGCTCGTGGCCCAAAGGTGCTACCAGAATTGCTCCCACAGAGTGGTTCAACCCAACAGTGATGCGCACTGACGTTGTCCGCAATTAAAACCTGTTCAACTTAAAGACACTCAACAGTTAAAGTTCAACAGTCTCCTGTGGTGCTATGAGGACTGTACATAACTGTTGAAAATTACATCAATAACCAAAATACCAACAGGACTTCTTCTGCAATTACTTTCAGTTAGCATAGCTCAAGAGATTTTTATGATTAACAGTGTCTAGATACAAAACTCACGCCTATAAAGGAAACACAGGGCCGAGTTTCTACTAAGCAAACAGATAAAGATGCCACAAATATTAAACTTGTTGCTGTCTGAAAACGGCCAGACAGTAAAAATCTATATCCAAGACCTTTAGGGTGGAAGGTACTGTAAGTGTTCTTAACAAACCAACAATACTTTAGTTTTTTATTCTAAGACACCAGAGACAAAACAAAGACATGGTGTGAAGTTATGTATCTAACCTTAAGCTTTTCAAATGGCACTGGTCATTTTGAACTGTTTGACTTGAGAGTTAAGGGTTAAGTGCAAATAAATCATCTAACAAATACTTTTTTCTGTTATTGTAACAACTAAAATTTGATTTTAGACACAGAGCAATCAGAAATGCAATTATATTTGCCATTCTGATGCCAGGTAATAAGTTTAGGCAATTTCCTGAGGTATTAAAATACAGAAAAAACTCAAAAGAATACAAATAATGAAAAGCAGATATTTGATTATTCCCAAAACAGAACCACACAGTAGCACAGAGCATCTTCCTCAGTATGTCTTGGTTATAATAAAAGCGCTGCCATGTCTGTTCTATTATAAGCGAGGCTGCCGATCAATAATGCAGAGTGAATTTGCTGTAATATAACCACAAATCTACTTTTCTTTCAGTGGTTGAGCAAAAACACATTTTAAATCATGCTAAAAAATACTGCTGTGAATGTTCCCGAGATCAGAAAGTAATTGTCTGGTATGTCATATTTACAGGACGATGGTTTCTGTTGATTTGTAGATGACAATGCATTGCAATACGACTAACCTAGGTAATGCTAACGTTTTAGCGCACATTCAATGGCATCCAAATCTACAGCAAAGCAGACAATTAGTTCTCTAATTCCATACATATAGTAATAACCCCTAAGCCCCTTTAGATATTTGAGGAGGAACAGAGGATTTTCAACCTAATTCTGCCAAATGCATCTCTCATCTCGTATCTATCATCAAATTGCCTGTTTTTTTGCTTCAGTCCAATTAAAGCGATTATGTGTCAGAGAGGGAGGCATAATATAATGATTATGCTAATTGTAGTAAAAGATAGACGTGGTGCTTTGTGGGTAACGCACAGGTGCACAGCTAGATCCAGGCGTCATAAACCCGAGCTGGGGATTTGGAACACAGATGGAGAGGAATATATTAACACTAAGGGCAGACAAACAAGTGATAAAAGACGACCTTTGAACTCTCTGAAGCAAGTAAAACCGACAGTAGAAGAGACGAAGCAGCACTGATCCTGTGAGCAGGGTTTACTACAGAAATATATGCTTTACTGTAAAGACAACTTCAGCTTTAGCTAAGAAACTACACAGCAGCCTTAGACAGCATAAAGAGAAAATACAGAGCAGTTGAAAACCTAAAGCATGTCTGGCATCTATCACACCCTCACTAATGTCTTTTAGCGTATACAAAAATGCTGTTCTCTTTTTAACTTAGCGCTTTGAGCATGATGATTACTTACTCCTTGCGCAGAAAAGCAACCAGCACATTAAAGCCTCTCTTGGCACTGAGCGTAGTTTGAGTGACTGTATCGACAGCATAATTAGTCTGTTATTGAATTTCAAATTGTTTAAAACTCAGAATTTACAAGCTCAGTCAGTCCTGATATTTTCACTTCTTTACAAAAGGAGTTCATGCAAGTCTTTTGACATGTTATACAAAAATATTAATAACATTATAATAGTGCTACTTTTTGGTCTCTTGCTGAATTCCTGAGACTAATCAGCACAATGCCTGTGCTGAAAAAGGCACCTGCTTTTAACAAAAGAATGGTGTACATTTTCTTTGTTTTGCAAGTGAGATATTGCAAACAAAGAAAAACGTGTATTGTCCACTACTGTAGACTCAACTAAAAATGTAGAGCATGTAAAACCGGCACACAATATGAGCATAAAGTCTAGCAGTGGAGCTCCTATTTGTTTTATTACCAGGGAATACAAACAAGGAGTTCAAACAAATCTTTAATTTTACCGCAGACACATAATCGATGTTACAGATTTATTATTTTAAAAAGTTAGTTGTTATTTCACTGGTGCTGTTTTCTCAACAAGCCTTGCCTTTCATAAAAAAGAGAAACATGTTATCACAACCTATGACAAAACCCATGTGACGATTCTGCAGTAAAAAATGCCATGCAGTCCAGAAAGGATTCCTAGAACTGAGAGCTACGACCTCCAATCAGATTAGATTTATCCCGATTAAAGAATTTCAAAGGTTTTAGTTTTTTTCATTTGGTTTTCTTAATGAATTTCTATAACAATTGTGTTTTTTCCTGAGGAATTGTTTTCATAATTACAGGGTTTGGAGCTTGTTACATATGTTCTGTCAGGGTAACAAATGTTATTACATTACTTACTATTTTTGATTTGCTGCCCATCCCCACCACAGACCACAATGTAAAATTGCTGACCAGAAGACCCATGAGTTTAGGCAAGCAGTGCACCATGACGGAGCATTTTAGTGATGTATGGATTGGCCTACAGGCAAAGACATGTAAAAGAAACAAAGGGCTGTTGCAACAAAGCTCTGCACGGCCCTTGGCTCCTGTGTCAACCCGCCTGCACACAAACACAGTACAGGCAAGAGAAATCAATGCAGACTCATGCTATGCTCACGCAGCATCAGGTATATTCGACCGTGAAAGGCGAAACAAGAAACGAAAGATGGAGCAAAAGAGAGATGAGTTGTGGAAGAGAGCGATGAGGCCCATTTTAAAAGCAGACACGGCTCCATTGTTATTAGACCGCTCCTAGTCTCCCTCCACTGCCCAGCGGTGATGTGACCTTCCTCTGTAAGATCATGTTCTACTTTCTTTCCAACTATCTCCTCTTTTGTCAAGCAGAAATGATTAATCTATTTCAATCCAGTCCATCTATTGCTTTCAATCAACTCTGCATTGTGCAAGTGCCATGCATCATCGTCGTAACAATGCAAAGCTCGACAGGATAAATTAAGTCTTAAACATCACTATCATCGAACTTGTTTGCATTTTTCATCAAGTATAGAGCTATGACAATGACAAGTGCAGGTGACCAGCATTCCCGAGGGATGAGTGACATCTAAAGGGCGCTGCTTGCCTTTTCGGAGACATCTGCAGCATGTCTCATTAGAATTCAGCTATGAATCATTCAAAAACAGCCGGCTGCCATTACCACAAACACACAGGCCACACACATGATGCACACATCCGCTTACACTCTGGGAGCTCTGCTAAAATACATACATGACAAGCACTGCAGGTCAAAATCTGTTGGAATATTGTCCAATTGCAGAAGCAGGTGCTAGACAAATTTTTGACTAGAGTCCGGTGATGTCCAAAAATATGCATTTTCTTTATAAACAGCCTTGCAAAACTAATCTCCAATCATAGTTGGGTTTTAGAAAGTGCACATTCTAGAGGTAATGCCATATCCATATTACATTACCATATTACGCAGGACTCAGCAGTGCTTAATGAAACATTTAAACACGCAAAAAGCACTTGGTTTGTCAGAACCAGTATAGGCCATATTTACAAAGGCCATAAAAACTCTGCATTTTAAAAAACTGACTCTCATATATAATACTGATGAGGTGTCTTCAGAGAGATATGTTCCCTTTGCATGTGAATATCTCTAGTGTGGGCAAATGATATTGTGGCTTTATTATACGTAAATATGAGCCATTTAAATGCTCCTGTTGATTAGTGTTTCTCCAAGCAAATCATCAAACTGTATTTTCTAGCACTCCAAATGTGATTTCACTCTTTTGAAGCTGGAGCTTGACACATCACACAAGGTAGGAAAAAAAAAACAAGCCGAGCAGTTGTGCTGTTTTAAGACAACACTGGGAGGACACTGAGCAATAAGAAAGATCCCACAGTGGCCCAAACAAGCTGTGGAACAGAAGGTCTTTTAATGAAACCAGTAAATGCAAACTCCCCCCAGAGCAAACATCACATCAATAATTCCATGAAGTTATGAATATTTGAAGCTTTGTTACAGGGTGATTGTCAGTGAAACCAAAGTGCATGAGGAATTACGGTTGAAGGTAGTGAAAAAATAACAGAATTGGGGATGGGAGGGGTTGTCTGAGAGGATAATTTCAAAAACATCTTACACAATTATGTTCATAAAGCCTTGGATACCCCCAATCTTTACCATTCCCATTATTAGAAATGCAATAAATAAATATTACGAAGGTATGAATCACAGGCAGAGACCGTCTGCTTATGCTTCTCCATTAATAGAGCATCTGTTTGGCAGGTTCAGGAAGAGGCTGGGCTGGAGAAAAGTCCTGCTGCCAAAGCTAGAAGCTTCCCACTACAGCTTCTCGGCATTAGTAAACAATTCCTGCTGCAATCTTGAAGGTGGACCAGATATTTTAACATTACGTCTTTTGACATCCTGGTGTGCCAAGAGACCACGCAAGGAAAAAGATGGTGCTGCAACACTGGACAGACACCAGTCTCCTGTTAATGGCCAAACACTGGCACAGCTTACATACTGAGGGGACATGCTATGAGCCACACCTGTTTTTTTGCAGAGAAGAAAAAAAACAGTGCAAGACTTACTTCTTCCACTTAAACTGCCTGCAAAACACCCCCTGCCTTTTACAGATAAACATAGATGTGGGTGTGCGCCAGTGCAGAGAATCAGAATAGCTGCAAATACTGGCATATCAGATGCTCGATGCATAGTCATGGTGATACCGCATGCATGCATAATACTTTTAGAAAAACACTGCTTATAAGTGTAAAATGAGAAAGTCTGAAACATTCCTAGTCATGTGGATGCTTTTATTTTATCGAGGGAAATCTGACTTCACCATCCTTTAAAAGTAAAAGATGTGTTTATGTGGCAAACATAAGCAATAGACAAAAAAGAAATGGAAAAATCACCTATAAACATAGCTTATAATGGAAATATATTCATTGTCACGGTAGAAACTTACACAGAGGACACAATGTACAGACGTGTCCGTGAAGAAACATGCATGGCAGCTATGATTGTGTTAATATATACAGCTTCAAGGATTCAACCAGCATTTAACCCTAGCATCTTACAGATCATAATCACGTTGATCACCCTGATGCTTCACTTCAACAGCTAGCTCTTCGCCTCTCCCGTTTCCTAGTAACTGAGGTGAGGGGGGGTTGGTAGGACTGCAAAAGCCAGGTGACCAGCTTTTCAGGTGTCCATCAGTAGGGCCCAATAGTGCTTGGATTACAAAGAACCGAATAAGGACATGTATGTGCAATGTAAATTTCTTGTGTATGTGGCCAAACTTTAGCAAATCCTGATCTTTTTAGTACAAAATGTTGTTACTAATGTGTAATCCCATAGAAAACAAAGAAAGAAAAGGAGACAATGACAACCTTCAAATATCCTTGTGGTAACCTGCTCTGGCTTTGCCACTGATTACCTCGGTGTGCCGTCCTCAGCGGAGCTCCTGTTATGAACAAGGTCATACATTAGAAGACAGTTTTAGCTGCTGAAATGATGACCAACCAGTGACTCACTTGCACCAGCAAAATTTGCTAAAATAATTGAAAGGCTATAAAGTCTTTAGCGTCAGCACAGCCATTTTCACACCTTCAGCTTAAAACACAAATTCCTATCTCTGCTCACAATCAAAGAAAATCTCTCCACTGTGCAGCTGTCTTTTCTTTTGGATCACATATTGTGTGTTTCAAAACTGCTGATGCAATATGCACTATTTTAGAAGCCTGCGGTTTCCCATTAATGCTTTACACTGGAGAGATGAATGCCACCCAGCTCATCGACCGGGAGAAACAAAACACAGGCAGCATCCGGTGATCGAGGATACAGGTCTGCTTGTGGGAAAAAAAAACACGATTGACCTTTTCATATAATGCTGCTCTAACTGTTTATGGCAGTTTGTTTGGGCTCATCCACAGATTTCAGCTTCAATGGCAAAGCAGCAACCAAGACATTATCTTCCAGGCTCAGCTGGACTCAAGCTGGACTAATGCAATCCCTATCAGTTTGCCAACCAGTTACAAGTTATTGCATGTATATTAGTGGGTGATAACAAGCAAATGGGTTTTCTTTGGAGAAGGGTAGCTCCTAGTGGGGAAAATGTGGAAGGAAGGTGACTTTCTATTTTTCCTTCTTTTGCCCAAATTATATTATTTATGGACTTTCAAGAAATAATAACAATGTATATAAATAGTACATAGGTTCTGTATAGTCTAGCAAATATATATATATATATATATATATATATATATATATATATATATATATATATATATATATATATATATATATATATATATATATTATAACTAAGAAAGAAAATACCAGGGCATGGCAAGCCAAAAACATGGACATACAACCTTCTTGTAATCTAATTTTCTGATCATAGCCCATGTATTTTTTACAATCTGAATTCTCAATTTCCATCAATGTTTGTCCTCAGAGAGTATTTGTAAAATACAAATATGGGATTTCAATGTAATAAAAGCAAACGTTAGGAATTACATCTTCCTCCCAAAAATATTGGAAGCTGCTGGCCTATAGACCATAGAAGGAAATCTAAATTATAATCAAGCCCCACGGCAGTCTGGAGTGATTCAATGTTCCATTCTCCAAGAAGTACTCTTTCGCTACAGTTTTTGAGTCCACTTCAGTGAGTGAGGGTGAGTAAAAGAGTAGTGTTTGGAGAGTTTAACCAGAATAAGATGGTATTCTCTGGTATTTGAATCCAGTAAGAAGGAGAAGGGAAGCTAATCTTCACCTTAATCATCAGTGCTGATGAGTTGGTGCTGTTGTGTTCCTGCCTGAGCATCTGAGGAAAGAAAATCAGAGGTGATGGAAAGAGAACGAAGAAGGAAATGGTCTTGGAGGGAAGTTTTAAGAAGAAAGAAAGCTATTACTCTAGCTTCAACTGATAACCACTACTGTCATCATTTTCCTTTGACTCTCCCTGTGTCAAACGTTACTCTTATAGCAATGCACCTGCAACTTTGAGGAATGAATAACTAGTGTAAATCCATGGAAACTTAGCTGCCACGCCTCAGGAGATGTCATAAGTAACTAAACTTGTTCTAAACACTGTCAAGCATTTGCCTAGCCTTAAATACTTAATAGTAACCACAAAAAACATGTCCACATTACAGAACACAACTCGGTGGGTAGGGGAATTGTGCGACATGATCTGCATCGTCTATGTTTAGACTCCTGCTGTCCTGTGCAGCAGTTGAGAAAGCAGATGTATTCGAATCTGACACTGAGCGCCCCATTTCTCATGAATGCATTAAGAGCAGAGTGTGCACACAGCTATTTCAGTCACAACAAAACACCAGGTGAGACTCAGGCAGGTATTAGACCTCTTTGTTCCACCATTTGGTTCTGGAGGGCTGAGTTATCATTTGAAAGCTATAAGAACAAGAAGCCCGCTGTGACAAACTGGGCCTGTGCTTCATTTTCATATGAACTTTGCTTGACGATTTTTCACTTGTGAAACATCTGTGCGCTAATTGGCAGAGGCTAGGTGTAAAACAAAAGACCTGCTTCATCATTAACTAAGGTTGTGTAAAAGCAAATAAATGCTTGACTTTGAAAGCATAAATAACAAGTCATCATCACAGAATATGAGAAAGAATAGCGCCATAATAATCTATAGAAAGTTTCACAATGATATAATTTCTCGGATATCTCTAATAGAGGGGAATACTCAGGGGTGCACACATTTTTTATCTTGTCTTACAGCCGTATCTTTACCTATTATTAACTCACTGTCTTCTCTCTTGGGGATTTGCTGAAACCAAGCACTGATCCAATAGTGTTCTCTTCTTCCCAAATTAAAAATCACTACACATTACTGAATGGATCGCACTAGAATCATCAAGTAGAGGCCAAGGACTTGGGCTGTCGAACAAAAAACAATTCTGACTGAAAAAATAAATAAATGCGACAAGCAGCTGTCTCAAGGATGTAAACAGAAGAACAGTGGAAATGTTTTAAGGGGAGACTTGAGAATGCTGCATCATTTCAGCATTCATTAAAAAAGTAAGCATGCTGAAAAGATGTTGAAAACAGATAAAAAGATGGGATATTTTTTCACTTTACTTAATCTCTTGATTAGTCATGTTAATAAAATAGCTAAACAAAATATGAACCTTCCCAACTTACATAAAAGAGCAATATTGAGTGTTATTGTTAGTTCCTTGTTGTGCATCACTATTGCACAACTTTGATAAATGTATCCAATATTTAAAGTCTTGAATAATTAATGAACTTGAGAGCTTAGTAGTGCTTAGTGTGCAATAACTTCAAGATACTCTTCAAAGACATGACTCCGAGTTATATTTATGACAGGTTTCTTGCTATCCCCATAAACAAGCTTTCACACAGAAATACTGTGTACAGATGTGCACATAAGCACATTGTGGGTACACTTAGAGTATGTACAACTTGATGTGAGAAGAAATCTGCATGAAGCAAAGGGAACATAAGGAACAGCTTGCTGCTTTGGACAGAAACGCTGGCATTATCCCATCCACAATCACTATGTGTTCAACCCCATTTATGCACGACTGATTGTGTCCTAGAAATTCTGCAGTCTGAATACTATGTTAATATTTTGTTTAGCTGATTGATTTTAACATCAGTACAAGTCTGGCAACACTATTCCCAGCAGGGGCAATTACTCCATAAATGCCCTAAAATCATGCAGCGTCTCTGTCATAAAGCATTGCATCATCACCAACCAATCACAAGACAGCAGTCATGGGGCTTTGTGTGGCACATGGTTGGGATAAAAGCAGGTGCATATCTACAAAAAGGACAGTAAGACTCACACTGTCATTGTCTCTATACCAGAAGCTTAAAGCTGCTTTTTTGTCGACAAATATTTATATCTTATGTAACCTAAAACCTCTGGTATTGCATTTCAACAAAAGCAACAATACAAATATGGTTCATGCAGGTTTGCTTACTGAGTAAACATCTAATAATTCCCCATGTCACCTGACTAATGTTTTATTATTGTTCACTGGATGAAAAGAGAATAAGCAGAAGCCTACAACAGGTGCTTATAAACAACATCTTTATATTCTAAATTTTTTCTTTCAGTAAATAATAAGAATATACGTTATTAATGACAAAAAATATATATATACAATGTAATCATAATTTAGGGCTGCCCAATTATGGGAAAAGTCATAATCACAATAATTTTACGCAATTACTCATTGACTCATTGAAATATGTTGAATTTATAACAAATTCTCCTTAAAATAAATAATATATTTAAACATATAAATAATTCTTGTGGAAAACGTGTTGCAAATCTTGCACACAATGTGTTTTATCATGTGTTCAGGCCCAAATAATGTGTAAAACATAATGTGACAATTTGTAAAAATTTTATTAATTGCACAGGCCTATCATAATTATTGACTGTCTTTTTTAATGATACAGAGGAAAGTATTATAGCTACATTTTAAAAACCGATATTGCTTAAATTAACTATAAATATGTTTAATAGCAAGTGAATAATTTTGTATCCAATCATTCAGCATTTAGTATGACGGTTGCCTTTCATTGCAATGGGAGTATTGTGCATGTGCACATTATGACAGCAGCGGTGAAGTTATATTGTAGCTCTGCGGCGTATATATATATATATATATATATATATATATATATATATATATATATATATATATATATATATATATTATGTTCATCTCCATAGTGCATACTCATCACTGCCATGACTTTTTCATAGCTATACCATCCATTTACACACCACCTCGTCTCTTCAATACAAGGGATGCGGCAGAGCCCTCCCAGACACAATCTTGGCTCAAGCTCAGTCGAGAGGATGTGTGATAATACAGAGCTAAGCTGTGAACATACATGATATTACATGAAACCGTAAAGCCATTGGGATCTGGTGTTTCTGCAAAAAGCTTTAATAAGATAAGCATGAACTCTGGACAAGGCTAATACTAAGCTTTACGTATGACATCGTTTAATCTAATTCTTCATAGTTTGGCTTTGCAGTGTTTACCATCTACAACCTATAAAGATGCTCTTTTTGCCTACTAGGCACTGTTTTTATTTGTGTTAACAGTACTGACTATCATTAGCTTAATGCCTCAAGCTGCCACAAATATAAAACATGAATAAATCATGAATAAAGCTGAAAAAACTCCTGATTTCACATTCTGACCTAATATAATTCACAATATAAAATGAACTCATCTAGTCATTGCATCTGAAGTAATAGACAGAACTCCAAGAACAAACTTTACAGAGACAAAACCAATGACTTGCACATGTATTGCCAGTGTGAGTTGTTGCATGACTCTGCAGCTTGTGCCTGAATTAACAAGGGTCTTAACCAATTTCCTCTGTGCTTTGAGAGAAAGGATAAATGTGTCATACATATAACACTCCAAAAATAAGGACTCTCATTTAAGAATTAAACATTCAAAAGGTCAACAACAAAATTAGAACACGCTAGCGGAGTTAACGGCCAGAATTTTAAAGGTAATTTAAATGCCATCAGAAATAGTAGCTCACAGATAAACAGGTTTAAGGAGTTTAATATCACCCTGTAGTAATCAGTCCAGCTAATGCCCTCATCATTTAGACACTAAACATTGCACACAATAGATATAGCCACTCTACACAAATCTTCTGTATCCCAACTCACCTGACCATATCCATGACAGCCCCTTTTTTGGCTTCTGTTCCTTAGAACCTCCTTTTATTTTTTCTTTGTCTTTCATGTTGGCTGCCTTGCTCCTGCTCCCCACCAGCTACCAGACTGTCCCTGGGTGACGGTCATGCAAGCGATGAAGAGTAGGAGGAAGAAAGGAGGAGAATAGGAGAGGGAGAATGAGGAGTTGGGGAGGGAAATGAAAGTGGCTGAATTTCCAAGCTACATCAGCACTGTTCTTCTACTGTGAGCATTTAACCCTTACTTTAAAGTTTGTTTTTTATGACATCTTGTAAGCGTTCTTTTAAACCAGAATTATAATTCCATGAGCTGTTTGGCATGTTTTATCATTCCAGGTGTAACCTTGTGGTAATGGTAAGCCATTACCCCACACATGATCTATGCAGCATGCACAATCCAATAAACATGCAAAAAATTGTCATACAGGAGTCACTTTAAAGACTTTTAATTCCGAGAGCAGCAGAAAGATTGATGTTAATTAAGCTCAGAAAAAGCCAAGCTAACAAAACCAATCCAGCTATTCTGAAGGGAGAGGAAATTATTTAAATAATTTGAGATATTGGCTCAGGGGGATATAAGCATCTCAAGACGACCCACCCATTCAACCATTTACAGCACCATCCCCCATTTACTCAAAGCAGAGCTGCCAAGTTTGCTCCTTTACAACTAAAATAATCTTTTCTGGTTTTGTTGTGGTTGTTTATCGTCCAAACTGGACTTAATCTTTTACCGAGGCTCTTCAGTTGGGCCAACTCTTCTTCGATTCTACCACAATGTTAAGAATCATACACTTAACACTCACTGATACTTTGACAGAAAACGGTCTCACGAGTCACCTCACTCCTTGCTCACAGCCACCATCAACACCTGCTTTACTCACACCGCCTCTGCTCTACCTCAGCCTCTTCCTAACATTCAACACCCTTCCACATCTTACCTACTCCCATTAACTGCTCCTCAAGGGATGTCTCTCCACAAGCCCCCAGCCCAACCCCCATCCTCTGTTTTAGTAACACACAGTGAAAGCAACATTTTCAGCCAGTCAGAGAGCACAAAGCACCATATCACAGAAACACCTGCTGTACAAGTATGCATTAAGATAGGGTTGACATGCCTTGGGATGGTGCATTGCCCATGCTGCGACACGGACCGCTGCAGTTGAAAGTGATCGCGTTTCCTGTTTTCCCCTCCTCTTTTTTCCTCTCTCCTCCTCCCTGGCTTGCCGCTTTTCAAGCGCTTGGGTCTGTCCTTCCTTGTGCCGGTCCCCGCACTCCTATTCGTTCCTCTCCTTCTGCCGTCCTCCTTTCCTTTTGTCTTGCTCGCGCTCTCGATTTTCTCTTCGCTTCTGCTGGATCCTCCTTTTTGCGAGATGGCTGTTCTCCAGCGGCGGCGCTCCTGACGGCACTGCGCGTGTGTGACAGCAAGCACGTGTGGGATTGTGTGTGCGTGCGAGGGGAGAGACTGGGTAGGAGAGAGAAGGGCGTACTCTTACGCGATAGGTGCGCCGGGATGCTGTGCATGCCGGTGCACTTGTGCTTAGCAAATAAACCGCTAAGAATGGGGCACAAATGTTGCCCATAATAAATTCAAACTGCTCTCACTTGTTTTCTCCCTGCCTTTCCTCTCCATAACACGTTACTCTCTCTCTCTTAAAGACGCAGGGACCACGCTGCATTGGTACACGCCTGAGGCATTCATCTCATGATATGGTAATAACATGCAGTCTTGGGACATGGTCCGGTGTGGGACTCAGAAGCTGAAATAGCAGGGGGTGGGTGGAGCGTCTACTGTACCGGGAATATGGCATTGGAATGAGAAAATTGGAGGTGGGGACCGTAAGTATAGGGTAAAGATAGATGCAGAGTGAACACTTCAAATACTCTCTTGTGACAACAGTAGCTAATGATGACGCTGTGTTAGGCCCCGGGCACAGTTGTAGTGGATTGGCATGGCAACCAAAAGCAGGCAGCAGCAGGTGAGAGACTCAACAGCAGCATCACTGAGGCATGTGGCAATGCCCTGTTGGGATCCTGTTTCCCACTACTCCTTGTAGAAAAAAAATATATTTACTATGGACATGAACTTGTTTTGAACCCCATATCATACTATTTACTAATTTATTATTTTTTTATGTTTATTTATTTCTTTAGTCCTTCCTTTTGAGTGTCTTCTGTTTATTGTATGTCAGTCCCCAGCAACCACATTAAATGAAGCCTTTTTGGAGCAAATTCACTCACCTGGCCCATGTATCATGCAGGACTCGGTTCCCCGTAGAGCAGTCTAGGTTCGAATCCCAGCATTAGACCACTTCCTTCCTAATGTTGCTCCCTTCTCTTTCTCCACTAAACCATGGCCCTATTTATTTATTTGAACATAAATATTTTTGGTATTGGACATAAGAAATGCATGGAAATAGAAACAACACTTGCATTAACACAGGTTAAATGTTAAAAACTTAAGAAACAAAATTGTCTTGAGAAAGATTAAATTATCTCCAATGGTAGGTAATGGATGCTGATGAATTTAAAAAGTACAAAGTTTAAAACAAAAACAGAAAGATTGGTTGTAAAACACAAAGAGAGGGAGATAAAAGAGCATGCAGTACATCTTCAATAATAAGAGTGATGAATAATGTATTGCTAGTGACTTACACACTGCACTGTCCATCATGTTACGCTGGCCTTCAGGAAGAGGCTTTATCTGACAGTCAGCATGGCGCCTTTCATGCAACAGCACACAGATTAATACATGCAAAAACTGTGTTTAGTGTTGCACAGAATAACTACATGAAGATACAGTACACACTAAAAAATAATGGTTCTTCAGCGGTTCCTCAGGGGTTCTTTGTGGTGGATATGGTGCTATATAGCACCACAACCATTTAAAGAACCTGTTAAGCCCAGTTTGGTTCTTCAGCGGTTCTTCAGCGGTTCTTTGCGGTGGATATGGTGCTATATGGCACCACTACCATGCAAATAACCTGTTAAACCCCTAATTCTTAATGATATTATAGTTATCCTAAAGTATCTTAGGTTTAGTTGGCGATAGGATTAGAAAAATTACATTAAAATACTGTGATTTTCCTAAATGCAAGGCACATATTCAAGGCCTCCACACAAGACCTTTTGACCACAGAAAATTTTTTTGTGTCGATGTGAAGTCAGATATTTATCGAAATGATGTCACAAACTTCAATAAAAACGTATATTCATATTCATCAATGCTTTTTGTTTGTGTAGATATAGGCTTCAAATCATTAGCCTAAAATGAGTGAAAAGTTCTGTTTAAAAACGTGTTTCAATTTCTACTAACAAAATGTGAAAATGTGTCAAGAATTTTTTTAGTTAAAAAATTAAATAAAAAAAAATTATATATATATATATATAAATATATATATATATATATAATTATTATATATATATATATATATATATATATATATATATATATATATATATATATATATATATATATATATATCATTATTATATATATATCATTATTATATATATATATATATATCATTATTATATATATATAATTATTATATATATGGGTAAAAAAAGTGACTCTGACTTTATCTTGTGTGGAATGTGTCTCACCTGCTGGGGGTAGGTTTTGACAAGCCCTTGTATGACCTCATTTGTAGCTTATTGTACCCGTTTACAGACATTTTGTGTCTGGATAAAAACCTATACGAGTATGCGCTGAATAGCGTGCACTGTGCAGTTCAGGTACACGTGAGCGAGGGCTAGCGCGGCATTCCTCAAAGAACACTCTAGAAAAACCGTTGGACTCGACGTCAATAAAAACCAGGACGACGACGACGAACACATTTCACAAAAGAGAAAGAAGATATCTTTCGAGGTGAGTGTCATAGCGCATACTGCGAGTGAAATATACAATTAACTTACTAATTAAGTTACTTGTCAGGAAACTTTTCATTGTGTTTTGCAAAGGTTTTACCGCGTTTTGTGACATTAATACTAAGATTAGTATTAATCAAATGTTAGTTGACTGAGGAGCTTGACCATACTTGTTGGCTAATAAATATGTTGTTTCACAAACACTGAACTGTATGTTAAGTTTAGTAATATAAGTGTAAGTTAACTGGGTCGTTTTTTTCTTGACTTTCTCCAGATATAACGTTATAACACTACCGTTTAATATCTTTTCAAATCACTAATAGCGATGGTCTAATTCCCCCAGTGGCGGGCTTTATAGCTAGCTGCATCGTTACCATGGATACTGTGTAGTCTAAAGGTGCGTTCACACCAAACGCGAATTAAGCGTTAAGCGCGAGTGATTTACATGTTAAGTCAATGCAAAGACGCGAATTGACGCACGTGAAAATCCTGCGGCGCGTTTCGGAGCTTGCTCTAGTAGTTTTATTTATTTTGTTGTTTGTTTTATTTAAAGGACTACAGTTGGAAGCAGCTATTCTACTCTTGCCTGCACTGTTTAAGGAGGACCCGGGGTTGCTTTTTGAAGTTGAGGTGAGCCATGAACAGTTGACTGAGTGTGAAGCAAGTCTAATTAAAGTACTACAATTATTGCTCATTTTGCTATGTAAATGACTTCAATGCAAACATTAGTTTTTGTTTGCTGGTCTTCACAAACTATGCTTTCAAAGTTAAGAAAAAATTACATTATTTCTCAGTTAATGGCCGAAAGTATGAGCAGTTGTATGACAGAAGTTAAAATTAATTATAAAACTGATAGTTCCGGGCCTTGATTCTGATTGGTTAAGCCTTAAAAATTAATTACTCAACAAACATATACCTGTGACTTAATTACATTAAAGGTACATGGTGTAGTTTAGGTGTATTATTAGCTAAAATCTATGTCTTTATAATTATAAAACGGTTAGTTCCAATCCTTGATTCTGATTGGTCAATAGCTGTGTTGCAACCACTCTTGGTTACCTGAACACATGTTTGCTCTTATTGAAGCTATAGTGGAGTATTGTAAAAGATTGAGAAAGTGAGTGTACTTTAATTTACAGTAGACATGTATTCAGGTCAGTCCTACATTCGTAATAAAAAAATTTGTAATAAAATAATCCGTTTGATTGTCCTCGGCGGCTATCTTGTCCTTTTAACACAAAGTTAAGGGGTTTTCCTATGCCTATAGTCATCTATCAGTTGCATCCCATTCCTTCGTGATAAAAAGTTTGACTCAGAGCCTTTCAATATAAATGTCCTTCTCTACCAATTCCAGATGACTCACTCATAAAGTTTTTGCCTCCATCTTTTGGCAAAATAATATATGTAACTTCTGTTGCTGTTTACGGCTGGACAGGGACTATTTTGCTGCTAAAATGCTTTTAGTGATTTTACTTTATGAAAGTTGAAAAGAAACATATTTTTTGGCTTTAACATTGGTATTGTGTGGCAACCATTTTATAAAAGCAATAAGGTACTCTAGGCAAGTGCTGTATTGTGATTCTTACAGCGTGTACCTGCGCGTACCTTTGTCACGGTCTTTGTTGCTGCATATAATGCTTAGTAACCTCTTTAAACCCACATTGCTTGGCAGATGAATAAATGTGTAATTTCTTTGTTGCTGGTCTTTATTTTATGAATAAAATAAACATTAAAATATTTTTATGGAGTAAGTTTTATAAATGCAATACGTTCTTTGAAGCCATGTTTTACATTGGATGTGGAACAGCAAGGTTCTCCGCTCCTTAAATTCACTGTAAACTGCTTCAATGGGCTTATTGTTTTATTTAACTATTTAAGGTTTGCCTTTCAAATAAATGAAGATGGTTAATGCTATTATCCCTTTTCCCTCAGGGCCATGCTCAGACCTGCCCTCCTGACACACCAACACCTAAAATGGTGCTGAAAGGCTGCAGGGAGGGTCATCCCATGCAATACAACCACATTGTTGTCATGTTGGACGGCCAGTCCATTACTGAGGAGAGCGAGGACATCTCAATGGCACTAGGCCTCATCCTTTGTATATATTTTCTGTTTGGGATCCAATATCCTAAAGGACTGAAAAAGACACTGACCTTCCTGGAGTGCGTTGTCTTAAAAATGAAGGATGCAGCCAGGCTTCCTGTCACAATTAAAAGAGTGTACAACTCAATCTGTGAGTAGTCTCTCTCTAGTGTGCAACTCAATCTGTGCATAGAGTCTCTCTGTTTCTCTCTCTCATTCCAATTTCTATTTTTCAGCCAGTGTTGTTAAAAGCACTGATTATATTTGCAACTAAAATAAATGAATTAATGAGGTAAAAGTGTAATGTATTTTCTTTCAGTAAGCTTTTATTACAGGGTTTTGAATCTTTCAATCCATGGTTTGGTATAAAAGTGTCATTTAGAAGCATATTTACTCAAACATTGTAGTATATGGCATGATAATGGCCTACTACCTAAAAAAAAGTTTCTATAAAGCACCATTTGACAAATGTGTTATAATGCTTAAGTTCTACATAGCACCATTTGACAAAGGTACTGTATAGCACCTCTTATGGTTCTACATAGCACCATTTGACAAAGGTACTGTATAGGACCTCTTATGGTTCTACATAGCACCATTTGACAAAGGTACTGTATAGCACCTCTTATGGTTCTACATAGCACCATTTGACAAAGGTACTGTATAGGACCTCTTATGGTTCTACATAGCACCATTTGACAAAGGTACTGTATAGCACCTCTTATGGTTCTACATAGCACCATTTGACAAAGGTACTGTATAGCACCTCTTATGGTTCTATATAGCACCATTTGACAAAGGTACTGTATAGCTCTTATGGTTCTACATAGCACCATTTGACAAAGGTACTGTATAGCACCTTTGGGAGATAAGTGCTATATGGCACTTAAAGTGGTTCCCCTATGATTACGAGCCAAAGAACCACATTTTGTGCTATTTAGCACCTTTTTTTTTTAGTGTGTATAAAACTGGGGCAGCAAGGGATGCAATACAGTTAAAGGGACTGGTCTGCATCTAAGAGTGGTATTTTTATTGCTTGAAGTTTCCCAAATTGCATGTGTATTCAAAATAAGAGAAAAGTCCAGTATATTTTAGATGACAGGAAGCTGAGGCATTGATTTTCTGTATTGAATCAATGTAAGAAGCTGCTCATTGCAGATTTTTAAATTGCTAGGTAAGCATCTTTGCCATTGTCTCTGCATGCAATGGCATCTTCTGCTTTACTGTCAGTTTCTAGAGTGATATTCCAGACTGAATTATTGGGGTGTATAATCAAACAATGATTGGGCTCTCTATAAATTCATGGTCTGGAGAGAAATGTTTGATTTCCCATATTTACAAAAGCCCAGTTGTCCTGGATGTCCTTCTTCCTTTCCTCTTTGAGCAGCCTCTGCTCATCGACCCAGAAAGTCCTCAGTACATTCTGTGATACAATAGATCTGCCTATGCTTCAGTGGAAATTGGCCATTGGAGGTTATTAGGTGGGGGCTGGGGAGCAATGCCAGTGAAAGTGTGACTATAGGACACAGGACAACAGGACAAGCATCCACGCAAGGTAAAGGTTTTGGTATTGTACCAGTGACTGTAGGAAGGACCAAGTTAACTGTCATAATGCATCACTTTTAACCTTCAGCCATGCACACACTCCATGTACTCCACATACAGGTCACTCGGATTATTAGTAATTTATAGCCTACTGTGTGGTTTTATTTCCATTATTATTCATGTTGCAAAACTGTAAAGTTGTAGGAAATCTTTGATTTGATATTTTATATTTTATCATACATATTATTTCTACAGGTGTGACTTCATTATACTTCATTATAATATAGAAAGATTATTATTAGAAAAGTAGGCTATATAAAAATAATTTGATAGCATATTACGTAGAGATATACTATATAAAAGGCTGTATATAAAACGTTTTAGGAACAATTAACAATACTGAATTATTGCACATTTTAAGGAGGGTATAATTTATGTAAAACTTCTATATAAAGTTATGTCTTTTACTTCAGGCTAACCATTAGCCTACTTAGCATCGCATGGCTAATGGATTACCAACCTGCTGAACAAAGTGCAAAATGGTCTACAAAAACTTTTACATAGATGCTCACAGTGTACTTAATAGCCTACTACTTAATAAAAAATGTCCGTTTTATATCGGTATTTATGCAGTTTCTTACCTTGTTCGACCTTGAATACAAACAAAAAAATTAAATAGCATGGATAAGCTAATATGTCACGTGGCTTTGTGCTGAAACAGAACAGAAACGATAACCTTTGGCATGTGACACAAATATTATTAATTAAGCAGGTCTTTGAGAACTGTAAGGTATGTCACCTCAGTGAATTTATGCCATGTAAAATAAAAATGTTACAAACTGATTACAGAAGGCTTTAGGGTACTCTAATGAAGATTTTGTGTGTGTTGAGTCATTTCATTATCAAAAGTTTATCTCAAATGAGGCTGACAAGCACGTGATTCGTGTCTAATAATCAGACAGGCTCATTATCTATTAACATAATAAAAATGGGTTTTAAATTAATAGTAGAATGGGCCACTTATTGAAACTTTGTTGAATTTCTTTTCAAACCGGAGGTTAAAGATGGGACCTGGGTGCAGCAGCAGCAATCATCTATTTTGTGCACAAACTGTGTTTTGAGGATAATGGACATGTGAAAATAATGTTCTGTATTCATTTTGAACTGACTGTTGAGTTGTTTTTTTCATGCACATTATTCATACAGAAATAACATGCAGACTTATTGGCCCCTGTTAGTCCACTGTCAGTCAAAAAGGACATTTTCTGTGTTACCATGGTGATGATAAAGGGCAGAGACAGTAAAAAAGTGGAGTCACTGATGAACTCAGCTTTCCTTTGCTGTGTGTGTGTGTGTGTGTGTGTGTGTGTGTGTGTGTGTGTGTGTGTGTGTGTGTGTGTGTGTGTGTGTGCGCGTGTGTGTGTGTGTGTGTGTGTGTGTGTGTGTGTGTGTGTGTGTGTGTGTGTGTGTGTGTGTGTGTGTGTGTGTGTGTGTGTGCGTGTGCGTGTGTGTGTTTGTGTGTGTGTGTGTGTGTGTGCATGTGTGTGTGTGTGTGTGTGTGTGTGTGGGTGGGTGGATCATAGACATACTGTGGTGGATGGATTGGATTTAAATTACAAGCCCAGCCATAGGCACACCGCAGAGCACCTTCTGTGACTTCTCTGTGCCAAAACACTGTTACAGGCCGCTGCTGTGGACATGCACAAACTGATTAAAATAGGCAAATCTTAGTAAATGCAACCTCAGATGAACAACAATTATTTTTACGTATTGCACTGTGCCATTATTTATTTAATGTTCCGTGCAGAAAAAATGATAAGTGTCATTTCAGTGTCCTCTACTGTTCCACCAACAACAAGAGTTTCCATGATAGGTTGTGTGCTGCGATGGCCATGGCGACCTGGAAGGATTTACTGTCGTCAGTGCTTTCCACTTTTAAATAATTGTTTTATGTAATTAGTATTATTTATATATTTTTTGCTTTGTTTTTAAGCAACTTTATTCAAATGAGCACTTTTCAAGAATAAAAAAACACCACTCTGGTAGTTTTTGCACATTGATAACAACACCTGATTCCTTTGGGTTGGTTTTAGAGGAAGCTGGGCAGAGTTGTGAGGTCAATGAAGGGTTAATGTGCTGTGAAAATAAAGGGTGTGAAGCCACACAAATCAAGGTACAATTTAGTGAATCTACAGAGAGACCACCTCTAAAAGGTCAAGTGTAACCCACAGTGGAGGGAGAGTGCAGTTCTACATATATTATACAAATTATTTTTTGCTGATTTCTGCGTTATTTAATATTCAGAGCACGTGTGAGGTAGACAGTGACA
The DNA here is from genome assembly GCA_024349245.1 of Neodontobutis hainanensis. Lineage (NCBI taxonomy): Eukaryota > Metazoa > Chordata > Actinopteri > Gobiiformes > Odontobutidae > Neodontobutis > Neodontobutis hainanensis. The sequence goes on along the minus strand of JALDNG010000086.1, from coordinate 1,108,042 downwards.
GGACTCATATTTTAACTAGTGATAAACTCAACTCTTCTTATTCATAATTAAAAATAAACCTTAGCTTTACGAAAGTAGCTATGATATTCTTTTGTCCACCTGTCATCAGAATATGGTTGAATGGAAATCTGGATGAGGATCCATGTCTTCAGCGTCTACACATGGCTGGCTCTATAAATACATAAAGTGCTGTTTCCAAGGTAACAACTCTGTGGAGAATAGGCCACCAGAAATCTAGATGGAGTGGGGACGATAAGTGGTCTACTGGCACTTTTACAGTCACGAGAATGCCTTCATCGTTATCTTGACTGAACCCCAAGACCTCAATACTCTAAGGTCCTGTACATTAAACCTAAAATGTTTTTTCTATATGAAGTAGTCCAATTAGAGCCACCCAGTACAAGAGCTATAGGTTTCCTCATTGATGTAATGACTTTTTTTTAACCAGAACTGAAGTGTGTTGCTATTTTATCTGACCTTCAAGTTGACATTTACGTTGAAATGGCATTTGATGTGACTTTACTGCACTCCAGTGGTTGCACTAAGATATTACAGGGGCTGAAGAATTAGCTTGATAATAGATTTGCTATTACAAACGACTGAAACCCAGATCATAAATATGTATTTATTATAGTGCATTCTCAAAGTTACAGGAGTTCTAAAAGCATTAAGACTTACATATGCACAAACTTCATTTCATTTGTATAGAAACAATCTTGGAAAGTTAGAACACAATGAACAATGTTTGGTGGGTATTGTCAAGTTAAAATATATTTTATCCTGATATACATATATACATTTGTATTTCTTGCTTTATAATTTATAGATGAAATACCTATCCCCATAATACCACAGTAAAATAAAAAAATAATAAAAATAAAAATTTAACAGGAGGAATGTTTGCTTTTCTTGAGAGGTTAATGTGGGTGATACACAGTACTGACTGGATTCTTCTTTGAACAACCCCATGGGACGTGAATTATGGACTGATAATATATTTGTCTGATGCTGTAAAACCATAGATGGTGTTGTTTTTCTTGCAAAGGTTTAAGATCTCATTTGTGCAAGCTTAGGTTGTGCAAACGACATTAGAAGGCTATACAGATCATAACAAACACCATGTTTAAATGCAGGATCAACAGTAATTCATATATAGCATAAAAGCAAAATCTAACAATTGAACAACTCATCACAGCACCAACAAACTGGTTTAGGGAATGTATAATCTCTGAAAACAATGTCGGTTATAGGCAAGTCCAACATTAACACAATAAACACGTTCTGAAGCCAATGGGTCCCAAGAGAAGTCAGACAAAAGCTAGCACCTGTCAGCTCATTCAAAAGAGAAAATAAAAAATAACCCCAACGTCCAAAAAGAGAAATATGAGCAACAAAAGACAAAAACAAAGTGGGAGCAACTTTAAAAATAAAACCACAACATGAAGAAGATGCACAAAGCCAACTATACTCTGATCTTATGATACCTTGATTTTATGTAAACATACACTGTAGCACTTTTTAGGATTTAATTGTTTTTTTTTTAGTTTGTTTTTTTTAAACAAGAACAAATGAACAAATGTAAATCTCCCAAACTAAATAGATTTTAAACATTCATTTCTGATAGATCTTTGCTTTGGGAAGACCAGTGCAGTTGGTTTTGATGGCACTGTTTCGATAAGAGACAGGTGTTTGAAAAATTAACCTTTGTTCAAGGCACAGCAGGCATGCTCCCACTCACATATGCACACAAAATCATTCATCCAATATTACTCATACAAACACTCTTTTACAGTACTCAGCTGTAAGAAAGCTCTTGCCAAAAGTCCAACATTTAGAAAAAAAGAGCGAGAGCAGAACCAGTGTAAACTCCCATCACACAGTGTAAACACAAACAAAAAGGTGGTCGGTCCATCATTTTTTCTTCAACTCATTTGAAAGCCATTCAAGACCCTCGTACAGGCCATCTCCACTTGTGGCACAGGTGGCCTGGATGTACCAGCTGCGATTGCGCAGTGTGTGTAGGGACAGTTTATCTGTGACCTCTGCAGCATTCATAGCATTGGGCAAGTCCTGAAAAAATAAAGACAAACAATGAATAAACAGATTGAAGAGAGAGAGTAATACTATCTGATTACAATATTTATCACAGGCAGGGTGAGTTTTAAAGCCCGTATTTCCATTGGCAGTGACAGGAACTCCAATATCAAGGTTTAGATAGCCCAGTAAGTTGCGAAATTTTTTTGGGGATGTGGGTTTACCTGTTTGTTAGCAAATACAAGCAGCGCTGCGTCCCTGAGCTCATCCTCAGCCAGCATTCGCATTAGTTCCTCCTTAGCTTCATTAGCACGCTCTCTATCATTACTGTCAATCACAAAGATAAGCCCTGAAAGCAGAAAAAAATGTAATGATTGAGTTTGTTAAAAACATTTAATCAGATTTGTTTTAAAGTTCACAAAAAGGCAATAAACAAACTTATCATATCTTAAATATTTTTTCTTCTAGAAGTTTATAAAAACAGGTAAATTACTAACCTTGTGTATTTTGGAAGTAATGTCTCCAAAGAGGTCTGATCTTGTCCTGACCACCCACATCCCAAACTGTAAAACTAATATTCTTGTATTCTACTGTCTCCACATTAAAGCCTGGAAGAGAAAGCAGATGCACAAAACATCAAGATGTTTAAGTACAACACACAAACTGATTGCTACAGTACATTATTTAAACTTAAACCATCATATATACTTACCAATAGTTGGAATTGTGGTAACAATTTCTCCCAGTTTGAGTTTATAAAGAATAGTTGTCTTTCCAGCAGCATCCAACCCAACCATGAGGATTCTCATCTCTTTCTTGCTAAAAAGACCTTTAAAGAGGTCCATAAAATTCCCCATTTTGGCCCACCTGACAAAAGATGAATGTCAAATTTAGCAACTGTGGCACTGACTTTTACATAAGTAGCAACCTGAGGGAAGAATATAGTCAAAAAGATATGCGAGTTCAACACACCAAGCAACATATAGAGTTTTATGACGGTTAATGTAAATATCTACTTACAGACACAACCTTTTCCCTTTTAGAAACCTACAGGCATTTATTTTAGCAGTTTTAAGAATAGCAGTAGTAGGCTAAATAGTAAATTTTTCCCACGTTATGGTCGTCCTTCAAAAAGATGAGGAAATATTGTTTAAATGGTACGGTCTGAACCGGTAAGGCAGGTTCAGGTAAGGGCAGTTTTTTTTTTTGTTTTTTTTTTTTTGTAATTAGTTTAATTTACTCCAACCGACTTAAGTGTATTTTTAACAAAACATTTGGAAAGACTATACAATGGTCTACGCCAGGACTCCATTATTCATTGTAACCCAACCTGACACCTTCATTTTGCAAAAAGGGTTAGGTCATAAAGAATGACACAAGCTCATTTATGCACTACCATATTCATAAACGCAACAACATACCAACAGACAATGCTTTGATACTATTGTGAGCTTATTTTTGTAAGCACGTAGGGAGGACGTCTTTCAACAACTCGTTTAACAGCTGCCAAGACTAGACACAGGTAAAGCAACAGTCCTAAAATTAATGTCATTTGGCAAAATCTCAAGATCAAATTGCTTAATGTACAAATGAAGACGATTAATAATAAACTGTTTTTGTTTTAGGAGAAAACAAAAATAAAAAAATATATAAACTGGTAATAAAAAGGCTGTCGTGGTGCCTAAACACACAGAAACAACAATAGACCCTGAGATATTAAAAGTATCTATAGGTTACCGTATTTTGAAAGAAAAAGTATATTACGCCCTTAGGATGAAACAGGTACGCTGGTTGATATTTCTGTGGTTGTCTTACCTGTCAGGTCCCCGTTCAACAACAAAATGGCGTTTGTTTCCGGTGAAGACGTTTCTGGGATTTGGAAAGGTGTTACCGGCGTCAATGGGTGTTCCTCAAGAACTTGGCTTTCTACTGCCTCCAAGTGGAAATGGATATATTGCAACATAGAAAGAGCAACAGCATCATTTTACCTCAAGGTCCATTTAAACACTGTTTGTATTGTCTATACTGCAATACCAACCACAAACCCCGTCACTAGAGGAGCACCTAGAGAAGAGACCTATAGAGCACCTAGAGACTCTGTCCCACTCAAACAGCTTTAAGGCAGTCTGCTTTTCTGTTAAAGCTTCTAAGGAATGGAATAGTATTTCAACTAACATCAGAGAAATTAATTCATATGGCTTTAAAGATATGTCTTTTCAAAAATCAGACTTGTCAGCATTAAACCCCTGCTGCTGCCATCTTGTGTTGAGTCTGTGCATGCATCTTTTTAAGCAATGCTGTATTTAACATCTGTTGCTATGTGTTTAAAAGACATCTTTAGTGTAACATTTGTCCTTTTAATATTAATAACTTAATGACTTATTTGTGCTCCTAATGGCCTGTATGTTATTAATCATGTTTCTGATAATGCTGCTCTGCTGCAAGCATGGGCCTGACTGTGCAGCTCTACACTAACCCATGTGGACTAATGTTACTCATCTATTTAACTATTGTTACTGTCTTACTTGTCTTGCTGCACTAAGCAGTTTGAACTTTAAACTTTAAACTAGTACTTGTAGCCAACTATTTTCCTCTGTACATCTGGCAAAGGACTACAGATGAAAAGTGGCCTCTTGGTTGTACTGTTGGTTAATATGCGCTGTCCAAAAATGTTAATTGTAGGCTGTTTTTGTGTAAAACTTTTGGTCTGTTTGGCCAGGCTGACTGGTAGACCACATGAAATATCCTAAACATTTGACCTAGTCAATTAGGACTGATCTATTGATTGATTTAATTTATTTTGTCTGTTTTTTTCTTCAGATAATCTTTTGGAGAGCGTTTATAACAGAGGCAATGCTTGTTTCAGATTGAAATAATAGTGTCTTCTAGGTTGTGACTGTCAGTCTACTCTATTATTAAAACAAACTTTATTAAAGGGAGCTGACAGGGCCAAACAAACCAGGATTAATCCAGAAGGCTCGCTACTACACACAAAACTATAGCTAAACCCTAAAACTAGAGTTTGTCATGCTCTTTGTATGGACACTGGAAAACAACCACCCTGAAGACCCACCTGGATGGCGTTACAGAGGGAGGTAACATCCAGTAACATTATTGAGACTCAACCCAATGAGGATGCCGCAAGAGGATGCGCGTATCACCCCCACGCCCAGTGGCGCGTCCTGCCTCCTAGCGGAACTCTGGGCCTGGCGCAGCAGATCCAGAAGTCTGTGTGTGCGGCCCCTTAAAGAGGTGCGCCGACCAGGCTGCAAAGACTTTCTCCGTTCAAGAATCAGCGAGATGAAGAGCAGCGCCAACCCGGCACCATGCGCTCCAGGCTTCCGCGGGCCGCCTGCTTATTGCGACTTATTGCACTGTGCATCCTTCTCTCGCACACCGCTGCTTACTTTGGGTCAGGAAGTTTACTTTTTTTTGCTGTTCATTTGCAATTTTTGTTGGTTTAAACCACGACAGGTGTAGCATTTGCAACGCGTAACACATTACGCACGGGTACTGTGCGTAAACAACCAGCGATATTACATTATTTTTGTAGTTCAAGCTATGCAAATTGTATGGTAATTTCTTACAATGATGCATGAACCCTTTATTCGAAACCAATAACTCCTAAAAGTATTTCTGTTGTTATTCAACTGTATAGGCCTATGGCAATCACAGGGGCATTGTGTCGCAACGTTATTATGTAGGTTTAAATAATAATTGCAGGAATTTTAACGTGATCCTTTTTTTTATAATTTTTTTTTTACTAAAGGCTGACGGGTCGGGAACCCTTGGTGTTTCTACCAGGTCCTATTACCAATGAAGCACCTACCGGTAAGGCTCACCTGAAGCAGTGTGAGCAGATGACTCTGACCAGGCGCCAGAAGAGACTGTGTCGCAGGGAGCCAGGTTTGGCTGAAACGCTGCGTGAATCTGTGCGTCTCAGCCTCTTGGAGTGCCGTTATCAGTTCAGGAATGAGCGCTGGAACTGCAGCCTTGACGGCAGAGGAAGTCTACTCAAAAGAGGTGAGTCGCTGAAGGATTTTTAATCCCACTTGGAGTTTTCTCAAGACGCACAGCGAGTCCGCGGTTTACACTTTTGTTTTTACAAAATGTATAGCATATATATATAACTTTTTTAACCTTTCATTGACAGCACGACTGGTTATATTTGATTATTTGCGTCTTGTTTTCTTTATATATTTTTGCAACTTTTTTTTTTACATAATTTGGATTTTTTGTTTCTGTCTTAAACTTTTTTCCAGTGAGTATTAGAATGTGCATGTTGAGAATTAAAGTCTTGCTTCTACAAAACACCAGGGTACAGCCAAAGTAATGTTTATGAAATGTAGGTAAATTGGTAGGTAGTCTGGTTTTATTAATTTTGAATGGTGGTGTTCATTCTATTGCATGCCCTGACATAAGAGGTCTATTGAACTGTAACACTGTGTAGAGCTCAATATGTATGTGAGCCTCTTCTCCAGCTGCAGTGCACTGGTTCTTTGAAGCTTATACATATGGATATCAGTGTGTGGGAGAGCATGAACAGGTCAGCAGAGCTAATGAGGGAGTAGAAAGCCAAAAGCTGTGGTGTGGCCGAGTGTGCACGAGTCGGAGCTGTGTGGTTATTTTTATCTGAGGAAAGCGCCCATTCCCAGAGGAAAAGGGTGGCGCGATTATCCACTTTCATCTGGGAAAAACCTTCCTAGTCAAAATAATAATTAATTGGTTTAAAATATACTTGTCTCTGAGGGAAGCAAACACCAGTGAGTGGCCAAAAAGAAAAGGTCAGTGGGAGAATAATGACGCAACACACAGGAGAATAAAAAAGGTTATAGTAAACCACGGCAATTTGTAAACATGTTTTTCAAATTTCTTACAAAACATTATGAGTTTGCATTATTTCTGAATCGTTTCGTATTTATGTCTCCTCTAATGTTTCTTCCCTCCATTTCAGCATTCAAGGAGACAGCATTTCTTCTGGCTGTGTCCTCTGCAGCGCTGACCCATGCCCTTGCTAAAGCATGCAGCTCAGGCCGCATGGAGAGGTGCACATGTGACGACTCCCCAGGTATCCAACACCGGGAAGCGTGGCAGTGGGGTGTTTGTGGAGACAATCTGAAATACAGCACCAAGTTTCTCAAGAAGTTCCTGGGACAAAAAAGAGTCAGCAAAGACCTGAGGGCACAGGTCGACGCCCACAACATTAACGTTGGAATTCGGGTAAGTGTGAACAAACAAACAGAGGGGAAAAATATTACATCAAATGTTTTTCAACAGAATATTACACACGCTGACTTCGCCCAAGGCCATTCAAAACTTTATGTATACCTACACTTAGCACTTTACGTGACAATTATATGTCTGACATAACGCCAGTGCCATCAGGGGATGTAGAATTTTAATGCCATCCAAACAAATGCCCCCTTATTTGGTTTTAGTGGATAAAGCAGAGGCAGAGGGTGAGGCAGAATGGGGAGACGAGACGACTGCCGAATCGCTGGAGCCAGGTGTTTGCAGGCATGATAAAGCTTGCTGTGCGGGCCAACAGAAAATTAAAGGTCTCACGTCGAAGAGAACGATTATAACTGTGGCCTCTTTTTAATATACGAGCAAGCATTTTTTTCCACTTACTTCTTCATAAATCCTGCTAATGTTCATAACCACCACTGTGTAGAAAAGGATAAGCCCCGGGGCCCTGCTTTTGCAGCTCGCACCTCTAAAGAAGGGCCCAAGCTACAACAGGAAGAACCACGCACAACTATCTTATCTAATCTAGTCTGAGGTTTTCCCCACTTTACACTAATGTGGCCAAAAAAACAGGGGCTGTGTTAACCAAAACATGGAGTGGCCGCTGTGCCCCCATTTCTCAGCAAAGCCCCGGGGGGTTTAGACTTGTAAGAGGGGGAACTATGCAATACTTTTCAAACCAGGAGTATCCTCTGGCTCACCTCTACTTCAGACCAACCTGTCTCACCCCTCTTTAAACAGTTTCCAAGCTAACTGACCACTGACCATAATGCCCGAGTTAATTATTCAGGGATAACACATTTACGAACCACTGCTATATTCTTGGCACTAGTTCTTGCACAAAAATTCTTATCAATGTTTTTCCATGAGCAGGCATGTAGAGAAAACAGGTAGGAGAGATTCTTCTGTCTCCGCTGTTTGTCACCTATGCCTCAGGCCTCAGAACAGGGAGATGCAGACAGAGCTAGTTTGAACACATTTAAAACTAAGAATCTGTGGGAGCTGTCCAAATGAGCAATGTACACTTAATGAAATACAGCCTCCCCCCTTCAATCCATAATGTCAAAAGTTTTGACTAAGAAGGGCTAAAGGCAAAGTAAGTGCAGACCACCTCTAACCCCAAACCCTCCCTGGAGGAAAACCTTCTCACTAAGTCCAGATAGACCTCCCAGATAAGAGGCCAGGTAATGAATCAAACTGAAGGAACTGACATCTTTCCCCTTTTCCCATCCTTTATGTCTTCCTTCTATCTTAGGCAGTGAAGAGTGGGCTGAAAACAACCTGCAAGTGTCACGGCGTGTCCGGTTCCTGCGCAGTACGGACTTGCTGGAAGCAGCTGTCACCATTTCACGACACGGGACGGCTGCTCAAATATAAATACGACAATTCAGTGCGGGTCCTAAGTGTCACCAATGCTGCCACAGGGGAAACAGAATTAGCCGGACCGCGCAGACATGGACAAAACCTACGCACTACTGACCTGGTCTATTTGGAAGACTCCCCTAGCTTCTGTAGAGCCTCGCGCTACTCTGCAGGCACAGGCGGACGAACCTGTGCTAAAGATACCACCTGTCAGAGTCTGTGCTGTGGACGTGGGTATAACACAGCCATGCGTCTCACTAGCCTCTCCTGCCACTGCCAGGTTCGCTGGTGCTGCCATGTGGAGTGCCAGACGTGCGTCAGAGAGGAGGAAGTGTACACCTGCAAAGATGCATAGGCACAGGAGAGAGAAAAAAAATCAGACTGAGAAAAGTAGTTTGTGAAGACAAGGGAAAATGTGGAATGAAAACTGCTAAATCCTATTTAATACACTGAGGATCTCATACAGAGCATGTTTTACAAATCTCTACCATGAGGTTAATGTCATTGAGATGTTTATACTTCTGGTTATTTACTAATTATCTGTCTTGATGGTGTAACCTACTACTACTCTGCTTGTCTCTTGCTGGATGCACTGAAAACTCTGACTTCCTCCATGGAGAAATCATGGAGGAAGGTGGATGAGGTATAACCAAATGTACTGGGCTAAACTGGATAGCAGTAGCTGTATAATCTACTTTGCAGTGACCATTCCACTTGACTATTTATTCTATCAGTCACTGTGTCTATCAGACTGCTGCCTAATACTGCTTAAATCCATTTTATTTACCTTATGCCACTGAGACAAATGTTCCTTTAAAGGAATATGTCTGTCTACTCTCTGCTGTGGAGAATTTTTAAGCTGATAAAAGCACTTAAGTTGCTGTTGCAAGATCTTATACAGTTAATACTAAATATGTTTTATATTTGTCACTGGAAGCTTGCCACTAATACATTATAACTACATGCATGATCAGGGCCATTGTATAAACAAAAGGAACAAGCTGAACTTCAGTTGATCTTATGGAAATGTCTATGGAAATCGGTGCATGTAGCCTAATGTGCTTTCAACAGAACAGGGAAATGCCTGGAGCAATCAAACTCTAAACACTGACTTTGAAAAACACTGCAGCACAGAAATGTAGAAGTATGTGAACATTTAAATTTGGGGCCTCCTTTAGATTTTTTGCTATTTATAGTAACACATGGTATGCTCCACTTTCAAGTTAAAATTACTCATCTAATTAAGCCACAACAATGCTTTTAAAATCTTCAAAGCCTTTCCCTTTATTATTGTAAATTGCTGGTCAACCAAATAGCCACATTCAGTCCTTACAGCATATATTCAAAACCACTTAATCTCTTCAAGTACGCAGGCATGATTCTCAACTGTATATATATCACTGTATAAAAGTCTCAGATCTTGATGCTTGACAATGTGGAATTGTATTTTCTACCTCATTCATCTTCACCTTCATCTTTTGGCAAATATTACTAAGATTTATGGCCTTCTTGCTGTAGACACATGTGCTGCCTTTTATATTTGTTAAGTTTTGTACAGTTTTGGAATTTGGTAATATATTGCCACATTCCAGGATTTTTTTTTTTTTTTATGTTTCTGCGTTACATACTTATTTAAAACAAGTAAGAATAAATAAATTGACATACAATTCTACAGCAATGTGTCTTGTCTTGTTGCTAATGGTTGTCATGCTCTTCAACCTGGCGCCTTCTTACAGCATGATGAGTGCAACGGGTGCAATGCGATCCACCTGCCAAAACCGTGGACTCAGTCCACCAAACCACTTCCTGGTGACACTGCCCTGCACTTCCTTTAATCTCAAATCATTGTGGTCTCACTGCGTCAGCCATAACCGCCTCGCACCAGGCGAGAGGTGAGCGGGGGGCACGTGTGCAGGTGTTGTGCCTCTGGCCAGTGCACAATAACCATGATGACAATCATAATGAAGACGATGACAAAGATGATGATTCAGAAGAACGATGTCTACACAACGAGTAAAGAGCAGTTGACCTCAATTTTCTAAACTGATAAATTAACAACTGGCCGCCCTGCTGTAATGAAAAGAGCAATTTATATATGATTAGACATGAATCATAACTAAGATGCATCAGTGGCGCTTCAGCAGTACAGAGCGCCATTGTACAAGACATTTACAGTATGTACTTTCAGGCCTTTGATGCTCCACTCTAATTACTATAATTACACATTATTATTCATTATTAGAACATTCACTTAAAATAGAGGTGAATTAAAAGACATTTTCAAAATCACTAGTTCTTTTCTCAGGTTTAATGGCCTTAAAGCAGGGGTACAGAACAGGGTATTGTTGGAGTGATTGATGCTCTTCGTGTCTTAGGGGCAAGTGGTGGTTATGATTTATGTAATAATCTTTTAAATGGTGCCAGTGTTTCAACAAAGGAAGACAGGCTGAATGTTGCTAACTTGTTCTTTAAACAGTAGGATGGGACCTGAGTAGGTCCCTATAGATTGATTTTATCAAACACAGTAACATTTTAGTGTGTGTTCCCAGTGAAGATGAGGCAGTGCCGCTTTGAAAGTACATTATTGATGCTTGTAGTGTACCTTGATGTGGGGTACCATGATTAATTAAACTCTTTTTATACAATAGTAGGAGAGTGTCTTTTTGTCTGTGCTTCTTGTAGTGTCAATAGGACTTTCCTGATTAGAAAAATACAACATATAGACAGTAAGACCATAATTATAACAGTAAAAAATATAAGTGAATCTTTTTTTTGTGGGAGCCATGAATTTGATTTCTATCTGAAGTCTATTTGCTCTATTACTGGCTTATCTGTTTTATGTGCTATGAACCATTACCTGTGCACGTGCTTAAAATAATTTATATATGCTTTTGAAAATGATTAATCTAAAGAGGGTAACAAATGTGATTTCTGATGAGGTCAATTCAGTTCATGGTATCACTGATTCAAATTATAACTGTGCAGATCAATATTTAATTTATTGTATTTGCAGAGCCATGTTTTTCTCCACTGTGGAGAATTACAGGGAGACAAAAGTGTGTCACTGAGCGGGGTGGACAGGGTGGAGATATCGAGGGACATAAAGGGATCGAGAGATGAGAAGGGAGAGTTTGTGGCCCCAGCAGGACTATCCCCCGCTGCTGCTGTTGTTGTTTTATAATGAACTCCTAAAGCTTTCATTTCCCTCAGTACCCTGAGTAGAGTGGGTACAGCGATGGGGGCTGCCGAGTCCACAGCCGGATTCGCACGCACAAGCCCCGAGGGTGGCTGCTTTGAGCGGGATGGGGGGTGGACAGAGCAGGGGTGTAATATGTGAGCTCCTGTGTCATGTATTGGAGACAGGTGAGGGATAGGGAGAGTTTTTTTGCATGTGTTTGTGTGCATACCTGCCATGTGCACACCTGTGGTCACTTCGGTGTCTGTTTGTAGTTGGTTTGCCGGTGTGGGCCAAAGCTACAGTTGCTACTGCAGTCAACCTCTGGATGACAAAGACCATGTAGGGTGACGCTGGTGGTAACCATATCTCTCATGTCTGCACTGGCCTGGTTCAGGTAAAGGTTACTATGTCGACCTCGGCTGCAAAGAAAGCTCTGATGGAGGAAGACAAATTGATAAAACCATGCGCAAGCATTTATAAGAAAATGTATATTTTCATTGCCTTGCAGAAAGATATTATCAATAACAGCAAACATACCATTCAGGTTTATACATAACTTATTTGTGTAAGAACAGTAGATGTTAACTGAAGCATAAAGCCTAATAGATATTTTGCTGAAGGACACAAAGCATTGTCCCGTCTTGTAATTGGAACCTCTGAGCCATGGGTCATACATCTAAACTGCCTTGAAAAGAATCTGATCAGTCAGCAACCATACTGAGCTTAATCCCCATTTTTTGACAGGACAAAATGAAATGGAAATGCAGAGGAGAAAGAGGGAAACAAATTTTGATGCAACAGTAGAAGACGATGGTTAATAGAGAATATGGCATGTGGTAGGAATTTGGAATGTGAAATGACTAATGCAGCTGCTTAACCCACAACAAGAACATGCACTGCCTAGAGCTACAACAGGGCTGAGTGCATACCTCTATGGGGGGGCCGGGCTCAGAGGCTGAGGGCCACGGCGACGGTGGCTGAGCATCCCACACAGAGTGATGTCACATAAAGGTGTCGGGAGCTGTATATATGTCTAATGGTCAATTAGGTGGGCAGCAGGGTTGAAAAGACAGCAGTGGATGACAACGGGCTAAAACCTGCGAAAAATAACAAACCCTTGTAAATCCATCCATTATGTGCCACTAAGTCCCGTTAGGGGTCACAGGTGATTGGAGCCTAACCCAGCAGCTTTGGGACACCCTGGACAGTGGACAGTTAGGAATGGCTTGAAAAAAACACTGTGGTGATATCTTACACTGACTCAGCAGGATAGATGATATACTGAACAACATGGACCACTCTCTACACCTATAGGTTATAGTGGTAGTTAAGGCTACCATGTGGTGTAACACTTCATCCTATGGCAGACCCATAACCTTCTATTCTTATTCCACTTCTTTGTCTTGCGTTCCTAAAGTAAAGGTTATTTACATTTCTGTACAAATTGAAATTGAACATTTTTACCACATGATTTGTGTTGTGTGAATTAAAAGTCTCCTGGCCTCTTACAAAACAACCCAGAGACAGACAATACTACATACCGCACCAGCTATAACAAACTGGATTTCACACAACAGGGATTATTTACATGTTTCCGACATGTTTCCTTCTCCCCTCAAGTCAGGCTCCCCCACTGGGAAACTCCTGGGGGAGGCTGTTCCCATGAGCAATGTCATTGCTCTACAGCAACACCTGCACCGCTGACACTAGGGTTTACATCAAATCCACAGCGATAGGACGTGATAAGCACCCGAAGTACCTTCATAACTGACTCCCTGCTGTTCAATGTACGCCACTCCTCTGTTTAACTCTCACACACACGTGAACGCTGACCTCCATTACAACAAAAACATTTTTTTTTCACACCAACCATGTCCAAGGGAGAAAAAACACAGATAAAACACTGAGCCTAGTGTTCTCTCAACAAGCTGTGCCTCTGAAAAATAAGTCTGGAATACATTCTTGGTGATATTTACACAATTTGACAGCCTGTCTATGTGTGTTTGTACTTATTAAAACTGTCCGGTCATTAAAAAGGCACAGTAAAACACCTTCTTTTATTGTTGAGCTACGAGAACACACTCTTGGAAAGTGACAGATATTACTTGATTAAGAGAATGCGGTTGAGAGTGGTGTATGTCTGTCTGGGGAGGGAGCCATCAGTCCGAGTAATTGCCCAGTCAAGGGAAAGCCCCATGCATCAGTCTGTGCCATGATATTGCCATGTTTGTGTGAGTATACCAGCTTAGCCCCCCCCTCCAAAAAAAAAAAAAAAAAAGAGTGGACGACGTCTTTCATCCAGGTGTCACAGGTGGTATGGCCACAGGGCTGCGTGCGTGAGGCCTGACAGCTGTATGATGACTTTGAGGTCAGACAAAACATTGCAGCTGTGGGAAAACAGTGAAACAATAAGGCAGAGAACGTCATCTTAGAAATAATACTAATAGAAACCTTAATATCAACAGATCCTATTTATCCAGCTGTAATCACAAGTCTGCCTGGGGTCCACATCGTACAATACAATAAATAAAATACAAAAGGAAGAAGTTGGCAGTTGGTCGACATTCAAAATTGGCAAAAGACAAAAGAATAAATTGGTAAAATGAGACAATAAAGACCAGTGTAGTGTATTTGTGACACTGGTAGAATATACTAACCAAGCTGCTTCATATTGGACTATTTCTGTTTTGTACTGCTAAACCATTATGACTGAGCAACACTATTACATGTATCACATTCTCTGACAAAATCTTTACCAATAAGGCTACGTATATATCCTAACCAGATCCGCATTGGACACTGGGAGCTTATACATTTCCCCAGTTATCTCTGACAGGTCATCATTTGCTTTCATTCAGCGTCTCCTCACAGCTTCAAAGTCAAGCAGGTCGTCTCTCCTTCAGGCGGAGCAAGAAGATCAGTGTGCTTTTAAAAAATGACTGGTATCCAAAAACTGTTGACCCGAGGCAGTTTTTGCTCCCCATAATTGTGTTCTTTTCCTTGTCTGTCTTGGGCAATAATTGTTGAGTTATGATGTATTATATTGACTGGAAAACACCATTAAATATAATTTTCTCTTGATGAGCCAAATAGTAGTATAAGGTAGTATAGTCTAGCACTTTTTTCTGCTTAACAATAACTCTTTTTCTAACATGAAAAAAGGGGCCTGATCCTGTACTGAATTTTGTTTGGACCCCGGCATAGCAAACCAGGAAATGCCATTCTTTTATGAACCGGTGGCCACACACAGACGTTACTTAAATCTAAATACCCCCAAATCTCTTGACATTAAAATTTAGGCTATGTCTGAATGCCTCAGTAGAAATATCAAATGAACCTAAATATATGTACTTAAATATGTAATAAAGATCTGTCAGAAAGAGATGCATACACTTGATAGGAGGAAGGTTTATACATATGTGTAACTTTAAAATGATCCAAATAAACTTGCCACAAGCAACTGTAACTTTTTAAAATGTGCACCCATTAAGGGACTCACATGGGACGTTCGATTTTGCAAAAAAAGGTGCTCTCATGCGACTGTACATGCCCCATCACTCAGAGATAGATAGTAGTAGGGTGGCCATTGTCTAGGAAAGTAGGGTTATTTTTACTTTTTCATGCCAGGCAATCACAAAAAAAAATAATAATTACCTTGAACCCAAATATGTATATTAATGTTAGTGAGGCTATGTCTTTTAATCTTAAGAGTTACATAGCATTTAGGAGATTTGCTGGTTTTTATTGAGGGCCTTGGGGCTGGACCCTCTTCCATTTGATTGCAACATTAATGCTTACCAATGGTTGATCATTTACTTGATAAGTCAAGCCATTTGTGGGATATTTAGACTCACTAGTTCTCAGAGATTTGCTTGTCTTTTGGTCCATATAAATAGGGTGCTACTTGTCCCATCATCACTACATACAATTAAATTGCACAGAAAACTAACACAAAATATTTCCATAAATAATAGCATTGACATTAAATTGGCCTAATGTAGTCTAATCTTCTGAAAAACTGAGACTGGATCCAGCTTTTGCCTGTAGTGCTCAGGTGTGGAAGAAAACCAGTAAGCTCATCTCATCCTTTCCTCGGGGCTGAAAGATAAAGACAAGGAGAACCCCATGACCTCCAGACAACAGTAATACCATAACTTATGTACAGCATAAGTTATGTTTTTTTCTGTTTTGTTTTTTACTTCTATTCTTTGCAGTTAGTTAAAGCTATACACATCCAACCGGAGCCCTGGGGATGTGTTATGACAACCCAAAATGGTGAACCGCCAGAGCAAGAAGTGGCATGAACAGATCTCAGAGTTTTGACATGTGGGGGTTGGTGAAAAGGACCTCTGTTGGAGAGTGTCTAGCCTGGAGATACAACCATCAACTCAAGTACCATCAGGCAGCTGTGGAAAACTGTCTAAGAGCGCATTGGGGTACACAAATAAAGCTTTCACCAGAAAACAGGAGCTTGTAACTGTTCACTGCACTCATTGGTTAAAGATGCTAATCAAGACAATGAGTAAAGTTAGCATGGAGGACGGGAGACTTGTTAACATGCCAGGCAGTGCTCCAGGATGATGTTGTTGTCAATATAGTGAGAAAGGCATTGCTGTCAATGTTCACAGGTTGTTCTGGGAAATTCAAGCATGCCACTTTCACATAGTAGACCTACCTGTCAGTGATGATAAACCTCACAAACATCTTGTCTCCTGCTTTAGACAGCCCTTAATACAAAGATGTGTGTAATCTGACCTTACTATGAAAACTTTGATATCATTAGTCTTGGTGTCTCTAATGACTGCAGGCTAGAAGGAAGCTCAGGGTGGACAGACTGATATTGTGACACCTATTTGTGGAAAAAGAGGATAGGCTAATTAGAGTGACTCAAGGTGAGCTGACATAAACTGCCCTCAAGACATGTTTCGCAGAGTCTTTCCTGTCATATGTCAACAGATTATGTTATATGCTCTCAAACCTTGGGGAAAGGCTGTCTCATATCACATCTGCCGGCAATAAAAATAAATTAAAATTAAAGTATTCAATGTATCTAGCAATTCTGTCACATAAAGAAAAGCTAATTGAGACTCAATAACTAAACTTTCTTACGTAAAAAAAAAAGTGCTAATATATGCTAACACTAGGAGGTGATCTTTCTAAAAGATAGCGAGGTGTCTGAATTCACAGATTGTCCATTGAGCAGCATTCATTTGCAAAAGCTAAAAGTGTCACGGTGTATCACCACTTAAAATGAATAGTAAGCCAATAAAATAACTCTATAAGGATAATTATTATTATTTCAATGTTTCAGTAACTATAATTGATATTAGTTAGTTAAAAAAAATTAAATGCAAATCATTATAAAATTAGCCTACATTTTCAGTATCCAGAGTGAGACCTCATCTTTTTAACTTCAGCTCAGTTGACATACCACTTCCGCTTTACAATTTCCGTACACAGCTGATGACGTGTACACTCCGCTACCGTTAGCTGGCTAACCAACTCAGCTAAGTTATCTGAAAGAATAAAGGTGCCTAGGGGAATAAAGTTAATAAATATTAGAAGAAACGGCAATCGCCAGGTATCGAGATATGGAGACGCTTTATCACCAGACAAATAAGTGAGTCCTTGGCTTTTTTCTAAAAAGCTGTAGTATTTTACTTGCACCTAACTATGGATTGTATATGCAGCTTTTTAACTTGATAATAGGAATTAAACTACAATTTTAGTGACTTTATTACATGTTTAAAAACGAATAATTGTAACTTCAGTTAGTATTTTGTATTTCATTAATCATTTCTGTCTTGATGTGGGTTAGACAAATTCAGGAAGTCCAATCACTTATGGGCAACTTGGAGAAGACAGACCGCGAGTCAGTGCACTGTGAGTAACTGTAACATTAATGTTTGTCACTTCCCTTTCCTGTGTATGTCATTATTGTAGTCGTGGTGCTTTGAGTCACTCTTGATGTCACCACTTCATGTCTTGGTCCTTTATTGTTTGTCAGATGGTAAAATGACAGGAGGCAGACAGTAGACTCCCACTGGGTGGTTGTTTATGTGTCTGGTGCCAGGACAGGAAGCTGCTGGGAGGGCTTCTTTTAGATTATGGTGGGAGCCAGGCAGCAGCCACACCCCTTTCACTTATGACACGTTTTAATCAAGGGTACCATTCAGCTTGTAACTAATGTTATAAGATCATATGGTAACCATTCATTACTGTTTGACTGGGAAGATAAAACAGTTATAATAGCAAAAAGAAAATATAAAATCAAAAATTTTATTAATTAATATAAAATTCCACCAATCAATGAATAATAAAAAAACGTATAAAACTTTTGGCTTTAGAAAGAGGTTTTGTGCTTATTTGACAATACAATGTGTCAATGTCTTTATCATTTAAAAATGTGGAAAAATTTTATTCCTATGTTGAATAATTTCATGTTAATTTCATGTTTTCTTTTCCATATTCAGTGTTAGAGAATGAGTTGCTAGCAAGAATTGACCAGATCTTCAATCAATTAGATCGCCTTGAGATCCTCGCCAGCAAAGAACCACCAAACCGCCGTCAGAACGCTAAATTGTAAGTTGAGAGTAAATCAATTGAAAGTGAGAGTAAAGCCCCGGAGTTGGCAGGGGGAGCCATATCTCATGATGGTATAGGGAGGGGTGTTAGGGATGAGACAGACAGACAGCCCTGTCCTGCCCCGTGGCAACGTGGCTCTATGAAAACATATCCTCAGAGACTCCATCATCACCAGCATTCCTGCTGCATTGGGCAAAGATTCATTTCTGAGCTGGGTAAACAGGCCTAAGGGGATAGAGTACACCCCATCCCACTGCACTCCTCTGATCTTAGTTGATCTTTAGAAGAACCTGACTGCAGCCAAGAAGAGGGGCAGACCTGTGAGTTTCCTCTTCATTCCGACGGTGTGAGATTTAGGGAAAAAATGTAGTAAAATAGTTTAAATGATTAAATGCTGCAGGCAAGTCTCACAGTCATAAAATTAATCTTCGAGCACAACATAAAGAATATGTTGGCCACTTCAAAACGAGGCCAAACAACCTGTATTCTTTGCTTCTCTTAGGCGAGTGGACCAGCTTAAATATGACAATCAGCACCTTCGAACTGGCTTACAAAATTTCCAACACAGACGCTACGACAGAGAAGCCCAAGAGCGAGAGAGAGAAGAACTTATGAGCAGAACCTTCACAACAAATGCAAGTCAAATATATTTGTAAAACCCCAAAAGGCATTAAATAAGATGGATAATACTATTTCTAAGATGTAATAAAATAATGCATAATTGTCTTTTTTGCTTCACAGGATGCTGATACCTCTATCCCCATAGATGAGACATTACAGTTTAACAGCAGCTTGCACAATGCACACAGAGGTATGGATGACCTGTTGGGCAGTGGCAGTAGCATCCTCAATGGTCTCAGAGATCAAAGGTCTACACTCAAGGTTTGTGAAGATTTTCTGTAAAAACTATATGTTTTTAACAAATAGAGACCCTCAGGTATAATTCAGTTAAAAAAATACATATTCTCAACCTGTTACTGTTACAATAGTCCCTTTTGGATGTGTGCATTTGCTGAGCTAGACAAGCGGGTGAGCCCTTGTTTCCAGGAAAGAGAGGCTTCAGGCCTCCATTTATCTGGGTGTGTCTGTAGATCAGCACTCACAGCGATCAAAAACGTCTGAAGTGTTGCGTCAGAAAGGGTGTTGTACTTTAGTCTAACAATTAGTGTAGTTTGAACATGTGATTGTTTGTAGTGGCTGCATTTTTCAAAACATTTTGAATCTTAATCTAATGCACGTGACCATTATTGTTTCAACAATCAAGTCTTTGTTTTTGTACAGGGCGCCCATAAGAAGATATTGGATGTGGCAAACATGTTAGGGCTTTCTAACACAGTCATGAGAATAATAGAAAGGAGAGCCACTCAAGATAAATTCATCATGATTGGAGGCATGCTGTTCACCTGTGTCTTCATGTTCCTGGTAATCAGATACTTTGCCTGATGACCATCTCCAAAAAAGTGTGATTGACTTGTGGACATTGTATTTTGTCATCCCTAATGAATATGAAAAGTGGCATATAATTGTATTTTATAAAACTGCATTTAGTTCAACAGCAATTATTGTTCAGTAACAATTATTGGCAAGTGATCATAGTTACATGCATACTGTACAGAAATAGCAAAGTTCAGAAAGATCTAATTTTAGGTCTAATGCTTTCGTCATATCACCGCCATACATGTATATTATTATTTAATTAATATTCTTACATTCATAAATTGCTTCTGCCACCTGTAAACAGCTTTAGTTTTATCAGTGTTAGTGTCACTCTGCCTGTGAAAAAAATCTGTTTATCAACAAACAGAACTTTGCAAAGACGTTTTTATAGTTTTAACGTTTTTTACAGAAATGTACATCCATGCTTTAGCTAGGTTATATTTCAGATGCAAAGGGGTAGTAAGGATATTTTAATATAAGGAGCAATGATTATTCTGCAGTTGTGATATACTGTATTAGGGTGCACGTGGCAGAGTGGTTAGTGCTCCTACAACTTAAACATCCTCGGCCAACTCCAGGCTTTCTGTAACGCGTCTGCATGTTCTCCATTTTAACATGGTTTCTCTCTGGCTTCCTCCCACCTTCCAAGCACATGCGTGTATAGGTTAATTGGCAAATCTAAAGTGTCCCTAGTCAATAAATGAGAGTGAATGGTTGTCTGTTACTGTCTATGTCTAAATGTCACCCCTGCGACCCATTGTCCAGGGTGTACCCTGCCTTAGGCCCAAAACTCTGCGACCCCGTGGTAGAAAATGAATGAATAATGGAAAATCTGAATGTTGTGTAAGATTTGGTGCCCCATAAGCTGTACTGGAATAGCTTTAGTAGTTTATACACCATACTGGAAAGAAAATATTTACATTACTGACATCTGTCAAATAATCCATAAGATGTATTGTCAAACTCCACAGGTTCATTTAATTCTTCCTTATTCATATGTTTCTAGTCTCACTATGTGAGTGATTTGATTCTTAATAAAGAGCCGTTCTTGAGTCTGTTTTGTGCCAAGCTAGTTATCATATGTTGTAATTTCACAGATTAAAAGTATGACTGGTTCTTCATGCAGTGGAGGGCTGAGTCCTTCATGTGTTAGAGCGCCATCTAGGGTTTAACTATATGGTAACATTGTTTTAATCCATGGGGCAGACTAAAATTCTTAGCTCAAAAGATTATAGACACCATCAACAAATTAACTCAACATTTTATTTGCTGAAACAAAGTAGTTCTTAAAAATAAGTGTTGCTACTGACATTGTTAATCTTTGCCTCTTCTGTCTTAAGGGTAATTGAGAAATGACCTTGATTCAATACACATTTGTTTATTCAGTTCTTTCTGCTTTTTCAGTAGCAGTCTCAAACCTCTACAATGGTTACAACTGGTTATTCTACAGCAGTTTTATTTACAAAATTACACAAAAGCAAAACAATGCTCTTCCTAAAAGAGCATTCTGGAAAATAATTTAAAAACAGAAAAATACAATTATTGCAGTATACTACAATTGTATCGTTACATGATGCAAAAAGCACCATCTTAATTTACAGATATCAGTGCAATTCATTTAAACAAACCCTTACCACAAGAAACTTTAGCTTTACTTTATAGCAATAAAGACAACCCCGACTTTACATTACTCTTCCTTCAAAAAGGTTTTATGTGATGGTATTGTGTTTTGTCACTAGAAATGAATTAAATGTGGTCCTCCGTGATCAGACTTCACATTATACACTGCAAGTAAAATTTACTGCTCCATGAATTAGATTGTTCTGGCATTCAATAGAGTTTCTTTAATAAATGCTTTTACTTGAGTTGATGCTGTCACTGCCACTTTTTTTTTCTCACAACATGATTCAACTTCAGTTTAGCTAGTAGAGATTTCTTTGGCTGCATAAATATGCAGATTTTGTCACCTGTTTTTTTGTGTGAAACCAAAACTCCAGTGGTTGCAGGTTTATTTTTTTTTAAATAAACACCAGTGTCTTGAAGAGGTATCATGAAATAACCCCCTTTCCTAAATTTAGGTCAAATCTTTACATAAGAATAGGTACAGAAGCTGAAAAATGTTAGCATCAGTTTAAGAACCATCTCAGCAGCAGACCTTGTGTAACAACCACTGTCGGCACAGTGTAGACCAGAAAAAGTAAGGACCACATGGCCTACCATCACAAGACTTTTAAAATCAAAACCACACTGGTTCATCAGTAGTCTTTACTGGCTGGTTGGTAAAAAATGTGCATCCTTCCTCATGAACCATGGTTAGGTGGGTGTTGGAGATCCTGACCTGAGAAGATTGGGTGGAGGAGTGGGTGAAGCTGCAGAGCAGCTGCAGCAGCAGCTTGTGAAGGCCGAGGACTGAAAAGTGTGGGGTACAGAGCTGCATGAGGAACATGGTGCAGAGCGAGGGGTGTGTGGTGAAGTGCAGACGCAGGGATTATATGGATTGGCTGCCCAGAGAGGAAGGCTGTGTGGTGGGCAGGAATCAAGCCGGCATGTCCCAGAGAATGCCCTAAAGAGTGACCAAGAGAGTGGCCCAGAGGGGACAGGGAGATTGGGGTAAGATGATGCTGGGGAATGTGATGCACTTGAGCCAGCTGGGCATGAGCGTGGGCATGGTGTGGATGGTGGGGGTGACCAGGGTGGATGCCCATGGCAGCAGCAGTGGCAGCGTGATGCTGCAAAATGGCATGTTGCACTGTGGTGATGGATGTCCCAGAGGCCATAGACACTGTGGGCTGTTGAATGTGGATCTGCTGCAAGGTGGGGGGAGGTGGAGCGGGGGCCAGGTTAGCAGCAGCTGCTGCAGCGGCTGCTGCTGCAGCAGCTGAGGGGAACGACTTCACCTGCTTCGCCATAAGCTGTTGCTGGATGTGCTGCTGCGCGGCCTGTTGCAGCTTGCTGTATTTCTCCATCTCCTCTGGGGTAAAAGTAATGGGCTGACTCTCTAAAGGAGCCAGTCCATCCTCCTCAGCCTCCAGGCCGTCCTCCTCCAGACTGGGAGGGGGGTAACCTGCATATGCATGCATTGGAGGCTGCTGCTGCATTTCTGGCATGAGTGATTCCATCATGGGGTTCTGGGAGGGGTCCTGTTCGGTCTCTCCTTGATAGGGAGCCATGATCATGGTAGGTTCTTGTTCAAATAAGGGTCTAGGTTCTTGAAACACCTGTTGTTCAGTAACAGGCTGCTGTGCCTCTTCTTGCACAGTGCTGCTTTGGGGGGCCTCCACCACTTTCTGCACAGGTGGAGGTGGGGGTGGAGGGGGGAATTCACGGATGGGTTCCACCAGAATGACCTCATTGTCGGCCTCAGAGCCCTTCCCTAATTTGTCACCCTCATCAGGTCTGGTGAGAGGAATTATTGGTTTCTTTCCAGCCTGGAGTTTACCAAAGAGCGGTAGCATGGCTTTGTTTCCCAGGGTTGGGGGAAGCTTGGGACCAAAGTAACCCTGTGGCGGGTCCTTAACCTTTACCCCAGATTTTGTTCCTGTGGCGGAATCGTCAGAGCTTTTTTTAGACTGAACCTTTTCCAGAAGCTGTCGTGCAGTAAGAGAATTTTTTTGTTCGCCAGCATCTCGGGACCCTCCTGGCCTCAGAGCTTGTGAGCTGGATAAATGAGTGTTTCGATTAAGGCCTCGTGATGAGGAAGAGCGCGGAGATTGGGAGCGGTAAATGCGGGAGCGGTTAAAGTCTCTGCGGTGTGTATCGCTGTCCCCTCGGCTCCTCACCCCACGCCTGTGTTGGGAGCCTTTAGTGGAGGATGAAGAGCGACTGGCAGAGCTACGGCTGCGGCTGTAGCTGCGTCTCCAGGATCTAGCGCTGGTGCTGCGGCTCCAACTACTGGAGCTTCTGGAGCTGCTGCGATGGTGCCGACGGTGCCTCTTCCTGCGGCTGTAGCTGCGTGAGCGAGAGCGCGAGTCTTCAGAAGATGAGGAGGAGTACTGGTGTCTCCTTGATCGTCTTCGTCCATGACTACCCCTCCTGTCATACTCTGAGTCCGATGAACGCTTTGAATGTCGGCGCCTCCGCCCCTCTGCGCTGTAGTCGCTGTAGCTCTCTGAATAGCTCCGACTGCGGTGGCTGTAGCCGCTGCTGCCCCCTGAGGAGCGCTCGGAGCTGCTGGAGTAAGAGCGGCTGCGTGATGTTTGGCCACGATGCCGCCTACGACTACTTCCCCGTCGTTCTCCACGTCTTGACGAACGACTACAAGATCTGCCTGAATCCTCACTGTGGTGCCGCCGCTGTTCTCGAGGACTTGGCTTGTGATGCCGTGATCGCTGAGTTGAGCCCCCATCCTCCTCACTTTCGCTGCTGGGGGGTCGACCAGAGCCTGAACTCTTTTGGGCAGAAGTGGAACATGAGGCACTTTGAGCTACACTTGAGTCCGTCTTTTGTCGCTTGGTGCCAGTGTGCTCCTCCAATGAGTTTACTTTATCGCTGCCTTTAGCAGATCCTCCTTCCTCCGCTCCAGACTTAGAAGGCACTTCCTTCGCTGCACGTTTCCTCTTCCCCGGTTCACTTCCTGTTGCTCCGCCCACTGTAGTTGTTGGCTGAACTGATGAGGCTTTATCTTCTAACTTAGTCTTGGATTTCCCTTTTTCTTCACCTGGAGCCTCCTCTGAGTCTGGACCTTTATTTTTACTCTTCTTTCGTTTGTGCTTTTTCTTCTTTTTAGGTTTTTCTTGTGTTAATTCACTTTCTCCCCCTGCATCTTCCTTTTCTTTGCGCTTTGAGTGTTTACCTGACTTCTTATGCTTTTTCTTTTTCTTCTTTTTCTTTGCACTACTGCTGCCACTCTGAGGCTTTTGCTCATTACCTTCCAATTGTACTGGCACCTTCAAAAGTGATTTCTCTTTATCGATAGAACTTGTGCCAGGTTTATTATTTATGTCTGCTTCATTAGTTGAAGTAGTCATTTCTTGTACTTTATCAGATTCTTCACAAAGTTTAGGGGATTTGGCCACTTTTGCACTTCGTACTCCTTTGTTGCGGGACAATTTGAAATCAAAGTAAAGAGGATTACAGCTATAAGACAGGAAAGGTTGAGCTTTTGTAAATTCAAGAAGCTCTGTGGGCCACTGTAAGGTAGTGCTCTCATCTTTGCTTAAAACTGGAAAAAAGGGACCTGTAGGTATTTTAGGACCCACGTCTGAACTTACTGTATCTTTTACTGCATCTTCAGTGCTTTCTGTTTTTTGTGTAGGAGAAGTAGATTCAGAGGACACTGCGTCTTCTGTAATTAATGTAGTTTCCTCAGTATTCACATCAGATGAGGGAGGCTCGGCATCTTCAGGGGTTAAAGGGAGATTATTTTCAGTGTTTGATTCATTTACAATGGGCTCTGCTTTTTCAGGAACCTCCTCAACTTTGATTTCCTCTTTCACTTCTTTTTCTTCGTCTTCCTCTTCCTCTTTGCTTGGACACTGGTCAGTTGCCTTCATAAATAACAAAAACTGAAAGTGAGGTTTTACCCGGCAATGAGCTGGAGGGATATAGTGATAGTACTGAGGTTCCTGGCCACAATATCCTTCCTCCTTTTTCATCATCATCTTTAGTTTGTTGAGTGTGGAGGTTAGTGAGCCGCCATCGTCAGGCTGCTGCACTTCTTCAGTCACTGCTGCAGTAGCTGCCTCTACTGCATCACCGCCTTCCGAGCCTTCCATGGGACTATCTGTACTGCCTCCCGAAGACTCCTCTTGTCCCGCAGTCTTTTCTCCGTTTTGACTCTCACCTTCTTCTACAGCCTCCTCTCCATGATCTGCAAACACAGCTGCAGCGGTCTCAAGCTTCACTGGAGCTTTCTTTGCAAATGAAAAGGACACACTGACTTTTGATCCGCCACTAGGGGTAGGGGAGGTGGAACTGTTTTTCCCCACAGAGAAACTGATGGTTGAGCTTGGCTTTGGGGAGACTTGCTCAGTTTTTTCTGTGACCGGTCCTTCCAAGGCAACTTCTGTCATATTCTCAAGTGTCACGTTGTCACTATCCTCTGCTTTCTCTCCATCCACAGCTACTGTGGTGGGTTTGAACATCGGCCCACTTCCAGGAGTACTGAATCAAAGAAAATGAAGAATTATTCAGTCATATAGCAACATCCATCTTTTTTGTAATAAAATCATAATTAGAATATATTAATTTTTTTGAAGGATTATGAGCTTTGCATAAACAACAATAGATGTCTGATCGATACATAAGAGGGCACTGTAGGTAAATATTCTTACCAGTCTTGCAGTTTTCTTTGTTCAGCTAACACATGCAAACGACGCAGCATCTTTACTTGCTTCTTTCCGCCTTTCCGGGAACGGGATGACACATTCCGTGCAAACTCTCTCTGTTTTAACTCTTTCAGCCTCTGCATTACACAATTCAAAATAATGATTAGATCAATTCATCCACTAATTTCTCTTTTCAAAGCAAAACCCACAGTAATACCTGTTTGTGAGCATGGTCATAAGAGTTGATGTGGTTGTCAAATTCCTGGTGTTTGGTGTACTGCTTGTCACACAGCTCACAGTAGAAGTTGGCCCTCAGGTCTTCCAAAGCCTTTGCAATAGCTTTTTCCTTTTCCATCTGGTCCTACATTTGTGCAACAAACAGAGGTGTTAAAAGTAGGAGTAACATCTAGATTGACAAGAAACTAAGGAAAATGTAAACAAATCTAAAAGGTAAGGCTATATGCACCTTGTATTTTTGTCGGAGTTCTTCCGTATCCTCCTTCTCAATTTCAAGAGCTCTTCTTTTCTCTGTGGCATCTTCTGCATAGTCGAGCTAAAATGACCAAAGTGACTAGTCACAAAACTTTGAACCTCATCCTATTGCCCTTCTTAAGTTATTGTCCACAAAGTGACACATTAAAACAGTTTGATAGTAGAGGTCAGACCTGACAATATTTTTGAGGCCAAATGTGTTGAAATAGATCTTTTTTCTTTTTTTTTAAACAGGGCATTTACTAACTAAAATCTGCAATTACATTTTAAATGCACTTTTAAATGAACCCTACGTGTTATTTTGTATTGATTTTCAAACAAAGTACAAATGTGTAAAACATAAGCATCTCACCTCCATCTCCATTCGTCCCATCCCCATAACATCATATTTGAGGATAATTGGTACAGGGTCAGTGCGTCCTGAAGAAGAAGAAGAAAAAAAAAAGAGACAGATCTAAGTGACGCTTTTGAAACTGGGACAGATTACCAGCTCGGAGACAGCCTGCTTATAGAGCATAGGGTGCTGGGGTTAGAGAATTTTTGCCTTGAAGTGCAAAGAGACCAGAAAGCTACAGTGAACCAAATCCCAGCCATTCTCACAGCTTACTGCAGCCACTAAGGGCAGAACATTTTTATCTAGACTAATTTCCAAGTTCCCTTTCTGCATCAGTTGTGTTCCTATTACATTATGAAAGGTTGGGAACATGCAAGTATTTTGGTAAGAAAAAATAAAAACATGCGGTTTTAGCAGATACTGAAGAGATGCAGTACTCAACCCTTCCTGCTGCTATTCACTGCTGCAGTCTTGTTAAACCAGAATGCCAAGTTCATCAAGAGCAGCTTCAGT
The DNA here is from genome assembly GCA_024349245.1 of Neodontobutis hainanensis. NCBI lineage: Eukaryota > Metazoa > Chordata > Actinopteri > Gobiiformes > Odontobutidae > Neodontobutis > Neodontobutis hainanensis. The sequence continues at coordinate 1,080,594 of JALDNG010000086.1, read as the reverse complement.
GAATGTGTGTGTATATGAGTGTGTTTATGTAGTTTCAACAGGCCTGTGCAGCCGCTGCGACATCAGCCACGAGGGAAACAAAGACCAATTGCATCACCTCATTCTGAGCTCTTTTCAAGCATGGCCTGGCTGACCACTGCAACTCCTTTATAATGTCCTGAAGTCTAAATCCCCTCCCCTTGTCCCAGGCCCTTTGCTAATAATGAACACTACCTAAACTGTTATGTAAGCTGTGAAAAGAGCTAGATCGGAAGGAAATTAACTGTAGAAAATAAACAAACCAAAGACAACCAAAAAACGAGAATGAAACATTAAAGATATAAAATATATCAAATCAAAACTACTTTGGAGATTGACACAATTGCTTATTCCACTCATAATCAGCCAAACAAAGCAGAGAGAAAGAGTAAAATTAAAAAAGGACACAAGCACTGAACTACAGCAGAGTGACGTCACAGGCCAGGTATCGCCATGGTGACAGTGCAAGGGATGGGGGATACTTACCTGGTGAAACATGAGTATGGGTAGGAGGAGAAGGAAGGGGAGGACAGACAGACAGACACGGGAATCTTATAACATACTGCAGAGAGAATTTGGACTAATCTGCTGCTTCTGTTGCCAGCCAAATACAATAATCAAATGTACTGATTATCAGTTCAGTTTGGTTTCAGTTTTTTCCTCCAACACATTTACATTAGTTTCTTCCATGAATTAATTGTCCGTGCAATACCATTGGGCATATGAAGCAGTTCAAACACTTCACTTGTACAGTTAATGGTTTAAGATGATTGCTTCAATGAGGGAGACGGTGAGGAAACTCTAGCAAGTTTGACATATTCAGGATTAATCTAAAGATAATCGTTATCTCCTTTTTACTCACAGAGGTTATCTACCAAAAGTTGCATAATTAAAAGTTAAATATCTTCTGTAGCACCAAATACTTCATAAAAACTTATGGTTCTTAAAATAGGATGGAAAAATATATATACATTATAATTGTTTCTTTATTGTAGAGTCATTGACTACTTAAACCATCACAGCCCAATGACATGTATAGTCTGAGATCATAGATGCAGAATATATAATTACATATAATGACTGGCCTGGACTCTCAGGCCCACTGCAGTGTCTGATGAGAGGGATTTATGGCAGCACCATTATTAGCGGAATTATTTCACAGAAGATGTGAAAGGGGAGGGCAGATGGTGTAATATCTACATCACAATACTACCTACTGATACATGTGCACATGCTCTTGCCTATCAGCATCAGAGGACTGAAACCACAACAGAGTGGATCTGTTAGCCACTGCAGTGGTCTGTGTGAATGCAAGTCACAAGTAAGGTCCAGAATTAAAGATTAATGAACAATTATACTCATCCCAAACTATCACCAATCCTCAAACACAGTGACAATACTTCCACATTACCCATTCCAGTGGAAAATAAAGGGACCAGACAAAAACAATGTGCATCTAAATCACAGGGTGTGAATCACAAGGTTAAAAAAACTGAAAACAAACAAAATGACAATGTAATACTAAAAGTAATATAGATGCATGATAATATACAAGCAGCAGAATGAAGACTAATACATAGAGATTTGGAAGCCTATGTAGCATTGGTGCTCTGATGAGAGGAAAACAAAATATGGGAGGAATTGAAACAAAACAAACAAAATAAAGAAAATAATTTAATTGGGGATAAAATAACATTTACCACTAAGTTTACCATCAGCACAACATGGGCAGGATCAAATCGCTGTAAAAAAGAAACACCAATTGGTTAAGCAGGAAGATTGAGGCACACAGAGAAGGGAAAGGGGGGTTGGGAGTGTGGTTGTAGGGTTTAGGGGTCATTACTGGAGGAGCTTCAGTATATCACCCCCTACCCCTCTCATCCCTTCACTTAGGGCTAGGTGCTTACAGGGATTTTCTCTCACCACTCACTTCCAACCACTCGTCCCAGTCCCCAGGCTCCTAGCAGGGCATCGTTTTGTTCGCTCAACAAAATGTGCCCATTCAGGATATTTTATGACGATCAATCATTATTGGCCAACACTGATCGGTATACTTTTTTATTATTAGCCATCAAAATGCCAAACCAGAAACAACAAATAACTTGTGCCAATATTATGGCTACATCTAACTATCCAAAGTCAGTGTTTAGCAATACTTAACTGAACTTAACATTAAGGAACAAATAACAGGCACAAAGTGAATGCTACATTCATACATATTTGCTGATCATGATCGGTGGCCGATCAATCTGAGCCAAGCAGATATAAGAAAATGTGCTGGGAGAATGATTAACTATGTGAGGTGCTCAAGTCTAATATAACAAAAAAAATTTTTCCAGTATTTTAACATGCTGTGGCATATTGCATTTATCAAGTTTATATGTGTTTCTAGTAACAACCGCCATTTTCCCCCTTTGAGCTTTTTGCCTCAAACAGTTGTTGGCCCACTGCCAGTTAGCAAATCTCTCTAAGATTATTTTATTTCCTTGCTAGCCCACAGACAGCAAGTCTGTTTTTGGATGTGCTTAACCCAGCAACAGTGAAGACATGAAAAAAATGACCTGAGAAAAAAACCAACAAGCTTTGAGCAGTGCTTAGAGTTGACTCTAAATTTCAGCTAATAGTGTTGGATATGCAGTGTTCCATTTCCCACTATCAGGAGAATCACTATCTACTGGTTCAGCCTCCAACACTGCTTAAAGCCTCAGGTGAGTGACAGTCTAAAGGCCGGCAGGAATGCACCTCTGGGACAAACATGCTGCGCAGGAGGGTAAAGAAACAGGGGGAGGATGGGGGTGTGTAACCATGGGGACAGAGACATTTGGGGTAGCGAAGGGTGGTGAGGTTGTCCCTGTAAGTTAACTCTTTGGCCCGGTCAGTAACAGATACACACATACACATGACTTTCACAGGTTTGGAGGTAGAAACAGGCAAACAAGCAGAAGGGAGAAACTGTCTACTCTGCAAGCCATTCAAAGTCTGAGCCGTAGTTACAGCCAATCAGATACCCAACAGCAGCCTCCGAGAGTCAAAGAGGAGAATACATCTTGATGTGGTGTGGTGTTTCAACTATGGGTTGTGATGGAATCATGGCTTCTTAAGTCTACCTTGATTACAATTGGATTTTTGGTGTATGTTCAAATAAAAACACTTAGTACAAACAAGTACTTGAAATAAAGGTTTAGTGATTATGAAGCAAAGAGTAGGAAGCTGACAGAGGCCATTAGCCTACGGTACACTGAAAAAGGGTGTTACATTAAAGTCAACTGCAGAGTGGGAGAAGGAAAAACACACCCACACATACTGACATACAGAAGGGTCCCAACAAACCTTACCTAAAAGGGGCAAAAAGGACAAAAGAAGAATAAGAACAAAGTCAATACAGTGAAAACTTAAAAAGGGGACACAATGCTATTACTCTTAAAATTTTGAACCTTTGCTTTAGGCAGAGGACAGGAAAGGAGATGAAATTATATTGGTGATCCAGGCAGATAAAGCTGAATGGCAATGGTGTAATCATGTTCATAATGGCAATATTAGCAAATCTAAAAATAATAGCCAAGTGGATGCACAGCACTAGACTCGTTCTTGCTGCACCCGTACCTGGCAAAACAGCAGGCAGCTTATATAACCAAACATCAGTAATGCCTGTGGCAAAAACACAAGTACTCTCATACCCTATGACTTTTTATGTCCTGATTTCATGCACACAACATTAAAAGGTTTAACACAAGCAGCTCATGGTCACCTTTACAGTAAACACCACATGAACAAATAAGAAAATCTGGATGCTTAGACAACACATGACAATGGTCAGCTTTACCAGAATGAGGCACTGTCCTGGCAAGAAGCCATTTTTAGACTTAGCAAGGCATAGCAACTGAATAACACAGTGAGCAAGACCGTATATGTACAAAGACGATAGATGCTCAGCCGCTGTGACAGTCTTGGCTTTCCAAAACTGGAATTAATGTATGTAACCAAAATTATTGTAATCAAGCCACAGCCGGTAGAAAACACAGAATCAAAATGTACAGAGCAATATTTAGCTTTACAAATCATGTAGCCTTCATATATTCAGTTTAATACATTTTAACAGGATATTTTTTAGTATATTACTAAGCATTTTAATCTGAATTTTCAGGCTTGTCAGACAACTGCATGCATTTGTAAATTACGTTCCAAAGACAAGGATGGTATATAATTGTAGTGTAATTAACTACAGTAGAAATTGAGTTAGGCTGCAGGCCTGGACACAGAGCACTCCGTCTCCTCAGCACATGCTAGAGCAATTATGAAATCATTTCTTACGGGGCAAGAATTTCTACTGTTAAATGCAAGGCGAATACCTAGTTTTGCACAATGATTTGTGTTATGGAGTACAAAATGTGAATGCAAGGATTACAATTAAAGATGCTACAACCCAGCAAAAGCAAAGATTGGAAGGACGAGCGGCAAACCCAGAAAATAACTACAACAATCAAACTTAGCTTAATCTTAAACTGATACTAGGAAAGAGAGCTGAATGACATTTATACAAGGAATGAATGGTTTGCCTCATCATTATTGAAGAGAGGGTTTTTGAAGCTATGATGATAGAAAAGTAAAAAAAAAAAAAAAAAAGGTAAAGAGGGTGCAGTGACAGGAGAGGGCTCAGTGGAAACATGCCAGGACTATGCACCACTGACTCAGACCCTGTGAGCCTATGAGCCTATGAGCTCAGCAGGCTCGAGCTAATGAGCTGCTGACGTTAGACAAAACGACCCACACTCTTCTTCCTCTTACAGCAAGTCAATATGGACCAGGCTATCCAATTACAGTAGTCTCTCTTAGCCTCGTACTTACTTGTGTACAGCTTTTACCATCGTCAAGATTTGATTGGATGACAGAGACTATCAAGTGTTAAAAGATTTTTTAACATCCCTTTCCCTATACTACTTTTTATCTGGGGCTCACATCATCTGGAAGCAGTTAAAGACAAACACATGAACACACTGACACAGGAAGCTATTTTTTTTTGCCTCACAACACAATTCATTTTATGGCATAAATCAGCATATTAATACCATTTCCTTGCATCTGCAGGTCCCAGCCACAAGACTCCATCCAAAACCAAACAATGCAAAGAAACACAATCTGTGCTCATAAGGTTTTCAGAAAACAGCTTTATAAAACAAAAAACTAAAAGTTCAATGTATCCATTCAGCTGATCTATTAAAAAGAAAATTGTTTTAGGACATGAAGAAAAATAGCAGGGTTGGTTGGTAAAAATAAAAAAGGGGGTAAAGAAAATGGCAGAAAATCATCCAGTAGCACCAGCATATACAGTATGTGGCTGTGTAAAGAGTGTGTTCTTACCCTGCAAGCTTTTGCCTAGGCCTTGTCCCGACTTCCAGCCATGTTTCTGAAGCAACCGGTGTCCGATGTTATCCTAGCAGAGAGAACAGAGGAGAAAAGACCAAAAATATTCCAATAATAAGAAGAGCTTTTCCCCGTTGGTACGGGTCACAAAACAAAAGATCACTCAATTCACACACTATCATCACAACCACCACCACCAGTCCTCATTATTGTCATCCACAACACCTACAGGGTGTAACATCAGTGACTTCAACACAAAGAGTGGTAAGGGCAGTGAGTTTTTTCACTAAGGTCCTAAATACACAGATTATGTGTGTTCACTAGATTTACATACCTACAATAGTGAACCTTTTAAATTGGGCATGAGCATTACTATATATTGACTTTAACACACCAACTCACAATGTTTAACTCAAAAAGAGGAGGAAGGAAAGGGCAATATATGTATCACACGCATACATATATGAACCACTACATGGTGAGCTTTTAGTTCACAAAGAAAAGTGACAGAACAGGTATGGAAATCTTGCATTAACAAAATGAAAGACCAGAAACTCCAAACTTGCTGTGATTCTGTAACCATGACAAAAGGGAGCACCACAAAACATACAGTAAGCAGCCGTCACATCAAAATATAGCAAGAAAAGAAGATACACTTGGTGCTAGCGGGCCTTGGGTTACCATTACAAGGCCCAGGGTGAGCAGAGTATGCACGTGTTGAGGGGGTATGTGGGTGTGCGGGTAACGGTAGAAACTATTGTGTGCATGTAGTCCCCACTAGATGAAATAAGTAACTATTGTGCATGTTCTTGGTCACATATAATCGTTCTGGTTTGTTATCAACTGCCCCATTCAACTCATTGCACAAATTATCTCTTTCTATAAGAAAATCTGAATATTATAACAAGGTCCCTACAAGCCTTCTAGCATCAGGTAAAGCCTTCTAGATTTTGTTAATAAACTTAAGATTTATTTTGTCACTAAATACTGTTGGACAAATGGACAGTTTAACATAATTCTTAAAGGGATGCTTATATAATGTCTTTAAACTATAATCTTGTTTTTTGATTTTATAGGAGGCCGAATTTTGTGACGAGTCTAGTGACAACCTAAAAGCAGCCAATAACAAAGGAAATATGCAAGGAGCAAGAACATGCACAAGAGGACCTCCTAGCAAACTACAAGGCCAAATATTGGAGACTGTTTATTCACTAATATGGGTCAGCAAAAAAAAAAAAAAAAATATAAACATTTAGTGAAATGCAAGACCGCCCCACCACTACACACTATAGTACATCCTCAAGCACATATGAACAGGACACAATGAGATTTCTTAATAAGCAGTGTTTTTCTGTTGTGATTATAACTATTCCAAGCTTGACTAACATTCACCAGAGTGCTGCATTCTACCAAACAGACATACAAACCAAACAAAAAAAAGGATATTTATAATCACAGAGAGATTGATATCAACTTTCAAAAAACAGAAAGTGAAAGGGTTGGAACAAAACAGAAAAAAACAGCATGCAGCTTTTTGTTAAAAAAGGTTTTAACAAAAAGGACCGTCGGTGTTAGTAGTGCATTGTGGATTATACACAAACAGAGGGATGGGGCGGGTCGGTGAACAAAACTGCAACTGTTTTAGATTCAAGTGGATCAGGCACAGAGAGGGAGGTGATGGCTCAACGAGGCTCTGACGATGAATCTGCGCAGAGCAGGCTGAGCCATGGTGAAGGTGAGTTTCTGGGGTGGTGGAGGTGAGCTGAGCTTCAATGGGTTAGTGCATGTGAAGGGAGCTGGTAGTTACCCACACAGTATGCACTGCATCTCCGACCAAAACATAAATAATTAAAAAAACGGGGCTTTTGTATAGGGCAACTACTCACGTACTAACACTGTGCAGTGGTGCTTCATCGTCATCATAACCCAAACAGATGTTATCTAAAACATTTAGTCATGTTTTGCTTCTAACTCCCAAAAGAGGCTTCACTTCCTGTTTGGGTTTTGTTCCCTCTCTGATGTGCGATTTGTTGCTGTGCTCACTCAGTGGGACTGTCAGATCTTTTCCACTGCGGAGGAGATAAGAGAGGAATCTGTGCTTGGCAACAGAAAAGACTGCCTTCATAAACCTGTAACTGGGGCAAACAACAGACAACATATTTATGCCAGACTATATAATGTTTCCAACAGGTACTTCTGTAACTTAGTTTAGCCTTATTGACAGGAGTTGTGTCAAGAAATACTGCAGAATTTTCTGAATACTTCCCCTCCCACCAACATCAGGCATGTTTCTGTCCCCCACTGCTACAACAATGCTCAACACAAGAACACTGCTTTAGGTTATAGCTAAGCAATAAGTAAAAAAATATTAAACACCCCAGATAACCCCCTCAAACATACTCACGTCCCAAAAATTCCCAATGTTTTAAATAATTTTTAGTTATTTTTTACAATAAAGTCTAGAACTAAAGCCTATGACGTTTGATGAAGCACCAGTGGATATTCTGACATTACTAAGATATTGGCTCATTGTGGAATCAGAGTTACAGGGCGGAGATGAGGCACAGACTGCATGTTGAACAAATAAGTGCACCAAAAAAAAAGACAGATGGATGAAAGCAACGGCGGCGAGTCCAACAGCAGTGCAAGTGGAGTGAAGGCATTTCCATACGAACCTGGCTTTAAAATACTGGGCTGTCAAAAAAACAGTCACACGTGACACAACGTAAGAAACCAGCCAAACGCTTTGAACTGTAATTCTACTAGCTTCTCTAAGTCTTAGAAAATGCAAATCTCTCTCTGCCATTAAAACAAACACATAACTGTATACAAACAGAAAGGTAGGCATGTAAATAAATCCACCAACTGACTGTTAATACAGGAGAAAGAAAAATAGAAAACGTTATCCAGAGGTCTACAAGAGTGGGTGTTTTCTTAAAGTGTGCACTGCGCCATTGTTGGCATAGTGCACGGCCAAAGAAATGGATACGGGCAGTGATATGCAGGGGACCCCACCTGGAGACCTCAGTGTTTAATCTATTTGGTCATTTAATCTGAATGTAGGTGGAATAAGTGAAAGTAAAAGTAACATTTCCCTGAATTAGGGGGTTAATGAACCATTATGTTGCATTGAATGTGCTATCCTTAGCTGGTCAGTCTAAGCAATTGCCAAACTAAATGCAAACAAATAGAAACTTACCATTTACTGTTCTTTTTTACTCTTATTTAATGTAACTACGGGTCACAAAATGGCAAAATTATTGTAACCTTTACTTACCTTGTAAAGCTGAAGAAAAAAATTGTTTGACAAGTTTATGTCTTACAAACAAATGTTCTATGTAAATGGGCAGGTACTTTAAACCTCCCTGTGTGCCCTTTATCACCCTGCACCCATTTTCTTTTACAAATCTCTATGAATAAGTAAAAACATCATGAAATACTACACTATGTGTGGGTGTGAATGAGTTGCCTGTGGCCCTGAGGATGCCCACTGCATATCGCTCTTGGACGAGGTCAGGTGAGGGCAGGAGAAGGAAGGGGGGGGTCAGAAAACATAGGAAGGATGAGTTGGGGGCTGTCGTAATGATTAGGTTGTTGAAAGAGGAGAGTACTGATACTACCAATTTAATACATGCAATGCAAAACAATGTTAGAGATTCAGAGCAAAGACCAAGGGAAAAGACAGAAATAAGAGTAAATAGATCCCAATAAAAGTACCACAGATCTCTAGCTGCCTATAAATCACACACAACAAATGGCAAGGGCAGGGCTCGGAGAAACTGGATCATGGCATTTACATGGAGTTTAATCTCAATCATCTTGATCATTTTACCCTGAGAATAGCCAAATAATTTGGAGGGTGTTAATTGTATAAGAAACAGGCTACAGCCTCTACACAATGTCTATAATAAATGAAGAACTGTGAAATGCCAAATTGCAGCCCTCAGTGCCCTCCCACAGATAATAGCGCAGGAGCAAATGAGCCACTAAAGCCAGGTCAGCAGGCCACATCTTTGTTTACTGCCTCTCCAACACCCACACATAACAGGGATTTGAACAAAACTCTCTACAACACTGGCAAATCTATGTCTTTGAATAAGAATTAACTGGGGAAAAGATTTGGTGTTGTCCAATATAAACAGATTTATTTTTATTAGTGTTAAACTATTTTATGGATCAAATTTATGAATCAATTTTGAGTTTTTGTGCTCAGTGTTATCTGCAACATTTATTGATTTTTTTTTTATTTTTGTACACAATGCTTAGACATTACGCAAGTGTTTCTGAATTTTCCTTTGAGGCTAAAAAACAAGTCATAGATTTTTTTTTAACGACATTCCTGAAGGTGGCTGGACACTGTGGTAAGAGAAGCCCGGGCCTGCTCACCACACTGCTTAAGAGTCAGATGATGGAAAGAAGAGCGTCAAAAAGACAGGAGGAGCACTGCCTGCGCTATTATCCATGTGCCTCTTCAGCGAAAAAAATGCAGTCCCAGTTGCACAAGCACCATGCCAGCACAGAATGACAGAGGGTACTGTACACCGAATAACTGTAGTGTAGTAGAGAAGGAGTTTAGACAGAGAACAGAGAAGTGAAACAGAGAGAGGAACAGTCAGAGAAGCGTTACAAGGAACCCTAAAGATAGGAGTAAGAAAGCAGAGCGTGCAAATACAAACCGGGTCATTGCTGCTTAGCTAATAGGGGGCCAATTCGCTGCGGGAGAGAAATGTCGAACACCCCAAGTTGTGTACAATAAGATAACTGTCCTACAGACACAAACACTGTACATCAATTCTACACACACACACACACACACACACACACACACACACACACACACACACACACACACACACACACACACACACACACACACACACACACACACACACACACACACACACACACACACACACACACGGAACATAGAGAGGAAAAAGCACTGCATTATGTCAGTATTGCAAACAACCTTTTTTTTTTTTTAACCCAAAGCCTTGTTTTTAGAAATGGAAACAATAAGACATTGACCCACTAGAAAAAGTTTAGCTATAGCCACTATTCAGAATAGATAATGACAAAGCATGAGCTACTAATGGCAGTGCTTTATCCACTCTATTCAAAGTCATTTTATAGTGCTTGGGAGACTAACAAGGACTAATGGAAGACATAAATCTGTGATCTATTTGTAAAGCATATAAAAACAGGACATTCTAGTATATATATATATATATATATATATATATACATACATACATACATACATACACACACACACATACACGTGTGTATACATTAAATATCATTTTAACTGTCAGACAAAAAATGTATTACGCAGTACAAAGGAAGAGGGAGGGACATATAGAATATTAATGGAAAATAAACAAGTGTATCTATGGGTTAGATGGCCGTTGTGCATCTACAATACATGGACACAATGAGTAAAGTAAAAGGTGTGTCTCTTGTTTTTTTCCCTGGACCAATCATCCACTCTCACAACTGGTCCAATGATGCAAGAAGACGGGTGTAGCCTTACCGATTCAATGGGCTTGTCCAAGGACGCCTGCTCCAGCTCCACATGGCCCTCTTCATACTGGTCAAAGTGATTTCCCCCCTGCACACAAATTTGAAGACTGGTTTTAGAAAGCTCAGAGAAACACTAATTGTTCTCATGGTATAATGTTCTGAAAACTGTATGTTTATCTGTGCAAGTATTTCTTGTACTTATGACCAAATTTTGGCGTCATTAAAAGTGGCCATGGAATTTTCACAGTACTGTACATTTGTCATGCAACAAAGCCTCATCTAATAGAGCTGGCGAAATGTTTTGATGTTGGTGAGGCAAACCAGAGTACACAGAAAAAACACCCAACCCAACCACGGCAAGAACATGCAAGCACCACAGAACCCTGTCTGACCCAAAAGACAAACAATGGACTTCTTGCTGTGAGGCGACTGCACCACTGTGCCACTGATTGGATATAATGGACATTTGTTTTACTGTAATTAATGTAAAAGTTAATGTTTTTTATGTTTTTTTTTTTTATAATAAAAAGGGTACAAATCTAATCTTTGGAGTATATTTAGAGTGAGTAGATGTCAGTCTAAAAACAATTTTAAACTGGAGGTAAAGATAAAAATATTTAAGACAAAATACATGAAAGAATTTATTTCTGAGCTCAGCTTAAAAACTGAACCAGAATGCGTTTTATTTCATTACCGTTTAAATAAATAATCCAAAATTTATATATAGACTGTTCCAATGCTGTTCAATTTATTGTAGTTTTGACAACAGTATGCAGTGAGGAGCAATGCCCTTCAGCCATTTGTTGTTTGAATCGTGGGCATAGCTTAACTTATACAATCTGAGCCATTACATATGCATTGTGTTCCATGTAGGATAGAGGCTGGAATGGTTCATGGCATGCTACTTTGACCAAAAGGAGAGTGTTTATAGATCCGTTTCAAGCCCGAGACAGATGGCTTCCTCTCTTCAGCAGCAGAGGAGAAATGAAGGTCACGTTTAAGAGTCTGACTTTTCTGACATTCACAAAAAAAGAAAACCAACAAATTGTCCACTGAAGTAGATTGTTTTTTTTAGCTTTTAGTAATAGTTATTGTAATAATAGTTAGCCTGACATTTTTCTAATGCAAACATGACATTTCTCTTATTTACCTCGTAAGTCGCAAAAAAATTGCAATTTGAGGAAGACTGCACAAATTAATTTGACTTTTTTTAAATGTTCCCTTGAAAACAAATTAGGAAAGCCCTGCTTTAGTGTATAGATATCTCAGCAGACATGAAAATATATCTGCTTGCGCTTAACTTGCCATGCTCTCTAGGGAGTCCAGTTTTGCAAAGATAAGCAACCGCTCAAATCAACCCACAGTAATGAGGTGATTTGATGCTACACTGGGAGTCATTAATTCGGCAGAAACGGGTTCCTGCATCAGAATGAGTGAAGCCGGGGATTATGAGAATTTATGGGAAAGGCGGCTCTGTGGAAGAGCAGAGGATTTATTTAACACACACACACACACACACACACACACACACACACACACACACACACACACACACACACACACACACACACACACACACACAGCTGATTAGGCATTACAACGGTAACGGTCTTGACACAGCTGACATTTTAGAGCAGAAGGCCACAGACTCTGTTGGCAAAGTCAAAGGGGACATAGCTGCTGGGCTGTTTACTCTGAAGGTGTTAGGTCAACCATCTATGGGCGTTGTCTGCTTGTACCCCTTTGTCGACAGAGAAAAACTTTCTGAATACTACTGATGATGCTGTGATAATCCTGCCTACAAAGTGGATCGTACACACAGAGCTCTACTGTGTAGAAGAGAAGAGGATTTGCTATCAACAAATTGATTGACACCACACTGCAACCCTTTCTGGAAAATTAGGATTTCCACAGGATACCAACATGATAACTCTAGGACACGAGGGGGTGCCCCTAGCTCTGTCGGTAGAGCACTTGCAATTACGGAAGAACATGGGAGACCTGGTTCAAATCTCAGATGTCATTTGCCCAATGTCATGTCCCTCTCTCGCCACTTCCTGTCAACTTACTGTCAAATCAATAAAGAAATAAAGGCCTAGAGAAAAACTCCCCTTCAGAGCTCCTTATTATAGTCTATCAATTCTGTGTGATTTAAACAACTGCCAGTCTTTGTACCATTTAATTATACATATTTTAAGTTCGATTTTTAAAATGAATTAAAATAATAAAAAAACAGCAAAATGCCATTCTAAAGTGAATAGATATGTAATAATACATTTGTGCATTTTCTTCGCAACACTTTGTATGCCTTCTTTTTATTTCTTTGATACACAAAATTTGACTATTGCCAACATGTATGATAAACAAATCAACAGTTGTTAGGTGTAACATCTAAACCTACATGGTGAGTTAGCAGCTTAGCAATAGTAAGTAAGTAAATTTTATTTATATAGCACCTTTCACAGATAGAAATCACAAAGTGCAATAAAAGAACAATAAAACTAATAATAAATAAATTACGTCAAAGAGAACAACATTTCTTGGGATTTAAAAAAACCTGTTGGGTGACTTGAAACAAATAAATAACAGATAAATGTCACGTCAAAGAGAACAACATTTCTTAGGAATTAAAAAAAAAAAACCTGTTGGGTGACTTGAAACAAATAAATAACAGATAAATGTCATAAAAGTGTCAGTGACATAATGTCAAGTTCTTGACCTGGAACAAGTACAGTGTGTTTAAAAAAAATTATTAAGTAATCTACAAATATAAAATATTTCAATTTTCCAGTAAAAAAGTGAGACCTTTACTGGGTGTTGTCTCTCAACAAATAGAAAAATAAAAAACAAATCACCTCACACATACAAATGAGTTTCTGCGCCTGCTGTGATGGGGTTAACACCTTAGATACAAGACAAAAAGAAAATGCAATCATTCAATATAATATATGTTATAATATAACTAATTAGAAATATACGTTTAAATAGTTGTCCAACATAAACAAAAATTAAGAAGCAATTATAAAAGAAAGGTAGGCAGACAACAAACGTCATAAGTATTACACAATTCAAATTTTTTTATCAAAATGAAAAGTAACAGATTAATGTAAGAACAAGTCTAATGCTAGCAAACACTTCAAATACGGTAAATAAACTACCTTAAATGATCTTCATAAAATTCGTATCGTTTATCAATCTGAAGTGCAAATTCCTCACACCGTTGGCTGTATTATAGACAATCGTTATTACATACAATATAGAATTACGCTGTTGTTGCAATTAGCTCGCTATCCACAGTGCGTATGTACTTGGTAGCTAACACCTATTGCTAGCTAGCTATCAACCCTTAGCATAAGTCGATAAATAACCAAGGTCAATAACTGGATAACTTGTCTTCAAAGTAACAAGATTGAATTACATATGTAAGAGTGTTATTTCAACAAGCACGTATGTACTTTGGTGTTCAATATATGGGACTGCAGTCTTGTATACTAGCCAGCAAAACAAGGAATAATAGGGAAGTAAATTGAGAAGAGCCGCAGTGATCTAGTCTTGTTCACTAGAATTAGCCGAGTTAGCTTGCAGCACTAGCACGCAGATGACAGACCGAACTGCGCGATGCGATATATAATATGTTACGTTGTCAAACACTTTACTGTGCATCTAACATTACAGTATCGTAAAAGACAACCGCATGTGTAACGTATGTTGTTGTATAATTTACCTGGAAATCACGTTCTTCGTTGAACCTAGAAAATCTGTCGGCCATTTTCTGAATGCAGCAGCAGCTTCTCTGCTCACTCCGTCTGTCTCTCTGACAACAGCGCTGTGGAGCAACACACTCCGTTCCAGCACTCCACCTTGTTCCCAAAATACTACTACTGTGAATTAAGAGGCCAAAATTCCCCCATACATATATTGCAATTAATTTATAGTATAAATTATAGTATAATTAAAGTAAATAATATTGCTTGGTCTGTAAAATTATGTTTTGTTTTTTTGCAAATCACTCCACAAATATATAAATCCCTTTCAATATTTACTATTTCATAGAATACTATTACGATTTCATAGAATTCATAAAAAATATATATATATAAATTTAAATTGCCTAGACTTTCATTAACACATACAGTATGTTGAATTAAATATCTTTTGTCAAGTGTTTTATTCAAAACGAGTTATAACTAGTGAGGCCTCATTCTGGCACAAAAACGTGTATAATGCAATGCTAATAATGCTTTTGGGGCTGAAAGTACCAATTTTCCTAATTAACTTCATCCATGTTATCTACCAAACTTTGTTCGTAGTTTATGGCTCCATCTTGTGACAGATCTGCGTCAATAAACTTGCAAGACGTCAGCAAGAGTTTAAATGCGTTGTCCTTTTACGAGACGTCCAACACATAACACGTTATGTTACGTGATGATAGCGGTTAAAAAATATATACCTTATATTAGGAGTGCATTTTTAAGAATATATAAACGAATACCTCATAAGAACGCGTATCAATCATAGGTATCAACCTCATGGTCTAGGCACCATAGGTCTGGTCTAAACACACTGAGCAAACCGGACATACAAGCAAACGAGTGTAGTTTCAGAATAATACTTAAAAATCTGACAAACCAAGACAACATATTAAGTCATGACATTGGAGCAAATTAATACAAACATCTGATGAACAGCCACAATAGAAAGTAATTTAAGCTTAACCGTGTCATTATTGCAACAATAAGAATTTTTGACAAATATTTTAAACCGGAAACACCACTACATCCACGTTAGCTTTTACTTTGACAGATGTGCCACCAGCCGACGCCTACTAAGTAGAAGCTCGGTAAATGCGGGTAAGAATCTTTGTTTTCACCCTGAAATGATCAGTTTAGCCACAGATTTATTTATTTTTTCGATTTGGTGATATTTCGATCATTTAAATACATGTGACTAAAATGTAGCTTGTGTGTTATGTGTTGTTAAACATCAGTAAAGACGACGGGGCTCCTCTACTTTGAGGAGAAATGGCGCTGAATGTGTCGAAGAGGAAGTAACTATAAAACGCACACAAATGCGTTCAGCAACAAATAAAGCGTTCAGAATGTACAGCTCTAACTTGGTCTTCTAATGCTAGGATTAACTTAATAATCTTAACTTTGTCTAGTAGGGTCTTTTATTCTCACTCTAAGGGCTGATGTCAAGTTTTTGCATACTTTACAATTACTTTTCCGACGTTATTACCTATGACATGTTTACAATAAACTGCATTATTGGCACTTTGTATTATATTTTGATCTTGTTATTTGTTCTAAATGAGTTATTATATATAACGTGGTATATCCATTACTGTTGACAATCTTAAGTGTATGGCTAGAAGAGACTATTATTAGTTATGGAAAGATTGCTATATATAACACAGCTTTGTTTGGCTGAAAAAAGAAAAAACAAATACCTATGAAATTACCTATAACTTAAAAATGAATAGTTTATGGCCGTCTCTCAGCCTTTTTTGCAAAGCACAAATGCATAGTGAACCCTGTTGGCCATGAGCCAAAGTCCTGGCCTGCATTCACTTTACAGCTGGCCTGGCTCCATCTTTAAATAAGAAACTAATGCTGTTCTGTCAGTCCCAGTGTCCTAAGTACAAAGAAATATCCTTCACTACTGTGTTATAAGCAGTGTAGCATTGTAGTCCTGTGCCAGAAAAAGACTATAAACTTATATACATTAAATGATCCCCCTGTACTTATGATTCAAATAGCACAGTATGTTCTTAATTTATTTTTCACACACTTTACTGTAATTTTTTTCCAGTTGACCTTATACATGATAGATTCAGGAAGAGAGCACTCACTTTATTGTAGAATAAAGAATGCAAAAAAGTGGAAATACACATTGCTGTTGCAGGATGAGTGTAATTTTAATGTTTTTATTATAATCGATATATTTTACAATATCTTATCTTTTTCCATTCTGCAACATTTTCCAGTGAAGCCGCTGGTGTTTCTGTTTGGTGTCTATTTTGTAGCTGACTTCAGGTTGAGTCCCATTGCGCTGCCCTTACTAAAGGCTTTGGAATTTCATTAATTTGTGTGGGTGTACAGCAGAAGTCTTCTCAATATAGTCACCATTTGAATGTGGAGTTAAGATCTTGTTTTCTGTGGATGGCAACACAGATTTAATTTTTAAATTATGGTTTAAATTGTAGTTTGATTAATGATGGTATTAAAAAAAATTATACGATAAAGCTGCAGTACTGTTTTATGCATAGTGATTGTAAAGTTCTTGATGCAGGATATTGTTGTATATCTGAGTGGATTTATTTATTTATTTTTGGTTACTACCATTGATATGACATGGCATGTGACAAAGGTCAGAATTCAGAAAGTCTCATGATTAAAGGTTATGCAAAAGGTTTAAATGTTGTTCTGAGTAAATATTATTTAAAAATGATGGGACAAGACTATATATCCTAAAGTTTATTTGTCAAATAAAACTAAAATAACACCATTTTTCTTGCATATGCATCTACCAAAGAGTTGACCAATCCTGATTATCAATGAATTGAGAGAATTCATAGTAAATCTAAACCAAAAATGCTGTGCTTGAATAGGTAGATGGAAAACCAGGCAAGTAAACCCTGTTGAAGAGAGCTTAAGGAGGGAGGATAAGGGGAAGTGGAGATGCATTTCCCATAAGTCATTGTCATCCAGCTCCTCCCCTGATTGGCTAAGTGCCATCAAACAGGGCAGTACGACAGCATAGACAGAGTCAGGAAGTTACGGAGAATCAGGCCAAAAAAACAGAGCTCCTAGTTTTACAAATGTATTTCAGAAATGATAGACGATAAAGAGAGAGCAGCCTCAACTGGTATCTGTGGTAAGCTCCCCCCAGCCTCACACAAACAGAGATGTGTCTGTGTTTTTGTCTGTTTATTGAAGTGTTGTTTTTTCTCTTTTTCCTTTCCACATTAATTCATTTGGGGTGTGGTGTTTTGCAGTTCAACACGGTATAGCATTAGTAAAGCCTAAACTGCAATTGCATTACCCTACTATGGGCATGTAATTTAGACATGGTGATAAGAGTACTGCCGAATATTACTGAGCTATTTTGCTGTGTTATGTGATTTAAGGATTGCGGGACTTATCTTGCTATGACCTTTAACTAGAATATCATATATCAAGAACGTGTGTAACGGCACAAAGAGGCTTAAGCTGCGAAGCGATAGGATGTGGTGGTTAAATGTCACACTGATGCAACCGACTGTAACTGTGGGTCCACTTTGTGTTTGGGGCCTGCCTAACTTCTGTATTTTATTACTTGTCAAAAAAAAAGGTCGTTGAGTGCGTTTAACTGCCACTGTTGCAACTGTCATAACAACACCCTGGTTGAATTTCCTGTCTTATAAGTCTGCCGCAGAGTTTCAGACAATGCTCAGACAGGACCGTCTTGAACTAACACCTCACACATTATTAAGTTATACAACTGTAAGGACTACATGACAGGAAATTACTTTAAATTTGTCTAAATTTTGGGGATATGTCTAACTGAATTACATTGAACATTGAAATAATGCCACAAAATATAAAACCCAAATGTTTTCTCTATGTTAATGGTATGTATCTTAATTTAAAATGAGAAAACTACATTGTTTACTGCAGCTGTTTTATCAGGCATTCTTATCAGGAGGCGATGGCTCATGACGCAATATTTGAAACTGGAAAAGCTGCATATATTTACTCTATTACTTCTATTATGTATGAAGCATTACAGCAAGATGCTATACCTAACAACATGGACCACCCTCTCTGCATAATAAGCACATATTACTTTATAACAACTAGTCAAAAAGACATTCGTTAGATGTTGGAATAAGGTGTTCACTATCATATTCTTGTTACTTAAGGTCCAGCAAATGAAATGGCCACAAGGCAGCGTATTTTCAACTCAACATCACCCTTCTCTGGAACAACCCAAGTTAAGCTGAAGGGGTTGTATCCAGCCTGCTATCCTGCAGACCAGGACACAGAGGATGAGGAAGATGAGGGAAACAAGAATAATCTAAACCTCCTCACTTGGAACCCTTTACTGACTAAATTCCTTACACATGGGACTGCAGAGCAAATTGGAGAGAAGCCACTGAAGACCTCAAGCTTCATCGCTCAGGCTGAATGTAGGATCTTTTTTTTATACTTTTTAAAAATTAACCATCATGTTGTGGTAAAATTGTATATATATTTTTTTGTAATAGGTGAAACCCATGACTCTCAAGAGTTTAGTCCATCTCATTCTCGCTATGTCCCATCTCCACACTGCTGCAGGTAAGTACTTTTCTTAATAAAGTCTCTGCTTGTGTGTAGTCTGTACCAACTGATCATTTCTGTTGTATTTCCAGTCATTCCTCAGAGCCAAACAATGTGGCCTCCCCAGCTACAGCATACATTCAGGAGCTGTGCAACTCATCAGTACAAATCAACACGAGAAAGAAAGCGCGCAAGAGGCAGAAGCGTAAAGGGAAAAAAAAGTCAGAAAAGAAAAAAGTAGAACGACATCGACAACGAGTGCCTTCTGGTGTTCCTGAACAAGAGAGTGGAAGCTCTCTGTGCATGCAGGTATTAAATGTGGTTATTCTATGAAAAATAATTTTGGACAAATAAATGTTTTACTATTACCTCTAATACACAGGCTTGTATAGTCAGTTTATTAAACAATAGCTTGTCTTTGCTTAGTATAGAGTGTCACTTCCTCTATACTGGCACTTCCTAAAACCCTTCCTAGGATTACATTACCTTGTTTGTTTTTTTTTTCTGTATAGGAAGAAGCCTCTTCTGGCAGGAGCATTAGTGACCTTAGCAGCTCTTGTTGTAGCAGTGTTGAATGCTCAAAGGTACAGAATCAGCAACCACCATTATTTAGCCAACATGGCTACAACACAAGCTCAGCTATTCCTTGGTCTATGCGGGATTCAGAGTGTAGATTCTTCACACAGTCATATGAACAAGATAGTGACTCAGATTCTTCCAGCATTGGAGACTGTTCACTAGCTGTAGCTGGCCTAAGGGGCAATGTCAGTCAAGGCGACCCATGTTTTGCTGGACCCTTCTTCAAAGATTTGGAGAAGGATGTAATCGAACTGGAAGATGATTCATCTTATTCAGACACAAATGAGGGAATAATTTTTTACAAAGAGGTAGGTTCAGCAACAGAGGTCTTAATTAAAAAAACATCTTGATCACAACCACTACTACTAAACACAGTTTTTTTTTTTTGTTTTTTTTTTTGTTTTTTTTTTAGGAAATAAAGCCTGTAGATTCTGAATACAGAGAAGGGAGAGAGTATATTCTCACAGATTTCATCAAGGAAGGTTCCTATGGTGAAGTACATACTGCACAAGATGTCAACACAGGCTTCAGATTTGCTGCAAAAAAGGTAAAGTTCTTGTTTTTTCATAACACTTCAACTCATTCAATATAATTGCTCATTGTTTTGTTTTTTGTTTTTTTTTATTGTTTGCAGATTGCTCTGAAAAAGTTCAGCAGTGAGGAAGTGGGTGCGTGGAGTGCCCTCAAATCCTCTCGTGTGGTGGAACTCTTCGGAGTGGTCAGAGAGGGGCCTAATGTAGTTCTATTCATGGACCGTAAATCTGGTAAACAAGCCTTTTTTTTATTATTTTTTATCAAACTTTTATCTGTAAATACAAGATAGCCTTTTAGGTATAGAACAGGTGTTATTACTGTACAACATACAAATATCTGTTTTTATTATTCCAGGCACTTTAGGCCAGCTGATAACAGAGCGAGGACGTCTACCAGAGGACCTAAGTCTGCACTACCAATTCCAAGTCCTTACAGCACTAGAGTATTTGAAAAAGAAACGAGTTGTGCATCTGGACATAAAAGGTTTTCAACAAAATACTACTTAATCTTTCGTTCTCATCATTGTACAACATGTTACTTATATTAGGGATATATATCAAGGATATATTAATTAGTAATTAATGGAAGTAAAAACATAATAACATTGCTTTGTTAGATAATTATCCACAATAAAAAATAAAATACATTCAGATAGTGGCCAAAGGAATTTAAGTAAAATTTGCAGTATTTATTGTTATTGACAACAATGTTATTTGATTACATGTTCATCTTCTAAGAATAGACAGATAACAAAGATATGAGTCATTACAGAACAGCAAATGACTTTTACTTGTTGTTGTACTTGGTTTTTGTTTTTCGTAGGCAAGTTTATCAGATAAGGTCTAGATTGGATTTTTAGCACCTGCCTTCTGAAACCAGAATACTGCCGACAAAGACTGCTGGGAATTTCCCACAATGTGACTCACCGCTGCACGTTAAGGACAGCGCATGTGCACAGAATCAGAGGCCAGGAGGGCCTAACAGAGGGGGGAGGGGGGTTGGGTGGGGGTGAGCAGGAAGTTGTTAGCAAGAAAACAGAGGGAGGATAAGTATGATGACACAAAGTGCTAGATCAAAACAAAGTAGTTAAAAGAAAATAAAGGGAAAAAGTGAAGAAAACGCAGAGTGAGCACAGACCTAACACATGCAGATAGAAGCTCAGGCGCCACCTGGTGTCAATAACGTTATTATCATTGTATGTCTGTTTTTCTGATTCCTCTGCTCCAAATTCATTCCACATTATTATTTTTTATCAGTTGTCATTGTGTCACCATTTCAGTTTCTGTTTTTTCTCTCTTTTTACAGCTGACAATGTGTTACTGTCAGATGATAGTCGAGATACTTTCTTATGCGATTTTGGACATGCAGAAAGACTTGATAATTATGGACAGAGCCTCAGCAGATCCACAGGTAAATTCATTTGCCTTCTGAGAAACATTGCATATTTGTATATGTATGTATATCTGTTTCCTTCATGTGCATAATGTTTTTAATTTATCTTAGAACTTAAGGGTACCGAGACACACATGGCCCCTGAAATTGTAAAAGGTGAACCTAGAGGAGCTAAAGCAGATGTGTGGAGCAGCTGCTGTATGTTTCTTCACATGCTCACCGGCTGTCAACCTTGGACTCGATTCTACACTTGTAGACTTTATTTGAAGGTAATCGACTACAGCAATTAGGATACAACAAATAATATTTAATTATGACGCTAACTCATTTTGTGATCATGGCAGATTGCAAATGAGCCGCCTCCTTTGAGAGAGATCCCACAGGACTGCAGCCCGCTCACAGCTGAGGCTCTCACAGCAGGGCTGCAGAAAGACCCAGTCAAAAGAGCATCAGCATCTGACCTCAAAGTTAAAACTGCCAGAGCTTTAAAAGAAGGTAACTACTGCATCATTTTAAGTACTTGTAAAGAAATGAAAACAAATCCTAAGTAAGGCTAAAAATAAATTTTCTTATTACAGTGGGAGGACTTACCAACCCAGTTAAGGGACCCTACATAGAGCCACTGTATGCTGTCCACAAACCGCCTGACAGCCTACAACAGTCATATAGCAGTGATCAGGATGAAGATGAGCAACAAGAATCTGAGAAAATGTGGACTCTGGACAAGCTGAAGAAGGGTATTGGTGATAAACACACCAACTCTGATCAATTAGACCTGGGCTCACCTTTGCGTCCTCAGTCTTCTCATTTGGAACCCATTCATAAAGTGAACAAGATCACCACTGTGCCTGAGCTTGAGCTACGTAAACTGGAAAGAGGTAAGGGTCCTGTCAGTGTTCTGCTTTGTCTATGTCTGTCAAACAACTTTTATATCTGAATTCAATTGTTTTCCATTTATTAATAGATTTCTACTTGAGCAGTTTGTCACAGCTTCATTCTGCGGAGATGCAGGAGCAGCTCTTGTCTTGTCTCAGCAGTGACTACTATTCCAATCGAGAACAGTGGGATAAAAAGGTAAATGCCCAATTGTATAATTCTTTCAGACAAACATTTAAAAAATAGCATAGTTGGATATAAAATACATTAATCATACATAAGTCAATCATCATGGTTATCGGAAATCATAATACCTTTCCATAAGTATTAAATACTATCATTCTTGTGTTTCTTAAAATGGTAGGACTCTGGTCGCTGGTCCCTGAGTCCAGTAGATGACTTAAGTTCGGGTGTGTTCTCCTACAACAGCCAGTCAGAGGGTCAGGTTTTTAGTATGGATTTTCTTGGTCACTCACAGCTTCCACCTCCCTGTTGTTTTGAAGGCAAGAATAATCTACCTTGCTTTTTGCATTCAGCATTCACTCAAAACTTGTGACAAACTTTTATTTACATCTCATGCATCTCTCTTCTCAGGAGTTGATGTGGGCATCAGAGACTTTAACCGAAGAAGCATCCGGATAAGAGAGACCCGGCGTGTGAAAGTCAGCCACATTGCCACAGGAATCAGTGATCAGGTTAGGCCTGGTGAATTTTATTATTTAAAAACAGTAAAGAGGCAGGTCAGAGTAATGTTAATCTGGGTTCTTTTTAGATATCTGAGAGAGTGTTTACATTGGAGACCCACAAAGGCCAACAGATTGCACATGATGAGGAGGTTCTGGAGTCTGGACTCCAGCTCTGCTGTGTCTCTGCTCCTGACTTCAGTCCGTCCTGGAGATGGAGGATAAAAGATGGTGTGCTTGAGACAAGATAAACCTTTGTCCTTTATGAAATGATATTGTTAATTTTTGTTATAATGTGTCTTGTCTTCTGGAGTGGTCTTTCAAATGTTAACTTAAGTTAACCATGATTGTTAGAATTACCTTCTTTTCAAAAAGCATTAAAATTTTAACCAGGCAGGATTTGTTCCCTTCATTTCTAATAGACAGCATCACATTTATTGTAAACTTAAATATATATATATATTTTTTTTACTAATTTATTTTTTGTTAAACTAGGACAGTTTTACTGATACTAACAAATCTATTTTTCAAGGGAGCCCTTGCCCCTTTTCAGGCACAATAATATTTCTTTTTAGAATAATTATTAGTCTTTATTTGTCATTTTACAACTTACAAAGTAACTGCAAGAAGAATGTCAGGGAGACAATTTTTAGCATTACAAATGTGATAGAAAATGTGAAAATTTGGAATATCAAAGTCCTTTTATAGTAAAAAAAAAAAAAAAAAAAAGGCACTGACAACCAAAGAAATTGTAAAAAGTATTTTGCGGTGGTGATTGTAGTTTGAATAGCTCACACAATATACAGTACTTTTGAAAGTGAGGTAAGCATCAGTGAGCAATCCAGTGCACTTTCTCTGCAGAGCAACTGCCTACAGGAAAAAACATTTTGTGACGTTGCTCTGCGCCACAAAGCAAAAAGTTAAGGTGGAATTTATCTAAGTATGAGTCAACCATGACCACATGACAAATCACACAAAGGTGAGAATATAAATTTACACATTTTAACCTCATATGCCCTTTTACCCATATGATTTCATTTAAAACAGTGAACTAAACTTTGAGTACATGCTTTAGCACACTTTAACTGTAGTTGAAAGAATTTTTTTTTTTCATAAACTAGATAAAACAATTTGCTTGTTTTTTTTTTGTGCCATTTTTTCTCTTTAGATATAACCCATAAAATGTATATTCCCAATACATCTTTAGCTTTGCTTTACACCAGTATACACTCAATACGCATGAGGATGCATAAATGCCATGATGAGAAGGAGCAAGTTCAGAACAACAAACTGAATGAAACAAAAATTGCCAATGAAAATAATAGAGGGAAAATACTTTCATATGACTTATACAATTTAGCAGTTAAGGGCAGAAAACTATTTTCTACTTTCAACACAAAAATAATTAAAATAGTTTCCCAGTTTCAGTCTGGCAACCTCTCCAAGCTCATATTGTGCATCGTTTTATGCACTGATCAATTCCTCAAAGGCATTGTGTACCACAACGTGTCCAGTCAATCGTCTAATCTTTACACATAAATGGAGGCAGGAACAAAAAGAGGTTTTCATGCTTGTGTACAAGTTTTTCCTGTAGCTTCATTAACTTGATATTAGTCAGTCGTTCTTGTCTCTCCTGTTACTGCCCCAGTTGCCTCCTTTTGCAGATCTTTCATCGGATGTCTGTCTGCACGTCAACACTTTACATTTTACGAACCACAAGAACAGTTGTGAGAACGCCAGCCAAGAACACGGCCACAGTTTGCCATGTTGGTGTGCCGAAATGAGAACGAATACCTTCCTAAAAATCAAAAACACAAAAAAATGAATAAATATTGTAACATTTTTGGGGGTGCTAGTAAGAGTGTAATTAGATAAGCAGGAAAGGAGGAGTAAGAGTGAGGGGATGGAACCTATTGACTCAAGTCAGAAAGTGAACGTGGTTGCTCCGCCAGAGGGGCCACCAAATGTACACATGTCAACTACTTACCCAGCCACCTTGCTCCCTGATCCAGTTGATCACATGTTCTTTAAGGTATTCTACAGTCCAGCTGATAATTCTTCTTATGATATCAGGAATTTTGGTCACGAGAGCCTATAATGTCATATTTTTTCCCCCATTAGGATTTGATCTACTTCTTCTCTTGTGTGAAAGATATACTTACTTTAATGACGAGTCGGCAAGCAAAGTAGAACAGTGCAACTACCCTTCCCCAATTGAACTTTCCATCTGAAAAGATCTCAATGGCAACTTTCACAAATATATCTTTTGTAGGACTGAGTGAAGGATCATTTATCATCCTAGAGAGAGAAAAACGATATTATACACAAAAGAATAATAGCAACAGGCAAATTTTTCAATCCAACCCTCACTGTCTGCGTTACCCTTGGAGCTCTACATTTCCGTCTAGTTCGTCACCAATCTGCTGGAGACACTGGGCAAGTTTTTTGTGGTTTGGGTCACACAGTTCCCTTCCACCTAGCTCCTCCCTGGTGATTACAGCATTGCTGTCTCCATGTCTTTTCACTCGTTCATATATAAAACTGACAAATATGGTTAAAAACATAATGATTTTTTCTTCTTATTGTTCAGCTCAGAGGATTAACTTGTACAAAATACTTACTCCTTTAACAAAATAGATCCCACTTCCAGTAGCTGATCAGTAATAGTGACTAGAGAAAAAGATCAGTAGTCATTATAGTGACTCATCATAGAAATACATCTGATTAGTAGAAAATATTACAGAGCAGCAGAAGTAAGTTGTAAATGTATATTACATGTCACAAAAGGCTAGAATAACGAGCTGAAGCTAAATAATATCTTCTCTACGCCGCATTACACGGTAATTAAAACATATAAAGCCTCCAAAATTAGACTCAATGTTTAATGTTCGGTCCAATGTTAGCGCTGTGTCTTGTGGTTGTTTTGTATATTTTGGATTGTCGCGGTCCCTTTTAAAAAGAAGCTATTTGTAAAAAGAAAACAGACTGATAACTGAGTGCTAACGTGTTAGCAATGAGCTAACTTTCCTTGTTTGTCGCTAGCATTTGTTTAACTAATGTAATAACTTGTAAACATGTTTTTAAAAGGCCACTTTTACAGTTTAACAGTCAAATTATTAGCATATCTCTGTCTGTGTATCTCCTAAAACTCTGACACTATCAAATTCAATCAAAAACATTCCGAAAGTGTGCTCGTACCTTCATCGCCTCCTCCCGAGTGCGATGCCATCTTGTTTCTGTTTGGCAACCCAACTGTCTGTACTTCCGCAAAAACGTGTGACGAGCTATGTTGTGTTACGACCTGCTGTGGTTGGACATTTACAAATTTGCGGAATTTGTTTAAACTAATGCAGATAATCTTATATGAGTTGACACAATTGACAATATATGCCAATTGTTTTTAAAGTTAAATTTTATTTTTTATTAGTTGTTCTTACTCAGCTACATTAAAAAGTTTGCTTAGTAACAGTGACATTATTCTTCAACCTTTGACGTGTTTATGCATTTTATTGTATAATCCTATTCGGTTATGTTGATTAAAAATCATATTTTATGAGCCTCGCCTATTTGTAAACGTCACTTCCTGTGTTCAGTAGTCTTCCGTCCGTCTCGTGCAACTTCGGGCCTCTTTTGACTCGGCTCGCAAAGATGGCGGATGCACAAGTACGTTTTGATAAACGGCGTGGTGAATTATTGTGATAGTATTACGTTTCTATGAACATATAAGTGAGAACATTTTGACCATATGATTTTATGAATGACTAATGTGTGTTTTTGAGGCATTTCTGACCGCACACAAGTTTAAACTTTAGGTAGATTTTTCGTTCGGCTCATCCTCGTGTTACGCTTAGTTAGCAACAGTGCTAGCAAGTTAGCAAAGTACATTTATTCATGTGTCATTTCTTTAACAATAAATGTTTGTGAGAGTAGATTTTATTCGCATAGAGTAATGCATTACCCCTACTTTATAGCAATAGCATGTTAAGCTGTCTTTCCAGAAGTTCATAATTTTAAGGCAGGCTGATGTATTGTAAGAATTGTATGGAGACGTACGAGTTGGGTTGCATATAATATACAACTTCATTTTCCTTGTTCCCTAGACCGAGAGGGCTTACCAGAAACAGCCCACCATCTTTCAGAACAAAAAGCGTGTTCTGGCTGCTGATGGTGGCAAGGAGGCTAAAGAAAAGCTCCCCCGCTACCATAAGAGTGTTGGGCTGGGCTTCAAAACCCCAAGAGAGGTAATATACGTGTACATTTAAAGCCTTTAGCTATGAAAGCAAGTGATGTCTTCTCACGATGGTCTTCCAAGCCCGCAGGGTTTTGACGATAGTGCCTTATGGCAAAGCTGATGCACTAATGAATAAAGTTTTAACAACTTACAGTTGAAAAGATGGTGCTGATTACACTTTGTTTTTTACAGGCTATTGATGGCACTTACATTGACAAGAAATGCCCCTTTACTGGAAATGTCTCCATCCGTGGACGTATCCTGTCAGGTCAGTTAAAAATTTTGGCAATTGCTTAGTTTTCTGTTAGTATTAAGTGTCACCAAGCAATTTGTTTTAAAACATTCAATCCATTGTCACTGCAAATGATGTATTTCTCACGATGGTCTTCCAAGCCCTCTGGGTTTTGACGACAAAGCCAATTGGCAACACTGATGTAGTCCAGTGGCAGCTATTCCAAGTGGATACAAAGCTTGTAGAAACTGCTGTGAACTTAATGACTGCATGTTAACTAGGTGTGGTGACCAAAATGAAGATGCAGCGGACCATTGTGATCAGACGTGACTACCTGCATTACATTCGCAAGTACAACCGCTTTGAGAAGAGGCACAAGAACCTCTCTGTCCATCTTTCACCCTGCTTCAGGTACTAAACTCTTAGGGTAGGGTTAGTATTCCACCCATACTTGGCTTTTGCATCATCTGTCTTGGTTTAAATTTGAAACTATGTAGACGTATTGCTGCAAGTGATGTTTTTTCTCACGATGGTCTTCCAAGCGCAGTCTTTGACGACAATGCCTCATGGCAAAGCTGATGCAGCTTGGTTACATAGCATTAGCATCTGTTCACAGGCTTTATCTTGTCTTATTGTGTTTTTTTTTTTTTCTTTTTCCCCCTCAGGGACGTCACAGTTGGAGATATTGTCACTGTCGGAGAGTGCCGACCTCTCAGCAAGACCGTGAGGTTCAATGTCCTCAAAGTCACAAAAGCTGCTGGAGCTAAGAAACAGTTCCAGAAATTTTAGGTGTGATGACAAAAAGAAATGTTTCTTGAACTTTCTGTCAAATAAAAACATTGTTTAAAAATTCCTTTCGGTTGTCTGGAAATGTGAGTTTTACGCAGTGCCTGCCCATTGGTAATTGCTCTTAATAGCTTTAATGCATAGTTTCTTTTCTACAAATGTTGTGTTCCAGTACCCAAAGTGAACAAATTATAAAAATTTCATTAAAATTATGCAGTCTCCTCTTAAAAATTGACAGTTATCAAAACAATTTTAAATGCCTGTGTATTCCATTGTCCCCTAAAATCAAAACACACAAAATTTGACTCGGCTGTGCCTGTCCTCATCTTTATGTTCCGCCACTTGGTAATTCCCAGGTTATTGGTCTTACTAAAAGGGCTAGGCCATCTGTATCTATAATTAAAGGAAAAACAATTAAGAGTTTGAGACATGTAAATCTACAGAATTGACATGTCTGTCTGAAATGACTTGTGAATATATGGGGCAATATGTTTATTGGTGCATAAAAGTGCACATACAAATAAACTTTCACATGTTGCAAGTGCCAGATAAGTGTTGTATTAATGGAATCTTGTACCTTTTCAGTTTAACCTTCTGAATGAAAAGGTGCATAGATTTTTAGGATGTGTTGGGTCCTAAAATGTTTCAAAGGGGTCAATGTTCATTCTTAAAAAATTTCTATAACAATCTGACCTGGACAAAGCCTATTACTTCTATAAGGCCCTAATTAGTCTTTGAATGTTTTAGAAAGTTATTTAAATAAAACCTGTCTTGTTATATCTTATATATAAGTGATTGTGTGAATAAACTAGCCCTATTACAATTCCAAAATTAGAAAAAAAATCGATTAATTATATGCCCGAACCCCACCCAAAAACGACACCAAGCGGCCGGTGCCACGAACTGCATTGTAAGTGTACTCATCAATTTTGCAGCAGATGGCGGTAGACACCTGATGTCACCGTCGCACAGAAAATCATGACCTCCCAATGTAAATTGATAAACGGTTAAAATATATAACAAATTTCCCTGTTTCAAGGTAACTAATCCTTAACAGTATTGGTGAATATGCCCTTGATAGTGGTACTATTGTATTACTAACTGTAAAAAAATTACAAATATATTGCCTTTCTAAATGTTTAGCTCTCTGTTTAAGCTCATATGAACAAATCTAGTGTCTTCAGCATCACATTACTGTAGCTTTATTATAACCTCCTTGCAGTTTAAAATTATGCTAAACAAGATCTGAGATTGCCAGAGACACAATGAAAAAACAAATGCTCAGCAAGCCTACCCGTTAGTATATATTAATCCATGTCTCCATCAGCCTACATTTGCATTTATGTTGGAAGGCATGAAAATTTAGCTGCATGAGATTCAGTGAGCTCCCTCCCCTTTGGCCTCACTGTCTGTCTGCAAAGTGCCACAGTAGCGGGGGCATCATTATCATAATGATGCTTTAGATGCTCCTTCCCAAAGCTCCCATTAATGTGGAGCATATGGTCATGACGTATTGAAGAGAAAGTACTTAATCTGACCCCAGCCACTACAGGACCAGCGAGTCATAAATTAGCATCTGTCATCTCAAACTTGAGCTTGAACTAATAAAGTCTCTTGGAATTAGAGACAAAACCTCTTCACTTAAAAACTCCAGATGCTTTTGCTTTAACCTTTTCCTCAAGATGACCTGAATAACTGAGAACCTTCACAGACGTGAACTAAGTAAATATCACATAGAATTTGTTTTTACAATGCTTTGTTGTATTTACAAGAATCCATCATTCAAACATGCAGCAATATTTACCTAAACAGCTGCTTCTAACTACATATTGTCCCTTCTAGTAATGGGACTTTCCCATTGCAACTCCCATGGTCCACAGGACGAGACACTACAGGATTGAAGGGCGGGGGGCTCAGCATGTCCTTTGAACAACAAGCTTCACACAACAGGACACCAATCCCAAAGTCCCCAATGTTGAGGGCAGGGGTTCATCACTTGCTTTTTGGTGCTCCTCTAACCTTTCTGAAAACCTGTTTTTATTAAAAACATTTAAAATTCTCCATAGTCTTTATGGGTGGAACCTATTGAATCACTAAAATGCTTCTTCAAGTGTTGCTGTGGCTTGAAGTAATGTAAAATCCAGTCTTTTCTTATGTACTGGTTTGTGTGTTGATTTTTCCATTTTGATCCATGACCAAAAGAAGAATGAGAAGATGAAGATTTATTGCTTGCCAATAAAGTCACAGCTGATGGTCCTGTCTGCAGCTCCAAAAATAAGTAATAAATAATCCCTTGTAAGAATCATAGTTTAGTGTAATACATTTGTTAATACTGAATGTACATTTCCCCCATTAGTGACAGAATCCAGCTTCTACTGTCTGGAAATGCCAGGTTTTCCTATCCCCAAGTATCTGACTGCTTGACCATAACTTGTAAACATTACCACCCATACAGTAACTGT
Source organism: Neodontobutis hainanensis (assembly GCA_024349245.1). Classification (NCBI taxonomy): domain Eukaryota; kingdom Metazoa; phylum Chordata; class Actinopteri; order Gobiiformes; family Odontobutidae; genus Neodontobutis; species Neodontobutis hainanensis. The sequence goes on along the minus strand of JALDNG010000086.1, from coordinate 1,049,617 downwards.
GGATAAACATTTCTTCTCTGTCTGTGGTTAAAGAGACTCAACCCTTTTAATGATGCCACCAGTTCGCCAACTTGTTTACCCTGTGTCATGGAGGCATACTTGCGGCCGTGCTTGTATATCTAGTGGCAGGGATGTTAGCTCAGTAGGTCAGCCCAATGAGGGTAATGGCCACTATCAAAATACAGACCTCATGGTGTCCCGGCAGGGGTTTGGCCCAGAGGGGGGCAAATATAGTCCTGTCCTGACCTAGAAGGGGTCTGTCAGCAGACATAGCACCCACACTGTTTCCAGCAGCAGAGGACCTGATAGACACAACAGATGGAGGTATAACTAGAGAAGCTCTGGCTGTAAAAGATAAAGCCCTTGTTCTGACAGCACTAAAACAACAGGTCTGACCACAAGCTGTGCTGAAATGGCTAAGGCTGTAAACAAAGGTGTTAAACAAATTAGGTACATTTGCACTTATTGAAGCTTTTTTAGTGAGATACGCTGATTAATTGAAATGCTCTACTTATTTTTTGTGTATAAATGCTTTTGCTCAGTATTATAGAGCCCCACTAAACATATTTATAGCCCTATAGTATATGATTTGGGTTTTGGATAAGGCAGAAAAATTGCAGTTTTAAAAGTTGAACTCACTGCAAAAAGATTAGATTAGCTTAGATTAATGTTACAGAACTATTGGGATTTATGATAATATCAAATTTACCCATACTTATCATAAACATTATAAACCAGATTTACTGTAGGTGTGCTTCTTTTCATAATATAAAAATTGTCTAAAATTAAAACAAAATCCAGCATAACTTGTTGTTTTGTAATACTTTAATACTTTTGTAATACTCTGACTAGAAATCGGTATTGCAAAGTAGCCTAGGAAATTAATACTGTATTGTCTGACCTTTCCTGTATGATATTGATTGCCAAATATTTGTTGCCCATTCCCTTTAAGTGCTTTCCAAAATTGTCTTATATTTATATTCAACAACAACATTTTACTGACATTAAGGTTGTTAGCGATTATTATACATATATATATATATATATATATATATATATATATATATATATATATATATGCTTTAATTAGGATGACATATGTTGGAGAATTTTAAGAACCATTTTTATCGAAGATGTAACTTTGTAAACTGCCACTGTTTTTTTTTTTTTGTTTTGTTTTGTTTTTTTTTTCAAAAAGACTATCGAGATAAAGAAAACTGTTAAGAAATGACAACGGTGAGGTCTTTCACACCAAGTATTTGTTTTAAAATGATATGCTGCATTTTAAAACTCTGAAATAGGGTCTAAAACTGTTTTGTGTAAGCTGGATGTATACTTTTGTTTTTATCGCTAGAAAACAGCAGTGAGAAGTGTTTTTCCACTTGAATTAATTAATTAAATATATGCTTTAATTAGGATGACAATGAGATCTGTATTTGCAACCATACCAATCCCAAGTCCCTGTTGCCACCAGTGAAATGGACAGACACAGTTAAGTTGTTAACATGCTTGTTTCACCATGGCCATTCTTCCTGTTATGTTTTAACAGCAGCATCATATTCAGCTATTAATTTCCAACAGTGCATAACAGGAACACTGTGGGTTCCACTCAGGGTCACCGCTTGGTCATACTTTACATCTGGACTTGTCATCAGGCCTCCAGATCTACACAAAGACAGCCAATGTTCTTTGACCAGACATCTCTGAGAGCATCCTGAAGATATTGGCATTGTCTATATAGCATTCATGTGCAGATCTTCCATTATGCATTGACTAAAAAGAGGACTATGGCAGTGCATTCAATGAAAAGTGCAAATCATTGCTGTAGCATGAATTTATTTTGGGTCAGCGGAAATAGATATTGTAGATAATGAGCATACTGAAAATTATGACTTACAGGTTAAAGGTTGGTGCCTGATATCTGTAAAAGCACCAGGATCATCTTAACTGATTTTAAGTGACATTACAGCTGTGACTCCACACGTGCACTTTTATCTTTTCAACCGCCAAGATGCTTTAAGATTTATGCTGTTGACTCTTAACTTTCAATGTGAGAGACTTTTGATGTGATAGATAAAGTTTCTGCTCTGCTGGTTTGTTCCTGTTGAAGCCTCTATCACTGATACCACATCAGTGACAAAATCATGATTGATCATCTCTCACCTGGCTTGTACTGTAAGCTGAGAGCTTGCAACCTCATCCCTCAACAGCTCCTAATTCAATATTCTCATGTTCGGCCATGTTCATGCCTGTCCGTCACACTGGCTGTTTGTCAGACATGTGTCAGTGCACTGGGCATTTCTGATTTTACACCCGCTGTCAGATCAAAGTTGGGGCTGAGTCAGCAGGTCACACGTCGGGTGTAGCGTGCAGCAGCACTCTTAGGTTATGTGTGAACCATCCAGCACGGCTGTCAGCAGAGCATCCCCTGGGTGTGCTCTCAATGAGTGATGGCTTTACAGTGGAGCCTCAAAACTTAAGTCTGCAGCAAACTCAACTGCATGGCCAAGTGCTATTTTTAATGCTCATGAATTTAAGAATTTTAGTTTCAAATGTTGAAGACCTGCCCATGTTAACCACATTTTTATCACATTTTAATCCCAAAGTCTGAATGTGTTTGAACACTGGTAAGACAAAAATTGGGCTAAAATAGAAGCTTTGTAGTTATTTTTGAGGTTTTGTTTGAAATTGTAACAAAAGAACTGTAAATTGTAACACTTCTTACTATGAAAGGTAACAGGAGAAACTCAAAGCAACGCCCCACAGTCACAGTTTATGCAACAACAGCAAGTGGAATTCACCCTGGCAGATGGCGGGGCCGGGGCCCTGGAGGCCTGAAGCAATGCTACACCCTGGGACTGGGACACCTAATCGCACCCTGTTGAGCCTCTCACCTGCTGCTTCACTGCGCACAGAGTTATCTCATGTCTCTGACCTATTGTGGCTCCCATCGCTGATAATGACAGTTAAGAGACCCACGCAGCGCCAGGGCAGAGGCTCGCTCCCTGGAGAGAGGCACGACCATGGGAACTGCAGAGTAATCGATCTCTGCATCTTGCCTCTTGTCAAGGATCTGATTTCATATCACAGCTTACAGAAGGCTACTGTGCTGCTTTGGTTTAGGATCAGGCCAAGATTACCTTTAGTATCACATGGTATTTTCAATATGTGCCACAAAATCTGCCAAAATGTGCCTATGACATTTCTATCTAATAGAGGGTAAAGAACAAAGGATGGAATTGATCGTTTATTTAAATATTGACTAGTATTTTGTGAAATTTGAAAAAGTAACTAAACAGTAAATTGTTTTAAAATACATTAAGTAGACAAGAACAATGTATTTCAAACATTACTCCACTCCTTGTTGCCTTTCTACTCCATGTTGTTCCAATCAGAGAATATAGCCACATTTCAGCCTGGCCTTACAAACCCTCTAACCGCTAATTGGCAGCCTTGGCTAACCACCATTGGTTACATTTTACAAACTTGTGCCACACTGTAGAACATTGTTGTTGTCTTTTTTCCCACTGTTTAATTTTACTGTGTCATTGTTCATGAGAAAGCATTAGCTAGTTTTAGTGTGACCTCGGTTCCCACTATCTCAACCAGACATTGTCACAGTGGCCCAATTCTCACTGCTTTTGAATGAGTTTCAACTTCAATGTAAAGCAGACATTCCTTCAAAATATGATAGGAAAGTGACCTGCTTTGCATCTTTTACATGTCCTAAAATTCACATCATATAGTTTACTTATATATTATTATAGACCTTCTATAGTTGCTTCAAAGCCCTATCAATCTATTTTTGGCAGGGATGTATTTCATATGCTGTTGTTCCTTTGTCCTGCAAACATAAAGGAAAAGAAATGAGTGAGGTTTCAGAATGGCTGTTTTCATTACAGCTTACTATACAAGGTCAAAAGAGTATCTCTTTGCCCTGTGTAAATTGCAGCAGAGCGGAGAACAAAAGAGATCAAATGCAGAGAGCACACCCAGCGATTGTCTAACAGACTTAAACTGTGTTCTCCTTGAAGTGCCACTATCACAATGCAAGCAAAAGAAGGAATGGGTTTGTTTACGTCTCACACAAGGCAAAGGAACAGAGTGGGTCAACTGTGTCACCAAGTGAGCTTAGACAGCATTCAGTTGTATTTGGGTGGGGTGGGTCACTGTTAGAAAAGTTAAAGGCACTCTGCTGATAACTCTCTTTTATTGTATGCCTTTCTGCTGAGTATCACTGCTGTGTGTAAAACATTAGAGCACGAGAAATCCCAAACATTCCCCCCAAAGAAAAACAACCCCCTACTTAAGCTAACAACAAAGGCCCCCTATAGTTGATTGCAACAGTGGGACCACCTCATTTCAAAGAGGAGGAATAATAAGGTTTTAGTTATAACAATGTATGGAAGAAACATTAATTTATATTTAACAAAATGTTATTTTAATAAACCACAATTTTATAAAACGTAGTTAGACATATGATGTATACATTGGCTTAATGGCATCCCAAAATGACAGATGGTATATAACTCATGTTTACTCCCCTAACTATTTCTTCCATAAATTACCCACACAAGAAAAAAATCCCCAATGATAAACATTTAGGCTACCTAGCTGTAAAACTATGTTAACTAAAGCTAAGTTAGACCAAAGACAGAAAAGGACTTGGATAGGAAAGAAAAATTAAAAGTAAAAACCTATATGGCTACTACAACATATTCTACAATCCATTAAACATCCACCAGTCTAAACCCTTTATCCGAGACGTTCAACTTATTAATAACAACTAAATCCAGTTTGTTTTCTGTTCATTTATTGCAGTGGGGGACTTTAATGACAGGCTTAGGGGTGCTCTGTGTCCTCAGAAGGTGGCCCCAACATAAACGGCGAATCTGTGGAGCAGCAGAGTAAACTTCCTCTGCGTGCACTGGTGCGCACACTTCCTGAGGGGATTGAGAGATGAGATTGAACCCGTTTACCAAAACAACTGGAAGTGTTTCAGTCTGAAATGAGCCCACCACCAAATCTAAGCCACATGCTGTATACTTAGTTTTCTCTCACATCATAAAATCAAATCCTTTTTTGTCATTATTATGTATGGACACCTTTGTTAAGGCCACACTTTTGGTCTTGGGTTTTACATTAATCTTGGACATATACTGAACAAAACTCTTAACGCAACACTTTTGTTTTTGCCCCATTTTTCATGAACTGAACTTAAAGGTCTAAAACTTTTTACATGTACATAAAAGGACTATTTTTCTCAAATATTGTTCACAAATCTGTCAAATTCTGTGTTAGTGAGCACTTCTTCTTTGCTCAGATAATCACAGGTGTGGCATATCAAGACGCTGATTAGAGAGCATGACGCTGATTAGAGAGCATTATTATTGCACAGGTGTGCCTTAGGCTGGCCACAATAAAAGGCCACTCTAAAATGTGCAGTTTCACTGTATTGGAGGACCCAAAAAACAGTCAGAATCTAGTGTGACCGCCATTTGCCTCACGCAGTGAAACTCATCTCCTTTGTGTAGAGTTGTTGCAGGTTGCTGATTGTGGCCTGTGGAAGGTCGAGAGCTTCCCTGTGACGGTTTGAGACAGTTAGTGCAGAAATTCTTTGGTTATGCAAACCAATTCTTGCAGCAGCTGTCCGGGTGGCTGGTCTCAGAGGATCTTTTTTAATTTTTTTTTTATATAGTGCTTTTCCACCTAGTAGGCACTGACACCACTGGAGGCTAGGTAGCTTAAGTGTCTTGCCCAAGGACACAACGACAGTATGAACTGTGGGGGAGAGCGGGATGTTATGATGTTTTGGGATGTTTCGAGCAAAGATCGAGCCGCCTCCTGCTGGTCGAAGGACGACCACTCTACCACTGAGCTACCCCTTCTTGGAGGTGAAGATGCTGGATGTAATGGTCCTGGGCTGGTGTTGTTACACATGGTCTGTGGTTGTGAGGCCGGTTGGATGTACTGTCAAATTCTCTGAAATGCCTTTAGAGACGGCTTATGGTAGAGAAATTAACATTCAATTCCCAGACATCAGCTCTGGACATTCTTGCAGTCAGGCGGCCAATTGAACACTTCCTCAAAATGTGCAACATCTGTGGCATTGTGCTGCTCATTAACACCAATTTAGAGAACTTTGGGAACAATATTTAATATAAATAGGCATTTTGGGTACATAGAAAAGTCTTACATCTTTCAATTCTAGTCAGGAAAAATGGGGGCAGAAAAAAAAAATTGTGCAGTTAGTACTCAGTCTTGTCCGTAATAACAACTGATTTTTTGGTCCATGTCATCACTGTGATCAAATGAAAAACTCAATGCAACCAATATGTGACTAATTTTAATAACCATTCACTACTTGCTTTGTTTTGTTCCAGCTCTACTAAAACAGCAAATACTGATGAAAGTGGACTTGAGTCTCAACTAAGCCTCAGTTTCTAAAAGTCCTAACTTTGCTTTGCTAAATGTACTCTTGACCAAAACATTACTGGATATCTTTCAGCATGTGATGGCAGCTGATAAAATAATGTGTTTTTCCCACAGTGTCTCATTGAGTCACTTTTTCTATCTGATGAGCTCAATCCTGTGTTTTCTGGGAATTTTTTAGGGAAAAGGCGGATTAAGAAGATGTTTTAATTAATTTGATGTGTCCCTCAGTTTGTTTGTGATTTCCTGCTCTGTGACTACAGATTCGTATCTAGAGTGGCCTCAGCCCAAGTGTAACAAACCCAAAAACTATGAAGAGTCTCTGACCTCAGCAGCTTGAGAAACACTGAAACTTGTGAGAAAGCATCTTGCACTGTACCAGAATGTTACAAGCTGAAAACATGTTGATCTTGTTTTTGTTATATTTTTATAAGCAGTCAGTGGAGCAGGCCTTGTGTATTTCTTTAGGTGACATTTTCATATTTAATATACAGAGTATATATAAATGGAGATACTGTATCTATTAGTCATATTGAAGTATCTTTACCAAATTGAAAGCACAAACACTACTATAGCTTCCTAGCCTTCCTCACCATGGGGCCAGGACTCCGATGCGAAAGAGATTTGTAATCTCAGTGGGACTTTACCGGATAGATAATGGTTCAATAAAAAAAAAAATTGTTAATCAATGGAGGGACAGTGGATAGCACTTCCGGAGTGGAGTTTGCATGTTCTTCCCGTGCTTGAGTAGGGTTTCTCCAGGTACTCTAGTTTTTCCCACCAACATCAGTTGTAGTGTCCGGTTAGTGACATGAGCGGCCCCTGGTGGCGGCTGTTGACAATGAGCTTCCCCACAAGGATGAAAAAAAAGAATATGCTTTTGATTAACAAAAAAAAAAAAAGTAAACATAATATTAATGCATAATAGATAGATATATAGGCAATGTTATGACAATGTGGCTAACTTTTCAAAGACTTTGAAGAGCTTCCAACTAATGTCCATCTTTTCCATGCATGATCTCCCCCCCTGTGCTTTTGCATGGTTTGTTTTATATTATTTCCAGATTGCTGCTGAAAGATGTTTATTAAGGCTTAAACAGGCTTTTCTCAGATGTTAAATATATCTGTACAGCATTGAGGAAGTTTATTAAAAGAATGGTACAGACAATTATGGCCAGGACATCATTTCACCCTAAAGTATTTTGGTGAGGTTGTGGGAAAAATAGCCTAGAGTATACTATCTGGACAACAAATCACAATGAAGCCTCTTCCTGGAGATGTGGATGTGTTCACGTTGTCCTCTTGCAGAACAGAGTTTATCGAGAAACAGGACAGGCACTCGGGGCGTCGAAGGACCAGCCAAACTGACCTGGGAAACCAGCATTTTTCCGTCAATACTTCAGAGACAAAGAGATGTCAAAAGACGATGACCCTTTCCTGTTAATCAGACAGAGACATGCAGAACGGAAAGGCATCCTCCCTCTACCGCTTCTCTGCGTGATGAAGTTTCCATATTTGTGTTGGATGGTGGTTCAAAGCTACCTGTTTCCTCAAGACTTACTAAAGCCTAAACAGTTATACAAGGCCATTAAGACTACATTTCCTCCTGTTACGGTTCAATCATCTAATGTGCTTCAAAATCCTCTGTGGAGATTGATGAGTTGGCAGCACTGTTAGCATTTAATGGATAAATTTTCAACACTTTAGACTGTTTGCATCTGGTGGGGCTAAAGGGACTGAGCCCATTCAAGAAACTGTGGAGAGTACTCTCAGTGCTTATAACATTTTTGATTTAGTTTTGTAAACCAAATTTCCTATCTCGACCAGTCAGACCCATGCACTTTTTAGCACAAAGTGAAATCAATCAGTCACTCTTTATCTAAAATGGGGCCAGCTTTATGCAACGCGTTGCTTTTCTGATTGGTTGTCTGCTTTTCAAACTACGTCAGTCTTGAAGCAGTTCTGCGTACGTTGGTACAGCCTCTTGAATTCTGGTTGGATTCGGAGGTAGCTGTGGACAAAATAATTAGAATGGCTGGCAAAGTTACAAATGTCCCCCTGTGGAACAAATAGTATCACTCTCTGTTTGAGAGTTCAGAAACTCTTTGGTTCTCCTTGAGAAGTTACATCATACATCCCAACAATAGCTCCATACAGATGACCACAGAGATTTTGGGGGCGGCCATTCATCAAGAGTCTTTTCAAACATTGTGGACAAGCACTGGCTGGAGATGCATATCTAAGAATGATGTGACCCGAGCTTTCTTCTCACCGGCTGAAGTTCAGGATTTGTCCAGAGTCCTGACCCACTTTCTTTCATTGGGCTTGGAGCGTCTTGACCGTGGGATGTGACCCCGGTAATGTTATACAAATGTCATACATCACATGACTGACAGCATCTTTATGGGAACTTTGGACTATGAGCATTGTCAAAGAAGCTTTTGTAAAAGAAACAATAGCACAAAGGATAATGTCATAGTTTTCTTAAAAGTACATCTGTGAGACATTTTAAATTTGCTTCACTTTAGCTAATTATTTCTCAAGTTGACCCAGTTTTAATGTTACATTGTGCTATTGTTGTATTTGTGGTAGGTTTCACAAGATCTTTATTGTTTTTCAAGGTCAGCTATGTGCTGTATTTATGATTGCAAACAAACTTTTCTTAAAACTCTCCAGTAGTATTGTTGCAATAAATATATGTTTATCAGACCATCACCCGAGTCTGCTATCAATCCCTGTCTTAACCAAACTCTTTATTGCCCTTTTAGTGAGATAACCAGACTTTGATCAAAGACACTAGTGGACATCACATTCTTCTGCAGCCACTAGTTCAAAGGAAATGACTCACAGTCCAGCCTCAGTAAACACCACACATGACAACAAGCTGTGCTTTTATCTCAGTTTTGTTTCTTGCGGCACCCTGTAGCTTTGAAGATCCACAACTATGTGCTGAAACTGTCCCCGAGACATTTAAGTTTCTTATTATAGTCCCTGGATCACTATTGTTTGTTTGTTTTTGTTTTTTTTTTTCACATGAAATGGTACCACAACAAGAAATTGTGAGAAAAGAATGAGTGGAATGAGGCAATATATTAAATTGTTTGAAAGTTTAGCCAGATTTTGATGTTTTGTTCCAGTTAGGTTGCTATTGTGACTTTTTTGTAAATCTGATCTTAATTTAAACAGTCCATATGACTAATTTAAAATTAAGTTTTGTGATAAACCATATTGTGATTTACTTTAAATTTTCAGAATCAAGTACTGTATATGCCTTTTAATTTATTTTTTTTTTTATGTATATATAATCTAATCCTTACTTAAATGTTAGTTCTGTTTGAGGCGGAATAAAAGCTTGTTTTGTCTTTGATCCTGGTCCTGATTTATATCCTCAAGAACAGAGCACTTTTCCCGAGTCTGGCTGAGCTGCGTGTTGCCGTGGAAACAAGTGTTGTGTCGGCAGCGGAGTCAGAGAACTACCCTTTTGCCCTGACCCTTTCTCGCTCTGTGGCGGCACACTTTTCCCTTGGGGCATTTCAAATTCGACATCTGCCCCATTACCCCCCACCTTCTCCGTGCCTCCTTTTGATCCCGCCCACACCCGAGCTTCTCTAAAGCCACAGAGCTCCTGGACCAGCTTTCAATAAAAGCCACGCACACAAACACCTGCTGTGAGAGGTCAGAGGTCATCGTCCGAGCATGAGCACATTATACGACTTGGCAGATCTCCATCCTACACATGCCCATGCAACATTGTGAAAGAATCAAACTACCTGTGCAATTCAAAAACAGAACAGAAGCCAGAGCTAGCTTAGTTTATGGCAGCATCTTAGATAGTTTAGATAGTAGATAGTTAGACCTATAATAGCCTACTGCAGACATATTCCGTCAAACATAAACACATTTCTTAATATGTACTGAGTAAACTATGAATGATGGACAGATCAGAATTAAAGGAAGAAGTTTGAATACTTACAGGCAAACCTTAGCATGTGCGTACACAATAACGTTTGCCATTTAGAGTAGTGCGACGAACTTGCCACCGTCCAGGGTGTACCCCGCCTCAGGCCCAAAGCTGCTGGGATAGGCTCCAGTCACCCGTGACCCCATAACGGGACAAAGCGGTGGAAAATGAAAAAAAAAAAAAATGAATGAATTGAATTTCTTCTGTAGCTTGTTCCACTTGTAACAGTGTCCAGTCCCTAAAACACCCACCAACTTCAATCTTAAGCAGTTGTATGTGGGTTATTCTTGTAGGCTATAGTAGATAATAAGTATTAGATAAAGATAATACAATTTTGAGGCATTTTGTCAAAGAACACATGAAGTAAAAAGACTTTTGATGAATTGTTTTTTATTATTGTGTACATATATATAAGCAATTATCATCATCATCATCATCATCATCATAATAATAGAAAAAGGGAAGGACAAACACTAATATCAGTGAACACATAGCTGTCTCATGCATGTGGACTACGTCACAGCTGCATCTTTTAAACCTGACGTCAGTGTTTCAAACCACTCTCCTTTTTCAGGTTCCCAGGTTGTGGCGTCTACACTCCGTCATGTGACCGACGGCTCAATGTGAGGACATAAGGACGGGGTGTTCCCTGGAGGTCTTTGGGACTCGATGCACTGCCTGCTGCCTCCTGGGACTTAAAGGAATCGTCCGGCCCTCATCAATCTGCCTCCACATTCCACAATAGCTCACAATGGGACTCCACTCTCTCCGCAGCAGATGGCCATGCCTCAGGCTTTCCACGCCGAGCCCCTATTGTTTCGTCTCCCGAAGTGTGATGCTCAGTCCTTGGCTCCTCCTCCCAGAGTGTCAGAGGGTGCACAAGTTGAATCAAGGGTGGTTATAAGTCAGATTTAAAACAGAAATAACAATAGATTTATCTAAAATTTACTGGGAAAGTCCGAAGAGATAACTGTATGCTGCCAAACAGCTAATCTCTATGGATTATCCACTGATCTATTTCCCACAGGGATATACACGGCTTCAGTGGGCAAACATCAAGATGCTTACAGTTTATCATTCCCAAAATCCATTGTTGACTTGTCTACAGCCAAGCTTCCCAAGCCAAAACAGTAGTTTTCCATTTATTTTAAAAAGGTCATGTTATTTTTTTTCATAAATGTAACCGAAACATGGAAATAACCTTAAGCTTTAATGTGATTCAAGTGTAGTTGGATTAAAGACCTTGTAGTAATTTTATGGTCAGGCTTTTGCAGCCTTCCTCATACTAAATCAGAGGGAACGGAGCCCTTGTCTTCTCTTTACAACGGTGAATTCCTCATCTTTCTCATTCACATCTTTCACTGACATCATTCACCAATTAACACAAAGCTGGCCCTTCAATAGAGAGCGCTCAATCCTGCATTTAACACATCTGTTGCCTCGTCATGTCCCCAGCCCAACCCTCACACAGGTCTGCTCATAGCGATCTCTTTTATCCTGCTCTGAAAGGACCTATAGGCTGTCCTTATAGCCCGCCATTATCCAAGTGAAAATGGCACAGGGGATAAAGAGAAGAATAGAGATCCAACACTTGAGCACACCCCCTGCCCCAAACCTTTAAACCACCTTAAAGGGCTCTTCTTAAACAGGCTAAAGGCTGATTTATGCTTCTGCGTAGGGTGCGCGTCGAAGCTACGGCGTAGCATACGCAGTGACGTGTACCCTACGCCGTACCCTACGCCGTAGCCTGACGCGCACCTCCTCAAAAATGTAACTACGCGTCGCGACGACGCGGACCGTAAGATCTGTGATTGGTCGGCTTGGATAGTATCACGTTTCCTCCTACGCATTTCCGCAATGGTCTTCTGCTCTCTGGACCGCCCGCCATTTTTAAATTCCGAAATTCAGTGAAGAGCCAACATGGAAATGGACTAAGTTACCGAGCGATTAATTGAAGAAGTGAGGAAATACAGCCTTCTCCAACGTGGGTTTAGATGTAGCGGAGTGCACGAAGAGATGGAAGAACTCTCGAGACAAGTGCGCTCGTCTCCGTAAAAAAACTTGCCTCAAGGAGCGGGGATCCAGGAGGAAAAACAATCCCAGCGTTTTATATATTCCTATCTTGGCTGGCACCTCATGTCAAACATCGGCTTACGGAGTCAAACTTTGACGATAAGGTAAATAATGCACGTCCTTTTATGAACCTCTATTGTGTTTCGGTTAGCTGACTTAACTAGCAATGCTACCACATGGGTATTTTTTTTGCAAAAATAATATACCTGTGAGTCCAAAAGCATGTGTAATAGGTTGTAATTATATGTAATGGGTTGTATTTATGTAATATAATAGATTGTAATTTTATTTGGCTTACAGAAAATACAAATGCAACAATTTAGCATTTGCAATGTATGAATATGCTGTTATTATAGCTCTATCTATGATTTAACAATGAATGCATCATCTTTTATGTATAACTTATACTATTTGCTATTTTTTTCATATTCACAGGATGGGACTGATACCAGCTCAAACTCCACTGGTTTATCGGATGTGAGACCTCCAGCCATCAGCGATGATGACCGATTACCAAGTGGTAGAGTAGAGCCCCCATCACCAGTCATCTCTTCTGTCCCCGCAGCCATCTCTTCTGTCCCCAGTCATCTCTTCTGTCCCCGCAGTCATCTCTTCTGTCCCCGCAGCCATCTCTTCTGTCCCCGCAGCCATCTCTTCTGTCCCCAGTCATCTCTTCTGTCCCCGCAGTCATCTCTTCTGTCCCCGCAGCCATCTCTTCTGTCCCCGCAGCCATCTCTTCTGTCCCCGCAGCCATCTCTTCTGTCCCCGCAGCCATCTCTTCTGTCCCCAGTCATCTCTTCTGTCCCCGCAGCCATCTCTTCTGTCCCCGCAGCCATCTCTTCTGTCCCCGCAGCCATCTCTTCTGTCCCCGCAGCCATCTCTTCTGTCCCACAGTCCAAGTATAGCACAAAAAAGAAAGAGAATAGAAAAAGATGACTGGGTCCAAGTGCAGGTTGCTCTGTTGGAGGCTCAGTTGGAGGAACGGCGGGTGGAGCTCAACAGAGACTGTGTCAAGGCAATGATGAGAGCGACAGGTTTGGACAAACTGTTGCAGATCTTCTGCGGAGGACCACAGAGTGCAGGCAATGCATATGGAAATGCACTGTATCTGCAGTTTGCACTTTAGATTTTTTAGTTATTTTTTTGTATATAGTTTGCACTTCAGCTTTTTTATTTATTGTCTGTTCACACCAGTTCATGCAGGTTATACTGTAGTTTGAATCATTTGTGAAGTTTCTCTTTTACATCTATTTTTGATAATAATTGTAGATCATTGCACATTAATACATTGCACTGTCATGCCCACATTTGTATATGGTTTACACTTTTTATTAAAAAAAAAATACTGCTGTTTCAAAAAATGTGTGAAGGTTATTGTAAATAAACGTTAACTAATAGTTGCACATGTGTCTGTGTTTGCTCTTTTGCATCTGTTTTTAATTTACAATTTAAGACCATTGCACCTGTTTTTTTTACTATCTTTTGCATCAAACAATTTGTGTATATAGTTTGAACCAATTATGTTTGTTCCTGCTGTATGTATATTTTATGGTTAAGGTTACAGTACATTAAGATCTTAAAGTTAATTTATTTGTATAGTTTGCTCTTTTGCATCTATTTAATGTAAACAATTATAGACCATTGCACCTTTACAAGGTGCATTGTCTTATACATAGTTCCACCATTTGTATGTATAGTACAAACTTAAAAAAAATAAAATATCCATATGTCATTTATTGGTGCATTATATTTTACACCAATACAAGTTACACACCAGGTTGACCACGACACACAATGTTGTTTTGCCTTGGCACAATTCCGTGGGGTGAAAAAAATATATTAAAAAAAAAAACAATTCCGTGGGGTGACTGAAATGTCGTTTCAAACACAGTGGAACCCGCTCGCGTCAACTAGCGTTTCGGCGGTGTACTGCAGAGCAAAACAGACATACGCAGAGGTATAAATGCTCACGACGGCGTCACCTACGTGCGTAGCCTACGGCGTACACTACGGCGTACCCCCTACGCAGAAGCATAAATCAGCCTTAATGCTGAGCCTAATCAAGTTGAATAGAGAAGCCATGTCTAAGCAAGGCTTTTCCCCACTATTTTAACTGCTCTAAGAACTCAGCAGTCTCAAGGAAATGGCTTAATTTACAGTTACATGACCAACACAATGGCAAAAGGCATACAGTTATATTTACTTTAAATAGCAGTTTATAGGCAATAAAATACTTCTCTACATCATTAAAATATATAGCCACAATTTATTTTTCATGCTCCTTGATAATGATCATAAAGGATCCCAGTTTTCCAGATACTCTAATCCATTGTTTCCCAAACATTGGGTTGGGACCCAAAAGTGGTTTGTGTGAGATTTTATTTGGGTTGCCAAAAAGAGATAAATATTCCAAAAAGAAAATGAAAAAAACATTTGGGAAACACATACATGCAACACTATATAACTCTGATCTGTAACTCCTTGGATTCATAGTTCAATCCTTGTATTTACATGTTACATAAAATCAGTGACAGTGGTGGTGAGGTGTAAGGGTCAGAGGATGTTTACTGCAGTGCTTAAGCCTCAATGGTCATCACTACAGAACTGGGATGGAAAGACAATAGACAAAACAATGCCCTATTTAAAGATGGGTCACAGCTATTTATAACCCAGTCTTAAGACTACCAGACAAAAACAAACTCTTTCCTTGTCTAATGTTTCTAATTTATCCAAACAAACACTTAACATTTTACATCTGAAACTTTGAGTAATGATATATTTACAAATTAAGTTTGAGTAATGTGAGAAGAATTGTGGTAGAGTTGATTTCAGGCCTCAACAGATGCTGGGAATATATTTCAGGTTTAGTTTTGCTAAAGCTGTTATCAAAGCCAATACTGCTAAATGGTATTTATCCCACTAAGCGCTTAACTAATCATGCAATCAGACAGATATATTAAACCTATCCAAGCCGGATTATGGTAATAGTTTAATATCAGAACTCCAGTGTGATATATCAGCCTGTTGTTGCCCTGGTGGTGCATAGAGCGACCAAAATGAATGCATCCTGTGTGTCGTTCCCTTTGGTCTTCATTGTTCATGGCACCAGTTCTAAATCAAAATAGACACTTGGGGCTGGACACAATGGGTCGTATTGTTTCTCCGTGGAAGGGCTGCATGTGCTTTGCTAATGCCGCACACGCAGCAACCAACCTCCGGGACAACTTCTACATTCAGCCATTGATTAAGGAGCACAATTATGCATGGCTGACTTCCTCCAAGGTGTCTGGAGGTTGTGGGAAAGGGCCAATGAATGAGTGTGGCCTCATTCGGGCCCCGGTCCCGCTGCCTTGGTCGGTCAATGGAGCACAGAGATCACATGACCGTCACTGTTAGACAGATGAGTGGGTTTCTACAAGGACAGTAAGTGCTTCAGGTGTCTTTCATCTAAAACACAAACACTGGAGTTTTGCTTGGGTTGGTTTAGCTTGTATACAGGATAACTGAATCACCTTTGACCTTGCAGTATATTTATTTCAAAGCACCCACAGCTAACCTCTGTTGGGGAGACATTAAGAAATAAAAGAGATCATTCTAGGGTACAGATTTTGAAGTCATATATAGTCATCTTGAGATACTTTTTTAATTTATAGCCACAATAGAAATCTGAACGCCGTTTTCTCTGTCCAGTTCACACTATTGTCATCCCAGAGACAGGCAAAAGCTTAACTGTGGTATTTTGGAGCCAGAGCACAGTGCTTGATCAACGGCCAGGCCTGCTTGTTCACAGTAATCTGATTGTATTTGTGGTGGCCTCCCATTAAACAGTGTGATTAGTGTGGCGCCTGTTCGGAGGCCCGTGATGATGACTGAGATCTGCCTTTTTCAAAAAGATTAATATAAGAGCCCAGAGAGGAAAGGCACCTGCTACTAGTTTACTGAAAGACTGACACTACTGTAACTGTGCCTGATGTTCAGTGTACCCACAGTAAATAAGTACATTTGTCCTTGAGCCCATTCACACCTTTAAAACAAGAGTCAAGAAAAAGTTTGTGTTTTCTCATTGACCTTGTGTGAACATATGTGTGTCAACTGTGCAAGGTGAACCTCACACTGGCATGTGATTTCTCCGAGATATGTGTAAAATGATCTGTCATGCCACGCAGCACTTGTTCCTAAGCTAACCTGTTCCTCTCATGGATGCCTACCGTGGGAAATCAAAAAGCAGTGTAAGCAGTCCTAACACCACAGTTTCCCACGCATCCTAAACACGGCTGATACGTAAACAAATTCAGATAAGAATCACGCAGTGACTGTAGGCTTTAGATAAGGCAAATAATAATCACTGTATTTGTTTAAGCTGGTGGGTTTGCATGCTTCTTGCATTTACAGTTTTGAAAAATGCTCTATCCTTTTCTTGAATATACAGCATAGCCTTCTGTTAATCCATTTAATATGAGAGGATCAGCTCGGTTGGACACATCCCAAGGGATAAACCATTCCCTCTGTTGTTCCCTGTATTGGAGTCTGTTCCAGGAATAAATCCCACACATTACACACTACCCAACACATTACCCCAATTCATCCAGGAATCAGTTATAACACAGGTGCTATGTCCAGTATTCATGCAGTAACTTCAGTTAATACCTCGTCCTGAATGTTAATAGTAATTAATAGAGTGTGGGGATAAGTGGTAACTACTTTCACAGCTTTCCAGAGATCAAATAATACTCCTCATTGAAAGTACATGCCTTTAATCTATTTGACAACATCTGTGGCTGCTTTTATATTAAGCAACGCATACAGACTAATTAACAGTCTGTCTTCGACACTTACCCAGCATGCATTACAGTGCCTCTTAAGGTTTTCACAATGTCGTAAACAGATTTTACCAACCCCTGAGGCCACATCTGCTTTTCATTGTCATGGCTCCCTAATTTGTCTGGCCTCCTATGTAGCTGTATATCACTCTGTTCCCTGTGGAGTTCTCTCTCTCCATAAACAATAAACCGTGACCAAACTTTGCCACTCACTATCACACAAGCGTGACCTAAAACTCACCAGTCACCAAAGCACGAAAAAAAAAAGGTTTATATCTTGCAGACTGTGAAATTTGAGTCGTATAATTGCTGTGACTTGCTGAAAATTATTTATAGATGTAGGTTGTAGGCTGCAGAGAAAATGTGCTTTTTAAGCTGTCACCCATGTGGTTTTATGTATGAGTTGGAGAATGTCCAACTGTCATCTATCTCTGTGGAATATCAGGCTTAAACGGAGCGATAAAGCAAAGACCAGACGTGAGACCACACCCCGGCCTGTAAGGACAGTACTGTTGGGTGAACTGGGAAGAACCAAAGGGAGTGTGCGATGGCTACTATTTGTTATCACAAAAACAGCAAACAGCACTGTATTTAACATTTCTAAATGCTACATAATGCTTTACAGCTCCACTACCCGATTTGCTTTTTGGGGTTCCTCTCCCTAAGCCTGACTACTCACCCCCAACCGTAGCGTAATAACATTAGCACGTTATTTTACACCACAAAATAACACCACATTTTGGAGCTTATATTCAACTTTTAGCTGTTTTGTATTGTCGTTTTTTCCAACAGAATAACCAATTTCCTGGTTTATTTTCTTGGTCCAGTGATGTTGACATCAGTGTCGACCAATGGGAGCGCTCTTTTTTCCATAAGAAAACATCTGATTGGCCAAAATCCTGCTGTGGGCTGATCATTCTCATCTATTAAAATCCTTCATGAAGCTAAGATGACGTCTTAAGGTCTCGTTTTTCCACAGATGATTCCTGTTACAATATGCTTTAGGTGATTAAACTGTCAAACTAAATGCACAAGTATAGAAATCGGGTAATCCTTGTTTGAACTTCACTGAAACAATCTGCTAAAACACTGACGTCTCGTAGTAAATGTTATGGCATCTTGATATGACAAACAAATTAAGTTGCCTGGTTTACTGCACAAGACACACATCAGCACACAGTTAATGTCAAAACATGACAGCAAAGGATAAACTTCAGTATGCACAACAGCAGTTTACACTCTAAACAGCAGGCCAGTGTTTATCAGTAAGCAATATCTGCTCTAACGTCACATGGTGTGACTTGGTCAAACCATAGAATAGTTTTTTTTAGATGAGACAGGGGACATCTGGAGTTGAACCAGAGACCTCTTGATCTACAGTCAAATGCATTACCACTGAGCTATACCCCCATACCTTGGGTCCCAGACATTGGGTCGGTAGCCAAAAGTGGGTCGCAGGAGATGAATAAAAAAAATGGAACTCGGTAATTAAAAAAATTCTGAAAAATATTTGCAAAAGTCAATGAGCTGCCAGGAATTTACTAAGCAAAGAATAATTGATAAGACACTAAAAAAAGGAACTATAGTGTAAAAAAAACCCCATAAAAATAAATAAATTGCTTTAAATCATTCATTCATTCATTAATTTTCTACCGCTTTGTCCCGTTAGGGGTCGCGGGTGACTGGAGCCTATATCAGCAGCTTTGGGCCTGAGGCGGGGTACACCCTGGACACTGGCCAGTTCGTCGCAGGTCTAACATATAGAGACAGACATTGACAGACAACCATTCACTCTCACTTTCATTCACAAGGGACACTTGCCAATTAACCTGTACATGTCTTTGGGCGGTGGGAGGAAGTCGGAGTACCCGGAGAGAACCCACAGTAACACGTGGACATGCAGACTCCTCACAGAAAGACCGGAGACGGCCGAGAATATTTGAGTCAGCCGGGTTTTGAACTCACGACCTTCTTGCTGTGAGGCAGGAGTGCTAACCACTCTGCCACGTGCACCCCACCCCACCACTTTAATTATCCAAATAGCCAGAATACAAAATAATCAATATAAGGCTGAGACAAACCAGGTAATTTGGTCATGAATCATTTGGTCTTTTGAAATATGAGCCCTCTGAAAAAAAGTTTGGGAAACTGGTTTAGAGAGTGTTGTGGTAGAAAAATACAATGGTAGTTTCCAGATTTCCTTGTTCACGTCAAACTTTAAACTTGTAAGGAACATAACATCATATGGCTCTGTTTGTCAAGTTGGAGAAAAAGTTATATAACTATGTTATTTATTAGTTTAGTTGCTTCTAAACTGAGAAAAGCCACCCACTCTGTGCTGTCTGGTACAACGTGTGCAACAGCTTCATAACACGGTGTGGAGTGTAACCTCAGCAATTTCCCACCGGAGCTTCTCTTTGCAGCTCTGTCTGCCCGTCCCGTGAGAGTTTGACACAGCAGACTTCCTCATCATTTTCACAGTATCAGATCCCACTGAGGCTATTCTTCCACCACAATACACACACACAGATCATATCTCTCCAGCACTCCATGTTCCACAAAGTGCGCTGTCAAGCTGCCCTTGTGGGAGGACAGAAAACAAATAGGAAACCATGTCAATCTCTCCTCTCATTCATTCATAATTTAGGATGTCACAAACTGTATAAAGACTAGGATCCCTCTGAGTTGACAATCTGATGTTCCCAGGGCAACGGGGGAGGGATGGCACAAAGAGGAGAAAGTGCTGGGAAGCATTAGGCTGACAGAGTGGAAGTAGGACAGGGGCAGGGGTTAGAGGCAGGTCGGGACAGTTATGCAAATGACTTTGGAAAATAAAGAGAGTGTGAAAAGAGAACAATTAAAATAGGGAGTAGGGGAGCATTTTAAAAATAGGACATCACCCATGAGCCACCAGTGTGTTTCCTGTTTTCATTGGACATAAACAGATCGGGCTCTTTCTGCTTCTCAGAGCACTTGGATTATTTTTGTAACAAGATATTGCATATAAACTTTACAGCTACTGTTATAGTGAGAATACATTCACAACAAATTTTAAGTGTGGGTTTTTTCTGTTGCAGAGTTGTACATGCTAGAATAAGTTCAACTTCTGTAATAAAGCTGCAGAGTGATGGAGAGAAAGCCATAGCAAGTTATCACCATACAAAGTATTATCTAATATGGTATCTGGTATATTGGCAATTATGTTCTACTCCAAATGTAGACATGACTTTAACTCCACACTAAATTATACAGAAAAGCCTGTAATGTGTTATGTTCTAATGGCCCTCTTTGGTCAGTGGTATTGTCTTTCTTTTGTCTCATTTGCACACCAAAACAAAAGACCCCATTTAATGAACGAGAAAAGACCACTTAGTCCAACTGAAGGTTAATAGACTTTTTCAGTCTCCACTTTGCTTTACGTTACTGTATATACTGGGAATAAATCAAAGTTGTCAACAGGTTTTAGGGGTCCCCAGAGTTTATTCGGGTTCTTAGTGGAAATCTAACCTGAAGGGTCTCCAGTGAATATCCCATTTCCACCAACAATATGTGAACTCATAGTTTAGCCCATTCACACAGACAAAGAGGGGTTTCAGTATTCAAAGGGAAGACTATTTGATTATACTTTGTAAGGATTTTTATATCACAATAGACCATATGGCCGAAGGAGACATGTCCAGACTTGCCAGTGGTTTCTGATTGTGTAGTGCCTGAACTCCAGGCAGATGACACATCCCAAGGTGATCAATAATAAGCTTTTCTCTCCACTTTGACGGGTTGTGCTCACCTGAATTTAATCTTACTGACACTGTATGGATTAGTAAAAAAGGTCTGTATTCAGATTTAGATAAACATTCTTTGCTTTGGTCCTTGGAGAGCGTCCTCAAAAGAAAGAAACTAAAGCTGGGTTCTGAGGGGACGCCAGGTCCCTTGGCTCCTACTCCTGGTGCGACCTGTAATCCCACCAGAGCTAGTGTGTCCAGGCAAGTCCAATAAACAGAAGTGGTCCGTTTTTTCCCCATCTCTCATTTTCTGACCTTTGGAATGCAGTAGCTTTTTGTAGCTCTGGTCAAAACTTAGGCATCAAGTGAAAATAGAAAACATTCACGTGAGTGTACGTTTTATTGTTATATCATTAAATTAAGGAACTCACTGTGTACAGCAAAAGCTTAAAATTTTTTTTACAAAAAATAACTATTTTCATTTTTTGTCTGATAAACATAAGCTTCAAAAGCAGATACAGTCGTGGAAAGCTCTAGAGGAATGTTATTGTTAAACAGCCTGAAATGGAAAATCAATCTAAACAATATGAGCTCAGAGAGAAACATGTGGCTTTGTGCTAATGCCTTCCATATCTTGTATTTTACAACAGCTCGGATGTTGAAGAGTATCATGTTATAGCTTACATCTAACTGCAGCGTGTCACTGAATAAAATGACAAACTTTCTGCTCTTGTCAAGTTTCCCAGACAGTCGTGGAATGCTAACAGAGAATGGCTGCATATGTTAAGGAAAAAACAATGTTAACCTGATGTATAAGCATCAACAACAATAAATCGCAGGCCTTTAATTTAGCCATCAGCTTGAGACTTATCACGTCCAGACATGTTGTTATGATCAGAGGAAAATCCGTGTGTTGTTTATATGTGGGTTTGTGGGCTCTTCAGTCGAGGAAGTGGCCTTGTCTGAAGAAAGGACATTTAAATCTCACTGGAATCCACTGGTAATAAGACAAAAGGGATCCAAGAATAAAACAAGTGCATAGTTTTTCTGTGTTTCATGGTCACTGTGACACAAGGACATGGTTACACATACAGAACGAGGGAAAGGAACCGTTAGGAGACCAATAAGTGACAAATCAATGGAGCAAAAAGAAGTTTCTGTGGTTGGAACAAAAAGGGGCGCTTGATTGAAGAAGAATGGACGCTGTTGAGACAGCCCTCTGCCTTGTTTCTTACTCTTGCTTTTAGACGCTATTCGATGTCCACTTTTAAACGTTGAACAAAAGGCCTTGTCCACTACAACAAAACACTGAGGTAACTTATGTCCTCCATGTCCCAGAATCAAACTGAATAAAACACCGAAAAATGAACATGTAGATAAGTTAAGGTAGTGAAGTTTTTATAATGTGTCAGCTTTTCATTGACAGACTCTATTTTTTGGGAGATACCCCGACAGTTAAAGGCCATACTTCTTTAAAATGGCAGTTCAACCAGAGATTTTTGTGCTTGGCGTTTTGTTGAGGCACCACCAGCTGCGTGTCGGTCCAAATTGAACCCATTTCTTTTTTGGTCAGCGTCCCCCCCAAAAAGAAAAAACAGCAGACGGCACTCAGTTGCAAGAGCCAGAATTTGAATAACAAGTGTTGAGGAATGGCCAACTGTTTAGAGTACTGGCAAGGTCACCCGCACGAGACAATGGAGATCTGTTCTTTCTGAACACCCAGCGCACACTCAGCTGGGTTTAAATAGATTTAACCTTGAAAAGAAATGATGCTTATTTGAAAAGTTGAGCTCCAAAGACCAAACGAGGTGTGAGGGAGGCACTGGAGCACTATGAGCATCACTCTTTGGCAAATGTATACACTATTTTATATCACACTCAAATAAGACTATTTGACTTTTTAATGAAATGTATTGATTCTTAATTTGATACTTAATTTTCGAGTGTATTTTATTTAAAGCTTTAATTAAAATCACTTCAAAAAGACTTGCATACATTTGTGTTCGTGAAGCAAAGGGAATGAGAAAGAATATATATTAGATGATGTATACTGGCCATGGGGTGGCCTATCCTGAACTGAATTTTCAGCACGACTGTTCTCACAATGCCATAAATCCACTGTTTGAGTTTGACACAGACGCATGGCTCTAACCACGCCTTCTCGTTACGTCTGAGACTTTACGCAGCGTTCACGGACCTCCTAGAGGCGTGTCTATCGTGAAAGCTTATATTTACCTCTAGTGACCCTCGCAACTCATTTCCAATTCAGAAATGCGCGCTGGAGGATCTGTAGTTTTTTGTTAAATAACTACCCTATGGTCTTTGGGGTGCAGCGGAACGTTTTAATAGATTTAATCATGTTAAAAAATAATGGGAAGAAGACTGCTATTTCTATAGCGAGCACAGCGTGTTTGGGTCTCCTGTTAGTCGTAGTTGTAATGCAACATCACCGTTTTCACTTCACCGACGGAGAAACGCAAAAAGACGCAGCGTCGGGAAATGTACAAGTGGATGATGCACAGGAAACGAATAAGAAAGGATTCTCGGCGTACATCAGTAAATTAACGCGGGGCAGGAGGGAAGCTGAGAACCCCTCGCGCTCGTCTGACACCAAATCTGACCCCGCTCCAGCTGAGGACATCAGTGCAGATGCCATCTTCATCGCAGTGAAGACCACCAAGAAGTTTCACCAGTCCAGACTCAACCTGCTGCTGGACACATGGATCTCAAGAAATATGCAACAGGTAAAGACTCAAATGAGTTGGTATAGTTTTTGTTCTGATTTTATGAGTTCAGGTGTAAAGGATAGCTATTCATAATGTAGCATTGTTCCCCCTTGTCACAAAATGACACTGGTCCCATTGCAGATTTCTCCCCAGCGCTGTCACTTTTTAATCTCGCCTTGAGTCATGTCCCAGGGAAACCAGAGGGAGCAACTTCTTTTCCCATTCATCACCCTCTTATTCTTTTACGATTACCCCCCTTCTCTCTTATGGGTGTCCTTCCCTGTGAAAGGCTGGGTGCAATGGATGCTTCACAGTGCAGACTCCCTACATGGTGTCCCCCCTTTACCCCTGCACTAACAAAGCGCCTTTCTGAAGGGGGGGTAAGAAAAGATTTTTTTCCTCGACCCTCCCCATGGGAACATGTGTGCCCTGTCTGGGTCAACCCACACTAGGACAAGAAAAAGGGGGCTTCGTGAAGGGTTTTCCTGGGACAAAGAGGTGCATCTATACAGTGAAGGCTGATGCTGGGAAGTTGCATGCTGGGCGTGAGAACCAAGCTTCCTTTAAGAAATGCACAAAGGCTGAAAAAAATGGCCAGTCCAATGAGCTAGATGTGGTTTTCTCAATCAATTTGTGTCAAATTCACACTCAAAGAAGTTTGTTGTCAGATTCACTTAGCAGTCACTATTACCTCTCCAAGCCTCTTCAACATCTGCTAATATGAGAGGAAAGCTTGCACTAATTGGTTGTAATTACTGTCCTGGATGATGTTAGTGAACTCGTGATAAAGTGACCTGCAGGCCTCTTACGGTCGGCAGCTGGCGGGTGGCGGCGCAGCAGACACCAGACAAAAAAGAGACAGACTGAGTCCACAATGCAAGAGGGAGTTACTAGAGGAAGGGTGCCAGGTGGTCAGGAGAGTCAGAACAAAAGAGCAGCTTTAATGCCAACCATATGATGCTCCCAGTTCCCACCGTGTGCATATGCTCATCTCTGATATCCAGGTTACACTCTCACGCTCAGCTGATGGACAGATGCTTGAACAGGATCATTATTTCTATTTAGTATTTTAGTGCCACTTTAGATTAGTTTGTTTCTATCAGGTGTTCTTTACATGACAATGCTCCCCTAGGCTTCATAATCTCTTCATTTAAATGAGGCTGTTATATCTATTCAAATTCTGTTTGCTGCCCTCTGGCTAAAAGAAAAGTGTGACCCTACATCATACCATTTCTTCTGAGCCCTATTTTGGCGCCGATTTGTAAAACTGGCACGTATCTGCTTCTATCAAAGCCTAACTTCGTTTTGCTTTAATGTCTGGACAGCTGGCACAATCTTCCTCATAGTGGTGTGCCATGCATTCCTCTCTCAAGAGTATGATAATTATACAGCAGCTTTCCAACAATGAGCGCTTTTAGCATATTGAAAAAACACTGGCGGCTGCAGTGGGGTGATTAAAAGGCTTCACAATGGAGTTGGACAAGTGGGCAGCACTGGAGATAAACTTGTTATTTCAGGAATTATTTTGAATCAAATCTTTTTCCTTCTTGAACAAGTGCTGACATAGGTTCAGCTTAAACATAATAGGAAGTAGTGAGGGTGGTGGTGGTTCAAGCTGGTGCCTTTCCTTCCTATAGAAGTAGAGACAGTCAGCCAGGCACCACGTCCAGCTTAGACATGGGCCGTGCCAGAGCTTCCTGTGGTCAAAGACCAGCATACCTCACTCCAACTCCCCTCTGCACTCTCTCTTATCAGCACTTCACACACAGTCCTCTTTTTCTGGTGTGAATTGGTGTTCCAGAAAAGTAATTGTCCTTTTTAAGAGACAAAAAGGTTGAAAAAAACTTTACTAGGGTGCCTTTTCTCTTGAGTTAACGCCTGCAGCTGTATGCAAATGCAGACAAACAAATTTAGAATTTACCCAGTGGAGGTTTTACCCAGCATGAAAATTCACAGCATTGTTCTATTCAAGAGGTTCTGGTCCAAAGGAGGAGGGGGCAGGATGGGGGGTGAATAGCCGCACAAAACTCCTGACTAATCAGCACCAAGATCCCCCTTCCCTCCCCTCTACCGCCTCTATGCGCTGGCAGCTGCTCTGTGATTAGCCTGAATATTCAGCAGGCCTAAAAGCAAACAGTCCTAGCCTCTGACTCTTTTAGCAGGGCAAGCCGGCGCTCTTCTCTAAACAAATACAGGCTCATGGCTCCATAAAACCCAAGCATCCTTTAAGTAATTACATTTAACCTCTCAACTAAAATTAACCAAAGAAATCTTTTTTTTTTTCAATGAGAAGCCTACTAGATCACTGTAGTAAAGAAATGTGTCACTTTTTTGATCACTGTAATTTGGGGTTTAAAGGTAACTAAAAGGTACTTTGTCATTAGGGTTACGGGCAACACGACCTGACACGTAGAGACACGTGGCTCTGATAGGTAGCGTGATGTTCGGCAGGTGCTGTCTTACCTGTGTAAGGTGCTGAGTAAACAGACCACTGGCAGTTACAAAGACCGGCAGCTTTTTTCATCAGCACTATTCACCACTTTGCACCTGCTCAGTGTACGCTTTTACGAAGGGCAGTCTAATCTCCCCCCGGCTCCATAAATGTGTTTGTCATCTGGCTTTGTTGAAAACTGCCTTTATGACTAACTGCGACATTTAACAAGTGCCTGCAGGTTCATTGTTTGTGTTTAGTGACACAGGAAAGGCGATTGTGCCAGTGCTTTATCTGATAACCGCTGTGTTTATAAGTCTGAGCTGTATTCAGCTGGGTAGCACGTCCAGCGGAGTGGAGGGGCTGAGTCGGGCCTGGGATACATGAATGGTGTGTGTGTGTGTGTGTACTGTATGTGTGTGTGTGTGTGTGTGTGGAGCAGTCTGCCTCCTGCTTTGTTCTATGTCTGGGATGCTTCGGGGCGGCTGTATAGTTGCCATGGAGAGTGAAATGCAAGGACAAAGGGGCTTTATTAGAGCAGGGGTTGTTTAACTTCACTGCACAAAAGACATGATGATTGATGCTAATCACACCAGGATGATGATGATGACGAAGAATGGCTCTGGCCACAAGCATTAAACTGAGACTGTCCTGTTACTGCTTCACATGATCTGCTCAAGTGGTTTTAATTTGACGTGTTTAAAAGATCATGCGTGTTTATCTGTGATCTGCTTTTTTTGTTTGCAGACGTATATCTTCACAGACGGAGAAGATGAAGAGCTAAAAAAGAAAATGGGTAAGTTCTATGATGGGAATTTCATCTTTTAAAACAGAGCTGTATATTGTGAAATAAAAAGGGGGTTGCTTTGAATTTATGAGAAAGCACATCATACATTGAGAGTCATAAAAACTTTGCTTTGAAGTTGTCTCATCCATAAAAGGCTGTATTGAAAAGAAAATAGAACTCTCATTCATGGATTACATCATTAATAACATTTTTATTCTCATGTCACAGGGAGCCATGCAATCAACACCAACTGCTCTGCGGCTCACAGTCGACAAGCTCTGTCCTGCAAAATGGCAGTGGAATATGACAAGTTTATAGAGTCTGGAAAAAAGTAAGTATTACACATTACATTTTATGGATTAACAAGGTACCAGTCAAAAATAGTCAGTATCAAATTAAGCTTTTATTTGTATTCTCAGGTGGTTCTGCCATGTTGACGATGACAACTATGTGAATGTGCGGACTCTGGTCAAACACCTGTCTCAGTACCCTCACACACAGGACATGTACATCGGGAAACCCAGCCTGGACAGGCCCATCGAGGCCACAGAGAGGCTTGGTGACAACAAAATGGCACGTATAACCATACTTCTGATTAATCTTTGTAAATAAAAGTATGCAAATTAAATGAGAAAATGTGCTCACAGACTGTTCATTGTTTTATAGAAGCCAGTTAATTTCTGGTTTGCTACTGGAGGAGCAGGCTTCTGTGTGAGTCGAGGACTGGCGCTCAAGATGAGCCCATGGGCCAGGTGAGATACAGTGACCAGCCCCGAATCCATCCAAGCTAATAACCCCTGTATTCTTGCATGCTCAGAAATATTGTGTTTTCTTCCTTTTCAGTGGAGGCCATTTTATGAACACGGCTGAAAAGATTCGACTTCCTGACGACTGCACCATTGGCTACATCATCGAGTCGGTGTTGGGGGTTCCTCTGACCCGCAGTAACCTGTTCCACTCCCACCTGGAGAACTTACAACTGGTGTCCCGATCTGACATCAACAAACAGGTAAGAGGCTTTTGCACGGTTACTGTCATAACTCTATGAAAGTTATGAAGCATTTTGCTGTGAGTTGTTTTGTAAATGTGCTTATGTTTTTGTGTCCTTTTACAGATCACTCTCAGTTATGGCATGTTTGAAAACAAGAGCAACATCATCAATTTGAAAGGGTTTTTTTCTGTGGAGGAGGATTCATCAAGGTAAGAGGCAATTTTTACTTTGTTTTGCTTTTGTTTTGCTTTTTAAAAATTTCACAAACATTTATCCTCCTTCTTTGCTTCTTCCAGGTTCAAGTCTGTGCACTGTCTGCTGTACCCAGACACCCCGTGGTGTCCTCCTCAGGTTGCCTTTTAGGGCGACCGCTCCTTTCTCATCCTCGTCCCCGTAGCGCCTCGGTATCTGATAGGTGTGTGGGGACCAGTGTTTTGTATTAGACCGTGAGGCTGCTGTATTCTTCTTACAGTGTTGCACGGTCTTTATTCGTCTTACTGGGCTGCTGTGCGGCTCGTCTTGGGACTATTCCTTCCTGTGCAACGCCGTAACCTTGTCCCATAATGCTTGGGAAGAGGAGTATGGCTGTCGGCAGGAAGTAGCTTTCAATGTTAAGCTTTGTCATGTAAATGTTGCTTGTAAATTTATCTGCAATTCTCATAGAATGTACCATCACATATTCAAGCCTTTTGCCAGCTTTACACTAGCATTTTTTGTTTTGCTTTTGTCTATACAGTCCTACTGTAGGCTTTATTATGTCTTTATCACATTTAATTGGCTGAAATGACTCCGGAAAATGCTTCAGTATGAAGATGAAGATTCTGTTTTAGGTTACCAGTGTTATTTTTCCCATGAACTGAGCAGGCCATAAGCATATTTCCAAATGCAACCTTTGAAGACCAAATCTGAGGTATATCATGACAAAGCACTTTTAATATTAGGTGACACCAATCTAATTCATGTACATTTAATGACATGCCTCAGATACGAGTCAAACCTAACCCCTCAAAATCTCAATATTTGTTAATTGTATTTTGTATAATTTAAAAAGTCCTTGCATTTGTTACAATCAGGGAAAAAATATTGGCAAAAGAGATTTTGATTTGGGGTTACAATCAGCTTTGAAAAGTTTTATTTGAAAGTTGCACACCTGAGTTTTAAATAGGCTCCTGTGAAGACTCTCACCGCCAAAGGTTCAGCAGTAACGTGATTAAAATAGCAAAAAAAAACCTGTTTGGTGTCTAAATATGTCTCCAAATGTAAGAAGAGCCAAAATAGTTTGCACATAATACCAGCTGATGACTGCTGAGTTTTTTGAGATGAGAGCTTTTCAGGAGAAACATGGCGGTTTCACATAGAGGAGTGTGTCCTCTGTGTTATCTTTTACCCACATTGGGTTACACTGTGCATCTTGATTACAGTATTGTGTACTGTGCTTTTGTTTCAATGCAGATGTGTAGTTACTGTGCTTGGAATGTACCTTTCCTTTTTTTTGTTATGGTTTACATATGCTTTTAATGACGCGGACATAATGTTGTACTGCTTTGAACTGTGCTAAATGACTGTGGTGTTTATTCTCCAGTATCTGGAGGCTTTCAAACAGTTCATTCCCAATAATGGCTTCTCAGGGATTATGAGCTGATTCTGGTATTAACTACCAAGGGACCTACTGTGGGACCTGAAACTTAAATAAAAATAAAAAATACATAACCACTGAGATTGTATTTTGGTCTTTTTTACATACTCACAGACATATGTTACTAAGAGGCACTCATAAGCATTAATGACCAGGTAAAAACAAATGTTAAAGATGCATTACATACGTTTTTGCAAATAGACAATAATAAATAACAACATTTTGACCCATAAAGAAGATCACATCTAAGATCTCATTTAGGGGCACTGTGACTCAGTGGTAGAGCGGTTATCCCTCAACTGAAAGGTGGGTGGTTTGATTCCCAGCTCTCCCCACATTTCATACTGTTGTTGTGTCCTTGGTCAAGGCAAAGGTCCTTATTTTCCTACATATAACCCTTAAAACTGCTTACCTGATAATCCCTTTGTGAAACTGACCTCCACATGGTTAAAAGACACAATGCTAATGCCAATACACTTGTAACCCACACACAGCATCTGACTGTGTTTATAAATGTGGAGCTTGAAGTATGGGAACACACATAGTGGGCAATAGCAAACATCAAGGAAAGGGTAAACAGAAGAAAACCACCCAAACACTGCAATCACATGAAGCTCCAGTAGAAGTTGCTCACAGATGCCACAGATTGGATAAGCACTACTCATGTACAACAAAAAGCCAAAAGGAAATGTTGTAGTTGTTACACATGAGCTTTTCTAAATACTTTAAATGTAAGTGTTCTTGTAATATTTATCAGTGACAACCTGCAGTTTAGTTAAATAGTAGTGCTGAGAGTGTGGGGTTTTAAAGGATATTAAAGGAAGTTAGTCTGACAATGTAGATATTTGTTGTTAAATGTAAAACCTTTTCCCTTTGAAATAGAAAGATCAAACTTCTCTTGAGCCGATTACTGTTTGCACATTCACAGCTCGCCAGTTTAATAATAGGCTACAAGAGTTTTACACTTAAGCCACAAGCCCACTTTTCCCATGGGTGCTTTGCCAGGGAAGGGGTCTCTATATAAATAATTTCGTACAGTAAATACAGGACTTGTCACATTGGTTGAACTACTACATTACAGGTTAAACTTAGCTATATTCCTTTAAACTGTGCGTCTATTTTAACATTATAAACTTTAAACACAATACAGCAGAGTGCTCACAGATGAGGTAATGTCTTATAACATAGTCACTTTATGTCATTAATGTTTAAAGAGTGCCATGTGTTTCCAGTTAGACACATTTATTATGGCTTTGTGACATGTTGAAAAGGAGAGGGGCGAGGGAAGCCAGTTGCGGTCGAGCCAAACAGACTCTGTGCTCATTTATTACTTTAAAATTAGATTTAGAATTTAAACATATCCTGCTCATGTTGCACCTGAATTTACAGTGCTCCTTTAAAACAGTTATAGATAGATAGATACGTTTATTTATTCCAAAAAGGGGAATTGCCCAGTGAGCCTCAGTAGCTCAACATCCATCATTTACAAAAAACAGTTTTGTAAATACACTTAAAAAGATAAAATCTGTTAAACTAAAAAGAAAAAAACATTAACATACTATATAATGCAGAAGACATTACACATCACAGAGACCAAAAGGTGCTATGCAAGTGCAACAGTCCAAGCCCCTCGGTCCTGGTGGCAGTTATGATGCAATCACTTGGCAAATGGGACTTTACAGTCAATGAACTATAAAGATCCGTCTCCACTGAACAAAATGAGAAACAGATGTATATGTGATACTCAAACTAGCCATTTCTAGTGTTAGTTCTCAAACTCTTTTGCATATGTTGTGTGGCAAAACATATATGTTTTGGACAAGGCAGGCTTTCACGCAGCAGCTGCAAGTCAGAGAGCGTTAGCAAAGCATGTCTGGGGGCTACAGCTGATTGTCTGCAGTGATAACAGAGTCAATCATCTTCAGTTTACACACAACAGTCCTGTCTGCTGTGAGTGTGCTTCAGTTAAGTGTGGCGACATGCTGCCTGTTGGCTCGCTGACACTTGTCACCTTTGGGAGAAGACCACACAGCTTTTAATAACATTAGGCCCCTCGTCTAATGGTAGGACAAGAGGAAACAATTTAAAGAGTGTTAGAATCTAGTTAACAGCTTGTACCCTGCTAATTAACAGACAAACACTTGGGTGTGCTATTTTGCGCCTCCTCAAAGAGAGCTGGATTGACAATGTGAAAATTCACAACTCTCTAATGGCACTTTGTTTAAGAATCAGTTTTACTGTGACAGCACGTCCAAACTTCTGTCAGAGGAACGGGAAAGCCCACAGTGGGGAGGTGGGAGAGGACAAATCTGAGGGCTGTGCCAAACTGGGACATTCCTCAAAGTGTGGGGGGATTACACCGGCGCTGGCCACTTGCACGTTGCCAGCGTGACTTTGTCCGGCTATATTAGTCAGACTCCAATTAACAGTCAGCATTGTCTGCAGGATTAGGAGCGACGGGACAGTCCCTAGTGGCCCACAGTGACGTTTCACAGCAACTGGCACACAGGCCTTAAATCCTGCTCAACATGTGCTCTATTGTCAAACCAAGTGGGAAGGAAGGCATTGTAATCCAGGTATCGCCTATCACCGCAATAGAGGGACTTGAACTTTAGCAGGCAGCTCTCGAGGGGAGGACTTTGGGAATGTGGTGCAGACGGCTGCACTGGTCCTTTGATTTTTTTTGACATAAGCTCAAATATCAGCTTTTTTTTTCAATTTGGTAAAAATACAACAAACCCTAAATTTGAAGATTGAATGATATGAATGCCAGTTATTAAGAAATGCATTCAGGTAACTGTCCTCTTGAAGTGTTTACAAAACCACATTCCTGCAGTAAAGATAACACAAATGCCATTGGTGCTTTGCATAAATTCAAAGTGGGATGCAAATGATAAAGCAGACATCTACTGCAACCAGATCTAAAGGTAAAAGTCATTTTCTTTTTCCCTTAGATCTAAGTATTAATAATTTCGGCCATCTAACAGTTAGCTTTAAGTTCTTTATGTGCGTTAAAATGCTTTGAAGCAGCATTTTTGTGTTTTCAAATGTTTGTTGTAGCCTTGGAAACATTTACTATCCAGGCAGAGTCAGTGTGGTTAAGCCTTAAATGTGGTTAAACTTGGAGTTAGTGGTAAACCACCGGATCATGAAGAGTCCTTTACAAGACTTAAAAGAGCAGGAAGACGAAGGGGAAAAGCCTTTGAATGCAGCAGAGAAGGCATGAGGCATCACAGTGAGCAGGAAGCCCATTGAAGTCGTCCTGAGCGCTTCACAGAGCACACCGAGTCTCTAAAGGGCAGGCGGAGGATAACGGGACACCTCCATAAACCCCCTCATTGGCTGCATGCTGCCGATGTTAGGTTAGGGGGAAAGGGGGACAAAGAAGGAAGTGAGGTGTGATTAACACTAGTGATGACTCCCAGGATGCAGCTGCCTCCCTCTGCGTCCTGCCACAAAAGAGACGATTGACGAATCTTGTTTCTTGAAAACTCCCACACAAGAGTTTCAACTGGATTGTTTCAAAGTGTACCCTATAGTTCTGTATGTTGTACGTTAACAAAAATTATTATTTTCAGGGAAAATATAGTTATTCAAATGGGTTTTAAATAAACTTTAGATCTTAATGCGACTTGTCACTTACAGATAAAAAATCCAGGATATTTCTACCATAGACCAGGGTTTGTGTTTCAGCACCAGACTCCAAGAACTAAATGTTTCTCCTTGCATTTGATACAGAGCCTGACAGACAGGGATGGTGTGTCTGTTGGACAATATAATTGTTTATTTTTAAGATGGATGTAGGTGGCATTATGACTTTAATAACAAAACATTTTTACCAAATCAATAGTGTAAAAGGTAAATAAGAGATTACACAAACACCTTTGAAATGTGAAGGATACACATTTATTAATGCATTTCTGTCTATCTACTTAGGTTAACAGTATGTACAGTGAGTACTACAAATATAATACAAAAGGTTACACAAAAATACAATAAAAACACATTATATATCTAATAACACACACACAAAACTCCTGGTGCGTTGTCGCTCCGCAGCAGGTCCTGCTAGTCCTGAAGACTTTAGTAAATAAAACTCTAGTCATTATAATAAAACTTTAAAACGGTCTTGTGTTTGTTTATTATGTTACCTATATCAATAGAATAGGTTTACAGTTATATTTAATTTTTTTGTAAACCTACAGGGGTGGCCAAAATGATTAGAACACCTGAAATAGGTATAGTTTTTTTTTTTTTTTCTTTGTAAGGCAAATGACCTAAACCTCCGTAAGAAGGCTCTAATGATGACTTTGTTGATATTTAATTTGTTCTATGGGTATTCTAATTAACAATTCAACAAAAACAACGTTCTAATAATTTTGGCCACCAGTGTATAGCATGGATTACTCAGAACAATTCCTCCCAATCTTCCTCCTTATTATTGGCCATTGGGTTAGCGCGATACCTAAGAGCTGTCCACTCGTTCTGTAAAACAATAGGGTCTGGTTCATACAGTATTGTTCAAAAAGAATAGCAGTACAATGTGACTAACCAGAATAATCCAGGTTTTTAATACATTTTTATTGCTAAGTGGCAAACAAGTTACCAGAAAGTGCAATAGATTCTTAGAAAACAAACAAGACCCAGCATTCATGATATTCTCTTTCTGAGAATCTACTGCTCCTACTGGTAAACTTGGATGCCATGTAGCAATAAAAACTATACTAAAAACCTGGATTTTTCTGGTTAGTCACATTGTACTGCTATTATTTTGAACAATACTGTGCATGCTTTTCATCCGAGTCCAACTGGTGTGAAAGAAGGCCACTACTTACTTTGCAGGACTTATGACTTCTGCAGATATTGGCAGCTATCTCATTTTGAACTTGTGTGATATTTTCCTTGAGCTCCTCAGAGTGTTCCCTTATCATTTCCTGAGACTTTTTCATGTGTGCCTTCTGAATTTCTGAACACAGGATACAGAGGCACAGGCATGAACTAAACATAACTGGCATTTAAAAAGTGTTTGCGGTTCCTATTCATGTTTTTTGACATACAATGGTTACATAAACTCATTTTATTTACATTTTTGTAAGCTTTTGACTTTCAGTAGTAAATGTTTATTCAAAAAAAATATATATTTAATACACTGATTGAGAGTGGGTTTCTCTCACCTGTGAGCCTGTGGTCATAATCCTGTCTCAAATTGATTATCTCCTCCGCTTGCTTCTGTAGAAGAACCACACAGTACTTGATATATATATATACACAGCCTTAAGATATATTTATGCAGTCTTGGTTTTATTTTGTGCTCACAAGTTTCAAAGCTCTGACACATTTCTCAACTTGTCGCTTCTTTTCCAGCAGGGCAGCCTGCCAGGCAAGCCTCTTTTTGTGAAGCACCACCTCCCTATATGTGTATTCATTCTGCAATTGACATGTGGATGCTGCAAAGTCGATCTTCAGCTCAGACATGGTGTTGCAGTGCTCTAACTTGACATGCTTTAACTGCTGCTGGACTGTCTGGAAACAGAAACACATACAGTAGCTAAAACTGAGTCCAAATGCTTTTACTTAAACCTTTTTTTCAAGATGTCCTGGATGACTGAGAACAATCCTAAAAACCCATGACTGTGTGTGTGTGTGTGTGTGTGTGTGTATCTTACTTTGATCTTGACTTGATAGTGCTTCTCTGTCTCTTGTTTCAGCCGGAGCTTTTCCCTCAGCTGAGCTTGCTTCTCCTCTAAGTGTCTCTTGGAGTTGTCCCATGAAGCCCTGCAGTTGTCTCTCTCGTGACGAAATTGGTCCTTCTGCTTTCGCATGTGCTCCAGTTCTTCCCGCAGAGCTATTGCCTGATCCCACAACTGCAGGTGTCAGAGGACAGTAACATTTACATACCGGCACACCGGAGGAAGTTGTTTCACATTTTTGCTCACACCCAAATATAACTGATAAGAATTCAGCTTTAGTTTTCTGATTTAAAAGAATTCACCTTTAATGCTCAAAAAGTTCAAATGACACATTGCAACTTTTTTAGTGACTCTGACCTTATCCTTGGTTACTTCACCATCAGCAGCAGTTTTCTCCTTCTTTACAGACTTCTTTTTGGATTTCTTGGGAGGCTGACAAGAAAACAAAGCGATTAGCTAAGTTAGCTAGTTAACGCTAGGTAATTTAAAAATGAGCCACATAATGCTACAAGTTGCCATCAAATTAATCCTTTATGATAAGTGGTACCAAAAGATTTCTATTCTATTGCATAAATTAAGATTTCCAGTAAGATAGCAACATTTATACATTTAGCTAACTCCTACTTTAATATTTATCTCTCACCATGTTTAGCTGTTAGCTTAGCAACTGAAATAAACTGAAATGATGTCAATGCATCGACTTTTTCAAAATCAAAAAATTCCACAGCTGGTTTAGCTTTTAATCAGTTTTACTGTTAACCAAATCAGAAATAGAACAAAATAGCTCATCTACCTCAAAACAAGAACGCACAACTGGGATAGTTTCATTTGGACATGGTACATTGTGGCACAGTGTGGAGTTCTCATGTTCTTCCCAGGTTTTCTCCGGGTACTCTGGTTTCCCTCACTAACAGAAAAACATGCTGTAGTCTCCAGTTAGAGGCATGACCAGGGAACTTGGGCGCCCCCTGGTAGCAGCTGCCGAAATATATTTCCTCACCTGACTGGACAAAAGGGTATTAGTTACCACAAAAAGGAAGGCACTAGGAAACGTGTTACCAACTGAAAATGAAAAGAAACACTGTAGAACTTTGAATAGATTGTTAGTTTTTAGAAGTTGAGAAAAAAATACAAGGCACCTTGATTTTGAAGCAAAGGTAGGCTATACTGTATATCGGTTAAGATATCTAATGTCTGTTGAAGTTTTAAAGTTTATAGGCGAATATTCTTAATTCTGTCATTTGCAACAGTGTCTTGAAAGGACGCCTTGTCTTGTGCAGCCTTAGCTCTTGTGTCTCTTGGGCATCCTGCAGCTGCTTGCCATTGAGGCTTAGAATGGGAGCTGTGGTTTTAGGCCACTTGGCACTGAGCCCAGCCTCAGACTCAGGAAGTGTCTCTGGAAAAAGGAGGGAAAGAGGGAGAGGGGGGGTATAGGACCCCCACCCCCCAGCTTTTCCTCCTCCTTACTCTCTACCCCCAAACCATTCAGCTTCTCACCTCAAAGAATTAGTGATGCATTCCTTCAGTTCAGCAACAAGCAGAGTAATTCAATTTTCTCAAATGTGAGACCGTGTGAATTTTCAGTTGCATTTAAGGTCTTCTTTTAAGACTGGTTGTATTTAAAAAAAAAAAAATAGGTATGTTTTGTTTGTTTATGACTTTGTTTAGTTGAGCTCCCATAAATAATAATAATAAAAACACATGGACATAAGAGGATGATACAACTCTTTATTAATCTTAGAGACAAAAAATTGGATAGAAAAATTATATGCAGATATCTTAAACTGGAGCTTCTCAAAGTTTTAGTAGGCAATGTTTGGTGCAATATAAAATGCCCAATAATACCAACAATAACCTTGATAATCTTAGCTAATACTTTATCTTTTATATTAATAACAATGAAAAGCATTTTAAAAATACTAGCTTTTCTTCAAGGAGACATAACACCCTCCAACAACTTTAATATTTCATCAATCTTTAGGCTCAACTAAAATCTGCCCACAGCACTTTTAGAATTTTTTTTAACTTTTTTTTTTTTTTTTTGTATAACTATCATTAAACTTGTAGGAGAGTTTTAAGAATACATGTAAAACAGAAGGGTGGTTTGCCTTCTCCCAGATTGTGATTTAGCTTAGATTTCTGAGAGCAGCCAGGGTTTGGCCTGCAGCAGCTGGCTGGCGGTGTGAGAGGAGATGACAAGAGCAGACTGGTGGCCTGCCGCTGACTCTGACCCCTGGCCCGCTCCCGGCCCGGGAGGTCACAGGCATAAAACTCCTTTTTTCCTCCGCTCAAACAAGTCAGTGTCTCTGCATTTCCCTGTAACTGAAACAAGAACACCACAGAGAGAACCCCTATCTCTACTAATCCTCCAGTGAAGGCGGAAAAAAGTAAAGCTATGGTGCAACCTAGTGGCCATTTCTGGTACTTTCTGTTCTGCAAAAGACAATGAGTTGGCTCACTCCAGTTACAATGTGTTTAATTTTTAAAACACTGCATTCAAGCTCAATGACATTTGTTTACATGTACACATTTTAGAAAGGCAAAAATTTTGAAACATAAAAAACAGTTTTACTACAGTCATTTTCCAAGAAGAAAATAAAAGCCTATTTATTGTATTCACATAAATGAATCAACATACTGTGCCTTCTACAAACACTAAAAGAAAAGAAATCAAATATAAAAAAATGTAAATGTTCAAAAATGTTAAAAGAAATCAAACACTTTCAGAAATTTTAAAAGTTTATATTCTGTACATCAATGACAACAAAGACAGTAAGAGTTATACCCAAGAAAAGAGATTGCAACAGAGCATTATTGAATACAAAAAGTCTGGCTCATTTTTTCCCACCATTGACTGCAAAAGCAACCATGAGCAGTCAACAAATTCAGGTCTAAATATGAACATTTAAAAAGTTAATAAGAGCAGTGTACCACGTGTTGTGCTTAACTTGTTGGCACAATATGACCTCCTGGACTGATCACACATTTTCCAGCAGCACCTCACAGCTTAAGACTCATTAAGCTTCAACAGGAAATTCAACCAATATTGTCTCCAGGTTACACAGAGAGGTGGCTGTTTTCAGTCCCGTCTTAGCATCCCTTACCCATTTTAGTTTTAAATGCTAAAACACATTTGAGAGACACTGCATTACTATCACATAAGGATTTAAATTCCCACCGAAATCCCAATATGCATGTTTTTTTTCGCAATAACCTGAAACCTTTTTGTTTAATCTAAACTTTTATAAGAGTGAAGGTTGGTTTGTATTTTGTAAAGAGGAGAGGGTCTTTAATATTCACAAGTAGTAATGTCTAATGAGATTTTGAATAATATTGCAGACATTACTTGCTTCACTGTCGTCCTGCTTCTTCGTTGTCCCTTGAAGAACTGTACGTTGGTGGTACAATTTAAACTCAGTCATCTGGCAGTGTCTCTTATCACACAGCTGCCTTTTTCAATCAAGCTGCTTATCGTTGCCTTTATGAGCATGTGCCAGAATGAGTTCACAGTTTTGTAGCCCTCTGCTGCTCATAATCAACTGTCACAGGAAATAAAGCAAAAAAACAAAAACAAACATTTCTTTTCAGACTTGTAAGACGTGCAATAATGCAGAATAACTGGTCCCACGCTTTCAGTTAAGACAAAATGCAATAACATTGTTGTGTACACACGGTATATAAGGTAAGACAAGTTAAATCAGACTTGCATTTGAGGCTAAAGACCTGAGACGGTGACTTGAATAATCAAAACTAAACTACTAAAATGTTTGTTAATCTATGTTTACTGTGCAATGTCTATACAACAAACCTGTGTAAGGCTTTAAACTCTTCACCTAAGACAATGAGAGCATGTAGTACAGTACTGAAAGAAACATTACCAGAACAACTAGCAGTAGTATCATTGTACCATCGACAAAGCAATGCCTTGTTAGATGTGGTTGTAAATGTAATGTAATGTATCAGGCTCCATCATGAAACCAACTGAAGTCAAAGCACCAATAAGGATTTCTCCGGTGGTTACCATTGGCTAAAAACTGAGAAGCAAAGTCAGAGCTAGTTAACTCATGACTCTTTATCTAACCAGCGTAGTTGTATAATAAAAAATAAAAAAGACATAAAATGTTTGGCTCTGGTGAAAAGTTTAACTAAATATGGTGTAATTTGCAATGAGAAAGTTGGAGACCCCGTGCAGCCTACGGCGTTGTGGAGCTGTTGGCATCTGGTCGGCTGTTGGCCAGGTACTTTGCTCTCATGCTCGAGGTGTACTGTGGAAAGACACAAAACACACATAAATAATCAAACTGACCCAACTCAATGAGATGATGGAAATTCTTAATGAAGCATTTCAAAGAAAGTTATTTTAAAAATTGCAATCAATGTAGGATTTTCTTGCAATGCAAGATTTAAAAAAAACATTCCTTTTTGTCGCATAAAATATAACACCAACAAGTCATTTAAGCAGATTGGAGAAAATCCTTCATAGATTATCTTTAACTATAACTCTTAATCCTAGGACTGAGGAATCTAAATGGGATCTATAATGAGTACAAGAAAACATCCAAAGAGCACAAGGACATTGAAAAGGTACAGTTGTTTTACCTCCATTTTTGTGTGCACTGTGTATATTCATGAACATTTAGGATGCATCCATGCATTATGTAATTCAAGCAATGTGAGCACATAAAGAACTTTTATATGAAATATGGAGACATTTGTTTCCTTAAAGTGTTAAATTGGGCTAGATTTATTGCAAACTATTTGAAAAGGCCACTGGCATCAATATAGTGGCTTGAAATACTTACACGTTTATAAAAAATGAAAAAAAAAATGAAACAAATGAAAACAAAAGTTGCATCTCCTTATTGATCTTGTCACAATCACATGTAAAAGAAAGCTTCCAAACCTTTGCAATCAAACTCAGAAAAATCTTTATGTATCCATTTGTAAAGAACTGCACTGTAATGGCATTGCCCTGCCCTTCACACGCTCTCCTTCACATGAGAAAGGGATGGGCAACATGCTGCCTGGGACCACAGAAAAAAAGATCAGGTGAGACACACCAGGTAGACACTTAAAAAGACTCGGAACAAAGGGGATGCGGGGTCTGGCAGCCCTGGATGGACCTTGATACAGGGTGAGTAGAGCTGGTTTTAGGGAGTGCTAGACTGGGGCAACAGGCTAGTGGGTGGAGAAGGTGGGCTTGTTTTGTACCTGTGAGCTTAGAAGATGAGGTTACCAAAACGATCTTGAGCTGTCCGAAGGCTTTAACTGCCAGCTGTGACCACTGTTACTGTCCGCGGCAGTCAAATACTGAAACTGGATGGGTTCGCAGAAAAAATAAAAAAAATAATAAAAAAAAGTGGAGAGTGAAGTATAGAAGTATAGAGAGAAAACACAAAGCAGCATCTAGGTGTGGGCAGACATACAGACACCATGAGGGGGAAGTTTGGGCCGAAGAGCAGGAAGGAATGTGTCTACTTAGGGGTGCATTTGAGTTGCTTTCTAGAAGTTTTAGCCATGACTTTTGACCATGATATTTGTCTAACTTTGTCCTACTACTTGGATCAACAAGTTAGTAGTGTCTGGTGGCTCTATCCATAATTTTGCAGACAAGTGTAAAGTTTCTATTTACAGGTCTCATAAGTAAAGCATTTTGACAGAACAAACTGTACAATGCTAGTCTGTTTAAATATATATATATATATATATATATATATATATATATATATATATATATATATATATATATAAATAATACAATCAGTGAGCTGTTATGAAACTTGTCACAGAAGAGCTTCTACAGTAAAGACTTTGCTTTCTACCTGCCTGTGAATGTGTCATCAAGGTTTTAAGTTTCATAGCAGCTTTTCACAAAGACTGTCAAATAACCCATAATTGTTTCTCAACAGGTCTTTTTTTTTTCTTTTTTTAAATAGGATATGTTGGACTTACAGAAGGGGGAGGAGACTCTCGTCCAATCAGTGGTGTGTTTTCACAGCGCGAGTTCTGGAAGTTTGCATTTTGAGCCCTGTAGATTAAACAAAGATTAAGACCTCAAGGAAACATCTCTAAATCAAAACACTCTAAATCTGATTCAATATAACAACTTGGTACAGTGTATGAACTTAAATAGTGACAAGGCATACTATCCCCATCCTCAGCTTTGGGGTTTTGGGTTTCATTGGTATCACAGCTAGAGAACAGCAGCTGCAGACAAGCTCAGCATGCCTCTGGGGAACTTTACTGGTGTTTGAGCACATAAACTACCTAATATTATCCTCCCTCTTCAGGCCTATAACCATGTAGGGAAAAACAATAAAGGAACCCTTTCTCAGTTTTAAATGCTCCTGATAAGTCTGACTCACATGTACTCGGTGACAGGAGCGTTGCTGACTGTGTGTGCTGCAGCAGGGATGCTTGTTTCACTGCCGTAACTGCTGCCACAGCTGTACAGGCTGGGCATGTGGACACGGTAGAGGTTGTCGTTATTTTGTCTTCCCCCATGGCTCAGGGACTCGTCTTCACTACCGTCATCAGTCCTGGGCAGAAAAAAAAAAAAAAAAAAAAAAAAAAATAAGGTAATTCAACTGTGGCCACCAGGAGGCGTCCAATCCAATTCAAGTCATGACAAACCACACAAGCCCACAAACTCATCTTTATAATTTCAGCATTTCTCCAGTGAGAAAACACAGCATATTCAAAAGTGTTGAAGCCATGAAAATTGACTACCCTTTAAACTTGTATTGTTGTATAGACACAAACCAAGATGCACTCAACAGAGCACAGAAATAGGCAAAACATGTTGCCATTTCATCTATCCAACTCACATTATAAACATTCAATTAGATTTATCCAACTATCTGAATACAGATGATCACAATAATCACTTAATTACTTTCAAATATAATGGTCACAATGCAATGTATGTTAAACAGTTTAAACCGAAATTATATTTTCATTCAAGTAATTTCACAGAGTATTTGGGCGTATTGTGGAGGCTTTGTAAGAAACACTGGCAAACAAACTGGCAGCATGTAAGCCCTCACCATGAAAGGAAGCTCCAACAGAGATCAAACTGATGAACATGCGCCCCCCTCCATCAGTGAGAAGAAATCAGTTAATTATGCTGCAGCTGAGCTGGCAGTTGGGCCCAGGAAACTACATTCATTAAAGACATCCGGCAAAGCTTATCAGCTGCCGATAAGACAGTGAAATTAGAATAATTTGCCTACACTGATGCAGCAAATGGACACCAGACCAGACTGTTGCTAAGATAGATTTAGGCCATCTCAGGCACAATTAAGAGATGGAACACGTCCTATTTGAGGAAGCAGCTGAAGCATTGTGGCCATGTCCCAGCAGT
Organism: Neodontobutis hainanensis; assembly: GCA_024349245.1. Taxonomy (NCBI): domain Eukaryota; kingdom Metazoa; phylum Chordata; class Actinopteri; order Gobiiformes; family Odontobutidae; genus Neodontobutis; species Neodontobutis hainanensis. The sequence continues at coordinate 1,006,985 of JALDNG010000086.1, read as the reverse complement.
AAGCATTCTTTCTTTGAACCACAGAAACAAAAATAGTGTCTTTACTAATACAGTTCTTTTTGTCTGCTTTAGTCATATATCATATATAATCAAGAAGAGTGAAAGAAATAAAATTGCTTAAAAAAAAAAAAAAAAAAAAGGTATGGTTTTACAACAATAATAGTTTTGTAGTTTTGGTGAGTCTTACTTTTTACCCCGCCAGGTGTGGGGCACACTGCAAATAATGGAGCTAAACATCAGAGCAGTGACAAAAGAGAACAGCACCAGGTAGATGAGGCCTTCCAGTCCGTCATAACACAGTCCTGTCATGGCCTGGACATAATCCTGCAAAGACAATATAAAAACATTCACTGTTTAACTTGTAATGCATATTGAACAAGGTCCTTACAACTCTAACAACGAGCTAGAAAGAAATACTAGATTTAATATGCAGAACTGCGCTCTACATTATCATAACCAGATATCTCACAGCACTCCCCAGCCTCTGTTGAGACACATTTCCGATTACAGAGATTCTGTATTTCCATGAAAATGTAATGAGTGTAGAATTTTTAGGGAGAGAGACAAAGGGAAAAGCCTACATGTTTGCATATGGCATCTAAATACCAGTAAAGGACAGGGTTTTTAAGATTTGTGATAGCAACTGCAAACCACTCACATCATTGGATACAAAAAGGAAAAGTGGAATATTATTTTAGGTGACAGATCTGTTGCATAAACATGAAGGAGCAGCTGGAACAAAAGTACATTGCATAAATATCAGGTTAAAACCCTTTAAGACATGAAGCCATGATGTCACATTGTATGCTTGTGTCTCACCATGTGTAGGCTGCGACAGTCCACCAGTGCAGTGAGCTGATGGAGGCTGATCTCGGTGGTGTTCAAAATACCCTGGATCTCTTCCAGGCGTCCCTGGGAATGAGTGAAATAAAACAACAGAACCGCACTGTTAAAACAAGCTTAACGTGAAAAATCAACATTGGCACCTTTACATGCATCCAGGCAAGGCAAGCAACACTGTCATTTGGAAGTTTTTCTAAAAATGCAGAGTTGTACAGTGATACATTTAATCAACTGTCACCTCTTTTTTTGCACTCTCATTACAGTTCCAGTGTAAAAGGAACATCTGGTTTGCCGGACATGAATGTTTCCACAACCTCAGCACATTTCTGTGTTGGTATGTGAAGTGCAATATGCCTTGCACTATTCCCAATGTCAGCTCCCATTTGTGCCTCTGTCAACACAGTGCAAGGACCAGCGCAGGACAATAACAGCAGTATTGTATTGGCAATGGCTACTGAATGCCTAATGAAGCTAAATGGACATAATGCATGTCCCAGGTGTGCCATCAGCAGACCTTTATGTAGACAGGTGCACTTCACTTTGCTGTAGGCCAGTCCTGTTTGGGTCTCATTCATTTTGGATGGACAGTTCGGCACTACAAACAACAGATCTGTACAGTCCAGACTAGTGACTTGTATAATGAATAGAGTTGCATGAGCAATACCTGTGTTTGTTTGTACTCTCCGGTGGAAGAGCGCAGAAGTTCGGACACGTCATCTTGCATCTCCACTAAAGCTTTGTGACTCCCAGAAAGCTTCTGCAATGACGAATAAATACTTCAGCACATACATTTATTTATTTATTTTTTTTAAGTGAGCCCCTTTTGGATGGAATCTAATGCACAATAAGGACTTACATTGAATACACACATACAGGTTAATTTTTTATAGATGTACTAACAGTGCACTCAGAAGGGTTTGATTTATTTATGACAGTAAAACAAAATGATCCATTAAAATAAACCAACACAGATTCACAGTAACTGTTCCACTCTAAAAGGAAAAAAAAAAAACATCTCTGCCTTTTAATGCACTCTTGACGTGGACCCACGTTATCAGAACAGACACAGGAAAGAGCTGCAGTACATTGGTTTTCCTGCTGACAGAATGGGAAGTATTGTGCTACTGCTTGGGAAAAAAAAAAAAAAAAAAAAAAAAAAAAAAGACACTTTGAGGCAATGGGGGTGACTCATTGTGCCGACTTGAATTCTTACCAATTACATGGACATGGATCATGCAGACTGAGAATAAATCTAATATTGTCCCTACTGGACAGTCAGTATTATTAACGTCGAACAAAAGGTTTAAACAAAGGCATCTGGACGTAGGTTTCAAAACGTCACATCAGTTTAAATCTGGCAAAAGGTCTGGCCTAGGACCATGTCAAAAACAAGGACAAAGCATTTTGTAAAATATTCACAAACCTGCTGAAAGGGGTTGGTTTGCTCTGTGCTGCAACTAAGGTAGTACTTCAGAATCTCTGTGAATAAAGAAAAAATATATTTACAACCATTAAACCATTTAATACAAAAGCTAGTGTCTAAGCCTTGTTGATAAATTAAACGCTCCTCTTATTAGTCAAAGAAAATGTTTTGTTATATCTGTTTTAGTGCAAACAGTAAGAGATAACAATAGAACTTAAAATACAACAGACTCCACTGACAAACTAATTTTTCTGTTCAAAAATAAATATTTTTTTTTAAATCACACACACAATACTATATAATGCATCTCCTTCTCTTTGACACAGCAAACAAGCTGCAAATACAAAAGGAGCACATCCTGAAATAGATTTAAGAGTGACACTTCAAGCCTCCTGAAAGCTGAAGTGAAAGAGTGGTTTCTTACATCATGTCTTCATTGTTTATTGCAACATGTTGAAACATGTTCACTGTTCCCAAGTACCAAGGTGATTAGAGGTAACGCTTTGGACTTACACGTGCTATTACAACACTCTCCCCTCTTTGTCTATGTCTAAAAAATGTGAGCAAGAACCAACGACACAGCTTTTTATAGTGTTTAGTTTATAGTCTGTGACTGTATCTACAAATAATAAGGTGTGGGAACTACATCACTGAAATAACAGATGGCACAAATGACATCTGCACATGGCGCTGTGTCAGGAGCTTCATTCCCACAGCTAAGTACGCTCCGGAGAGGGGCGGCGGATTTCCGGTTCAGAGAAATGAGACAGCTCTAACATATCAACACAAATATCAGAGGATACGCCCGCGCGTTTCCTGAATGTCATGACCAAGTTTTTGACACCAGTTATTGTGTTTTCTCTTCGTAAGAATTTTTACAAAATACAAAGTCCTCTTGAACAACTATGTAAATTCTTCTCAACAATTTCATCAAAGGCTTTGCATTCTTTTATGCAGACTTTTATGGTCTGTGGCCAAACCAAACCCCAACAAGTTTCCAGAGACTAGGGTGTGAAAAATAATATTTACTTGCATATTAGCTGTAGGTTTCACAATCAGCTTTGCCACTGCCTCAAAAAAGCATTTGTATTTGACTGGGTTCATACCTTGATTGACGAGTCCGTACTGGTCTGCTACTTTGGTGACATATGTATCAGGAGATGCACAGAAGTCACTGGATGTCTAGGAAACAACAATTCAACAATTCACAAACTATAATAAGTTTAAAAACACCATTTAATGTGGAATTTACTTTGGAGCAATGACAGAAACAAAAAAAGGACAAATGTGTGAACAGTCTGATTCATCTGCAGAGGAGGTGATCGATCTCTATGTGTAATGCGTCATTTGCATAACTTTATATTCATTATCGTTTTCCTGCACTTACTTAGTGACATTTTAGTGTTCTTTCAGAACTCTAAAATGTGCCCTTAACTGCAAACTATCATATTGAAACCCATTTGTGAACAAGGCGGCCTTTAGAACATTTTATGGAACACTGTGTGACAAATTGCATAGTGCACTGCCGTGTTATCCATTTAGACCAAATAACCAATGCACTTATGTAGAAACTTACTGCTGACACAGCCAACTCCATCCCCAGGGAGACCCAGCCGATTACGAGAGCCACAACTCCAAACAGGCACACTCTAGGGACAGAGTAAGAACCTCAATTGTTATCACTGCTACATACTGTCATGCGGCTTACCAAATTATACTTTTTAGTCAGTCAAGTAAGCCTTTACGATTAAACCTTTTCTACAACTGTTTCTCATAATATAAAACCATACTCATTTCTAACACACAACTCATTATGGAAAATCATTCTTTCAATACAGATTTAGCTTTGCGATTGCATAACAAGCTGGGATAAAGCTTTTTCTTCCAGCATGATTTATTCTCTTTTCTCTGAGGCCAAATTGTATGTTGCATTTTGTCTGCTGTTTCTATTTATAGCTGCCTTTTTTTTTTACCCCAAACCACATGAATGAGGCCTGTACAGTAAATGGTGCCATTTCTCATCGCCGTCTATAAGCATTATGCTGGGACTATTGTACTAAACGTATTATATTTTATTTAGCATGAATTTATCGAGCCTCATTTGTAATGGCAAGGTGGCTTTGCGTAAATGGGGGTCTCATGTCCTGTAATTGCCACTTATCAGTGACAAAGGTTCAAATAATTTCCCAGGGCAGAAACATTTTCCCTTAAGTGCTCACGGGCCAATGATCTCCTGATGGGGCTCACCCAATGAGCGTTCCCTTGGAGTTGCGAATGAGGCCGAACAGCACCAGAAGGCAGATGAGGATGTCAAACAGAAGCAAGACTATGTAGCCCAGCCACCTGTAAAGATACAAGTCATTATCAACAAATGCATGTAGTACGTACGTATATATTTCTAATCATTGGAGCAGTGGAGTTTTCTCTCAAATGCTGGATTAAAGAAATTATTGATTATATCATTGGTAAAAAGTGCAAACCAAGCAACATTTAAGCACAGTACATGCTTTTTTGTAAATGAAAATCAAAGTGGGCTATTGATTATTACGTCCTAGTTGCATATTTACGGTTCAAAAAAAGATGTAAAACATTTTATGGAGCCCAGAGGAACTGCTTTATCCTATTCAACAAACTCCAGAGGAAGCCGAGATATTTCTTTCCTGGCATGAGTCATCTATTGATATGCTGAATAGGTTTCTTGTTGTCTGTGCTTGCCCCAGCTTCCTACTGAAGAATTACTCATAAATTTGAATTAAAAAACCTACTTAACATGGCATCTGTGGCCAACAGCATCTTGCCGGGAAAATAACTAGCTTCTAGCCTTTTGATCACAGAGCTAAGTTGCCAATCAAGGCTGTAAATCAGTGGCAATGTGTTCGAATTAGGATTTTAATAGAAAGACAAGTGCTTGGAGTGTGCCAGTGCTTAAGTTGTCAAAAGAATTGCGTTTTTTGAATTTAAAAACATTCCAAAACTTTGACAAAAATTTAAAAACATTTAAAAACAAAGCAAAATCTACATATTTAATGTGTTTCTGATATTTCTTCAGCACTAGTTTCAAAAAGTGATGCAAATATTGAAATTATCATGCGCTAACCCTAGCATGGACTCACTTTGACTGATACAATGCTTGGTTACAATGGTAAGTCTTACCTGTACCAATCATACAACTCAATTTTAACAGCGAGCTCGTCCAGCGAGACGTTGGTGTTGTCCCAGAAGGGAATCTCCACCATCTGTCTGACCAGCTCATCCAGCTGGCCCTGCAGTTTCTGGATAATAGACAGGTAGTCTGCATTCTGTTCATACTGGCCCTCAAGCTGTTGCAGATTGTCCTCTACCGTCTGGTTCAGTGCGGATGTACTGTCATACACCTGGACCCAACAGAGGGGCAAAAAAGGGTTATGTTGGGGAAGCCAAAGGGAATTTTCTACAAAGCTCTAGTAAAAAAGGGAAATCAGAAATGCTCATAGCAAATGCATGATGAATTATTAAGAGTCATTTTGCTCTCCAACCTACCAGCTTCTGCACCCCAGAGATGGTGCGGTTAGCATGGCGCAGGGAATACGTCAGCCGGTTCACTCCATCACAAGTCTCACCGTTCCCATAGAAACCGACAGCAATGCCAGCACTGAGGGGAGACAAAAGGAAGGGAGGAGAAACGGGGTGGTGGGGAGGAGGAGGAGGCATTAGCTAAAAAAGACAGAGCGGAGATAGAGAAGAGAGGGACCGCGGCAAAGGGAAGCCGTGTGAACTCTACATTAACCCTGTCGCTTCAGAGCCCAGTCAACAGGCTCCATTCACAGCCAGCAGAAAGAGTCCATACAGAACCATGGCAACGCAGAGGAATGGACCAGCTATGTCACAAACCCCTCGCTATGGCCCGACAAAGGCTGCACTCAGGCCGCAGATCAGTTTTCATCACAGATACACCTCAAGTTACAGAAAAAAAAAACTCTGAGATTGAAACAATGTTTTATTCAAAACAATGTAAAACTAAGAAAAGGGTTTTATTCCTGATGCAGTAAATAAAAGCTAGTGTTACAAACAAATCAGAGACAGAAACCATATCTTTCAATCTTTGGCCCCTTGGGTCTTTCTAGGCTAACCTCATTGAGAAGACATTTTGAGGTATATTGACAAATGGCCCATCTTATGCAATGTCAGACTCTTCACTGTTCAGCCAACAGCACTCAGTGAATCAATGGGCTTCCCTCTTCCTGGAGAGCGGCTTATCTCTTGGTACCCGCTGCACTGGGGAAAATAGTGCACAGGAGCATTATCCAAGCAAAAAGGTAAACCGGCATCACTCACTAATGCAATAAAAACATAACTTTCAACATTAAAAAGGGAAATGTATAAGCTTTTATAAATATCTCCTTGTTTTCGAAAAGTGCTTTGAGGCATTATACCCGAACAGAGACTATAAGCACACCGAAACAAAACAAAGCCGAGAACTGTCTGATTACTCTAATCTTTCCTGTTACTAATAACACGTTGGTGCCTGAGTACAAAAGCAGAGATGGCAATTGTAAAGCACTTCCTGTACTCATCAGGCCTCAACACTCTCTCTGAATACACCGTGATGGCTCCCCAGGGGCCAATCATAAGACGCAAGAAAAACAGGAAACAAATACAGTGTTTGAGGAAAGATAAACCATGTCCAGATGGCACAGCTCTCACAATGGAAATAGAAGCCAATGTACATTTAATGTTCATATAGATAAAAACTAACAGATTGGTTACAAAAACATGTTGTACACAATTATCTGTAATATGTTGCTGCAATCCCTATAATAACATATTTGTCCAATACACACAGCAAAATAGAATAAATGAAGCATGTTTTCTAATACTCTGAATAAAAATGCATCTTGATGAGCATGTGTTAATTAAGTGTTGTCTGAGCATGAACACATCATCTTCCCTGGGCTCCTGTGTTTACACTAACCTGCACACGAGTGTGGCAATGATGACACACCACGCTGTGCAGCAACAGTCAGCATTGGGCTGCTCGTCGTTTTTTCTTTGCCGGCAGCAGAGCCAAATGGAATAGATGAACAGGAACACAAGGTCCAGAGCCAGACAGGCAAGCGCCACACCGCCAAGTAACAGGATGGACTAGTGGACAAGAGAAGAGGTTATGGAAATAGCTGATGATACTTTGATGTCAATTACAACAAGGATAATGTCCATTAAAGTAATCCCAGGGAAAAACAAAGGATAAACAATATGCCAGAGGAATAGCACAGAGCTTTAGACATGTTGCTTGTGAGTGATTTTACAGTTTTTTCTAAAACTGGGCATTTCTTATGGTTGTAATCAATATGCGATTAAATAGGAGCTCTTCTCCAGCTTTTTCCTAAATTGGACAGAATACAGTTTTGCGTGCAAGTGAGATTACCTCAGAAAAAGCCCCTGTACCAAATGAAAACATCTTGAAACGAGATACTTTGTTTGAATTGGAAAAGCAAAAGGTGGCTTAAGTTTATAGCAGAAGATACACCTTTTAGCACAAATAGACTTTATCTTAAAAACACAACAACAGTACAACAAGAAAATTACAAATTCGTAAACTCCACAGCACTTCTTGTGTGTATCAAACAGAAGGCCGCCACTCAGACTGCCTTTACCCCATTGAGCCAAGACAGATTTGCAGATTTGTAGAACTGCTTTGTCAACTATGGGGTGTCAACAATGCATGATGCAGTACTTCACTGCCATGATATCATGTGCACTGACTGTTTGCAGTTGGGTGCCTTTTTGTGCAATTTACGATGCACCGACCCAGGGCAAGACAATTGTTAATGTTGCAAGAGTGAGAAAAGTGACACGTTAAAAACACCTATTATTACATTATCATAGTGTAAGCACATAACAATGCCAACAACTCAGCCATCTGGAAAAAGGTTTTTTTTTCCTTTTTTCCTCAAGCGTCTGTGAGAGCGTTACGCTGACAATAATTAACACCCTGTCATTACAGTATGTGAGTAGTCATTTTATGCTCATGAATCAACAAAATTACTCTGTTAAAGAGAAGAATAATAGTTCAAGTACCCAGTCTTTTTAAGCCTTTAAACATACAGCTACAACCATAAACCGCCAATTAAGAATTGATGTTCTCTAGCAGGATCAGGCTCCTGGTAGATTCTAATAGTGCATGATATAAAAGTAAATACATTTTGTACGTGCTGCTAAGCTGGTATAAAAGTTGGTTAATGCATAACAAGGATGTCCATTGTTTAAGAGCAATATGCACATTTTCCCTGGAAAAATGAATCACTCATTTGTCATTTCCAGACAATTTGTTACTTCCAGTCTGTGTATCCTCCGCTGCCTTTGTTAGTTTCTCAAACTCCAGCCAGCAATTAATTCTCAGGTTTGATAGGGTCTTTTAAAAACCACAACACCACAGCGTTTGGTAAAAACTTGATGCTTATAATTAATTGATTATAAACATCTGCTACCAGTTTAGGAATAAATGATGGATGTACTTCCACTCTGAGCAAAGATACATACTATATAGCTGCCATTTTAATTATGAAACAAAGTGTGAATTTCTATGCATACTATACTCCTATACTACTAAATGTCATCCTTCTCTCCCCTCCCCCAGCTTTGGCTGTTCAGCAGGCTGTACCATTCTGGACCCCAGCAATGGAGATTACCCTTGTTAACATGAGAAGATGAATGTTCTGAATTAATTCATAAATGGGTTTGGAGCCTTTGGTAATGAGTCTAAGTGCATCAAAGAAGTAGGTCTGCTCAGGTCAACTTGGGTGTCTTGGATCAAACTTTACAATGCCAGCTGGCCCAGGTCTGCAGGAGGTCAAGACTCACAGATGGTGGCATGGATCAAAAGGTGCAATGAGGGCAAACATGTCAACTGTAATTGAGTGTTACCAGACATTATATTAATTTTGAGGCTGCATGTTCGGATCATTATCACATTTTTCACATTTTACAGTTTCCGAGATGAGTACTAAAAATACTAAATCATCCGTCTCCCCAGAAGGACACCGTGTCTCCTTAGCTACTTATCATTCAACAGCAACTTAAGATGAGTTACTGTAAGTAAATTACCTGCTGATATGTCCAGTCCTCTGGTTGGAAATCACTGCTTGTTTGCTCGAACTTGAAATTGAAGTGTGGAAGTCTATGTAGCAGGTTCACCCACCATGGTGGAGAGTAGCTAACCACTGCTGCCATAGCGAGTAAACGTCAAAGGGATAGGCTCAGCAAACAAGCAAACAGGAAAGGATGCTTGGCACTGCAAACAGACAGTAGAGTCCACTTCATAAAGCCAGTCAGTTTCAAGGCTAGAAAAGAAAACAAAGACAAGTATAGCTTAATATCTTAAAAACAAGTTAACTTAGTTGCTGGGTGACAGATTGACATTTGAATAAACGTATTTAGCTCCACTTGCGATTTAAAATGGCTTAATTGTCCACCCGTTGTAATATTGTGTGTTTTTGTTGATTGTTACAACCATATCAGCACAATACACACTGTCTGAAGACTATACTTTGCTAACTATTAGTGCAAGACCAAAATACATAGGCTTAGCCAGAGCATGCTAACTAGTTACTGGCTTGTTAACCCAGATAACAAGCTAAGTGTTAACCGCTCAAGCCAAATGCTAGCTAAGTCCTTAGGCTAGAGTATTCAAAGCTGCCGTACTATTTACCGCTGAACCATCAAATATATCCTGCTCATTACCATTTTGCTACAGCCCATTGTTTTAAGATTAAAAGACAGTTATACCTGTAATGTTGCGAGCTAGCGTTAGCCGGTTCAGCTGCTAACGTTAGTTACTTCACCCACAGAGGCGGAGTTAAACAACAAGAAATCTCTTTTGTTCTTCTTGACATTCTCGTCTGCAGTTTGTCACATTCTGGTCAGCACTGTCCTCAATTTCTCATTGTGTTTCCAGTGGCCACCAAGCGATTCCCCTTTAAACAGCTCACAAAAAGAAATCCGAACGCTCCATCCACTTTGTTGTTTGAGTGCGGGGGGACTGGAGCCGCTGCGGTGACTACAGACTTCACTCGCCCAGCTGGCCGCCTGCCTAGTGTTGTGCACAAATCTGCCTCCCTGTGGAGAGATGTATTATTTTACTGCTTAAAGCCATTGACAATGAGTAAAGAGGAACCTGTCCTGTGCAAACAATAAATTTCTTGACAACCTGCTGAAATAAACATTTTGTTCATTTGAGTGTTTCGGGCATTTTCGTTTATTTTTTGTTCAATAATAACTAGCAATACCAGGGCATTTGCAATGGCAATTGCCAGGGTTTAGACATTAGTGCATACTAAAATATGTGCTCTTACAGATGTGTAAGTTATGTAAGTTGACTGTGTTTAAGGTATTTAAAATTAAAAACACACTAAATCCAAGGACAAATTACAGCTATATTAATATGCAGTTAACATTGTTATAGGAAGATCTTAGTTCTTACTTAACTGTAGGGTAATGTCAAAGCTGGCTACAGCCATGCTGCTAACATACAGTATGGGCAGAGGTGGATTCATGAAAGGTTTTTCAAGAAAGGTAACCAACAAAAAAACTTTGAGGCTACATATTTTCACAAGATATGGTATGTAGTCAAATTTTATGGTTAAAAGTTGTTGCTTTAGCCCCCCTTAAAGTAACCCTTGAGCATGAAATCATTAAATTATTACCCTTAAAGTACTTTTAATGGTTCCCATGACATGAAATGGGGTTATAATCTGTACTCCATTGACCCAGTACACTTGGTTTAGTCCACTAGAAAATTCTACAGAGCATCACTTCACCTCAACAAATCATAATTCTCACCATAATCCAAAATATGCAAAAGAGCTATTGAGACATGACAGTACAATGTGACTCTTCAGGAGAGTATTTCATGAAAAAACTAAATCATGCAAATTAGCTTCAAGGTAACCTATGGTTTGCTGACATCATTAATCTGGGAGAATATTTACTAGACAGCACAAACACCAATACTGTATGTATATGTATAAATATATGTATAAATATAAATATAAATACAAATATAAACACAATACAATACACAATCTTAGATCATTCTCCTGTTGAAACCCTAGAGTTCCACCTCCCGCCGTTGAAGTATCTGTAAATGGCTTTAAATTCAGTAGGTGCTTCATCTGTTAGGGAGACAGACTTTGGCAGAACACCAACCCGAGTCAGTCTCACTGAAAGAAACAAGACACAGCAGCGCCACCCAGTGATTTTAGTGGCAGGTCAATATGAGAGGTTTACGTTGCGTTGGAAATGCTACAACCACTTGAGGACTGTGTTAAATCTGGGGTAAAAGGGAATTATCATCTCTGCTGCTGAGGAAGTTCAGTGCCCATCATCCTCTGTCTGTCTGACCACCTCAAGAAATAAGTTGATTGAAGTAATTTTTTTTTTGTAAATTAAATTGTTGCTATTCTGAGGAAAATTGAGAAATAAGCTACAGGCAACTGAAAAAATAAAATAAAAAATAAAGACAGATTAGGTGGCAATAGTAAAAGTAGGTGTCTTACATGTGTCTGATAATACAAGTAGATAGACCAGTAGGGCTATACTGAGGGACATTTAGCATTGTCATTATTATGATTTTACAAATGCTTTGATTTTTCTTGTGCTAGCAACATGTAAATGTATTCAGTTACTCATCCAGCATGGACAACGAGAAACACAACATACTATTAACAAGTGAAACCAGGAAATAAATGGCTTTAGAGGATTCAGTTTTGCTTAACCACAGACACAGCGCATTTAAACGCCTCTAAATGGCTGCAGTGATGTTCTAATTTCTTACCACTACATGTAAGTCACACTTTCATTGCACTACCACAAGTTTGGACTTTAACCAGCGTTCGCTACAACTTTAAGAAATGAATTACTTACTTTTTTTTTTCTTTTCTGCAGGAAATCACATGGAGGTGCTTGTGCTCACATGACAGTCAGAGCCATGGCAGAGGAGATACATGAAGGTAGCGTGATGAAACTTTTACAGTCTTTTTCAATTAACATTTTTTTACCTATTGGATATGTTAATATGCAGTGATGTGCTAGGTTTGTACAAATATTTGAGTAAGAGTTGATGTAATGTGTTGTCGCTTAAGTCACGCCTTGAAAAAAACAATTTCTCTTCACATCAACATCGGAATCAAGTTATTAAGTGTCAAAACACTCTTTATGTGGGTTAAATCCCTTCGTAGGATGACTATATCCTATTTGATGACATGCAAACGTGGCGTTGAATGTCACTATTAAGGATAAAACTTTGCTGATGTTTTTGTTGCCACGTGAAAACCTAGCTGTCATTGGGTTGCAGCAGTAGCAGAGGATGCCCAAAAGTTCTGAATGTACAATTAACCACTTTGCTTCTTTGGCAGCTTTAACCCGGTTAAATGGGGGTTTCATGTTTCATAGTGGTACAAAAGTGTGCGTTTACTACTTATTTGATGTCTGAAATGATATGGTCTCTTCAGAAACAAATGGGTCTATGTGAAAAAATAGTAGCCTGAAAGGTTGAGTATTTATATTTGATTAGTTTTCTCTTTTAGGCTCAGTTCCAGCCTATTACAGAGAAGTGTATGAAGCCATCCGCTGTAGGACAGATGAAAGAGTCCAGGTTGAAGTTTTTCAGCGGTTACTTCAAAAGACTGAACTGTCCAAAGCAGTTATAAGCCAGGTGAGGTTTTCATCTCAGTGCATGCACATTATTATTTAAAAGGGCATCACTGACCACTCTTGGTTAATACTTGGTTCAAGTAACAGTGAATCCTTTTATTAACACAAGTGTATAATATCCATTCTTTAAATACATTCTACTAAATATTCATCAAGGGATTTTTTTTCTGACTAAAAGGGCAAATATTAAAACATATTGAGGATATGAAACATTGTTGGTGTAAAACAGTACGTAGCATTTCCCCATTTCCTGATTTCCCACGGTGCATCAGTGCCTTTAGTGTCTAGTTAGCACTTTTTGCATTAAGGAATGTGACAACAGTTGAGCTGTGAGATTGTGAAAAACTGACCTTCAGGTTATACTGTCTTTGTCTTTCTTAGATTACTGAGCATGTGGACTCCACAGATGGATACCTAAACAAGTTGGCCCTCTATAAAGCACTTGCATTGATTGCTCTTGCTCAGCAAGGAAAGCAACCGAGTCCCAAACTCTTGGAAAACTGCATACAGGGTGGGTGACATGCTTACAGCGACACTTCTTAATGAGTAGCTTGTTGATTCTTCACTGTGACTAACCTCAGTCATGTACCTCCTCTTACACAAGCAACTGTCACTGCTTTATTGTGTCATGTCCTCATGCTCATTACCAACAGAACAAGTCTGCTTAGAGTGGTTAAACTATAGCACATAAAGTAAAGTATATTTCAGGGATTGAGCTTCAAAACTGAGGAGATGAGTTGAATGTTTATACACAGACATAATTATATGTTAATGTTTTTATAAACTTGTTTGACTGAGATGGCTAAATGCTACATTCTTCCACATGTCTCACAACAACAAGATGATAGGGGCAGGTTTTTGGTTTTCTTTTAGGTAACCATTATACTGGCTTGAGTAAATCCATTTCCACCCTTCTGTGATTATTTAAGGCCTGTCTGTTTTTTCAGGTGTAGCCAGTAAGGCTGCTTTAGCCACATGCCACTTCCCGTCTGTGCAAGAACTAGTTTTCTGTATTTGTTGTAGCACATTTCATGCCAATCATGCCACCCTTGGAATGAAAAATAGAAAGAATGAATGAGTTACAGATCACATGGCTCTCATGCACAGTTTTATGCTAGTTAAACAAACTAGGCTGAAAAATAAAATCATAAATATAAAGGGATAGGGATTGCGTTATCATTTTTGAGTTTTGAAATTGCTTTTGTTCAAGAGGCATTCATTTGAAATGAAACCTTTTATTGCCCCGAGGGGAATTTGTCTATTTAACATGAAAAGCAAATATGAGAAGTTGATAGTGTCTTGACAGAGTTGCCAAAACCTCAGCTTGGAGAGGCTAAGGACTTGAACACACTGAGGATGCAGCCAGTGCAGGACAATGTCCTGATGGTCTCCGAGACCCTGGACAAGCTGCTGGCCAGAGACACAGTCCAGGTAGAGCTCATACCTGAGAAGAAAGGACTATTTCTCAAACATGTGGAGTACCAAGTCACCAGCCAGGTACGCACATCTATATATGGAAAGACCTTTCACAATAAGACATCACATAATGAGTTTTTTATTTTCATTTTTTTCCCTCTTCTTTTTATAGCGTTACAAAATATCTGTTTACCGGCGGTATAGTGATTTTGACATCTTCCATGAGGTTTTGCTGCAAAGATTTGCATACAGAGTAGTGCCGGCCCTGCCACCAAAAAGAATGTTAAAAGGAGGTATGTCCTTCTACTAATAATAATATATTATCTTTTTTTTGAGAAAGACACATAAACTAGCTTTTGAGGCTGCCAGTTTCAGTATTAGGTTAGCTCTGAGTGTGTTATTGTTTTAAACAGTTATTGCCATTTATTAAACTATTGCCTGAAAGAAACAAGGAATCTAGTGATGTGGAAATTGGGCCTGTTTCAGTTCACAATGACTTACTGTTGCTGTGGAACGATGATTGTGTTTTGCACAAAAGCAACCAGAATTCTTTGTAAAGCATTTGACTGGATGATGTTGTAATTGGAGAAACTAAAAATGCAGCAATAACATGACATATTTCTAAAATTCCTGGAAGTCAGATGACATTTCAGAGTAAAATTAGTTATGTCACCATCCAAGTTACTCCCTTTATCCATTGTGAGTGTTTTTGCTCTTTTTGTTTTAGCAGCCAAAATGTATCTGCAATCTGGATAAAAATTTATTAGATACACATTTGTTCCACTGAACATGTATGTTACCTAAGATCTATTTTGAGCTGTATGTAGCATAAGACAGTGATGTAGTATTAGAGTTGTACTTCTGCTTTCTGCTAACCATTTGTCCTTTTAAAATATTTATACCCAAACTTATACTTAGGCCGAGCTGACACTGTGGATGCATTACCTAGAGAACACAGAGACTAAATACTGTTAAGTTTTTGTCTGGTGTCTGTCCACAGTCCTGACCTCAATCTCAGAGCGAGAGTTTATTGAAGGAAGGAGACGTGGTCTAAGCCGATTTATTAACTTGGTAGCTCGGCATCCGTTCTTCTCTGAGGATGAGCTGGTCAAGACCTTCCTCACCTTTAGTGGCTCTGTATGTGCTTTCTTTCAGTGTCTGCCTGTGCACAATTATCATGATGCCTTACATCCTGTCCCTAAGTTGCTTTTCCCACTCACCCCTGGTCACACCTCTTTCCCAACAGGATGTACAAACTAAGCTGCGTGATACTTACAAAAAGACGGGTGATGAGTTTATGACTAACAGAATTGCAACCCAGGCAAAGGTCCGTCATCAAATTAGGATTGATGCATTTTGTAAAGTTTTAACTATCACTAAAGGTTTTGCTTTTTGCCTTCTAGGATTATCTCCCGTCTGACATTCAGGCTCAATTCTCAACAAGTAGAGAACTCCTTAGAAATATTCACAGCAGTTTCTTTAAACTTCGGGACAGAGCTGAGAAAATGGCGGAGCGCTCCAAGGAAAATGCCACTGATCTTCTTTTGTTTGGCAAAGAGCTCAGGTATTTCATCACTGTGAACACTGATAAGGACTCCAGGATTTGGACAGGAAAAAAATAATAGATTTCTTTGAGGAATTCAGATTCTTAGTGTTGTTTTGTCTCCTGTGTGTTCTCTGTGGTTGTTATTGGATTTTGGGAGTTTGGCAGTTTAGACACAACAGTATTGCCTCCTGTCTTTTGCAGTAATCTGGGCTCAGATGCTTCGACTATTCCCTCCTTTGCCTCATCTCAAAGCACCTGGGGGGCTCTGCGTCAGTCTCTGAAGAGTTTGTCGGTGGAGTTTGCTGTGCTGTCGGACAAAGCGGCTCAGCAAGTAAAGCCCCAATTTTCACACAGCACCTGTTCAGCTACACTTGTCCAAAACTGTCTCTGAGAAAAACGACTTTGTTTTTGTAATGTCTTCAGGGCAAACGGGAAGAGGATGATGTTGTGGAAAGATTAAACATTTTCCTGGATTTGTTGCAGTCTTACAGGGTGTGTTTTACCTTTTATTCATGCTATGATCATTTAAACAGATTCCTCAAAAAAAACTGTATACGCATCTGGTATTCCCTATAATGAAAATTGTTTGAGGCTTTAGAGGCAAATACACAAGTGCTCCATATGACTGTAACGGTGTGTGACATTGTAGGATCTCTGTGAGCGACACGAGAAAGGCGTACTTCATGAGCACCAAAGAGCGCTGCACAAGTACGGGATGATGAAAAGGCAGATGATGACTGCCACTGTTCAGCCCAAGGAGCAGGCATCTGTGGAGCAGCTTGAATCACGGATAGTACAGGTAGCTTTATGCTGTAAGGCTGCAGTCACATGAATGGCCCACACATTTATTTTTATTGTGCATATATTTGATTAATTATGACCTGTTATGGGTCGTGGAGGGCTGGAGCTTATCACAACTGCTTTGTGTGGTGTGGACCCTCCACAATCACCATTTATTCTCAGCGCTAACACTGCTAGACAACCATTATCTCTGTTTCAACATTTATAGTGTCCATGGGATTTAGTGTATAAACTTAATCAGATTATTTAGACATGCTTATCTTAACATTTTGTGGAACACATTTATTACAACTACTTTGGAGAAAATATTGGAGTTATCAGATGTTTGTGAAGGTTCTCAGTCATCCAAGTCATCTTAAAAAAAAAAAGTAAGTAAAAGCATCTGGACTCAGTTTTCAAGGTGAAGACTTTTCGTCTCTAATTCCAAGAGACTTTATCAATTCTGAGATCAACTGGTAGTTAAGGCTCATGAGAGTCGTTTGTAACACAACAACTCAGCACTTAAATGGAGGAGTGTCACTAATGACTCTCCTGAGCCTTAACAACTCCCACATCTGAAGTCACACTTTCCTTTCATGTTCAACAACTGTGAAACCAGAACAGCCTGGCCCATCAGGTTTGGTTTCAAGGGAAACACCTTCTTCTAGAGTTATAAACACAGCTTTCCTACAATTTCCTATTTCCCTCAGCATTGTGTACGTTTTTGGACTGTATTTTTTTATGCACAATCCTTTTCTTTTCAGCATAAAACCAAATTTCTTTGTCTTTTTGTCAACAGCAAGAAAACGCCATTCAGACCATGGAACTGCGTAACTACTTTTCTCTTTTCTGCCTTCATCAAGAGACACAGCTTATCTTTACTTATCTGCCAATCACATCCCACATTTTGGGCGCCTTTGTTAACTCCCAGGTCCAAGGACACAGAGAGGTGAGAGTGCTCGTCTGTAAATCTGTTCAGTCTAGACTTTTCTCTACTTCAACATAGTTGTACTTTAGAACTTTCAAATGGGCTTTGATTTGCTTTTTAAAGTCAAACAAAAAAGAGCAAATAATGATGGATTATATCGGTGAAAAGATAATCTTGGCATCAGATTTTACTTGTCTTACACTTCATAGTAAGCCAACACTTTCAAGTGTCAAAAAAACACCTGTACTTTCTTACACATCAAATCACACAACATAATTGATTAGATATCTCAGTGTCTGACCCTTATCTGATTTTAATTCTATTACCATTTTTTTCTATAAATTAATATGTACAAAAACAACTTTCTTTTTCAGATGGGGGAAGTGTGGAATGAACTCCAGCCAAAGCTTGGATGTCTTTTTGGTGGTAACAATGGAGTAAAACAGCCTTTCTGAAGCTCACAAGCTGCAAAAGTATTTGTTCAGAATGAACTGCATCTGCAAAAAATGTTTTATTTTATTATGAATGTGTAGTCTTTATAACTATTTTTTTCTGCTAAACACTGCTCTCAAACAAAATTATATATATATATATATTTACATTACAGTATATATTACAGTATATGCTCTGCTTGATGATTTCCTGACAACAAGCAACATGCACAACTTTAGCCATTCCTACTTTTGCTAATTTTATAACAATATTTTCAGATGTTAAGACAATATGTTAAAAAAAAAAAGTTTGTTGATATTTTCAATTTATATTACTATTTGAATAATTATGCACACTTTTAGATGTATGAAGAATTATAGAAATATACTTTATAGTCTTATTACTATTTGCCTAATGATGATAATGTTCAGTAGTAAAGCTTTAGCGCCTCATTGGTTTGAATGCCCGGCAGTTTTCCTTAAAGTATAAAATCCTGAAGCTTAAACAGTGTCACATTTAGCACTACAGCAGCAGTTTGTAAACTGACTAATAACACTATTTATTACCAAATACATATTTAATTTGTTTAAATGATGGTCATGTCCAGTGAATAACTAGTTTCCTACAGGAAACGTATTACCTTTAGCAGGGAAAGACTGCTGCAGCTTGTGTATCAAAATACATTTGTTTATACATGTTTGAATCACATATACACAGAATGTTTTATATATACACGTTCATATTTCACTACAAATGATGCACATGGTTGTCAACAGGTTATTTTTTATTAAGAAATTCATACAAATAAACATTTCTGGCCAAATATGTTGGAAATCAATGTGACTAACATGGTTTAAAAAATAACTTTTAGTGTATATACTGTAAATATATTTAAAACACCTTTGCCAAATCATAATTAGTTTTTCTAATAAATAAAAATCACTGAAACATTACCCTTGTCTATCTGCTTTGTTGGTTGTACAGTTGACATCAATAATGTATGATCCACCGGAAACAAAGAACTGTACAGTCAATGTGCAATTAACCCTTCAGAACACAGTGTGTCTACAAGGTTCTTCTATGTAGAAATTAAAGATGTTTTCAAAACTGACATCACTCACTACCCAGATCATCATAGCTCCTTCACCTCCTCCAGTGTGTGACTGAGGATCACTTCATGGCCCTGGAATTTAAAGTATCCAGCAAACTTTTTTTTCTGCAGCATCAAGGGAAACCACATGCTGTCATCAGCCCACATCTGACTGAAGGGGATTTTGTCAGTTTCAAACCACTGTGGCCTCATCTCTGAAGACCCCGAAAAACAAATGTACATGAATATCTGGACTATTGCTAATTAATTGTAATATTTACAAGTCAGAGTGGGAATATCTATGCATTGATTTAGTGTCAAGCAAGTTCCTTTGTAGATCTTTGGTAGGTACTTTTACTTTTACTCAAGTATGAGATAAAAATGTATATAATAAATATTCTGTGTTTTAAGTAATTTAAAGCAATGTTCTTATCTTACCATCTGATTCTGTTGGCTCTCCATTATAGGCGTCAGCTCTAAAAATGTGGACATCAAGTAACTGCGTTTCTCCAACAAATTCAAACTTGATATTTCCAATCTTCTCAAGAGCATCCACTGTAAGGCCACTCTCCTCTAACAGTTCTCTGCAGATGAAACACCGAATCAATATTTGATAAGATATCGTACTTTAAAAATTACCCACACTTGAATTAGCAGCGCCACTAAAAGCTACTAAAAGCAACGTAGGAGTGATGTCAGTGCTTAATTTGTGGGGGAACGTGGAGGAATATGTAACTCCACCTACCGGGATTTATTTGACTGGATCCGGTGCCTTTTTTTTTTCTCCTTTTCCGGGAGAATTTTCTGTAGCCTATTCTTAAACAATTTTAACTCAGCTTGTAAAAATTGCCCGTTAGCTTGTAAAAATGGCATAATTTACACAAACTTTATTTACCAGCTTTACAAATTAAGCACTGAGCACTTGTAATATAACAGTCATATTGATGTTATACTACTGTTTAATGAAGAATTAATGTAAACTTTAAATTTAATCCATGGGTAAATAGTGACATGAGCTACTTCACACAAAATGAGCGACATTATTTTGCCTTTCCACATTAGTTGCACAAAGCAGAGCATTTCATTTTGTGGAATGGGTGCCTTTAGGCTTCCTTTCTTTGGCTCCTAAACAAATTTTTATCTGATGACTGACCACAAGTTCCAATCTCAATCATTTATTTAGTCTTGATCTAAAGCACCAAAAACACTGAACCTATATTCTATCACACTAAACAATGTGATTTAGAAATAAGTCAACTGGTGTTAGATTAGCAAAGCTGTCAGAAAAAGTAAAGCTGAGTTGGACTGTTATTCATCAAAAAGTTCATAGGATGGTGGTGGATTTGGCTAGTTTTTTTTTTTTTTGTCCTGCATATTAAGCCTTTAAAAGACTGCCTAACAACTTGATATTGTACAAGCATTATTTTACACTTTTTACATTTAACACTTACAGAAGAACATAGTTAAATGGGGCAATTCACTTAGGGTGGAGCAAAGGCAGTAACCACTTTAAAATAAACGATATTGACAATAAAACAGTCTAGTAAGACATGTACCTTCTTGCCGCAGCTTCAATGTCTTCTCCGGGTTGAACTTTACCCCCAAACCCATTCCACTTCCCGACCCCAAAGCCTCTCTTCTTCATGCCCAGCAGAACTCTGCCCGGCTGCACCACTAGCACCAAAGTCAACAATTTGGGGCTAATCATCCTGCAACAGAGAGCCTCTCAAATATAAAGGACGAACACTATTGGCCTTATACTTGACTAGCTGAACAGTCGGCCCTGCGTTCACAGTCTCACCTGTCGTTTAGGGACGTCTCTAGGGTGCAAAGACTAAAAACTGGATCCTAAAAGTTACACAAAACCAGCAACTGCAGAGTAGATCAGCCCAAAGCTATTTTCACGTTGAATAATTCCCGCGTAGACCACGGTACGCTCCAGACGTCATCACAAGACGTGCTGATATAACAGCGTGGATAGGTCACAATTACGGGAGGGTTAAACTTGAATATCTGTTATGAAAAAAATATTTAATATAATTATTACTAATATGGAGTATTTTAGACGTAATAGATATAACGATATGGGAGCGGAGATGAGTAACGATCCAAATGTCCTGATCGTCTGTCCATAGCATAAACTATTGTACTGTATTATGCGGATTTATTGTCAAAACAGTTACACTTTTGACAATAAATAGTGTCAAAAATAAATAATAATAATTAAACACGTTATCACCTCTTTGCATTGCTTTGATTCAATGTGTAGGAACCTTTTAACACAAGGGTAAACCAGGGGGAAACACAAGTGCTACACAGCATTTTACATCCAATGAAAACGGCCAGTATGCGCAGGCGCAATAGACAGGCTTTCCACATGACCCACGAAAACAACAATGTGGAGCGTGTCTTTGCTGTGCAGGAGTCTCCACACTTCTACACGTCTCCTGAAGAAGGTAAAGGGAAAGACTTCTGCGGAGCATCGCTGGCTCCAGCGACAGCTTAAAGACCCTTATGTCAAAGCTTCTCACGCCCAAAACTTTCGGTGCCGAAGTGCCTTTAAGTTGCTGGAGATAGACGACAAGTTCAAGCTGCTGTTGCCCGGAGTTATTGTGGTGGACTGTGGAGCTGCACCAGGAGCCTGGAGCCAGGTGGCGGTGCAGAGGGTCAACTCGGCCGGGACAGGTGAGTTGTGTTGTTCATCAAATGTTGTAGAGCTCAGTTTTTGTTTTATTGTTTAATGCTCATTTATTTGTTGTTTTTTCATGTCAATATATGGACAAGACTTGTCTGTGGAGAATCTCACTCATCCAAGTCACGATATAACAAAAGAGAAAGAGCATTTGTGATGTGTTTTTATAATTATAAGTCTTTAAAAAAAATCTGTAACCCTTGTTTTGTTATACAGGGAAGACTCGATGAGAAAATATTTTTCTCTTATTCACGAGTGCCCTGTTAGATCTAACAATACAATAGATTTATTTATTTATTTATTTATTTATTTATTTATTTTTACCAGTTTTAGAATTAACAAAAAGACTTCGGAAGATTAAAAAGTCTTGAGACCTACTGTGGCGTGAACTACAGTTTTAAATGTGCTGTATGAATAAAAAGAAATGTTGTTCTCTTCTTAAATTCAGTGATGGCCAACAGCTCACAGTGGTGAGTTCTGTATCCATCTCCTAAGTGCTGAATGAACGACTGAGAGGTTTTAACACAGATGCAGTCGAATCCATGTAAATTATATCTTCATAATCAACAACTGCAAGGAAAGTAGACAGGACTTTTTGTTTTCTACTATTAAAAAAAATATGTCGCTTTAAGGTTATTGATTAGTTCTATTAAATGACGGATTTTCATCTAACCATATACCAAGGTATTTATTTTAGTGTCGAACCCAGTAGCTTCCAGACAGTTCAATAAAATGAAATGATGAATAGTGTCAAAAGCTTTTGACAGATTGATTTAAAAAGAGCAATACACTGATAATTATTATCCAGTGCCTTAGAAATATAATTTATAACTTTGGTTGCTGCTGTTAGAGTTCTACGGCATGGCCTAAAACCAGATTAAGAACATTTAAAAATAAAAAAAATTGTTAAAGAGTGTACTTGTTTTTTTTTTACCAATTTTTCCAATAATTTTGCTAGACATGACAGAAATTAATTAGATGAGAGCAGGTCTTTAAACACGCACTTGATGGTCAAGTACAGTTTGTACCTGTGTAAGGACACGTGCCTTTTTCCACTGCTATGAAAGAGTCTTGTTGTCATGAAAGCCACCACACTGTCTGTGTTTCACAGGTTTACTCTGTAGAGTCAGGGAAAGTCTGGGCAGTAATGGCCCTTTTGTATATTGACCTATGACTAGCCAAAGCCAAAGATGGATTTTGTAAACTAGAGCCAAGTGTGGTTTGCGTAGGTTCTTCTACAGAACCACTTCAGCCACAATATACTGAAAAGATATTTTCTCTCCTACCTTTGACTGTTTATGTACAATGTTATGTGATGATAGCTTATGTTATACTGGTTTGTTTTTCATTCAGATTCAGCAGTGCCGTGTGGGACTGTGGTAGGCATTGATTTGCTGAATATACCACCTCTGGAAGGTGCCCACTTCCTGTGTAATCATGATGTCACAGACCCTGCTACACACACAAAGCTGCTGCAGTTGCTCCCAAATGGCCAGGCTCATGTCATCCTGAGTGACATGGCCCCCAATGCCAGCGGCTTCAGAGAAATGGACCATGAGAAACTCATCACTATGTGTTTGACTTTGATAGACTTGGCAGAGAGGATTTTACAGCCCGGGGGCTCTTTGGTGTGTAAATACTGGGATGGGCTCCTCACTCATACACTTCAAGAAAAGCTCTCAAGAGTCTTCGGTAGTGTCAGGACTTTAAAGCCAAATGCCAGCAGAAAAGATTCAGCTGAGAGATTTTTTCTTGCCAGAATGTACAAAAAACAATAAAATAATTTTTGGATTGTGTTTCCTAAGTCCAACCTGTTGGTTAAATTATGGGCCGGCACAAATAAGCACGGGGTCAATTTATAAAGTTAATCAAAAGGTGGCACTGTTGAGGCATGGTTGAAGCTAACTGCTGTAGCCTCATATTACACTGAACTGGTCTTTATTTGTACCTTTGCACACATTGGCAGCACTGAATCAGTAATATGTAAACCATATCATCATTTACCATTGTTGTCATCAGTGTGATATTACTCAAGAGCCCAATGCTCTGAAGTTATTGGTTGCTTCTGCCTCACAGTGTTTGTTCTACACAGTCACTTTGTTATTTGTTTTGTTATAAAAAGTCATTTAGGAGTGCTGCTTGCTAACAATATGCACCACCAACCATGTAGAAATGCAATCATTCTCTCGTTGAGAGCTTATGAGGAGAAACTTTATACATAACTCTAATGCAGAGACACATGCAGCATGACTAATAGAAGTGGGATGACACTGAAGCCTAGCAGACTGTGAGTTTTGTTGGGCCTCACTCTCTGTGGAAATGTGTCCCATTACTGACACCATTAACACAAGCCAGTGGACAGACTTTCTTTTTAAACTTCATTTAATTGCTGTCTTTTGTGGCATCTGACATGTCACATACACTATGTGGCACATGTTATTACCTGCCACATCAACATTTGACATGATTAGTTACAGTCGGTCCATTATTTTATATCACAGAAGCATGTATTGCTTTGGAGCTTTTATGTTATTTGCAGTTTAATATAGAGCTATATCAGTTTTTGCCAATAAATATCTGACTATTCATGGAATTAATTAAGCACACTTATTGTGCTAATACACCATATAATTTTGATTATTTGTAAATTGATTTCCTTCAACTGATGATCCCACAATATAAAAATGAATAGCTTGAGACTAAATTTGCATTTATGTCTATACGAGTGAGCCCACATGAATGCATTAATAAGCCTGATATTTGGCCTTTTGTCTCAGGAGTGATGAGTGATACAGTATGAACTGAAACATTCATGGATTGCTGTAAAATGAACTGGAGGGAGGAGGACGTAACCTCTAAAGATGATTGTTTGGGATGAATAGGTGCAGCCAAGCCTGTTGATGAAGCAGATAGTGAAAGATGTGAACGGATGACTCAGTTTACCTCTCGTTACTTGTTGATTATTCGGCCCTTTGCTGTTTAGATTTAAACGGCTACAAATTACTGTAGGATTTATGGAAATTTCACTGGAGCCGAGCATCCTGTCTCAGCCTGACTGATGAATCATTCACAGGTTAATTCATTTCTCTCTGGCCAGCTGCAGGTTCAGATGTAAATATTTGTAAATCAGGGAAATGGCTGCCTATTTGTATCTCAAATATGCAGAGATGCTGAAATCACCTCAAATCCATTGGCTTTCAGAAGCAAACCAGCTGCAGTTGAAACACTTTTAGATCTGTCTGGAGTTCTGCTCACACACTTAAACTTTTTGTAATAAGGAAAACACACACTGCCACATGACTAGGGCCTTATAATAACCTTCTGTGCATGATTCAATGAATGACCATCATTATAACTTCTTGATTGTATAGAATAAAAAAAAAACTTGTTTTAGTGCATGCAGATTTATAAAATGGTGCCAGTGAACTCACATTCACACATCAAGCCAACACAACCAACTTACAAACAGTGTTCTACTACATCTAAAAAAAAAAAAAAAGAAAACATGTGCAAGTGTCAATTTGATTGGAATATCATTCTTCACCATCATTCATTCCTTTGGCTGACCTGAGTTGCCAAAATAAATTGCTCATCTCACAACATTCATCACACTCTGAGACTGTCCCTGATTGTTAGCAGACACAGCCGTCGAGGCATTCGTCGACACCAAGTAATGACTGCTATTATGTTGATAATTTTATACCAGCTTGCCAGACAAATTCATCTGGACTCTCAAGACTGTACAACAACTCATATAACAGGTATCCTAGTTTGTTTACCTTGTTATGGTTTTTGCAAGAACATTTACTTTCCCTCCAAAACAACTGACTTTCTATGATGCAGTGAGGGGCTAAATTTAAGCAAGTAATTCAAATACAAGCCTGTTCAAATATGATATTGGTGGTACAGTGCGTCAGTGCATATCACATGAGACTAGAGTCTGCCAAAACCTTGCAGGTATTTTAATTTTACTACTCCACTGGCACTATCTTACAAAAAAGACACATGTCAGTGAATAGCCAAACAAATGCTCTTTTGATCTCTGTCATCTGGGGTTGCTGCAGTCCAGTGGAAAAATGTCAGGCATGTTATTACATACAAGGTCAAAGATTCTATGGGTGGAGGGTTAACAAACCAAAAACAAAATGCAGAAATAAGGAAAGCACTCAGCAGGTAGAACACCATTTCACATTCTCAGTTCTACTGGGGCTGACATTTACTGTAAAGAATGGCTGGAAATGGAAACTGAAAACTATTAACCTTTTACCATACCCGCCTTTTACCAAAGCAGATTTCCTCTGGACAAGATGAATATATCAGTGAATATTTTGTTTTTTAAATTTACAAAGTTCCTGAAACTGGTGGATACTAAGGTTAAACTTAGTGCCCTTTGCATAAACGCTCCCGTTTACACTGTTTTCCCCAGTGCCATTTCTTTTATTGCACATTTAATATCTATTAGCCCCTCCACCCTGTAACACCATGTAGACATGAATATATGAGTCCTAAGCCCTTTGAAGGCCATGAATAATAATCTTTTATGAGCATCATCAGCTGTCCTTTGAAGACTAAAAGATGAATGGCCACTCAGCAGTCTCCCTACACACTTTGAATTGTATAGACTTCTACTTACATTCACTCTGAAGACTAGAGTATACATTGTTTTGTCCATTTCTCTTATTTAGAAGTATGTTATTTTTCTAACAAGGCCTATTTTTACAGCTTTTAATCCTTTATTATATTTCAAAGCCTGAATCGGATATTATGTGCTATGAGACACAAACATAAAGCCATACCATAATTACAATCTTGGTGTAATCAGTAATATGCCATAAAGACGTGACAGTTTTAGTAATTTTCAATGCATTATTAAGCAGTTCTGAATCAAGCACAGGCCATTATATTATGCAGAACCTGCTTATTGAGGTTGCTAAACATTTCTACTGTATATCACTTTGACTTAGTGAACTAATAAGACAACCATTTTTACATAAAGTACTGGAATACATATATTTTTTTGCATGGCAGTGATTGTGGGTGTGTTTTTGAGAGCCCATATACTAAGTATACAGCTTTTAATCTTTAAGTTAAGTGCATTGTAATAAGCTTTTAAAATATGGATCCTCGATTTTAATTGTGTTTTTGTTTGGCTTTTCCATTTAATTAACTTGTCATGGGACAGCTGGGGAGTGATCTTCTAGGATTCGAGGAGCTGATCTGCTCGCCAGTGGTGAGAAAAATGAAGGCTTACTACTGGGAATGAGGACTGGGCGGAAAACAGATGGTGCTAGGGCTAATTGTATGACATCTTACTTCAGTTAACTCCCTAAATGTTGGACAAATGGCTTACAGTACCTGCATTCTTATCCAAAAAAAAGAGAAATTATTTTGAATAAATCCTCTCTGTAATTATCCAACTAATTGTTACAAATGCCTTCGTTGTAACCTACAGAATAATCCTGAAAATGAATTGGACATAACAGACTTGTCTACATCTTAGTGAAGTCCCAGTCGTAATTATACAAAATGTTGATCAAATGCAAGACTTTGATGTAAAGCTCACCCACTTAGCGTCTCAGGTAATAACAGGAAACCTCTCCGGATTACTTAGTGAGTGGTGGGTGGAAGCAGGGGAGAGTTTTGGAGTTCGCCAGCTCATTAATCTTTTCTAAAGATGCTGAAGGCGGAACTTGACATGGTTGTACAGTGTCTGCCCCTTGGGTTTTTGTCAGCACTGTATGGAGTTATGGAGGACGTCCAGAGGCGCTGTGTTTTTCTGGCTTTGCTTGTTGGCTTTGTTTTTTTTTTTTTTCTCCTGGAAGATGGGATTAAAGATGAGTTGTCTTGCGGGGCTTCCAACACCGCTCTGTACTGGTCGTTATGGTTGACTTGTCTTGTTCCTGGAAGGTGTAAAACCTCACCTATGGGGGGGAGTTGTCATCCTAGCAGCGGGAGAGGAAGACAACAGTTTTGGCAAGGCATCTAACATTCTCTCATAGAAGAAAAAGCAGCGGGTGGTTGATGAATGTAGAGGAAAAACATGTCCTCATTGTTATGCAAGAGGGTGGAATTACACTTGTTACCGGATTAGAGTTTTGGTTGTTCAAGCTGTGATTTTACATATTCATATCATTTTCAAGGATCTTGTGTTAACCTGGAGGACTTTGTAAAGGTGGTTTACATTGTCACTGTTTCCAAACAAACAACATATTGCACGCTTACACTTTTTCATCTAAGTGCAACACAGCAAATGAATCAATGTTTGTCTTAGTGGGAAAACGTCAACTGGGACTTCACTGTACAGTGGTATACAGTAAGTGTGAACAGCCCAAGGATAATACCGTTTTTTCCCAGTTTGCCACATAGAAGAAGGGTTAAAGAGAAATATAGTTCTGTTTGCTTATAATTTAAAGCAAACACATGGATAAATTTTGAGTCTTTTTTTTATTGCCACCCAGCAGTATAGAGGATGATATGTAATGGTTTTAATTCTGTAGGGAGGGGTCATATACAGCAGCAGGACATGTACAATTGTAAACCTCAAAAGCTGTAGCGTTACAGCTGTTTCTTTCCATCAAATATTACAGCTACATTTCTTGTTTGTATAAGTTTTGTCTCTTTATCTTCCCACACAAACCTGTTTGTATCACAGGCAATCTTTCTCTAAAAATGTAAATAGCTGTCATTCACTGAAACACTTTCTAATGCAATGCGTAAAAAACAGAATAAAATAAATTTCTGGAAAAGCGAGTAGGATACAGGTACTTCTATGCAAAAAAACAAGTACTTTGCAACAAGGTTTGCGATTAGCTCCTGTTGCTCTGATTTTATGTCTCTGAAATGAATCGAAGGCAGACTGTCAGACACATCAGTGTGCTCGTAGGAGATCGAAGCATGAGTGAAATAGATGTGTGAGGTAAGTGTGGTTGAGTTGGCTTGGTGGTGGGGGCGTGGGGGGAGGAGGGGAGTGAGGGACGGTCTGATGAGACAACGGGCAGCACCTGAGTCCCATTAACTCTCTATATCGGTCGCCGTCCTTCTGTGCACTCGCAACCTATCCCCACTGCCTTGCCATATGGTGGCTTCATCTTTCGCTTTATAGGTTTTGCCTTATGAAAATGGTTCTAGGATGACTTCGTCTGGGTTTTATTTGATGTTTTTTCAGCAGCAGGGAAAGCAGCAGTAGCCAGAATTTTTGAAAGTTCTTTGTATCATTGGTTGCAGGATAAGAAGGTCAGTCTCATTACATAGAGCTCTGGTTAACTTTGAAAACTGCCCCAAACCTTTTTTAGTCTGCTACAGAAAGAATGAATATTTCAGCGGTTTGCAGGCACTGCCGTGTCAAGTCATGGGCATTTTTTTTGTTAGAACCATATTTAAATACTTTTTCTGAGAGCACATAAAAATTATAATTTACTATTAATTTGTAATCATGGAAAAAAAGTAATAAAACATCAATATCACATGAGAGAAAGTGTTTGTGTAGGTTAAATAACAATAGCAACATAGCAACATTTTCTGTAAACATAAATTATGAGAAATAGCTGCAAACCAAGTTTAGAGATGCATTGCCATTTTCTTTTTTGTTTTTCTATAATTTTTTTTTGTAATGACGTAATGAAAGAATGACAGTAAATGTTGCTTTCCACCCATGGCCACCTCCAGTTATAGTTTAATGACATGTTTTGGGAAAACACACTGACATCCAGCAACTGTTGTACTTTCTATATAGGCCTAATCAGTTGTTAATGGAAACGGCTTGGTGGGAAGTAATGTTGCATAAAGCAGCCTATGAATATGAGCTCTATTAGCTGTTCTTAATTAGATATAATAAGTCTGTTCAGCTCTTTAGTTTACCACAAAGACCTGTCTTAAATTATTTACTTGCTTTTCATTAAGGGGGCACAGTAAGGTCGGCACAGTTATGTGACATTTATATGATTACTTATGTTGGCTTTGTTCAAAATGCATGCCTCCATTCTTCCATAAGCGAATGATGTCAGATTTGTATCTGGCCTCATAAATATTGCATACAAGTGGGACTATAGAACCATTTCATTTAGTTTGTTGAGCTGTATGTCAAGGATTTGGAGCCAGATGTAAAATGTTCTGGAAAGCAATGTCTTGTTATCATCTCGTTATGACTAGAGACGGAACAATGCAGGCTCTATAGCGGTGCATTGTTCTACCATATTGTAATTATGAGCAGTGAAGTTCAACACCATTTATATTTGTCTTACTGCAGTGTAGAGACAAAGAGAGATACAATATTACACACTGTCCCCTCTTTTTATTCTTAAGGCATTTGTGACCACACCCTTATATGAACTGTGATGGAATTTAAAGCTAGTTAATTCCCATGAAGAAGTATTAAACTCACACTAATGGAACCTAATAGTGAAAAATCACCTTTATCTATCATCTTAGGTGAAATAATCTCATCACCACAAGAATAGGTCACTCTGTCCTCTTTCATTTACCCTTGCATACACCGCAGTGCACAATGGGAGAACATCTTTAATGCTATCGCAACAGTATGAAATGATGCAGTATGAAAATATTTGCCCATGCTCTGTCTCTAAAATTAATTTGATAAAAATTCCAGGGAGGGAGTAAAGAAGTGTACACACAAGCTGTAACGTTTTATCAGCTGTCATTCTACTCAGAGTTCTCTTTTTAATGAATGCACCAGTGCTATGTGACTGCAAATCACTCTTACCACTATAGCACAATAATTCAGAGCAGGACTCCACACACATGCAGTTGTGTCCTATCTCCAATGTTAATAGACTGTATTGGGCTTAAGGCATGTGGAATCATTGAGTTTCCTGCGCTCTTTATTTAGGGCCCGTCTGCAGTGCAGGGCCAGGATGGAAGTTTTGCTCGAGGCAGGGAGTACAAAGCCCTCATTAGGAAAGGTTGATTTTTTTATTTCTACAAGAGGTGTGCCATGACATCCTAGGTATTGCACATGCATTATAATACCAGTATTATTTATAATTAATGTTTATTCAGCTGCTATAGATATGACACAGTGAATATTAATGAAAGGTTTAGATGACAAAACCATTGCTCTCAAACCAATTGTGCTGTTTGGGTGCTTCTTCGGCTGAGTTGGTGTGCAGTCATAGGAAAGTAATTGTTAATGTAATAGTTAGCTTTTTACACCTGTTATACACGTTTAAAGGTATTGTGTGCTATATTTCTATAAACATTGGTGTATTGTTGTATGTATACAGAAGACTTGAATCATGTTGGGTTTAATAATAAATAAATAGACTGAAAGCCAAAATAAAATACTATTTTTTTCTTAGAATGGATCTGCCAGAGACCATCTCTACATGTGTGGCCACTCCAGTTGAGATCAAATCCATGTAAGCTGCCCATTGGCCATCCAAAACACACAGTTTATTGGCTGCTTTTCCTTTAAATCATGCTCAAGTTAAATAACCCATGAAGGAGCAAAAATATATTTGCTGCATTTTGTTTGTGTTCATGTGGAACACCCGGCTGTTTTTCCTCTACAGGGGATGAGATTTAAGTGTGAAAGAATAAAAAAGGTGACTAATGAAGCAAAAATGTTGACCTCTGCTGTGAAGGGCTAGTCTTTGTAAGGCTGGATAAATGCCCTGTGTTCTTATAGACAGAAACAAACACATGTTTTTGAAAACACATTTGAAAAAATAGCTTCACATGATACAAGTAGATAGTACACCAGAAGCGACTGCCAATCACAGAATAAAAGTTGATAGACACCGGAGAGGAATAGGTCCAGACCAAAACTAGCTTAAACCTCTCACGATGCGATTAGGACTAGTGGTATGAGAGCGTAACCTTTTGTTTGCAGCTGGACTCTCACAAAATTTGAAGTTTACAAACTTACAAAAATACATCTTGAACTGCTCAAAGTACTCACAGTCGAACCGTGCTTTACTGGCCTCTTTTTCTGTTTTATAGGCTGAAAATAAAATTTGCAAGTGGACAATATAATGAGCTCATTCATTGAGGAAACAGCTTGTTTACCAAAATCAGACCTTGTTATAAATTTATGGACAAATTCATCCCACCCAAAACATTTTTATTAATGCTGTCCATCTTAAACCGTACAATAGCTCTCAATACACCTGAACATACTTTGAAGTCAAGTCTAGGCATTCCTCACAGCCTCTTTCGTTGCTCCTAAAGCACCCATCTATCACATTAACTGTAACTGACAATCACTGTCAGAGCAGTGGCTTAACAATTCTCAAGAGATTTGTGGCTCTGTATTTTCGGCTTTATGAGTGAACAGTCCACGTTCACGCAGAAGAATGGTTCATTATGGAGAGCGCTGTGACACAAAGTCATGGGAATAGTGTTGCTCAATTCTTACTTCTTTTTAATGACAGAACATTGTCAAAGTAATTATCCTGGTTTATTTCCTGTCAGGTATGCATTTTACAACACAAGTACAACACAATGTGAGGCTTTGAAAAACACTAACAGCTAAATAATACAATAGACTCACTTTTTCACACTTTTTCAGTTTTAGCAGATGTTCATAATCTGATATAACCCCTACAACGCAATAAATGTATTTGTTGCTGCAACTGGAGGATCATGTGACTATTTAACACAGTGAGAAAAGCCATCGATTGGAGTTGGGACTGAAACAAGCCCATGAGAGTAGATCCGAATGAAGTGAGTTAATCAAAGGAGCAAGTTGCAGACAGAACATCCATATTATCGATGTTCCATAAATAAGAGGTATACATTTTACCTTTTGACAGGCTTCCTAGTTACGAAGCCGTTTCACATCAGAATATTTTTACAGTGGGCCCAAATACAATGCTGGTTCTTTTATTTATTTATTTATCTGTTACTCACACTTTGCTTTAATGACTTCTCTCAAAGGAGTATTGGTTTTTTACTTTACCACATGTATTAAAAGTTTATTACCGGCTTATAAATGCAAAACTAGGGCAATCACACTTTAATGCTACAGGGGAAAAAATGGAAACAATCTTTTTAAGGCTTATTCAATATAAAGCTCTGTGATTGGGCGGGGCAAGGGGTGTGTCGGCCATGTTGGTAACCAGTGTAAATCAGAGAGTGTCTGGTTTACAATGTGAACTGGGAGCCTTTAAACCTGAATGTACAGCTGTGTGTAAATATATTTAACATCTTGTGAAATGTGTGTTTAATAACATTCAGGATTTTCATTACAATTTACACAATGGAAATTTATTTTATTACTCATCTCTTTTAAACAAT
Organism: Neodontobutis hainanensis; assembly: GCA_024349245.1. NCBI lineage: Eukaryota > Metazoa > Chordata > Actinopteri > Gobiiformes > Odontobutidae > Neodontobutis > Neodontobutis hainanensis. The sequence continues at coordinate 973,893 of JALDNG010000086.1, read as the reverse complement.
AGTATGAGTAAACCAACAGCCTGCTTTTTAACATGCACGTGTTTTTTATTGTGGAGCTCTCGACCAATCACAGTTCACGGAAAATAGGAAGACATATAAATCTTCCCAGAATGCACACATGTCATAAAACATTATATAGGAACAGCAGAAGCACAGTGTTGCATTGCATTTTCAATCTTGACCGTGTGCACTCGGTCAAGATTGTTGATTGTTGATGTGGCCGGTTGAAGAGAGAATGAGGAAACCTGAATCCTCCAGAGTCCCAGAGGTTCAATTTACGTTACAAAACCCTCATTCTGGATGTGAAGAGAAACCTTTTTCTACTTGTGTCCAGTTCTTGGCTCGGTGTGTGTAAATGAAACATTACACTCATTACATGATTTGCTTTATTAATTTGATGTATTATTACTCAAGCTTGGAAGTTTATATAGCTTGCAGTCAGGGCAATAACAAAATTATTCCACCCTCAGTCAATAATGTTTTATATTGAGAATGAGGTTTATAGCAGCAGAAAAATACTGATGAGACTCAAAACAATGGATGATGCTGCACACAAGAATTACTGTCCCAGTGCCATGACATAATAGGCACTATATTCTTGAAAGACAATTGGCAACATGAATGAAATTTCCCTGATTCAAAGAAACAATGATGTTGTTTTAGCATTTACATATTTAAAGGTTACTACAATATAGTGATCAAAGGAAGAATCCATTTGTGGACTCTTAAATGTAATGGTGTCAAATCGAATAAAGTTAATAGAAAGGGAGAAAAAGCAGTGGTCGTAGCACTATGTGGTCCACAGCACAATGAATCCACAACAGAAGCAAGAAAATTGAATAATCAATAACTTTAAAGGGATTATTTATGGTTTATTTGTTGGGGAAGGGGTCCAACACTAAAGACACCAACCCCAATGGAAGTATATAGCATTTGTAGCTAGGGCTAATTTGCCGTTTCGCCCGGCTTCTTTTGGGAAAACCAAAGTGTTCACAGGCCAGCCAAGGCATTTGATTAGATTGTCCTGGAAGCATCCAGGAGGTGTTTGGAACAGGTGGCTGAGCCTCAGCTGACTGCTGGTCTCCAAGGCAGCATACAACTGACAATACTTGTGACTTGACAATTGTAACTTTTTGTAGCAATTCACAAATAACAACAGCAGAAGGAGGCAAAGGGTGTTCTACAAAATAAAACCTTGCACTCACCACATAAACGTCAAGTCACCTTTTTAATTGTTCCTTTTACCATCTTTATTATTATAAATATTTATGAGTGGTCTTTAATCATGACACCTTTAGTGTTCACATGTATGACATGCATTTTTTCACAATGAATGTAAATGTTGACGCTAATACCGAGCATAAATTTAAATTAATGTATTTGCAGATACCACCATTGTTTGTGGCGTTATTGTATATGGTTGGTTGAACATCACGTAATATAAAGTCAGCATTTGGGAGGGAGAGCATGCACATCCGATTGGTCATGTCTCGTGTACAGCAAGCACAGCATCTCCTGCTTTGAATCAACCTGAGTAACTACATGGCAAGTCTCTGGGCAGAGCACACCCATTGATTATTCTTGACCTATAGTCCTGTGTGTTTTCATGAATCAGGAGATGTCACTGGGAGGCAGCGGCGCATCAGTGCTCAATGGAGCCCCCATCTTGAGCCAAACAAGCCACTCGTGTTGCACCTAGTTGTCTCTATCATCAGTGTCTCTAACATGGTACACAAAGCCACACATGCAACGTTACTGTCCATCTTATTTTCAATGGGACTGGCCATTTTGGAATTTTGATGAAATGTCACTATTAATCTGTGTAATTGAGTGTACTCATGGTAACAGTAGAGAAGATAAAACAAGTGATCTGGTGCCAAAAGTGTCTTGCTACACCACTCGGGCAAAACAAACAACTCTGCATTTATGATTTGAATGTTTATTTCTTTTTAAACATCCTGTCAGAGATGATTTATGTGAATACGTTGATAGATGTTTTGTTGAGATTCAACGGCAGAAAATCAGGTGGCATTATCCATGACAAAATTGAAATTAGTTTATTCTCTATCATCACAGTGGATCTGCAATCATGGCGGTGACAATGGATGAGTAACGCCATCATCAACGGGACAGTCAAAAACAAATCTGCTCTGCTCAAGCAATTTTCTCTCTGCAATTGCATTTCTACATTTTTCAAGGTGTCAAAGTCAGCCACTGGGAGGAGATCAGCTAATACATTTTTGAAGACAGGTTATTATTTGAACTGTGGAAGTAGTTTTGTAATGCCTGGCATACATTTTAAAATATAATAAGGTTATAATTTGTATGATTATTGATTTAGGTTTCCAAACGGTTTTGAAAATCAAATTTATCCAACACAAAAAATTGTTTGTGGCAAATAATACAACCACAATGAAGCCAGATGGCTAATAAGGTTTTGGTCAGTCTGCTGTGAGAGAATATATATGAGTTGATAAGTCACAATATTAATTGATACGTGAATTTAAGATCTGGTTTAATCGCGGTTTGTTGCTGATTTAAACCAGAATTTCCATTCCTGATCAATCTACAGCAGTGTTTCCACAAACTATTTCTCATTTTGTGTTTTGGATATTTGGATAATCAAAGTGCCAGTTAATTGATTTAAAGTTGTTTTAGATTTTTTTTTTAAATATAGTATTGTTCCTTTTTAGTGTCCTTATTATTTGCATGTATTATTCCTGACTTCCCATTGACTTTGACAAATATTTAAGTCAGATTTTTTTAAGCAACCCAAATAAAATCTCCAGTGAACCGCTTTTGGGTCCTGAGCCAACGTTTGGGAACCACAGATCTAGACGGATGGTCAACATGTTGTTGGAGGCTTGACAGTTTATTTGTTTGTCTTCTGCAGCTTTAAGTTGAGTCTTTGTATTTAGTAGCATTAGATAAAGATTTGTATCAGCAGAACAGTATGTGATGGTGACTATACTACATAAATTTTTCCACAGCAACTAAATTATTGTACTATTTACATCACACGACCTGAGTAACATCCAAATGTTATAACTCCTCCCTAGACAAGAACCTTCTTCCAGAGGGAGATGACATACTTGTTTTTTTCTTTTAACAATACTCCACCTGAAATGAGTGCAAAAGTATTTGACTAAGAGCCACATCTGAAAGCACACGCTGTTCTTTTTCCTGTGGTGCAGCCAGTGGCATCAAGCGGCCAATTCAGGTCAGCGGTCAGGCATTTTCTCCACAAATCTCTGGCAGATGCTGTGAAACATTAAGGTCTGTGTGCTTGATGGCATATTTGGAACATAAACTACAAAGAAGCCTTCTATCTCTAAGAAACCTTTTATTACATTGCATAATTATAATCTCAAAAGAATAAGGTGTATGAACCAACATTGTATTTTCCGAAAACCTTGTATTTTTGTATAAATGAATAAATCGCATGTCTTCAGGGTCAGTCATTAAACAAATATCCGCTCTGGGACTGTACAGGTTCAGTCTTTCTCTGTAAACTCATGAAATCTTTACTCACGCAAAGCTCATTGCAGTGACATTAACAAGGTAAATCTGTCACTTTATTTCATTTCTACAGCAAGTTATTACTGAAAGAGGTGTGGATGCTCATATTACTCTGCGATTCGAATATACTGTCTGAAGGTAATGGCTATGTAATTTTTGATTAAAAATAAGACAGTGTATAGTTTTGGCACTTGCTTTCTGAAGCATAACTGACTGAGAGAAATTATAAGTTTAACACATTTTCCTCTGTAATTTGTTTTTTGCATTATAAAGCAGCTCACAAAATGCTGGGTCAATACAGAACATCTAATTTAATACATTTTTAATGATGAGATGATTAAAAATAAATCAAGTTAAAGAGTATTAACTCTTAAGAGATTATTAAGGACAACAGCAAGTGAAAACAATCTGCAGGGTAGATCAGAAAGTTATTATCTACCATTCAGATACTATATTATTTGGGGTTAAATATTGTGTATACATTTGCAGTGTGCCTTTTTTAATAATCTTCATCCATCTACAGCTGATATAAAACACTTTGAGCCGTGGTTGATGTGAAATGTAAATCTATTTCCACCACATTACATCATCTGCCATCTTGCCAACAGTCTGTTCTGCAAACACTGCCATACACATTAATGCAGATAACTACATCTTTATTAAGAGTAATAGATTGTTAAAAAAAGTACACAGTGGTTAGCCCTGTTGCTTCACAGAAATTAGTGGTTTACCTTTGTAACAGTAAAACTGTAGTAACGAGAGAGACCAGAATAACCCTCAGTGCAGGGACTGAGTTCTGCACAGAGACACAAGTAAATGTCAAAAACAAGTCAAAAACTTCTCAACATTTGGTATTGTAGCCAAGTAGTGTATCACAAGAGGTAATGGACAATCTGGCGGAGTGGAGGACTGAAGAGGGTTCTTATACTGGAGCAGGTGAGTGGTGATCGAGTATGATGAGCTGCAGGTGTGGTTGAGTGAAGGCAGGCTCCAGGGACAGTAGACCCTGCTCCACACAGACAGTAGTAAGTAAGCAAACAGACACAAGAAGAGGGGGAAAACAAAAACACAGAAGGGAGGAGGCACTAGACTCCTCACAAAAACAGCTGCTATATCTTCAAACCCAAAACCCGCCTAGACCTGTCAGTGCTGCCACAAACGTTTGGACACAAAGAGCCGGTAAAGCCAGAGTTCCAATGCTGAATACTTTGCTTGGAGCAGTTCAAGATGGTTTTAAATGAGTTTGTAAACAAACAAATCTCGCTTGAATCGCCCTGCCGCTCAAGGTTTGGTTTCCTCTGGGTTCTCTTGTTTACTCAACCCAACATTGAAAGAAATTGCACATTCTACACCAATCTTCAAGTATTCATGACCAAGATACTGCCCAGGACAAAGCTGGAGATACCTGCAAGTTTTCCCCAGCTGCATTCGATGATGGATGGCTTAATTACAATAAATAATTTCTCCCACACAGATCAATAAAATGTATATAAAAAAGTATAAACATTTTATGTATGTATAAAATAAAAATCTAAATGACCAATCTCCAGAGAGGCAGCTAATGATTGAGAACAGCCTGAAGCATTTATTTGTATAATTGTCCCACAATTAATGAGCCAACTAAAACTGTGTGTCCTGCAGCGGTTACCTTTGCTTTGTCCTCACAATCCAGCCAAATGAAATGCCTAAATTCAAATGACACATGTCCTTTGGAAGATAAACATTGCCTTTAATAGTTTGTGCTGGAGGCCTAGTCATTTCTGCTTGTTTTGGTGTAAAACAATTCCCAGTGAAATTGCTTAGTCATATCAGGCTGCAGACACCATTTCCCTTTCTATTTAAAAAAGTCTTAAAAGTTTTGTTAAAACTTTAAGACAAGCTTGTAAAGTAAGGCTTAACAGTAATGCTTAATGGCGTTATTGCTGTCACGCTGAGAGGAAATGGCTTTGGAAATATTTCACGCTGGTTATATGCTGTTTATTAAGAGAGCTGTTTTTGAAGTAAATAACCAAGGACAGAGATGCAGATAAAACAAGAGTCCTTGTCTTGATGTAGTGTTTACAGCTGCACTATATAGCCAAAGCATGATGCACTGTGCATTTTAAAGACCCTGAAAGTGTCCATAGACCCAGGAGAAGTGGCTTTTGTGAAAGGCACATAATCTCTGCCAGAGCCTATTTTTTTCATGGAAGTGTCATTGTTATGCAAAGTCATTGTTCTGTGTGGAATCAATGGCAAACACAGGTGGAGGTGAATGAAAAGAGAGCCACCTGTTGTGTGGCATTTGATAGTTAATTTTTATCGCTGGCTGTGTTTTTAAAAGCAGTGCATAATTTTCAAGTTTAATTTACCACAGAGCTAAGTAAAGCAAGTACCACAATTGTCTGGGTAAAAATATATTCAGACCGGAGTGAGAAGGTAATCTCTCGAGGTGGCTGCTTGTCATATTCCTGTAATTCTTGATGGGATTCACATGAAGGGAAAGTAGTCTGAGTGGGCATGCAAGTTAAGAAAAAAGTAACATCAAAGCTAAATGTCTAGTGCTTTCAGCTTCAGCACATTGGAATTACCCCATCCTTCTGAGGGGTTGAGTATTTCTCCACAAAATTACTCCACACCTTCTTGACTATTAAGGCAAGAATATAGAAAACTCCAGGGATACAAAGTGCAATTGAGAAATAGCAATCGGATAGGAAGACATCTTGCTCGATATAAAGACATAAGATGGAAATGACTGGAGCTAATTGCAGCTTTTAGACACTCAGTGAGGTTGAAAAGATGAGAGCAGTTGGAAGCAAGGCATGTGCTGCAGGTGCAACACAAATAACGGAATAGTGACACAAAGAAATCATCTAATTTCTGTTAGAAACTGGTGTTTGATTTTCTTCAGCATCTTACGGTTACAAAAACAATAGAGTAATGCTCTACTTAATGTTTCTATTCACATGCAACATTTCAAATAAAGAAAGTAAAAAGCAGACAATAATCATTTTGAGCTTAGTACTGAAGGAAGCAGAGAAAACGTGTCTGATTTTCATCAAGACCAAGACTATGTCAGGTCGAGATCTAGTCAAGACCAAGACTATGTCAGGTCGAGATCGAGTCAAGACCAAGACTATGTCAGGTCGAGATCGAGTCAAGACCAAGACTATGTCAGGTCGAGATCGAGTCAAGACAAAGACTATGTCGGGTCATTGAGTCAAGACCAAGACTATGTAAGGTCAAGATCGAGTCAAGACCAAGACTATGTTGGGTCATTGAGTCAAGACCAAGACTATGTCAGGTCGAGATCGAGATCGAGTCAAGACCAAGACTATGTCAGGTCGTGATCGAGTCAAAACCAAGACTATGTTAGGTCGAGATCGAGTCAAGACCAAGACTATGTCAGGTCGAGATAAAGTCAAGACCAAGACTATATCAGGTCGAGATCGAGTCAAGACAAAGACTATGTCGGGTCATTGAGTCAAGACCAAGACTATGTAAGGTCAAGATCGAGTCAAGACCAAGACTATGTTGGGTCATTGAGTCAAGACCAAGACTATGTCAGGTCGAGATCGAGATCGAGTCAAGACCAAGACTATGTCAGGTCGTGATCGAGTCAAAACCAAGACTATGTTAGGTCGAGATCGAGTCAAGACCAAGACTATGTCAGGTCGAGATAAAGTCAAGACCAAGACTATATCAGGGTAAGATTGAGATTGAGTCAAGACCAAGATTATTTTAGATTGAGTTTGAGATCGAGTCAAGACCAAGAACATGTCAGGATGAGACTAAGTTAGGACCATTTAAGACCGGGACCAGTGTATAATACATTGTAATGGAAAGGGAACAGTTAAAAAAATCTTAAAAACCTAAGTCCAGACTCATGGAGGTTAGTGTTTGCTGAAGAAGACAGCTGCCATCCATCCATCCATCTTCTGCTATTATCAGGGGTCGGTCTGCGGGGGCAGCAGTCTAAGCAGAGACGCCCAGACTTCCCTTTCATCTAGACCAAGGACCAAAGTTGCTGGAATAAGCTCCAGTCACCCACAACCCCTAACGGAAATTATAGTGGAAGAAGAACATGAATGAATAAATTCCTAGCTGGAAATAAAGCCAAACTAAAAGGAAAGTAGAGTTTTTTTCACCACACATCCTTTATTAACAGCATCCAATGTTTTCACGTCACTGCACGGAATCACAATAGGTGTCAGTGTGCTGTTTAACCATTCAAACAGGCTGGCCCCCGGAGGTTCAATTACCTAAATCCATTCATTGTCTAAATGGAAAGTATTGAGCGAATTGACTTTAATACAGGCATGTGAGGATGTTCTTCTGCAGGGAGGAACTCACAGAGAGAAATCTGTCTTCGGCCTTCGGCACACTGCTGAGATGTAATATTTCACTACGTCGGCTTTGTGAAGTGTGAGAAATTAGCTTTTAAGGTTGTGAGATCTGACAGGCTCCAGAACTAATTTGGGAAGTTACATTTTACATAAGATTCAATCTAACGTTCTTTAGCAAAAATCAAAACAGAGATTGTGGACATTTTCCTGCAGGTTTAGTTAATAGAAGTAAACTACTCTTAAGCCTGCAAATTGCAAAGAATCTTCATAATCTTCTGTTTTGTTTCATGCAGATGAAAGGAAAAGCAGTTTGTGTGACTAAAAAGATGTGGCTTATTATGCAAATTGGTCAAGACTCTTTCCAAATTGAAGGTTTAATAAGCTGTTATTTAAAGAAGAAGGGTAGTGGGAATACAAAAAGTCCTTTAAACTAGTTCATTTTTGAGTTGTGCTCTTAGCAAAAGCTACATATCCCCAAACTTTCTGATTCTCTTGATTGCATAGTGAACTTAGCTGATTAATCACATAAAGAGTCACTTAAAAGCCTAATGATGAAGTGTCACTTACAGTTGAAGAAGATGGATAAAAAAAAAAAATCAAAGACAAACTAAATTTCTAGTTAAATAGCAAACTTGAGATACAACTCAACGTAAAAAAGCATTTGCTCAAAGTTTAGACTGTTTAATCCCATTGCCATCTCTTTTACTGTTAATAGTACTATATATGTTTTATTAAAATGCACCGGACAGCCATTTAACACCAAACGGACAGAAAAGATGAGTGAGATACAAAGTAGAAAGGACATTTTCAGATGGGCAAATGGTATCTCGGTAATAGAGCTTTTCTCAGTGTCTATAAACCTTACAGAATCACAAGTGTATCATTAACTGGCAGGTCCCTCGAACATATTATCACACTGGTGGAGTGCTCTGAATAGATCATGCACAGTGCCTGATAACTGTGTGGGATGTGTGTAGGAGTGGGCACAGAACAAAACTGCTTCCATTGAACAGTCTTTATTTCATTTTTAACAGGCCTTCATCCCAACTAATGTACTTTCAAGGCAGTTACAGGTTTTAGCGACAGTTAGAAAGTATAGCTGTGCAAGCTTTCCACAGCGTTCTCGTGGGAAATGTGAGACGACTCAAGTGCTCAGATCCATCTCTGTCTGTCAAAGAGAATCAAGCTTCCCTCTGTCAACAAATCAAGAAATCCATACATTCATGCGAACAAGTAAACCTCTGTGTTTGTCCTCAGTAAATGCTCCAATACACTATAACGCTATTAAAAAAATAAACAATACTGACTTATTAATTGCGCAACATTAAAAGTTTTATTGAAATTTTCTCACATAAACAATTCTTTTGAGGAGCCAGTAAATGTTTAGACAGTTTACCTTAGTATTTATAGCAACACACTTTTTTAGCAATTTGTTTTGGCCTGATTAGACCTACTAATTTTAATTGGTTTCAAGTGGCCATTTACTATTACTTCTTCAGTTTTGTATAGAAATGTAAACTGTATCTCAAAACGCATCACATTTGACAAGTTAATTTTGTTTTCTTTTGTTTGACTTATTTTTGCTTAACTTTTTGTTTTCTTTCTGACACTTGGAGTTTTTAAAAAAGTAGTTATTCAGTTTATATAGTCTTGTTTCCAGCCACTAGGTGGTGTGTCTGTAATTCAGCCCTAATAAAAAGGAGAAGAAATTAGCGAGGTATTTCTTCAAATTATGATTTTTGAGAGGGTCGTGCAATAAAATTTAAATATTGTAATATTTTAGATAAACTACTTAAAGTGGCAGTACCTGAATAATATTTTGTCGTCCTTGTCTCACTCACCACACACAGCCCCAAAAGCAGCCAAGAGACCTTCCCTGCTAACGTAATTTTAGAACTGTAAACTTCCTGCTCTCCAATTTCATTGTCAGGATGGCAATTATCTCCTCTTTGTTAAACATTACGTGACTGAAGTTACAAAATTTATCCCCATTATACGTTGCCTCCCTTTTCACTGTTTATGTTTTCCATTTTTCTTCTGTTTTGCTGTGTAAAAATACATATTCAGTGCTGAATATGAACCTCCATATTTTCAGCAGACATTACTTTCTCCTTTTCTTTCAGAAGCAAGCATGTGATTGGCCAAAGTTTCCGTCCAGGATGGAAAACTCGATGGCAGGCTCTATATACAAAAGTTAGTGTCTTTGTGTTGTAGCAGATTTTGGGCCACCTTGAAGCCAACTTGAAGTGACCTCTTTCAATTTGTAATGATACTTTAATGAGCTGAACTGTCGACAGTCGGCACACATTATAAAATACACAGATTAGGCCAGCATATGAAGATCATAACTTTTTACAGTCTAGATTACATAATACTCTTTCTACCTCATAAATTGTAACTGCGGGAGTTTAGAACAAATTAGCAATTAGTATATGTTTGTGCAGCTATTGGAAAGGTTAAAGCTTTTTTCAGAGATGTAATCATGTCTGAAATTAACACAACAAAAGGTTTAAGGATGATGCTCATCTGAGGTCAAACAAAGCAACTCCCAAAAGATGGCACCAGGAAGACAATACAGGTGCACAAGGCTGTACACCAAGAATACTAATGCTAAACACAGCTCTGTAATTCTAATTGAGTTCCTGTTAATCAACAAGACTGACAACGAGGCAAGCTCTGGAAGACTGGGAGGAAATCTATTAACATACACTATGTTGTTGCGCTTGTTAAAATAATGGAAAGAGCTTTGGAGGCGGCTGCAATTGGTGCATTGTTCTCCTATAGCTGTCGCTTGAGTTAATTGCAAATCCCAACCCTTTTAAAACCTCGTGGAAGTTGGTGCAGTTTGACAAGCTTGGTAGCAACCTGAACTCCACACATGGCAGTGAATAGTGTCTCTGGGTAATCCTAATTGAACATATATTGGCCACGCAGCTTACATTGTTTTGGCACTTATTAAAAGGCACGTTGAAGGGGAATTCTAATGTGGTTTCTGCAATTGAAATAAGAAATAAACAAGAGTGTGGCTCTCTCTGGCCTCGGGAAGGCAGTAATGCTTGACTTGTCACTACCAGGCCTCTAATTGGGCCTAGGTGAAGACGGGAGAGGGCTTTAGGGAGTGACTTTGTATCTCTACACGCACAAAGCAGATTTGAGATGAATATTCCTGTGTTCCTCATCATTTCTCTGTGATGGCACATTATCAGTCGATGCAAAAACCTGGTCTCAATTGCTGATACAATCTCTTGGCAATGGCAGGGGCTAGGGAATTTGATATGCGAATCATTAAAGTCTGTGCTAGACGCAACGGGACAAAGTAAAAGGATGTGGGTGCTATCCTTATGTGACAGAACGTTCACAAGCCTGGGTCCCATGGGTGCTGTGCAGAGAGACTCCACCACCGCGCCTCATCCTCTCGCTCGACACGGACAGTGAAGAGTGGCAGCCCCAAGGGAGAGCCGCTCAGTCTGTCTGTTCTGTGGCAAACACACAAGCACGTTCTGTCAGATACGGCTTCCCTTTTACTGGGCAGCCAAACTTTTGTGGTAACACAAAACTTCCCAACCTTGTCACCCCTAATCTCTGCTCTGTTTCTCAGTTTTTTTTTTTAAACCCTGGCTCTGACACAAAAAGAAGATACTGTTGCAAGGCTTGATTCTGGGGCAAGATATAAAGGTGTGACTATATCGTCCACATGTCTGTCGTCTCCTTGCATACACACAATCTTTGATTCGTGGGAGTTTTGGATCAAAAAATAGCACTGTGTTTTAAAGGAAATGAGAGGGTTGAGATAGTGTGGGCGTGTTGCTACAGGTGCTGGTGAGAAGATGAAAATCAGTTCTCGAGTGACAAGTTTGAGAAATACTATGTCAGTCGGATTTAAAAGCACAATAAATACTGATACTCTGAAAGGAATGGTACTATTTTTTACTTTTCCAGTCTATGGTCATCTTGGAAGGTATTTATCTAATATATACTGTATGTGCTAGTCACAGAAGATGATCTCAATCCACTCTGACTCTTCTGACCTTCTTTTCTTATGAACTAATAACATTGTTGTAAATATATAAGAAGAAAAGTTTAAATGCTTTTGAATGATTTATGAACTGTATAAAAGAATCTCACAATATAAATGACCTAATGTACTCATGGTTGTGTTACCAAAGCATTACATTTTCCATTAGAAAGTACAGTATAGTTGTTATTCTCCTGAATGACGATAGCCTTAAATAGTACATAACAATAAATATTCTGAGGGTATGAAACAACTTTTTCAAATTCATAAAAAACATTACAAAATGGATTTGAGAGCTGTATTGACCACTATATATATTTTTTCTAGATAACATGAAGATCTTTTCAGACGACTCTTAGCTCACAGACTCCAAATTATATCACAGTGACAGAAAAGCAGTGGGGAAATAACCTTGTTTTAACTCAATAGTAGGAAGCTATGCTGATGGATAGTACTGTGACAAAGACATGAATAAGGATGAAGGATTTCAAAGGATTTATAAAAGAGTGTGTGTTTGTAGTCCACGCCTCCAGGCTCTGAAACAATTTGCCCAAGGCAGTGAGGCTAGTAGTCTGTAGCCTCTTTGAAGTTGCATCTTAAAATGTACTTTTATCAAAGAGACTTTCTTGTTTTTACCTGAGACCTTTTGGCAAACATGTGTTTAGACCAATACAAGTTAAATTCAGTCCTCCACACCCTTCTGTCTTTTCAACATTTTTTTTAAGAAAATGCATCCAGGCCCAGTATTTCAAACATAATCCTACAGGATTTTTCTCTGATCTAATACAAAATTGGGTATCCCTAAACCTTAGGCAGAAATGAGGATCAATTTCATCCTGAAATTCAGGATTATACTGATTCCACCTCAGAGGTGGTGTTCAGGTTGATCCCATGTATTAGTATTTGTTTTTTGTTTCCTCACAAAGTTACTTGGGGACCCTTTAATAAAGACAAGTGCCATTGTAATTCTACAAATAAAAAAACAAACAAAAAAAAAAACACAAACCTAAAATAAGTGTATAATAAGTTCTAGTAAACATAATTCAAAGACATGTTCAAGTTTAGATACAAAATCTGTTGTACACAAACGTTTTTTGTCCTGTCTGTTTACTAATGATTACATATTTAAATGCAAATGAAGCATGCTGAATAGGAAGTGTTCTGACAGACAGTTCTCCATAACCCTCTGCAAAGTCAGAACAAGGTGTTTATTTTATGCAAACAGCCCTATTTAGATCCTAAAGTATAAGTCATTAGAGACATGTTAGCTTGTTAACAAAGACAGTACCTTTACATTAGTTTGCACTTTCACTAAAGCTACATATAGGCTCTCTTATTAGAACAAATTGGTTTTGTCTTTGTTGTCTAGTTTTATGAATAAGCAACATACACAAACGTATACACACACATTTGGCGAGGCTGATCTTAAGAAAATCTTGTTTCAGTGAAATCCACCGCCTCACTTCCTGTTTCCTGTCTGTAATCCTGTGGGTGGGATGGATTTGAAAATCTCTATCTGAGAGATTCAGAATCATTTTGGTCCAATCCAGCAAAGTTTTGAGATACAGGGATAAATTACTTTACTCCATAGATCAGGATAGGATGATTTAGAAATCCTGATCATTTAGATCTGGATTTCAAGTTTTAAAATACTTGGCCTAAAATTAAAAAATGACAAAAATTGAAAACTAGCTTAATCTTAACACACAGACTCCAGTCTGAACTCACATTTTGGGGCCACTACCCTGGACAATTCCAGCTGAACATTTTAGCCATGCCATGCTTTTCATTAATGTGACTCTGGTTGATTGAACTGCTCCACTGTCAGGTAAAAATAGTACCTGGGACATGATGTGTCTGCTTTAGGAACTGTGAAAGTAGGACAAAGGCCCGAGGAGGCTAAGTGTTTCATTAGGGTTATAAAGTCGACACCTTCATTTGAAATGTTACTGACATCGGCCCAATGGCCTCAGTGAAGACTGACATTACATTTTGGAATTCTACAAAATAAAATGTACGCCTACTCTGGGTGAAGACTTAAATTAGGGACAAGCTATAAATATGATAAAAGTTTAAATTGATCAGTTGTGAGTTGTTGAGTTGTTGTAGTCCTATTGTTCCCTGACTCAGTTCATAGATTAGATTTAAAGGACTTATAGGCCAATACACAGCTGAGTTAATTGTACAAGTTAGACTAGTTATACAATGGTTTGCACTGGCCTTTACCTTGACAGTCTCTGTTCCTAATATTTTCTGTCTTGTCTTGGTAAAGTCTAGTCTAAGCCATGAATTGGTCTTCATTGTGTGGTGTAGCCCACAGCACTACAAAATTATATTATTCATTATTTACTTTTATTTTATTGTGTATTTTTATCTCTGACCTTCTAACTCAATTGAATCTGTCACTCAGATAACATCAAAACCTGTTTTAAAAACATTGATTTCTTAAAATGCATAACGTAAATCTACTGAGAATAGCTAGCTCATATCCCACACAATTACAGATTGTGCTCATTCAGCATTTCCTGCCTTCAGAAGTCAGTCTTCACATCAGTTAAAACCTCTGATATTTAATCTTGCCAAAACCAATTAGGCTAACATAAATCTGTATCAAGTATTCCCACATCAAGATGGAAGTCTCTTCAGAGACACATGCAGGACTGCAGAGTTAATTAATCCTTGCAATCAGAGGTCTGTTGAAATAAGAGTTGAATGTTGCCCCTCCCAAGACAACTGTTAACAAAGCTGTTTGTTGCTTATTAGTTTTGCAAACTGCTTATCAAACAAGACCAAATCTGAAGCCTCTCCGTTTCTGTTGCTTTGGCTTTGCTCAAGTTTGCAGCCCTGCATTGCATTGAGGTAGGGCCTTTGACATGCTGCCTGTGAAAAATGGATGGATCAAAAACAACATGTTGTGAGTGACATGGCTACAAATTGAACTTGCTTGAAATTTCTTTGAAAAATTGATGGAACTCCACATTGGGAAGTACATACTAAACTGAGACAAAGGTACACTACTTTTTGTTTGTATAAAGGTAGGCATCACTGAACTAGACTCTCACAAAAGAGTTATAGTAGAGGACAACAAATAACTCACAGCAGTAACACCTCGCAGGGTAACCTTGAGGTTTGAAACATTTCTGCTGTACTGTATATATTTCAAGCTCCCACTATTTAACTGTGAAGAATACAGACTGAAAAAACTTTTTATTTGACAGAGGTGTTATATTGGAAAGTTGTTGTTAAGAATGACATCTCAGCTTTCTACAACTCACTTAAAGTTATATAATTTATTTTATTTTATATTAATATGTACTTATTAATGGGTTTTATTGTTACATCAAGTCTGAATTTGAAATGTTGTTTCAATAAAAACAACAAAAAGCATTACATGTGTACTGGATAGTAACTATTCAATTACTGTATGTTTGTGGAAAAACTAGGTTAGATTTGTAACGTACAAAGTGCTGGGTGACAAAGTCTTTGCAACCCAATTTTTCTTACAAAGATGACACCAACTACTTTAAATTCATGTCCCAGTTTAGAATTACATGGACAAAAAACAGGTATTTGATCTGAGCAATATTATCTTACAAATGCGTTATGTCTTCTTTGTTGGAGCTGTCCTCCTGTGAAGTATCTTAAAACTAGCTGCAACACGGCCTATAGTTTATCTAAACTTTGATCTAAACTTGGGCCCTGTGAGTGAAGTGATGTTGGCTTTAGAGAGTGACTCAGCTGTTTGACGCATGCATTGTTTAGAAGAGACACATGTTACCCGTGGCAACTTTATCCAACAGGAACATTATGTATCTGGTTCAATGACAGCAGGTGTTAGTCAGAACATCTCACTCAATAGCACCATTTAAAATTTGGATTTATTATCTTTTGTAATTCTATTCATTGAAGGATCAAGACACCTTCTTGGTAGAACGTTTTCTTTGACTACATCACAAAATATGAGACTAGTGCAAAGAATACTACAATGTGCTGCAAATTGCTGCACATAAAAAGGTAAGCAAATGTGCAATTGTGTCTCCAAATTATAGATCACTGGGATATCATAATAAAAGATCCCAAGGAGTGCTATGTGGAGCTCCCTTAAGGTCATGCTTTAGGTTACTCATGTCAGCATGCTATTATTCTGAGCACAATTAGGAAAAAGGTGGATACAGATATCAATGCTGGGCGTGCAACTGAGAGGCGACAGTAAAGCACAATGAGCATCATGACAATGGTAATTGCTTCTTTTATCACTCTGCCACTGTAACATGCTGATTTATTACACCCAGCCACTTTTGCTGTAACTAAACAAATTGTGTAGGAATGTGAGTATCTCAGTAAAATTTACTATATACAATACTTTAGTCATACCATTAGAGATTTATCAGTGATCGATTTTAGATTTACATAAAAAAATCTCTTTTCTTTTCTAGTTTTTTTGTTTTTGTTGTTTGTTGTCAATGAATTGATAAATTATTGATAGTAATGGTTCTTTGTTTTCCTGTAGAGACATTGGTGAAGATTTTTTTTGTTACATGTTTGATTTAATGAATATAAATTGTAAAGGGGGCGGGATTATATAAGTTCCCACTTCAACCCAGTCCCTTTCAGACATTATTATTTATATTTTTTCAAATAAATGTTATATTTTAATTGTTGTTTAAAAAAAACTTTTGGTGGGGGTTTAAAACTGTACATAAAATAGTGTGTGTGTAAAATTTCTTTGTCATGTTCTCCCACCTACGCCCATCTAGTGTTGATAAATGACATAATACACAGATACATTTTACAGTGTATCCCCTTTAAACATTTCTATGGTGTGAAAAACTCAAAGCTTTACACTTCAGCAGGTGGCCAGATACTCTTTGGGGTATTGATGTAACTGTCGGGGTGTTTTACTTTTTTCCCAAAGACATTCATTGTTCATGACACGAAGTACCTGAGGCAAAAGAGAGGTATTTAAATTCTGAGTGCAGCTCAACAAGGGAATGGTTTCCAAACTCTGTCGCTGTGGTGGTCGAGAGTGGGTGTTTCATTTGAAAAAAGAACTGTTCAATTTCAGCAGAACAGCTTGAGATAAAACACCCGAGAGCAAAATAGGGTTTTGATCTTGTATGCCATGACAAAAGACTATTAACTGCTCTGTATCATATGTATTGGTCTCATAGCGAGAGGGTGTTTTTAATGGAATATACTGACCATTTGCAAATGCTTATGAATTATTCTATATAAACACTTATAGCACATGCTACCAATAACTATTTAGTATTTTTGAAATATGCTAATAAATCATTACAGTGTTTAGAAATAACAGCATGGCACAATAAAGATGGGTTATAGAAAATGTTGTCTTGTAATATAATTTTGTGCCACTAAACAGGGACCTGAGCTTCTGCAGTGCTTGGTGTGCCTGGTTTTCTCTAGTGACATCCGGTGGAGAGAATATCAAAACTTTGAGGATGTGGTTTTCAATTCAGTTGTTCGCAATAATAAATCCTCATTTATGTAACATCCTACCTCTTGCTCTTTGTATTTCCCCCTACGCTCGGTCTCTGCACAGTCACAGACCCATTCATTCTGCCATCGATTCAACCAGCTGACTCAGCCAGTCAATCATTTTGGCAACATCCTGTCGCCCAGGATCCAAGTGTGCCATGTGTATTAAATCATCTACATCCTCAAAATGCCCATTTGTCTCCTTTGTTTAGTTTTGACAAAGCAAAATGACCAGGACATACTGTCTCTCTCACTTGAAGGACAAGAGATGTAATTTTACGTAAAACTATAGTATTCTGCCATAACTTTTTGATTTCAAATGAAAGATGGAGGGTTTAACTCTAAGTAATGTTCAAATCTTTACCCTTAATATTTGACGCTTGGAAGCATTTTATTTATTTTCATACACTATGGCTTTTTCATTTTGGTGGTCTTCATCAAATGTTTAAACATACTCTTGAAATAAATAAAATTTAAAGCCTGCCACATTGCTGCTCAGTCTGTCTTGTTGTTTCTTTTGCTGTTGGCAGTGTAGGGCCCCAGTAGGGGAGAAGAATCCGATCCAGCAGTCCCACCTACACCAAAAAAGCTTCCCAACTTGCTTATCTTTTGTAAGTGGCCACTTTAGCAATCTATTTAGATTCATTTAGATTAAGGCATATAGTGTAAAATATCTTTTCCAAGGGCCTTTTTAAACTGCCTTAGACTTCGTGGTGGTAGGGGCACTCAAGAAATATATCTCAGTGTGACGGCGTGTACTGTTGTTTTGAGGAATAATCTCAAAAGCACCCCCATTAGTAAAAGCAAGACTATGTCTATGTAGTATGTCATTCTGTAAAACCTCATTTTGATGGTTGCATTTATTCAAATCCAATCCAACTCAGTCCAGTTCTAGTCATTAAAAGCACATGACTGGGTGCATCATGGTGCTAAACCTCAAAGCCACAGTCAGGCCTGGTCGCATGACTGATCAACCATGTCAAATGTAGGAGGTCCTCTAGGGTCAAATTAGCAATGTCATGACCGCAGTTGTCATAGTGTTTAATAGGGCATTCTGGTTGTTCACTCGAAGTTAAAAACCACTGAACCTATATTCATCTGGAAATGAAAAATGAGAGATGAGCATGTGACCACATCTTAGGTTCAACTAATACTCATTTTATTTAACGGAGAAAAGAAGAACATATAGAAAAGGTGGGGCACAAAAGAAAAAAAACAATTGGACAAGGCATATGAGAAGAAGAGGTAGGTTGATAACTATTGAACTGAAAATTCTACTGGCCATAATCATTAATGACTTAGATTCGTTTGAGGTATTCCAAGGATGTTACTATACTTTTCTCATTAGTATTTTTAACTGTTTTACTGTACAAGGAACACAAGTTAATAATAATATGTTATTGGCATTTCAGTGTGTCTGCTGGAGTACTTGTCACCTGATGTCTGACCACACTGTGCCGGTCCGATCTTTACACACGTTTCCCCATGACCTCTGATAATAACTTTTGATATTTATAGAGACTAGTAGTTGCCTTGTAGTTTTATTCTTCTGTTTTGTAATAACATGTTTTGACCAAATATTAACCTTGACTGCCATGTACATTTTACTGTTGTGATTTATTTCTTGTTGTCAAATACAGACAAAAGTCAGAGGATTATGAGGAGGATGTTTATTGATTTGGAAAAGCTTGACAACCCACCATGTTTATTGAGGGGTGTGACCTTCATAAATGTTCAACCACGCCAGATTCTCAAAGGCAACCTTCTGCCGGAATGAAATTATTGTTACATTCCTAATTAGCGGCTTTCAGATCAGACAGAGGAAGAGTGCTATTGATCCAAAATCTGAATTTTAACTGTCCTGCTGGACAAACAAGTTGTTAAGACAGGATTTGCAAATAGTATTGATCTTTTTGTGGTGTAAATCAGTGAGTCGGGACATTGTGTGGAAGGACGCATTTAAAATTCCGATAAAGCTTTGTCCAGTGTGTCATTTGGTCTTGAAGCGTTAAACAAGAAATGAGATTCAACCAAGTAATAAAAGCATATCATTCTTGATAGATTAAAAGGATATACTTCAATAATACCCTCAATGAATAGCTGCAAATACAGTAATCATCATATGGACTGAGACTGGATATATCAAGACGTATGGTGAACAGACCAGTATTAAACAGCTGACCTTGTGGGACTGTTTTAATGAGGAAAACCTTTCGAGTACTGGTCCGCCTCTCTAACTTTTCATTAAATTTAATGATTTCCTTTAATTGTGCCAAAAGGTTGTGCAATAACCTGTTGAATCAATGACTATGGTACTAGTCTTGGACAGCTTACAGTCTCAAATGTGCCCTCACTACTTGTGTGTTAATATTATTCTGTTTCGGTTCATTTGAACATATCCCTTTAAACCAGTAGGAACTCTTTTGTCCAAATAAAGAAGTCCCCAGATGGTTCCTCATTGTGTTCAGCCAAAGCAAATAATACAATTCCACATTTTTCAAGATCAATTTGATTTGTGAGTCAACATACTATGTTGACACGATGTATGTTAAAGCATATTTTAAAGCAAGAACTGGCTCATTATTTATCATTTAGAAGTAAGTATATTTTATGATTGGTGTCAGTTCTATTTTGCTTCCTCCAAAAAAAAAAAAAATTAAAAATAATGCACAACCAATGGATAAAATCACTTACCTAATGTCAGAGACAGCAACAATTGGAAAATGTGTATATGCCAAAAAAAGAAACTAATAGTACATCTAAAAGACCTTCTGTTTAAAAAAAATACACACATGTAATGTCTCCTTTCAGTTGGCCCGCAGATCCTGATTGAAGCTGATTGATTAGGTCAGTGGTGGGCACATATGTCCCTTTGAGCTGTTTAATCCGGCCAAGAAGTCATATCAAAGGCCTTCAGTCTTATTTGCCGAGAAACTGTTTTCGGAGAACACTGTTAGGTTTTTTGGCTAAAGGAACCCCAAAGCAGAGTGAGAGCATGGATAAAGTTCAAACAGTTTAATGAACAAAACCAGGCAGTGGAGGCAGCGAGCTGGCCTGTAGACGGTGGAACAGCAGTGAGACACCGGAGAGATCTGGACACAGGAGAATGCAGGTGAGTACAAAAAAAAAAAATCTCAAAACAGTTAGTAAATATAAAATATTTTTCCATCCAAAAACATGGTAGAACTCATTATTGACAAAGACTTGATCAGATTGAATTAAAGTTTTATTTCATTAAACACTGGACAATAATAACAACATTAAAGACGCTGTACAGCTGGCTTTCACATGCCATTTATATTATTTTAAAGCTTATTATATTTACGTCAGTTCATGGCCCTGAACCAATCTGCCACAGCCCCGGGCCATCTGTCACACTTTAAAACATAGTGAGGCCCTTGAGCCAAAAAGTTTGCCCTCCCCTGGGTTTGTTAGTACATTTCAGCCCCCCAACAATTCAACACTTTTACAGCACTGTTGTCAATGTGTGACTGGGATATACAATACAGACACAGACACATAATTCACAGCTTGTTCCTGAAAAGACTAGACTTTAAAGGAATACTCCAGCAACTAGATCAGGCTATTAGGCTACTATTTTTATATGATATATTAGCAAAATGTAGCTCCATGTGTTGACACTGATTAAATAATTGCATGCCACTAAATGCTGCTAGGATTTTTCTTGCCCATGTCTTGCCCATATCACATTTTTTTATTTCACTTGAGGAGTATATGCTGCTTTTAATTTGTCCAAGACATTTTGGTGTTATCCTTTTCACTTCATGGAGCTCTTTCTCTCCTGTTGCAACAAATTTTTCTTCTTCGATTGTGCTCCTGTAATGTGCAACATGGGAGCAACTCAAAATTGCAATGCACTGTACTACTTCTGTTGCTTTTAAGACATTCTTTAGTTACGGTGTACACAAGCAATAAATGCAACGCCAACAAGAGTAATAGTGTTATTAAAGACTTTATAAATATATAAAGAGATGCTCGCGTTTGATTTATTCAATTAATTCACTTCAGCAGATCTATTTAATATTAGATTACATGTAAGGATATAAAACTCAGGACGTGGGTATGTTCAGGTTCACAAAAGGGCTTTTATTGTCCAACGTAGTTTAAAGATTTACAGAATGAGGTTTTGTCTAAGCAGAAAACTTGTCCCGTCAGCACATTCCTCTGTGGCTGTTACATTAAAAGCCATATATTGCGTGACCACTACACTGAAGAGAGGCAGCGTAGCATATGCTGATGGCTTGTGATCGGAATAACGTCCAGAGGTGTTGTCTCTAAGATCAGAGCACCAGATGGTCGTTGTGCCCGCAGCTATGTTTTCATTTTGGGGCAGCAGGAGTTGAACTGTGTTGTGGACACTGATACATGAACTTCAATGTATTTGTATGTACACAGTGGCCTAAGAAGTGCTCAAGAGATGTGTCCAATTAGTGTGAAAAGAGTAAATATTCTTTCACAATCCTGTTACTTTCCCGGATAGATACTTGCAAACATGGCTGCTTGTTTAGAATAGAATTTAAGTCAAAACTTGACATTGGCATTAGATTAAATAATAGTAAAAGTAATGTAATTCTTTAGACAAATCTGAAAAGTCACATTTTGCTGTGGTGTAAATGTAGCCTTAGTGCCACCATTTTTCTTGTGTCAGAGTTATGAGGTCATGGGGGCTTCATGAATCATGGGAGGCCAAAAGCATGATGAAAGGGTGTTTGGCTCCCTTCAGGGACATCTGGCACAGTTCTGTGAAAGTACGGCTATATAATTTGACCCTGAGAACCCTCTTAGTGCCTATATGACTATAACTGTAAAATTCAACATGACAAGCATGTCTTTGTCGCTCTGTAACAACTTGCTATATAATAGTGTTACAAATAATGCAGTTACAGGTTCACTTTTATGACCATTTTAAACCAAGTTAAGTCTGAAGGTTACTACAACAATTCATTGCAACTTATGCACGAACTAAATGTGTTACAAGGTTTTTTATCATTATTTGTCTCAGTTCATAGTATTTTTAATTTTTAATTATTTATTTATTTATTTATTTTTTAACACCACATTTACCATCAGTAAATAGACCAACATCAGTAGCTGAAATGATTTACAATAGGGCTGCTTGATTATAGGAAAAAAATCATAATCTAGATTATTTGTCATTATTGAAATCATGATTATTTTACATGATCATGCATTGACTCATTGAAATATTTTAGATTTCTTGAACAAAACAGTGAAATCTACTTAAAATAGAATAATATCTTCAATTGTATCAATAAATAGCTTAGAAAATGAACAGAAATTGTAATTTAAAAATAAATAAATCAGATCAACAATGCACTTCCACATTCTCGTGAAAAACATGTTGTCGTGTGGTGCAGACAATGTTGTGTTGCAAATCTTGCACACAATGTGTTTTATAATGTGTTCAGGCCAAAAAAAAACACAATGTGACTAAATAATTGTTATTTCTCAATTACATAGGTTTCGCAATTGTTGGGAGATGAAAATTGAACATTTAATTAATTGCACAGCCCAAGTTTACAATAAGGCCATTGTACTGTATATATGTTGTTGTCTTTTTTTTGTACAACCGAATCATCTTAAATTAACATAACACACGTAGCTCTTCTTCATAGTAAACAATCCGTGGAAGTAATAATCATGATATTTGAGAGACAAACCAGACTAGAGCCCACTATTTGTGAGAGGCAAGAGATAGGTTAGTGTGCCAGAGTGAGAGGAGTGCCAAAGTGAGGGTGAATATACTGCCTGCTGTGGATGCATTATTACAAGCCATTTTGTTGCATGGCTTAGTGTTCTGATGAAGCTGCCATTGCCTGAGCAATGATGTGATTTTCTTGAAAGCAAGCCTGTATGGCCTCTGTATCAGCGGGCACTAGATGATAATCTTGCTGAGTCGATGCTGAAAAAGGATAATCAACTTGCTTATAGCCATCCTGAGAGAAAACAGTACAAGATCCAAGTCGCAGAGGCTTTTTAATAATTAATACAATGGCGGCAGCCTATTCCATGTGGGCAGCGCTAACCTGCTGCTCGGCCTCTCATAGCTGGAAAGGCACTGCAGGAGGCTCTCATGGTCTACTGTGCTCTGTAAAGTGTTGTTGTTTGAACCACAGAGAAAAGCCATTTTCATCATCACTCTGACAGTACCATGTAAAATCTAGAGGGACAAATTTCCACAGATAATAAAAGGCCATCTGGCATAGTCATCACCGATACATTTCCACAATAATATAACATACAAATATAGGAAAAAATTCTTGTTTTCTTTTCTTGTGCTCGTCTTGTGCTTTTTACAAGTTAAACAGTGTATTTACTGTAGTTGAATTACAAAAAAACGGTTTGTATTGTTATAATGTGAAATGTTTACATTGAGGTATAGAGTAAATTTGAAAGGAAATTGGAAAGCAAAACTGTGCAAAAAAGCAAAAAAACAAACAAAAGAAAAACCCAGAATAATACTATATATTATTTTCAGCTAAAGAAAGTTTAACAAAAGGTAAAAAGAACTGACCATGTTTTACCATTCAACTTGAAGGCTGTGGGAATGTGCAGCTTCATTATGCAGTAAGCTCCATCGAAAAAGTTGAGATGGATTTTTGTGACTTTGTATCCAGTTTGTAATAAAAGTGACTTTCAGACACGTGCATTCACATTTTATTTTATCTCATTCTGCCATTAGATATGCTGCTTCAATAATGTTTAATGATACTAATAACTCAGTAATGAGTAAATAACTCAGTTGGGTTCTTGGGGCCATGATTGACCTCTGCTATTAGACAACCACTTAAGATAAAAGGATATTTAGTTGAACAGACCGCACAGATGGCCTGCTCTGCTCCTGAAACACAGCATCAGCAAAACCAGTAAAAGGTCTTTGAACCAAGAAAAGCTTGGGGATATCAGTGGATATGTAACAGCCTGTGGCAGAACAGCAGTTAGTGCTTAAAGCAGCAGTGGGACATTAACCATCTGAATGTGGATCAAATGTGTTCAGTGTTTTATTTCAGACACATCATGTTAATAACAGATAACCTAGCTTTGACCTAACAATGTTGATCACGGCATTGGAAGTAAAGTACTCAGGGCTGAGAGAGAAGCCTGTGTCATGTCAGCATGAAACAGCTGCCACACCAGCTGACCCTTCAGGGAACCAGGAGGCCTGGCCCCTGAGGTTAATTAGCCCGGACAGCCTAGTGGTCTACAAGACCCAGTGCAGGAGCAGGCGTCTCTGTGTCTGCCTGACAGTCGTGTGGCACTATATTGACATAAATACACATCCGGAAGTCTTTTGATGTAATAGTGTTCAAGTAAAATACAATACAATTCCTAAAGTCCTGTACGGACATGAGGACGAACATAAAAACCCCGGTGACAGCTCAATTATCCCCACATCAATCAGTGGGGGTTGTGATTGGCTCTATAAATGGAGCTAGACTGATGTGCTGCGGTGGATCGATGGCTCAGCGGTATGCTTCTCAGACAAGTCCACTGCCAACCCCACCAGCACCACACCCCACAGAGCTGCTCGCCCGTTAACATGCTGATGACGTAAAAATAATGCAGATGGCGCAAAGCATAACACTTTGATGTCAAAAAAATTGTAGATGTGCAGATTTATGTATGGAAAGGCAAGTATGTACATCATGGATTATTTTTTTTTCTCCTATTTGTCTTGATACAAGCTAAGTCTCTAAAAGTCTTGGTTACATTATCATTTATATTGCCAAAACTATGTTTGCAAGAATCTTTGTTTAATCTGAGCTTTTTATAATATAGAGATACAATTCCCAAAAGGAAATAGTGTTTAGACAATAGCTTTCTCGACATTGCTGTCAATGTATTACTCTAAATGTCTGTCAAATGTACCAGTATTTTGAACATTTGAATGTTGTTGCCAGGGCACCACAACTGATGGAGGGGATGGCTGCAGATCCAGTGGAATGCGACCTCAGGCCCAGTGACTGTTGCCAGGGCGATGAGTCCTCTGGAGTGTGATGTGACCAGCTTGGACAGCACACATGGCTGAAGAGTATGGGACAGAGCTGAGGAAGCACACCGCGCAGAAGAAACTGAACACTCTGGAGCCTTTGAAGATGTTAACGTAAGCTTGGAAGTTTGGACAATGAGACCTGACAGTGTATTAAGGTTTTACTGACAACTGTGCCACCTGAACTTGAGAGTAGATGTGTTTCATACCGTAACGTAAGTAAATTTAAAGTGGACGTTTTCCTACCAACACCAAGGTTAAAAAGAGAAAAAATGAACCTGAAGAAAATTAACTTAAGTATTTTGAAGTGAGTATAGAATTTTTGGTAGAATTTCCATAAATCATTGCTTTGTTGTTAATTATATATTTTCTGTCAAAGTTATTGTGTTGATATTCATGTGTTTTCTCTTTTTGTCGACTCTGTTTTGCTTGTTACATGGAGTTACAAGACCACCACAACACAAATGTGAGGGCTTTTAAAGAGGCCACAGACAGATAACACCAGAAAACTGTAACAAGCACACTGATCAGCAGACGTGCTCACTTTGGACAGCACACTCTTAAATAATGAGCTGGCCTCAGTTAACCTAAACACAGTCTACAGTGAATTAGACTTGCTGGCTAACGATCTTCTGCTAAAGATACCCTACTGCTGTCATGGAAAGATGCAGGCAGACTATAATATAAAAAAGTGTTCTGTTTCAGAAACAAAATAAAATCCAGTCTGATCTGACAAAAAAAGCAGTTCAAGTTCAATTCATTCAAAAGACACCTAAGAATTTTCTACCAAATCTTTTCACATGTCAAAATTAATAAGTAAAATTGGCTTCAGCGCCTAAACTAACTGTCCCATCACTGAACCAGTTGGCAAGGTTAAAGAAACAGACAGATATTGCAATGACAGTGAGAAATCTTTGTTGACAATGCTGACTTTGTACCACATTGCTCTTGTGACCTCTGGCCAACCCACTGGCACTCACCTTTATGCATGATCGTATTCTGACAGACAAATAACATTGTAAGGTCAACAAATGAGGGGATTCTGCTTGTGAGACATTGGTAACGTCCCACGTCTCTAAACTACTACTGATCTTAAAGTTGAAATTCCAGTCCACTGCACATATGCCTCTATCCCCAAGCACTTCCACAAAGAGGCCATTCAAGAACATTGGAGAGCAGCTCGCTAAAGACTGTCAAGTTAAGTCAAAGTCACCATTTGTAGCACCTATGTCACAAAAAAGCATGGTATTCAAAAATGAATGTGACAACTGCACGACGCTAAGACCACAGTAACGTTGTTCAGATCTGTCAAACTAAATGTAAACAGATCAAAATCAAAAGGCATTGGGATTAATGTTCCTTGTCTATAGATCTTTTAATGTTTAAAGTCTCATTTCCACTGGAGTAACCAGGTATGGGCCGTCTCAGTTTGGTACAGCTAAACCTAGAGGCTTGCACTGGGTCCATGCAAAGTGCTGTCTTCTATCTAAACAGCGAGTCACACGAGTGCCCCAAAAACTAGATGAGATATTCATCATATCTTATTGAACATGCAAAACTTAGAGGCATTGCCAATACTTAAAGAGGGTTAGAAATTCCTTGGGTGTAGCAGTGTGAGAGGCTGGATGGTTGATGGCTTATTCACAGCTTTCTGAACATTACATTCAAAGAGCTGCACCAATTTCCTACAATTTAATACCACATGTTCTGCTGTGTTTAATGGGATAAACATTTCTCTTGACAATTTGTCACAAGAACAAGATAGAATTGTTTTTTTGTTATCATTCAATCAGCTGACTGCAGTGTTTACTTCCACCTATTGGAAGAGTGGACCACACACACGGGAGCCCAGGACAAAGCGTTTCTAAAGTATAGTGTGGTACGCTTTTTGAGGGCGCTTCAGACCCCTTTTTGGTAATGACCCGTACCGTACCTCTGCAGTGGAATGCAAGGCTTCAGAAAGCCACACTGTTTAAGCGTACCACAGAGTATGTGCAGACCGTCAACACTCTAACTTTCTGCTTTGGAGGTCCTTGAGTTGAAGGCCGGTGTAGACTTTTGGCATCCTTTTACAAAAGTTTTCCACTTGCAATAGTCAATAAGTTGTTTGTTAGTCATCTCCAATCCAGTTTTATTGACTGAATAAGTGTGAAAAAAAGAAACAGCCACAACAGAAGCTTGTCTGAAATTGGAGATTCGATCTTTGCTTCTGTCAGAAAAAAAAACACACCTTTATTTGAACGTCTAGAGTGTAGAGTTTGAACAAAGCGCTAGTGCTCAGGGTTTTCACTTGTGTTTTGTAGGAATTCATTTATCTCTTGTTCAACGGCTCCTGCGGCCTGTAAAAATGTCAAGGCCTTTGTAGTTTGAATTCATATTAGTCAAAGTGTGTGTGATCAATTGTCTTGTCTGCATTGTGTCATAAAATCTATGAGAGCATGTTTCTCTTTTTTGTTAACAACCGTGAACAGAGATGGCTGCTGAAGCTACAGCAGGGAACCTTTCTTAAGAGGATTTCCTTTTCTTGTTTTTTATAGTTCAGTTATAATGGTAACTGTGCCATAAGAACGTAAAAATAATGGACAGGAGGTCCAGGGGCTCAATAGTCTTAATCTGACATTTTTTGCAATCTCTAATGTAAATCTATTGAGTAAATCCATATGAGTAACAGAATCTTGTTTATTATTTTCTAGTAGAAAAGTCATTAAAGGAGCTTGAGAGTACCGTAATAATGGAGCATATACAGCTCTAGGATACATCAGTTAATGTATTATCAGTGCTGTCTTTGCATAGGGAGCTGTCTCGTTTCTAATATCACCATTCCTTTCTGTTCAACGGCACTCTTAGGTCCTCTCCTGTGCATCATCATCAAAAAGACAAGGGTGCTTTTACGGAGTAATTTACAGGTGTTTTTTTTTTTTTTCTTGGAAGCTGTCCGCAGTGACCAGGGCCCATTGCCTCTGTACAAATTTGCTTTCAGTTCCCGGGTCATCACAGATAACACGTTTCAATCAAAAATCTAACAAATAACTCTCATCTACCCGCATTAGTCGTCATCCTCTCACTTTGAATGCAGACTCTCGCTGTTAATCACCTTGTTCATGCATGACACCCCATCATCAGCCGCTGCAATAAGAACGGATGTGCAGAAAATGGTCTCATTAAATGTTATAACTATTTCCAACAAAAAGTTCTCAACTCATTTAAAAGCATTAATAGGAAAACATCCGGCTGATCTGCTCTGTCACATGTATTGTACCTGTTTCAAAAGTTTTCCAATGAAGACGTTTTTATTTGAAGTTTTAGGATGTCATTTTGTGCCTAATCAAATGCAGCAGGTGGCGAGGAAATGCACGTCTCAGCAATCATCTCCATTGACATGTGTTAATAGCTCATCAGACGAAATTGTAATAATAACTGCTTTCAGGAGTCATGATTGCACATACTTCAGGGTCTTGGTGTCTAATAGAGCTGTGCTTAATTCCTGAGTCGTGCAGCGAGTAAATGTTTTCAGAACCTGCATCAATGTCAGACCATTAAAATGTCAGACAGTCAAATGATAATATACAGGCTGGAGAGCACCACTTTTATCTATTTTTTTATTGAATGATAACGTCTCTCTTTTTATATTTTGTAGATGTAAACAAAGGCTTTTTAATTCCTAGAGTGTCAAATACTTCCATCAAATATAGTGCTTTTATGTCCGAAGCTATAGACACTTGCTGCTGAGTTAAATCTGTTCTTATGAGTCATTTGAGGTTTCTTCTCTTCTTTCCGAGGTTTAGAAAGTCATTATTCATAATTCTGTACGTTGCAAGTAGACACCTTTAGGCCACTAATTTCTCCGAGAGTGTATATTTCTCCAAAACACCCCCAAATATTGTAATTTATTTAATCACACAATCTCAAAATGCAACCTTCAAGGCAATAACAGGCATATAAAGATGACTTGGTCTAGGTTTATTTTACTTTGAAGTCTTTTAAAATGTTTTGCCTCCTCATGCTCATTTAGATGTGCATATTGATATTTAATAAAACTCATTTACAACTTGATGGTTCTGGAGGTTTATAATTTATTTTGTAACTTTCCCATTGCATTAAGAAAATGGCAACAGAGTGCATTTATTATGAGTAAGAGAAATATGTGGCAAACTGGAGACTGACTTTGGAAAAGAAAGGTGCATTTGTAAAAACAGTAAATTTAAAGATTTTAATTAACTTCTCATGAAAGACTCTCTGAGGTTTGAATAGGGCACTGACATTGTAATTACACTATATCAGTCGCTGCAAAGAACAGGACCTCTGTCATTTGGATACCTAATGGATAATTAGGAATGCCATTTTTCCCATTTAGTTTTAGTCTTTTTTGTCTATAGAACACTGATATGAAGTAAATTTTAAGTTAGCAGAAATACACCAGAAGGTAGTCTCCACTTCAGTTTCTAGCTGACAATTTGATCCATGTCATCGCCTGCAGTTAAAACACATCTTAAAGGAGGGGTTGTAAATGTACATTTAAATGAGTATACAAGTAAAAGACCCCATGAAAAGGTGGGTCTTGATGAACCCCGCATGGACCACAGAGGTAGAATTGGACCAAATATGGGGAAAAGGAATAAAGCAAAATGAACAAAAGCAAATCATGGAGCAACAAAAAGGTTAAATCCCTCATTTATGTGCACAGTGAATTAACCAACACCTTCAGCATCACTGCCATCGTTGTTAAATTAAACAAACTGTACCTAATTTTTTTTCCTTCTAGTTAAAGAAAATGGTTTAAACCTCAAATTGTGTATTCAATCAATCGTGAATTGGTCTAAACCGGCTTGTAATATGACAATCCAGGAAGTTAAATAGCTGCTGATAAAAAGTGTATTTTCAACACTAAATATGTTTTTTTAACTCAGCAAAACTGCTCAAAAAAGAAAATAAAAACTGTCAATTCAATAATGTTTAACGAGGCAGAGATAATGGCAGTTCTTGCGCTGAAGTTGTCGCTAAGTTAGCGCTAAGCTAACACTAACGCTAAGCTTGAAACTTCAGTTTTGTGTAATGAATTTGTATTGTTAAGGAAAAACTGGTCTGGTTTTATTTTTTTAATAAAAGAAAAGCAGGAGAGGTCCCTCAGCTGCTTTTGGGAGGTAAGTCTGTGATAGGGACGGCAAAAACAAAATCAGGTAGTGGAGCTTTCTAGCCATCTAGTCTGTCTGTTAAGTCAGTCTGTCCTGTAAGACATAGGTAGTAAAAAAAACTGTCAAAATGTAAATATACATTTTCCTTTCATATAAATCAATTGTTTACCTTTGACTTGTAATTGTCCAACTATTATAACTACCTACAGGGTTATTTTTAATTTTCACATTATATACGTCTGGCACCTCTTTAGATCTACAACTTCTCCAACCGTCTTCTTTCATTAAGACAGAGTGCTGCGCGACTCCTGCAGTAATTGACATGTGGGTGAGCAATGAGTTACAGTGCTGAGCTCTGCGGCCAGAGAGGCTGCAGGGAATATCAAGAACTGATCAATATTGATAGCAAACTAGCCTAAATTAGAGGAGCAGACGATTGGAGGGGGATTCCTGTTTAACAGTCTACCGGCGAGGGCTTAGTGAGCAGCACGGGGAGTTTTAATAACATAATCAATGTGTGCTGCCCGCAGATCTTCCAGAGTAAAGTTATTAATTGGGAAATTGAACAATGCTAAAACTGTGACGGAAAAGGACCCAGAGCTGGAATGATCCCTGGCCTGTTTGTATTAATATTTTGTAGTTCACTGGTGGATTTGGAAGCAGTGGAACAGCATCTTGTTATTGCTTTACATGATAGAAAGGTTACTTAGCAGCACTGAAACTTTGTCCTCTGTCAAACCATCAGCTGAGGATTACTCACCAAAACAGAGCTGTGTGATTTATCTCAAAATCTATTATCAAAATGAGTAGGCACAAAATAGGCCTCATAATTCAATCAGCACATTATGGTGTTTGTTATTGGGAAAAGTAGAGGGAGGAGATGCTAAAATACAGTTCCTGACAGAGATGCTAATAGAGCTACGGGCCCATAGACGTAAAACACACAAAGAGTGCACAAGCTTTTGAAGGCAGCTGGGTGAAAGTGCCAGGGCAAATGAGCTGTTTGGATTAGGTGTAGCAGAGCTCAGAAAGGACTCGTATCTCTTGATGCATCGGTACTTGTGATGTAAATGAGGACGGACGATATTCAGAGCATCACCTCCCGTCTGTGCCATGTCAGCCCATAAAATATGCCTAAAAGGAAAATTATTAGTCCATGGCACCATATCATTTTGTTCTTCCTAATGGAGTCATCTAAAACCCTTTTAACAGTTGACCATCACTGTACCGCATCATGAATCTTCCCATTGACTTGTCACAAAGGATTTAAAGGCGCTTTTCTTCATCGTCATCTCAGGGGTATCCCTCCTGGAAGCAGCTGATGCCAAGGTTAGACGCTAAAAAGCTGCTTGTTGAGGGCAGGCCAGAATAAATGGCTTTGTGCTTGAGATGCAGTTCACGCCGTAACAACAAGCAGGACAAAGATACAAACATGGCCCTCGAAAGAAAGGATTCCTTTCAGTATTTTGCTTTTATTCCGAGCAAGCGGCCTGTTTACCACTGACTTTCATTGTGGTTTTGTCTCTTTGTATTTGACTCAAAGAAAAAAAATAATATCTGACTTTTTCTTATCAGGTTTCATAATACAATAGCAGCATTATTACCCATTCATTGTTTGGCCATGGCCACTTTTGGAAATAAAATAATACCTTTTACTCTCACCTTTAGTGTTGCATTATTGAAGAAGCAAAAATGAGTTTGAAGTTACTTTGTTGATGCAGGGGCATGACGTCTTTGGTGCTATATGAGTCATGCAGGGTCATGTCAGAAATGTTCACAGATGGATAAAAATGTGCCCATTAATCACACTTTTCAAACACACTAATGAAACTATATATAATTCAAATGACGTCCAAACTTTGTAGTACTCATGTTTTAATGTCAAAGTTTAAGGGGTACGTTTTTATATTTTGACATTTGAGATTTACAAAGGCCAATCCTGCACCACTAAACCTATATACCACTTTGTCTTTCAGTTATTACATCGTTGTTGTGGAAACTGAACCTGTGAGGCTTTCTTTTTTGGCAGGTTCAAGCTGGGCATTTTACTGGACGGAGGCCAGACAAAGGTCGGCAGCGGGTGACCCATGTTGAGGGACTGGATGTGGTGCAAACAACTGCAGAAAAACTCTTACAGCAGTGACACAGCAGTAAAATGAAAGAAAGACAGGAGCAAACTAGCAAAAAACATACTTGCAGCCATTGCCCAAGTCTACGTCGGCATTGCTGATCTGAGTATAAAGCAAAAGGTGAGTGATTTGTGTCACAGACGGTAGCTGAATTTGTTAAATATGCTTTTTTCAGTACAAGCCGAAATACGGATCCATTAAAGAAGAAATTTCAGCCGACGATGTGGTGAGTGGTGCAGTAAGCTAATGAGTGCAGCAGATCAAAGTGATGTAATAACGCTAAGTTCACCTGTAATGTGTTCTGCAGTAACGTGTTCTAATAGAGTCAGGCTCCGGTTCACAGCTGCTGTAGTTGTTTTCACCACATACTTAATACACACTTTAACAGCTGTAACATGAACATATTTAAATCTCTCTTTTGTCCGTGCACTCGTCTCCACTGCATCCAGAGTTTTTAAAAGCTTTACTTTGGAAGGTTTTTTTTTTTTTTTAAATCTTTGTTTTGCTACAAACTGTTGTACGTGTGGACAAAACGCACAAATGCATAGAAAAGTATGCATTTATAAAAATACCTGTGTACATTGTCTTTTTGCTACTGTTGTATCCATCATTAAGGAGTCAAAACTTTTTCTTATTTCTGTGTCTGTGTTGACCTATGATGCATTTATTTTCATGTAATTGCAACAAATGATAAGAGATATGTTATCTTTAATGAAATGGTTATTAACATTGTCCCAGTCCTGTTTGTGAATTGACATTACACATAATACACTGCTATAAGACGGATGTGGTGTGTTCAGCTGGAGTTTGCTTAGATATAAATGCATTTTTTGGTGGATATCTGAATAATTAAAGGAAGCCTCCCTAAAGTTCATGTGCCTTTTTTAAAATGGTGGTATTGTGAATGCATAAAAAGAAGAGCACTTCATGGAAGGTGACACTTTGGCATTTCATCAGAGTGAACCAATCCAAGTGTTCCCGAGATGAGAGTGTGCAGGTTCAGACACCCGCCACCTCAGCCACGTCCTCTGCCGCTGCTTCTGCGACGTGCTCAGCTAAATGAGCTTCAGGCTCAGGCTTCACTCGGCTGATCTGTTGTTTAGAGCGAACACCAACCAAGGTGAGAGGGCCAAACATGTTCAGAACCACAGCTTTGAACAGGGTTTCACCATGAATTAATGCCACTGTGCTTGAGGGAATATAATATAAATGCTTTTCATGGGGGCTGGAAAGGTCATTGTTTGAAAAAATGGGACAGCTGTGTGATGTCAAAACTGCACAGAGTAGTAATTTCCTGAGACATTGTACATAAATGCAATGTGAATGTTTAGATAGTTAACATAATTGTATTTGCAGATATGGAATGACTCACCATGTCCTAGAAAATGAAAGTGCATTTTGAGTGGTGTTACCTTATGGTGTTGGGTTGTGCATCAAATGCCTCACTGCAAATTCTACTACTCTGACATAAATTAATTTAATTTTACACAGGGATGAAAGCAATTATGGAAATGTTCCATTTCTTATGTAACTGACAAAAATGTAGTAATCTGGGATGAAGATGCATTGAATTAGTTTGCAAATCACTTTCACCATTCAAAAGCTTTAAGTGATTCCACACTTTTTTCTATTCTAGCACTTTATATTTAAGAGTAAAATGATGTGAATGAAGAAAAAGCCCATGTGATTTATTCAAGGCGAATTGAGCAAAGCAAAAATGCTACAGCTGAGCCTATATAATTAGCATAATCGCTGAAGTCAGCAGTTGTTGTGTCTCTGTATTGTATTATGTATTGTAATTGTATTTGCACTGGGCCATTAAAAGGGAATTATTACATGCATTATTTTTTTGTACTATTGAAACAAATCCGAAATTCAACACTGCAAGGAAATGTTCTATTCTAGTATGGAATACAACAACTATAAAATAGAATCCTCCTTCACCACTGTATAGTAGTGCACGTAAAATAGTTGCATCTTTACTTGTTTTAGTTGTCAAAAATAACTACTCATGAATTCTGTTTTGAGTAATGATGAGTAAGATAGTTGTGAGCTAGTATTTAATGTATTCTAGCTAATGCCAAGTAGATTAGTTTTGTGAAGCCTTCAACCAAAATAAACAGGCTTTTAAGTGCTTTAGAAAAAGAAAAACATCTTTGAAAATCATTTTTGTGTCAAACCCAACTCGCATACTCAACCATAAAAACTACATTTACAAGTCTACCAAGTGCAGCCAAGTGAGCAATGCCCTTATGTGTTTTACAAGTCTTTAATATAACATTTTGACACTTACCACTTGGAACTTTTGTAAAGATGAGCACTCAAAGTTTTTCCTTCAGTTCTTTGTACTTCATTTCTGTCTTTGCACAGTCTAGATACTTCCAAATTAAACAGAACTACACGTCAGAGTCATCGATCTTGTTTCTTTCATGGATCAATATTTTCTTCTCAAAAAAGCTTCTTCAAAACAAAAGTAGAGAAGTTATCTGATTCTTTAATTTTCCCTGTTTTCCTTTGGACTGTAGTATACATTAGTGGCACTTTCTCTGCTAAGAGACTAAAGCTCTCACTTGTCGGCAACATTACACTTCATATTCAAATGCTGGCATCTGGGAGCTGCCCAAGAGAACCACTGTATTCTTCAGTCTGCTTTGGACCAATTAGCAGCTCCACTGAAGCACTTACAGGGTTGTTAATACTTTGATCAAGGACACTTTGACATGAGTCACTTGGGATGTACAGAGGGGATCTCACTCATTTTATGGTTTGGCCTCTGGAGTTTAAAATGGACCAATACTGTCTTTCCGTTGGGATGACTGTGTTCATTCACAAAACTTATGTCAAACTAAGTTTGAGTTGCATGAAGCTCTTGACAATAATTGGGTTGCATTCTTGGGAGAGCTTGGAAACCCACCGATTTATAACAAAGCATGACAAACTCATTCATTACCATCCCACAGAGTTTATGTTAAAGAAGCTAAAGCTAAAGGCATACTCCACAACAAAACAAAATGTTTCTGCTGACTCACTGAGACAAGGTCACAATTTTTACCACACGCTTTTAAAACTTCATTGCACAGATTAATAAATATAGAAGTGCTTTATTGCTATTCTGCTCTGGTATTTGTCTCAAAACAAATCCTGTTCCCAGCCTGCTCCCATATCTGCCAACACCCTGCTCTTTTATTATGTGCGTTACCTTGTGGTGTCAGAGTGCACAGGGAGGCACGAGCCAGTGTAAAGAAAGATATTGTAGATTTCATCGTACAAAAATGTAATGTCTAAAAAGGTTCTCAGTCATCCAGGACATCTTGAAGAAAAGGTTGAAGTAACAGCATCTGGACATCTGGAAGTTTTCAAGGTGAAGACGTTTCGTGTCTAATCCAAGAGACAATTCTGAGTTCAACTGGTAGGAAAACTGAGTTTATATCTCTAAAGGGAGGAGTTTACCCTGAAACCAAACCTGATGGACCAGGTTGTTCTGTTCTCACCATCGTTAGTCATGAAAGGGAGGTGTGTCTCCAAATGTGAGAGTCGTTAAGGCTCAGGAGAGTTGTTGGTGACACTGCTCCATTCAGGCGCAAGGTGGTAAGTGCTTGTGCGCCATACATATGAAGAGTCTTTGGTGATCCTGCTCCAATCAGGTGCAGGGTTGTTAGTGTCATTGTTTTATTCAGGTGCTATTTAATGCAAAAATGTTATGCAACTCAAAAAATATTATCAAGACCAATAATATCAAGACAGGACAAGCTTGAACTTAATTTGATAATAAAATACATAAATTCATCAAAATAAAGATCTCAGTTGTCCTTTGTGAGTGCTTAGCTTTTAGCGGATCAAACACATACAAAATAAGGAGAAATAGTGTCTCCTCCAAACAGTGAAAACTTTTAACTGTTAATATTTAATCTTTGATTCCTAAAGATCCACAAACCCTGACAACTGTATAGCATAATCATGACAGTTATGTATTTTGATTTTCAAAAGGGCTGTTTTTTTGCTATAAGTAAAACATTTGATCTCATCTCATTATAACAGCATCAGCTTATGACTATCTTATCATAATGATTTTAAATGATGCCTATAAATCAAATCAAAATTGGCCAGATATTTGAATAGAATCATCTGCCTTTTTAATGCATTCGCTTTACATCACTGTTTCCTACACATGTATCTGAATATATTGTTCAAGTCTTTGTCCATCTTTTATCTGACATGCTAGTACTGCAGCAGATGCACTGTAAAAACACAACAATAACTGTGATGAGACTTCCTGGATTCTCTGTAGCTGTTTCAAAGGTTAAAGATGTGTTCAAGTGTGCCCACAAAGGCTTGAAATTGCTATTGCACCTCATCCTTAAAATATGGAGAAAACGATATTGGCAGTGATGACATCCAGAGATGTTACACATGCTAAAACACCAATAAAAAGAAGGAAGATATAGATTTGCAGAAACCATACAGTACATCAAACCATCCATGCAGCCATCTCTGTGAGCAGTAACTCTGGATGTAGTCTCTGTCCCTCTCTGTTCTTCTACCTAGACACTTCAAGGTAAGGTTTTGGGGATGTTCTTTGACTACAACAGATTGTTATGAATATGAATATTTGACTTTGGGTTTGCCCCTAAGCTGACTGTTAATTGGAGAAAAATATTGGTTAGTACTCAAGTCAACTTAGAGGCTAACCTGATGCACCAGAGGGTCTGTTGCACAGAAACCATCTGTGAGGGCTTCCCCAGAAAGCCTTTGACCAGGGCAGATACTTTCAGATGAATACCTGGCGGTGACTGTAAAAAGAAAGTAACGTCCTATCATAAGGTAACTTTATACAATTAACTACACCATGTTGTTTACAAAGTAACAGATGGTCAAACATAAAATACAACATAAATTACTGCCAGTACTGTCTCACATTGGTCTAAACTGGCTGTGGTTTTGTGGAAATCACAGAACTTTGAACTTGAGACTTCTGTGAGTTTATGAAGTCACAAATTTCGAGAGAATCCAACTGCTGCACAAGGTAAGTCTGTGAATTATACAAACTACATCTCACAAAGTTGTGTGCAGATGATTCTGTTATTGTGTTACATTCTCAGTAATGATGACTGTGAGCATGGTCCTGTGGTAACACATTTTATTAATTGGTGCAATTAAAAAACTAAAACTAAAATGAGTTGCAGATCGATGTGCTGATTGATGACCAGGCTGTCGAGCAGGTGCAGCAATATAAATATCTGGGCACTGACATTGACAAGAAACAGGGTTTTGCACCAAGTAGATGCTGTGCATAAAAAAGCACACCAGCACATGCATTTGTATCATAAACTTTGTGGTTTTAATGAGGACACCTCTTTTATGAAAAATTGACAGCATGATATTGTCAAGGTGTGCAGCAAAGTTGTCCTTGAATGACCTTAACAACCTCCATAAGGTCAGGACAGGTCTGTCAGAAACGTCAAAACAATTATGGCTGAGATACAATCTGCAACAATTGCTGTTGCTTGTTGTATGTTCTCTGCTGGCTGTGAAACAAATTGTTCCCTTGGGATAATTAAGATACCTTGAAAGTCCCAATTATTTGCAGGGACCACTGATTTGCAGACCTCTTAGTAGCCAGCAGTCATTACAACAAGTTATAGAAATTTTTTACTGTGTTACAATGCTTCAGTAGATGTCAGATATCATTACCATGTTGCCTTTGTGTTGTTATGTATGTCCTAAAGCCTGTGCAGCTGAGCATGAAAAAAAAAGATCATTACAGCTGTCAGTAACTTATTTGTAAAAGGTAAAAACATTTCCTGGATTTCAAATCAAATAGACATAAACCACATTTGGAAAAATATATTGTTGATTTGAGGTATATAAAGAGAGGAGGTGTGTTATAATCACATGGCATTTAAAGATGCTCCGCCCAACAGTTTTTTAACACACACCTAATGCATATTCATTATTTTGTCCAGGTGGACGTAATGAATACCTTTAAACGTGCCCTGATAATCCTGATTGTGTTAATGATTACAATGTGTAATACAGTGGACAGTGTTATTAGACCACCTATTACATTTCCTTTGTAATGAAGACCTCTGAGACTTCTGAATATTTTAACTCCATGTTCATTCTTAGACCTATGTGTGAGCCTGGTGGCTTCACAGCATGCTTACAGCATAGCAGTGCAATAATATAAAACCGTGATAAGACCTCTCCATCAAAGCTATACGCTGTTATCTGAAATTAATCAACACCCCTCGAGTCATTCAGAATTTGTTGCAGTCATGGCACAAAAGTGTAATGAAATTTATTAGATCTAAAATGGGTGTGACCCATTGGAATAATTTCTGCGTTATTGAGTTTTTCGTTCATCTCACTGGATAGAAATGGTTTTCAATCCACCGCAGACATTTTGAGTTCTATTCACTGTTGCGCCGGAGGCTTTAATCTAAAATGTATTTACCTAATATCTCTCAGTGCACATGGTACTTCTGAAAGCCTAAAGAAAATGTGGATTCCTCAGAAGTTAGTAATGGTGTGCAGATGGATACAAAGTTGTGGTAATCTGCAACTTGCTTTTTTGGGAAAGGTATAGACACTGAACATCTTTACATTACTGAACCGACTGTTGCCTGGAGCCAGATGTTGAACTAAAGCGATAACAGGAATGACAGAGGTGACACTATCTGATTTAAAGCTCTTTAGTGACTAACGACATTAGCAAAGTAGTGCAATAAACACTCTTTCCACAAATCTGTTTTAGAGACATTTGACATTGATAATGAGCGTCTAGTCGATAACTGCGCTTCAGATAAACACCCAGCTCTCAGTGTCAGTGTTGTTAATTAGCACTACCACAGGATGGGCCTGTAGTGCTTACTTCTCTTATTGTTTGTTGTTGAAGTCATGATGCACTCTGTGGTGCATCTTGTTAAAATGCAGCACAGTAGTTGATCTCTGACTTTGCGTAATAGTTGCAGATATTTGAGATCAAGTCAGAAGTACCAACTAATGACAACAACATCATCTGGTAATTGTATACAGCCAGGAACTAAACAGAGTTTAAATGTGCTTTTGACTCGCATGTATAAAAGAGATTCTGCACGGTTTCTTTGGGCTTGTACTTCACCTGCAGACTGCATGCTTCACAAGACATAATGTAAAACAATGTGTATACAGCAGTAAGCCATCTGACAAGCTTAAAGCCAAGTGGTTTGTCACAGGTCATGTTATGGTATAGTTTGTTACAGTCATGTCTCCACTGACATAAATACAAGTGCTGCAAGTTTTTATTATAGCTGTGTTAAAAAAGCATTTTGGATACTTTCTTCTTGGAATTTGACTTCTTAGCACAAGAAAAACTAATGCTTTGTCTGTGAATCCATTTCCGTTCTGTATTTTTCACTTCGCCTCTCATTTTTGCCTGCCTGACACTCTCTGACATACAATCAACAGACAGTTGTAAAAGTACAGTTTGTCTATTTGTAAAACTTTGTTAACCTGACTCTGCCAGATAGAACTGCTCCACAGAACATAGTCTGTTTCACAGAACCATCTGGAAGGATCCTGTTGAAAGCGTTTGCAAAAGTGAGGCGGCTTCTGTTGAAAACTTGGTAGGTGATTAGTATCTGCCTAACCTGATCTTTTTCTTCAAGAAAATCCTTTTTTGCCACATCTTCTGATAAAACTGATTCAATAGCAGCATCACCACTAACGTCTTTTAACGTAGCCATGTTGATATACTAAAAAAAAAAGAAGGCGCTTGTGTCAAATGAATAACACGCCTCTTCCTGTTTGTGCTGCCACATTATAGGTCACATTATGGGTGGGGGTGAAAACTTTGTTCCTTTTTTGAAATTATCTCTAAAACCCAATGTACTGTACCACTCCAGAGGAAACAAGGGCAAATTGTCAGTATAGAAATGGTTGACCTGTTGTGCGATGTATTAGCTGTCTGACGAAAAATGGACCAGAACAGTTACTGTCACAATGGATCTAAATCTTTAATTGTTTGAGTAATTCATTACACTTCTATTTAAATATTACAGTTACTGCAATGGAACCAAACATAAGCCACTCAGCACAAAAAGATCTCAACAAATTCATAAGTAGCAGCCTGAGTAAAGCAAAAGGGTTCAGTTTGAATGATACCAATATTTGTTATA
Source organism: Neodontobutis hainanensis (assembly GCA_024349245.1). Classification (NCBI taxonomy): domain Eukaryota; kingdom Metazoa; phylum Chordata; class Actinopteri; order Gobiiformes; family Odontobutidae; genus Neodontobutis; species Neodontobutis hainanensis. The sequence continues at coordinate 933,086 of JALDNG010000086.1, read as the reverse complement.
TAGTTTAATATTTGATATACACTTTGCTGCGACAGATGCACTCCTTTGAAACAAAAATGAGGTTCAGGTGCAGCAGTTCCTCTTTTCAGCCCTTATAGTACATCACCGTGGATGACAGTTAATACTTCCTAATGACATCCTGACAAAACGCCTTTCATCTTTAAAGGCATCTTGGTGTATACATGTCAGCAGTAATAATACATCCTATCTGTCCCGATGCAGTGAGGTGGAAGTAGAAATGTGAGCCGTCTGTAAAAGTACCTTATGTCCATATACATATAGATCCGATAGATCTGCAGTAATTGGACACCCGACCTCGCTCAGGTCTTGGCAGATGGCATGTTCTCATTGGTCGGTATCAGTGTGAAGTCTGTCATGTCTCTCTTGGCCAACTGAAGATTTAATGGCTCTTACATAATCTTATAACAGCACAAGTAACAGATTTGGGACTATTTTAAACATTTCACTCAAGTGTGTTTTACTCCCAATATATTCTTTATGACTTCAAAGAATTACAGTATTGCAGTCAAGGTTGAAGTTTTTACTTTACAGTTTTTCTCAGTAGATATTGTTTCTGTTTATTTTCGATGACATGACAAGACAAGCTGAGGAACAAGCATCTTTTTATGATGCTACATCTTTTTTTAGGTGTTCTCTGGAGAGAAGAGAGACACTTTGACTTTAATGCTGTTTGACAATGTTTCCTCTTCTTTTCATTTGCCCCACTAATAAGCATATGCCAGCTGCCTACATTTCTCAGATAATCTAACAAGGACATGTTCATTTGTACTTCTGATACAGGTCTATGTTTTCTCTTGTTTATAAAATAACAAATCTAATCTAATTTGTTTATGTGCCCTCTGTGTTGCTTAAAGCCTTTGGGAAATGAGAGATTTAATGATCTTCATCAGTGTATACTACACTAATGATGTGGCATTCATGGCATGTCGAGAAGAAAAGTCATGTATTTCAAATGATGGATTAAGCTATCAAATGTAACAGTTTATATTTTTAATGAACATGTGAGAATGACAGACCCCCTGAAGGAAAATTTAGCTTACATTACCCAACAGACACTAGGAACAGCTGCAGGGGATTTGAATTAAAGTGAATCTGTGTTATGAATATTTGCACAGGTCAAGGGTAGGATTTGAATCAATATTTAATCTTTTTAATCAATTCAAACTTTGTCTCCCTCACACAAAGACAAATTGCACTTGCAAAATAATTGCTTTTTTAAAAAACACATTAGGCTTAGACATGTATAACATATTAGTTATAAATACATACTCAGTACAAGACATTAGCTTTACAAAGGAACTTTTTTAATCTTTTGCTTTGTGACAAGCCTGAGGCCTTCTGCTGTATTCTATTCTCTGAAGATTCTTTGTTTGGTTGTGATATTGTTTGTCTTTTCCAGCAGAGCCCTCCAAGTGTTTAAAAGTACCTGTTGCTCAAATAAACTCCATTCTGTAATATTTATATTGCTTCACTGCAACTTCTAATCCCAAATGACCTTCTCTACACAGCATTTCTCCAGAAATTTTTCTAATCAGATTTTTCTAAACCATCTTTAGTCAATATCTGAAGGGGTCTTTCATTGACCATGTGACCAACATGCTGTTGTAGTTCATTTAACTAGGTGTGTCCTGGTTTAACCTAATACTGTTAAAATCGTCTGGTGTGTAGGCACCATTAATCTAATGATCTGCTGCCCTGAGTGCAGGTACTGTGAAGAAATCTAACAGTGTTCATTTGTATTCAGACCCAGCCTGTGCTCACCATTGACCATGTGTGGACGGCAGTGCCAAGAACAGCTACGATCAACTGCACAGCATTTGTTTTATTAGTGGGACATCTAAACCTTGTACATTACATATTGTAAACCTCAGCAAATAAATCATTCTTAAAAGTCACATGCAATGCACAGAGAGGTTGTATCTGGTTTGGACAAAAGCACTATTGTACAATCACTGGACTCCTGCCAGTGAGAGAGTTTGTCTTGATTGACACAGCAGGATTAATATCTGTGGTTCTTATAAAAAAAAAAGATAATCTGCTCCTTAGTTTTTATACTTTTTTATGTCAGGTTTAAAGCTAAGATCACACACGCTAAGATTTTTCTCATTCTCAATCAAAACAATTTGAGTGGATACATTTTGTCATATTTGAAGCGACATTGTTATCAGTCACATGATTTTAGAATTTCATCTTGTTTTTTTGTCCATGTGCAGTTCACATTTTAGTTGAACTGTATCAGAGTTCACCTTATCCTGTCTACAAATCAGCTCCTAATCTGTTTTTGCATATAAACACTTGAAAGCGACCTGGATCAAGTGATGAAAAGATCAGATTCTCAGTGTTTTTATCAAACATTATGAACATTGATTTGATTTTTTCTAATCTTCCTTAATACCTTTGGGTACATGAAAAATGAATACTTATATGTGGTTTGATCGGATCTGGCCCAGAGGAAAAAAGAAGTAAATCAATATAACACCTTTTTTTTCCAGGCACCTCTCCTGTGTCTGTTCCTCGACCTCGCTGGACTTAATGTAGGTCAATCTGCTGGACACACCGTCTACTTCACTTCACTGTAATATAATACTGGAATTCTCACATTTTCCCCTCTAACTGCATGTTACTTACTTAGACTGCATTTCTGACATACAGTTCTAGCCTGTTTTTTGACTCAAGAGATCATTTAGTGCAAATAGAATCACTCACTCAAGAAGAAAAGGGAACATGTATTTCTGTTGAAAAGAACTCAACTCTGTCAGATGCCATTTTGCCTTTTAGTCGAGTGTACATTGTCTGAAACGGCAGGGACACAGGGGACAGAGGAGAACCAGTGGAGCTAATTGCTTTAATAATATCCTGACACCAATGACATTTTAGGGATTTCAACTGTTAACATGACATAAATGCTAAAAGGACTTAGGTAGATATTTCATGTACACTTTCCTTACTTGACCTTTCTTGCCTAACAGTCTATTTGATATACAATAATAGCTGCAATACATTTAGGTGTCTTACCAAAGGACGTCAGTGTTTAATCAGTATGCAGGAAGTGTTAAATCAAAATTATTATTTAGTCTATTCCTAAAATTCTCTTTTCAGTGGCGACTGCTACTGACAAAAGTTAATTATGGGACCATCTTGAGAGGCCAGCAAGGGAACATGCTAGAGGCACAGTCATGCAGTCTGTGGTCTGAAGCCAAGAGGTCGGACCAGTGAAGCAGATGAAACAGGTAAAGCACCCGAGCAGAGGGTGAGCCAGGCAGGCAGAGGTTAGCCGTCTTTACAGCTGAGCGAACCAACAAGAAGAGCAGCAAGGAAGCAGACAGGCAACGAATAAAACCTGCAATAGCTCAAAGCCAAAGCCGTTAGCTGTCTTTTTTTTCAAAGCCAAGAAAAAAAAGACAGCTAACGGGAGAACGATCAGGGTCAGAATGGTTGGTTTTCGGCGGGACAGAGGGAGGTCACGCAGAAGGAGCAAGCCAGACGCTGGACCAATCAACTCACGGTACACACCATCTGGCACAGGTGGGCAGGGGAGAGGCAACTTGGCACTGCATACGGCGCATTGTCTGATGAGAAGCAGGTGAGTGATACAGGTGAAGCTGGTTACTGGGAGAGCAGCGGCTGGCAGAGCAGAGTGACCTTTGACACTGTCCCCCCTGTTGTATACGCAGAGCTTAGCTTCAGTATCAGTCACATGTGTCACACTGGCATTACTATCAGTTCTTCATAATCACTGAGATTACTGTATTTTTTCATCTAAAAAGTTCTCAGGTTCAAAAGAATCCAGAAAGAGCTTGGTGACAATTAATGTAGCTACATGGTCAACAACATATTTTTATTTTATTTTCTAGCGCCCCCAGTTTTTCCATTAGACATGTAAAAACCTGCTAAATGCACTACCAGCATGTTTTTTAAATATATATATATATTTTTTTATTATTATTATTTTTTGGTCAAAAATGGTTCATGTCTCTTTTGTCCAGATTTTATTTATCATTTTGGAAGCAAACCAGATAGCCAGATATAGCATATTTGTCAATTAATGCTAACTGCATGAATGTTTATTAATTTCCAGTAAGAAAGCCCTTTGTTGAACAAAAGTTTTTAGCTCCATAAATAGTTTTAATAAGTCCGTACGATGGTTAATTGAGTTGTAGCCAGAGGTGGGTAAAGTTGCCTAATATTACACTCAATTAAGAGTAGCGTTACTTTAAAATAAATTTACTCAAGTAAAAGTAAAAAGTAGAGCTCCAAAACATTACTCAATTTTGAACTTAATGCCTGATTTTTTAAATTGATTTTTCACAATATTAAACTTTTGAAACCAGTTCCTACAGTAGGCTTGTGTGTGAGCAAAAAGAGGCCAAGGCAGTTCATCCTTTTCAATTTCAACATGGGAGACATTAGCCTCAGTCTTTTTTCATGCTTTTTTTGCTTCTGGGCAGTTTTGGGAAAGCTATTTGGAAAATATAGTGAGCTAAGCTACCAGTAACTACACTAAATCTACCCCCCAGAGAAATGTAGCAAGGCAAGCTATAGCATCATGGCAACTGTAGTTTACTACTTACTAAACTTACCAATTTTTATTTACATTTTTTTTATATTGAATCAGCTGCATTCCAAGTCAGTGCTATCAATGTTCATTTAAACAGTTTATTGAAAGTTACACGTTCAAAGCAAAGGTAGCATTTATTTTCATATCATATGTCAGCATTAGTAGAGCAGACCAGGGACAGTTGTATTACTTTTTGTAATTTTCAGCAATGCATCAAAAAACATTTTTACTGAAATAACCAATTTATTATATTATAAACTGTAATCTATCAACTGCTGAAACAATGTATTTAAGTGGTTTTGATGAAATATGTACAGGTTGCAAAATTGATTTTATTAGAGCCTCTCCATTGTTACAACTGTCCCAGTGTACTGGGATATTTGTATCATATCTAAAATATACATAATTAATCAAGCATATTCTCAAAATAGAAAATAATATTTATCAGTCATGTTTTTGTAAATATTTATTTCATGTTTTTATGTAATGTTTACTTTTTTTTTCATACTACATGACAAAAAAGAGGTAAAACCATAAAATCATAATGATAATTATTTAATGGGTAGAATACCGCAAAGAAGTTTAAACATGAATTAAAACATTCTCAACATCAGAGAGAGAGAGAGAGGGGAGGGGGGGCTTGGTAGGGCTAGTCCGAGTCACAGTTGCTGCAAGTGTAAAAATCCCTTCCATCTGTGCATTCTCTGTGTGCCCAGGCTTTACAGGACCAGCACTGGAGCCAGACCTCCCTTGACCTGGAGAAGCTTTCCAAGCACACAATGCAGAATTCATTTTCATCATCAGATGAGCCCTGAATTTTCTGCTTCTTTGGGTTGGATGTTTTGTTGTTGCCAATATCATTTTCTTTTTAGCTGCAGAACTGCTTTTCTTACATTTTACAATTATTTTGCAATGGACATTTAACTTTTAATTTGCACATTAAAGGGAAACTATGCAGTTTTTTTTGCTTGATTAGTTTTAAGAATATTGAAAGAAAGTCTATTACCAATGTTTTTTATTTGCGGAGTTTTTTAATGTACTCTAGAGTCACGTGATTAACAGCAACAGCATGAGCACAGTGAGTGTCATCACTCTTGGTTGTTTCTGACTAGATAAATTCAAGGTGTAACAACCCTCCACTATTCCACATCCAACTATTACAACTGTCCTTGGTCTCCCTTATTATCTGTAGAATTTATTTTTTTAACAAATGTACCTAGTTAATAGTCTACATAAAAGACTCACAAACAGCCACATCTCCAACAGCTGTAATCCACCCATAGTCCTGACCTGGTCTTGATCTGGTCAGGGTCTGGCCAAATAATCTACCAAAGCCATGTCCTTTCCAGTTTTTAATTAGAAGACCAGTGAATATCTTTGTGGATTTATGCAAATGAGCCATTTGGCCTAAGTTAAATTTTTTTTACAAATGTAAACAAATGTGCACAAAGTGGTGTTTTACTGCAACGAACATCAACAGTAAACAAAAAAAGGCAGCCATAAGACGTTGTGGCTCTAGACCATTGTCTTTATGAACTGTGGTGTATGCAGATATTTATAGAAGATGCAGACCTACGGCTATGGACCTTGGGGTGATGTATGTTCCAGTAGAGGTGTTTTTATAGTTAAAATGTAGCTTTGGCGGAAGCTACTGCACTACTTAATAATAGTATTAATAATACTCCTCAGTATTTGTTGGTCATGTGATTGCATGGCTAAGTCTGATTGGTGAAACGTGAAATTTTACTCTACTACCAAGCCTCTTTTTTGGAACCTCCTTAAAAGGTTCTTAAGTAAAGGAGCCACCATACAGCAATATATCTCTGTCCACCAGAGGGCAGGCTCCAAAAGAAGAAATTTACATTTATTCATTTAGCTGACACTTTTATCCAAATCAACTTACAATGTTCTACAGTAAATACCAGTGTTACAGCCTCTGGAGGCAAGGTGGGTTAAGTGTCTTGCCCAAGGACACAATGACAGTATGAATTGCAGGGAGAGAGGGATTTGAACCGCCTACCTTCCGGTTGAAGGACAACTGCACTACCCACTGAGCCACTGCCACTGGAAATACAAGGGGACTTTACTGTAGGGGGAGCTTTGCAAATCTTACTTAGTTCTGCTTTAATATGAAGAGCATGTCCTGAAAATTGCCCCGCACATTTAACTCAAACATTAATAGTTTTAAATGGAGAGTACAGTAATCCATTCACGATAATTGGAAGCCCTGGCCTATTCCAGCATGCACCAAGTGAGTGGCACATTAGTTTGCAGGAGAGGTCACCAGTCTATCACAGGGTTAATGTGTACAAGCAGGCGAACACATCTCCACTGCATTTCACACCTTCAGACTTCAAACTGTGCTCGGAAACTACAGCACCTTGACAACAAACACCTTACATTTTTTCAAAATAGCAATACTTGAATTTCCATTGCATCCAAACTGCCCTGCATGCAGAAGTTGTAAAATGAAGAACAGCACTTAATTTCAGTCACAAAGTATAATAAATTCCAATTCCCTGGTCTGGTGCATCTCATTCTTAATTCAGAGAGAGTGAAGTTGTTAAGTAAGATGCAGAACATGTTCCAGAATACCCATTCCTTTTCAGACATTATCCTTCAAAAACCATTTCTGGATATGCTATGAGTTATATGCATTCTTCAAACATTGTGCAAAATGAACATCCTTGTTTTACTGCTTTGGGAAATTTTGAGTAAGTAACTTGAAGGAAAAGATCTGTTGACAATATAAAACACCTTCTTTAGTTCAAGTGACATCTTGTTAAAGTCAGGTAGAGAGAGCAGTGCTGTATTTGATTTATAAAAGCCCACCCCTAGGCTTGACAAGGGGTGGGCTTGGCATATATATTTTTTGTATACACCTTATTTATTTTTTGCCTTTTTGCGTGACTATAAAGAAATTCTTTGAGACTGTAGAAAGCTACACTTCAAATTTTTTAAATTTATGTTGTGTCTGATTAGCTTGCAGTGGACTGACATCAGTTGTTTCCGGGCCATCACCCTAATGCATGCTGGTGTAAGAGCTAACCTTATTTTGATCTGCAGGGGATGGAAAATAAGTGATTGAATAAGAATATGTTGGCATAAATTGAAGTGCTAAACAGCTGTATCATACCTGACACATCTGCACAGACTCAACTTCTCCAGCACTTCAACTTCAACACGCAGATGTTCCATTCATATTTATCAGCTCTCCAAATGTCTTGGTACTTGTTGCCATTTCTCTCTGATTAATGATCGGATTCATATGTTGAAAAGAGATGATAGAAAACAGGAACAACTACTGTGCTGAATATGTAAGCGCTTGCCGCTTGCTCGTGTTAATCAAAATCACTCCACTTCCTTCCTCTCCGGTTGGATTAAACAGCCAATCGACAATTGTTTTTCACCCTGATGATGCTGATAATGATGCACAAAATATGACAACTGTGATAATGAATAGACATGTCAGTTTCCGACTGGAAAGGCATCCACACAAAAATAAATAAATCCATAAATCCTTACTTGTATACTTTTTAGTCTATAGTATTTCAATCTAAGGTGAGACTCTATCTAAAGAACAAATTAATTGTTTTTTCACATTAAACCTTTGGAGCTTATACCCCGGCAGAGAGTGATGTTTAGGGTAGAGCTCCCCCAGGGCAGAGATACTACTGCAGTCAAGCCATCCCCCCCTTCGCAAAACGCCAGTCAAGCCAGCCCCGTCCTGATTTTGGAGTGCCCCCGTATTAGATGCTTTACGGAAAATGCAAGGAAACCGGGCCTAGATGTCCTTGTGAACTGATAAATGTCAAGTTTATCGGTAAATTTTCAGTTTATATCTTATATTAAATATTAAATTAAATTAAATATTTCTAATTCACAAAATCATTTAATTTAAACTATATTTCAGTTTTGAAACGTTAACTTTGTTACAGTGTTACCACAATGTTTTTGTTATTTACATCCATCAGACCTTGGCACAAATTAAAAAAATTACAATCTGAATCAGCCGTTTTAAAATTCACAACCTACGTAATGCAATTTCAGAAGATCTTAATTTTTTAAATGCTACATCAGATTTTCCTGAAATTACCTGTAGGGCTTTATAAGGTCCTCTGTTGTTAAAAGCGGAATGACCTTTTGGCAACTGGTATTTTTATTTTTTTTTATTTGTAATATTATTAGACATTGTATTGTAAATTCAAAAGGTTTTTTAGATTTATTTAAGAACAGAAATGAATAATTGACATTAAAAGGGTTGTTATGATGGAGGTGATTGACTATAACTTCATTCTTGTATCCAGCACTTATCTCTAGATGTACTGTTGTGCTCATAAGTTTACAGGCCCTGGCAGAATATGTGATTGTCTGGCCATTTTTCAGAGGATATGAATGCAACACAAATATAAAAACATAGTTAGTGTTTGGGTGAATCCATTTATTGTCAAACAATTGTGTTTACTCTTTACTCTTAAATCATAATGAGAACAAAAATACCCAAATGACCCTGATCAAAAGGTTGCATACCCTTGTGATTTTGGCCTGATAACTTGCACACAAGTTGACACAAACAGGTTTGAATGGCTACTAAAGGTAACCATTCTCACCTGTGATCTGTGCTTGTAATCAGTGAGTTTCTGGGCTCCTGACAGACCTTTGCATCTCTTGTACAGTGCTGCACTGACGTTTCTGTATTCTGAGTCATGGGGAAAGGAATTGTCAAAGGATCTGCGGGAAAAGGTAAAGGAGCTGTATAAAACATGAAAGGGATCTAAAAAGATATCCAAGGAATTGAAAATTCCAATCAGGAGTGTTCTAAGCCCTAATTAAGTAGTGGGAAATGAAAAGGTCAGGTAGACCAACAAAAAGCATCTCGCTTACAATACGCCAAACATCAAAGAGTCAAAGAAAACTTCTGGAACAAAGTCATTTGGAGTGATGAGACCAAAATTTAACTATTTGGCCACAACCATAAACATTACATTTGGAGAGGAGTCAACAAGGCCTGTGATTAAAGGAACACCATTCCTACTGTGAAACATGGAGGTGGATCGCTGATGTTTTGTGGAAGTGTGAGCGACAAAGGCATAAAAACTTGGTCAAAACTGATGGCAAGATGAATGTAGCATGTTATCAGAAAATACTGGAGGAAAATTTGCACTCATTAGCCCAGAAGCTGCTGGGACGTACTATCCAAAAGACAAACAATTCAAAGGTTCTGGACCATCTCAGTCCCCTGACCTTAATATCATTGAACCACTCTGGGGAGATCTCAAACGTGCAGTTCATGCAAGACAGCCCAAAAATTTACAGGAACTGGAGGCTTTTTGCCAAGAAGTTTGGGCAGCTTTACATCTGATAAAATAAAGAGCCTCATCCACAACTACCACAAAAGACTTCAGGCTGTCATTGATGTTAAAGTTGGCACTACACGGTTTTAAGAACTGGGGTATGTAGACTTTTTATCAGGGTCATTTGAGTAGTTTCTGTTGTCATTATAATTTAAAAAGAATAAACCCAGTTATTTCACAATAAATCAGAATAATGTGTAAAAAGTGAGACATTAAATTATTACTAAATGTGAGCAAGCCACTGGTATCCATAAATTTATGAGGTAAACTCAGGAAGTCATCTTTATCCTTGCCTTTAACTGTTACAACCTCCCCACAAAACGTTTGCAGTCATGTAAGTGCACAAAGGTTCATAACTTCTCATGGGTACTGAAATTATTCAAAGAATAAATATTTGTTCCTTGGAAAGCATGGCGCCATATTGAACATAATGATAATAGATCTTTTTAAAAACAGTGAGAAAATAATTGTGTTTTTATGAGCGCGGCCAAGTGAAATTATAGCACTATCAGGGCAATCAGAGATGCCTTTTCCCAAGCTCTTTATGATTGCCGGACAGATTAGGTGACTGTGGTATGCATCCAAGCTGCATCTATTAAATAACAAGTGCCTCAACAATCAGAAGTGCATCATCTGGAAAGAACGTCGAAAAACCTGATTGCAGGGTCTCGGATTTGAAAACGTCACATTGTAATTCTAATGACAGATGTGATTCATATAAAGAGGTCCCTTGTCTATTAGCTGAGTGGGTTTAATGTGTCCTTGTTGCATCTTTAAATGCTCTTCTGTAAAACAGAAATCTCAAAACCAGGAATTGTCCTCAGTGTGTGCAAATATTGGCAATACAGTTATGGTTTATTATCAATTTGTTAGTCTGGAACAAGATTCAGTTTTTTTTCTATTATTTAAATTTTAATACACTTGGTATTTGTGACCGCATTTGTAGGATCCCATTTGCATGTAGAGTGGGATGTTAAGAGATGATCATGACACTGGAGATGAAGGCACATTGTGACGGCAGGTGTGAAGTAGTACACTTAAAGTCGTCACTTCACTGAAAACATGTTAATGATATTCTTGATTGGCTCCATGTTTTGTAACATGATTGTCCAGTTTCTTTTTGTTCTATAAATACATAAATAAGAAGGATGTAACAATATTACAATCTAATGGTACGGTATTATCCCTGTATTGACCCCACAGTACGGTATTTATTGTGATATTGTTGTGGTAGTCACAATAACAAAACAGATTTTAGAATAATCCTTGAACAGTCATTGATACAGTGATTTTTGTCATATTCTCAAGGATTGCAACAGTGATTTCTTCACTTGGGTTTAAATAAAGTAAAGTCATAAACAGACATTGTTTTATAATCAGGGCTTTACCTTTTTGCACTTGACTTTTGTAGGATATATTTGTATGTAAGTCAACTCAAACAGCCCTGGTAAGGAAATTCTTGAGGCAAATAAAGTGTGTTGGTTGGTTTTATCTATCATACTATTGCTTACACCTTCTGTTCTCCCCTGGTCACAGCCTGGTATTAGTGTTTTTACTGATTTCTGCTCGAGTCAGGATTTAACACTACATTGGTTGATGTGGGCCAAGCTTTTACCTAATTACTTGTCATTAACGTGCACAAACTTTTACTTCAGTTAGCTCCTTATAATAGCTTTTGTGTCATTGCAGAGAACAGATAGACTAATAGAGTTTGACTAAATATACGGGGTTTTATACTTTGACTCCACTCCATCATATTAACTAACCTTCCTAATCCTCTGGTGTCCGATACAAAAAACAACAGTCGTAGCTGTATTTTCCTTTATACATTTTGTGATTTCTTGAGTTTTTCTTTTCTGAGGTGGTTGTAGGCGTCCTAGTCTCTCTAACTAGACATCTAGATATCTGACACTTTCTTAAAACTTTTTGGGGCGTGAAGTTGTGGTTTTCTTTCTCCTCTGTGTTTACGCTATGTTCACATAATGGTCTTTGTCTAAAAAAACCTTCATATTTTGCCCAGAAAACCTAACGTTTGATACTGTCACAAGACCCCAACGATATCAAGACACTTTAGCTATTGCGATATCGTAAATACCGTGACATCCCTAATAAATAATAGAGAATACTTAAATTTGAATCATTAATATTGTTTAGTTAGCATTTGTGTTTCTTATAATTTTTTTATATGAGTTGACTTAAACAGAATGCTCCTGATTTTTTTTCTTCTAGTAGTAGTAGGAGAAAATGATTTATACCCCAAATATTATGTTTCAAAAGCAATAATTTGTAAAAAAAAAAAAAAAAAAAAAAGATTTTTGTCTTTATGATGCCATCTACCATTTATTATAGAGAATTTTAAAACTTTTCCTTGGCCAATCAAAGATTGCACAAACTACATGCTCAAAAAAGGAGCACCCCCATTGGTCTACACCGGCAGGAAAGAATGAGAAATGTACCCAGCGCATATACTTCACGTGATAACAGACTAATATCAGTAGGCTGGTATTGGTGCATTAACCGATGTCCAATGTCTGTCAACCTCTTTAATATTGGTTGATATCGATGTTAAGCCGATGTATTGGTGCATCCTAAAATTTATTTGTATGTTCTTCATACATTATTCATGTTCATATTTATTTTAAAGCGCCCCTGCTAAAATTCTGTTTAATCTATTTAAAAGTGGAAACTATCCAAAAGACGTCTTCAGAAACGGTAGGGTAATTTTTAGCATATTTTGTACTCTGCTACAGTCCAGTGTTTTGGCCTATTTCTACACTCCTCATCCTCGTCCCTGAGACTAAAAAGTTATATCAGAGGTTGCTGACCTGTCAAAGCCATCAACAAATATATATTGATATATATTAATATTTTGATAATTGATAAATATATATATATGATATATATTTTTGGGCTCAAAGTTACACAGTGCTTGTAAAATTGTAAAAGAAACAAAAGAAAAGTAAGCATTTAAGCGTTCTGAGGTTTCTAACTTCTATAAAGGGCAGTAGTGAGCTGTGCAATTGTGGATGTTTCTAAATGGGTCACCCCTGAACTGAGTGGTAAGCAAATTGAAAAAGCTACAAAAGGGAAATAATCAAACCCTAAAAGCTTTTTATCTCTCTGAAGAATGGAACCATTGATTTTTGTTCCCCTTTTTTTTGGCTCAGCTAGTACTCTGCTATGATCAGAGAAGTCTTTTTGTTTGAAAGAAAAATGGAAAGAGGACCAGAAGATGTAGGAAAGAGGCAGGCAGGCTCATTATCACCAGAAGCAAAAGTTACGGGAACAGAAGTCACATGACCTGTTCATGCAAATGTCTAATATTTTCAAGCGCAACGACACTTTGATTTGCGTTCACTTTCATATCGTAATGAGCCGTTCGGTCTCCTGCCCTAACATGCCGAGTGCTCAGCGTTTCTGCGTCTCTCTCCTGCAGTGTCGACTGGTGGTCTCTGTGACCTGCCTCTGTGCTGCGCTCATTTGAAGGATCATTCACTTGTTCTGCCTGGTGATCACTGGAGCTCTCGTCACAAAGCTGCCGTGCCTTGTATTAATGAGCAGGTCCCCAGCTCTTTTAGCTCGTCTAGAAATCATCCATCAGCACAAATCTCCTTCAACAAGAGTGAGGAGTTTCAGCCCATCAACATGAAGGCACTCATAGATCACAGACTTCAACACCCCTTGGTGCAAATATGATAGATTAATTCATAATGCTCTTTCTTGGATTGGAATGAGTCAGTGTGTAAGCATGTGCTATGTAAAAATGTCACCAGCCTTTCATGTTCATGCTCATTGAGAAGAGAAATCAATTCAAGTTGCAGTGTTAGCAATGTTTGTTTTATTTATATTATTACACCAAATGGCAAAAAAGTGTATTAAAGTGTGCACATACAGGGGTGGCCAAAATTATTAAATTACCCGACAGATCTGAAAATATTGACCTTTGTTTGCCTACAAAACATGATTTTATTTCATAATGTTCATGAGGCATGCTCTGAGCACTACAAATATCAGATGAGGAACTGTTTTTTTTATCTACTTTTAACTTCAATATTTGGTGTGACCACCTTTTGCAGCAGGTAAAGCGGCACATCTCTCTGGCATAGTATCAGTATTTTTTCCTGTGAACTATACAATACTAATGTTATCCTATGACCACTACTGTGTCTTGATAACTGTTTATTAGTGGCCAATCATAATAATGTGAGTCCCAGGCCATATTGAGTTTGTGTTTTCTGAACATAACCTTGATGTGAATTTTCTTTAGCATTTACCTTTGACCATATTTTTCATATATTAAGTCTTTTTGAAGATCCAATAGAAGCTTCGATCAACATACTGTGTCCACATCCATTATGGAACCAGCCTCTATTCATGTTTCAAACCTGATTAGCTAGTTTCATCACCTTCCAAGAACCTTTTTACAAGCTCCTTTTCTTAATTACGCCAGCCATTTCAGCTTTTATCTTTGCGCACATCCTTTTGTGCACTGTGTGCAATATAACTGCTCAACCATGTCCAATTAGATCTTGAACTTGACAAGATCGGAGGGGCTTGTGGTGTTTTCTTTCCTCAAACACTTTAAACTCCAGGCCTTAGTCATGCTCGACTGACAGTTGACTAATGTGCTATGTGCCATGTCCAGGGGAACAGGGACTCCTTCACTATGCTTTGTGAAATGTGTTTATATGTGAAAAGCAATCTTTCTTTCTGAAAAATAATTACATACATACATATATATATACTGTATGGACTGAGCCCCCAGTGGCCCCTTGATGCTGTGCGTGATGTTTTGTCTTTTACAGTGGTTTAGAGCTGTTATTGAAGACAATAGAGTACAATATAAGGTACCACATTTCTGTGTTATGATGTTGAACTTGTATATATTTTATTGTTTATGATCAAAATCTTTCATCAACAGCTTCTTCCGCTGTTATATGGCAGAAACTCCCCAAAATTTTCTGGTGGCTCTGTGATTTTCTGAAAGCTGTCATTGAAAATAAATGACAAAATATTTTGACATTTATTTGTATTTGTATTTGAAATTAGTGTATTTTTTATTCAAGGATACATCTTTTCATCTAGCATGTTGAGACATCTTTAATAATAAAAAATTACTCACGGATCTGTGTTAATTGTCACTATTTTTTTGGACATTTGAGAAAACTTGAAATAAATCTATTCCAGCATGAAAATGGAAAGCTTTCTCTTCTGAGTGAGATGGCCATGTGGGATGTTTTAAATTACCTTTATTTTAGGGTGACCATATTTTCAAACCTAAAAACCGGGACACTTTCATTTTACCGCAAATTTCACGACAGCATTTTAACAAATAAAAAATAATTTCACAAAAAAATCAGTACAACGGCAGTAAACAATTAAAAACCATGAACTGATGGCACTGATGTGCGTTTAAACTGTTTAAAAAACAGTCCACAAAACAACGCATATTCATTACCAGGTACTTTTCTCAGACAGTTGTATTGTATTGTTCCTGGAGCTGGTTTGTAAATCACAACTTTCTTTTTCCCTGAAAACAAACAGTGATCGCTGGAAAACGATAGCCATAGCCTTTATGCTTAAGAACCAATCATTATTGACCTACAGACCTGCGGAACACTCGCCATGGTAACTCTGTGATTGACGTTTTTTTGTTTTTTTATGGTCACCCTACTTTATTTGGCCTATTAGAGGACTATTACTCTGAATGCAATTGCAAGTCCTACTTTTTGAAGATGAACAACACAATAAGTTTCTGGACAGGACAGAAAAAGCATAAATATACAATAATCAATCTATCCATCATCTTTCCCTTTTCAAGGACCAGGTCATGACAGTCACAGACTGCCACATACAAAAGTTGTTTATGGTAGATTGTATGTTTTTTTTTTTTTTTTTTTACTTTGGCCTGATTTAATTAGCGTGTGATTTATTTTATCTAAATAAACCTTCAACTTCAATTAAGTAAAGTAGCTCTGAGACTTGAGTGCAGCGCTAATGCTAAACACTGCTGAACAACAACTAACAATGTGAACAACAAATCAAAGCAGGCGCCGTTGACTTGCCTTCATTTCCCTCCAGGCAATCCAAGCACATTGCAATAGAACGGCTGGAGCAGCAGACATATAGAGCAAGCCGCACTGTAAACAAGCTATCGATGAGCGAGGTGAGTAAAGCACACTGTGGCGATATAGTTATTGCTTTGTTGTCAGGGTTAATCACACTGTAGGAAAGCAGCAGTGAGTATTTTCCAGACAAGCTATAAAATTCCAGCCAGTGTTTTCATTCTGGTGGGATGTAATATTTAGGATGCACACTTTGTGGTCAAATGAAAGTTTGTGAACCGAGAGACTTTGGAATAACTTTGAAAACCGTCTTGTCATCTGAATGTAGCGCGAATAGTCTATGTTTACTTGTTTGTTTTTCTTGACTCCAATATACAGCCAGGGCAGATATGTATGCTTTCAGGAATATTACAAGGTAACCCATCAAAATTTCAAGATAAAACTTTTGCCATTCTATTGAACGTTTGAATTTGCTGGGGAAAAAGTGGTTATGGTTGTCTATTTTGAGAGATTACTTGGACTTTCTAAGAATATTTTTGAAGAGAACAAAACGTTATCAAGAAATATTCATAATTATACTATAATAATAATTATACTATAATAATAATTATAGTATAATTATGATTTAATACCTGTGGGTGCCCTGTGGCATTGCACTTCTGTGTAAGTCATGGCTGGCAACAGCTTTTCTGTGGGGAGTCTGTGCATGTCCAAGCCATGTCACTATGAATTTGTCTTTTAGTACTCAGGCTTCCTCTCACCATCCAGGGTGTACCCCTCACCCAAAGCAGCTGGGATAGGATCCAGGCACATGGTAAATAGTAAATAAATTATTTTGATTCCTCTTGTGACAGCAAAACCAATGCAGGAATAGTGCATCAGTGGTATTATATAGTTAAAATAGGCAACAGTATTTCCATTGCACTTTATTAATTAGATGACATTGCAAGTTTCAGTTGCTTTTGTGTTTAGAAAAATACTTCTTCATGAGATTATAGCTACAACATCATAGCAACATATAGCATGTAATGTTAATGCTTAATTACATTTAGATCAAAAGCCAGGCCTTTAGGGGTTTTAGGGCTGGATACAGGAAGAATATTAAACCTATAAAGTCTGATGCCAAACAAATGAGATTGGTTTTTCAATAGGCTTTGATACAAATTCTCTCATGACATAAAACTACAACTGAAAAGGAGCTGCCAGTCATACTCCCTAATATAGTCATGTTGGGTAGTGCACATATTAAATAATACCGTTACCGGGCGTTGATAAAAGCACCACATTTTACATGAAGCTTCTTTAGGACTGAATGATTACAGCCTAGGAACCAATATTCATAAAAAAAAGTTTTTAGTTTTTTTCTCTCTACAGTAAAACATTCAGGGTAATGGCCTTTTAAGACCACTAAATAAGATTATTTTGTTAATTTGTGCTTAGGCCAGTAGATCTCCAAAGTGTAACATAGAGTGCCAAGACACCGTATACCTCAAAAAGCCTTGTATAATATAGGTGGAATTATTAAAAAAGGCATCAAAAATGCCTAAATGTTTAAGAAATCTTGGTTTTCTCTTTTATTTCTCAGATCAGCTTGGCTATCTACTTAGTTTGGTCATTCGTTTTACCATCAGATTGTGTTTCATATACAGGATGCCCTGGACCAAGATGTGCATATTGTGGACACTGATGTCACTGTGATTCTTGCAGATTTATTCCCTGATTTACTTGTGAATCAGCCTTTGACTGACATCTGGGTGGATTTTGGCATGGGCAGAAAGTACAGATTTGACCATATCAATAGCATGTGTAAAAGTCTGGGTAAGAACAAGTCTTAAGGACTGTTACTGTCCCATGCCTTTTCAGGGTGTGATACATCTGCTTTCACTGTGAAGGGTAAGAAATCAGTTTGGTGAGCCTGGCAAGCCTACGGTGAAGCCACTGAAGTATTTGCTTTCCTTGCCAGAAATCCATTCCAAAAATTAGATGCTGCTTCATGGCAGATCCAAAAGCTTTAGAGACTGACTGTCATCTTGTATGACAAGTCCAGTCCTTCAAGCTACATTGTTCAGAAGAGGAAAGAACTCGTCTGCCATGGGAGTAAGACAATGGAGAAACTGCCACCCACCCAAGATACTCTGCTGCAGCACATCAGGCGGGCAGTTTATCAGACTGAAATCTGGGCGACCAGCACACTCTCTGCAAGGTATTCCTTCTCCAAAGGGCTATGGATGGACCATGAAATCAGGGTCTTGGGAACCAGTTTGAATGACACTTCCAGAAGTCTACACAGTCTGCAGAGAACTTCTCAAATGTTGCAGTAAGGGGGATTGTTCTACCTGCAAATATGGAAAAAGCAAGTCTAGACTGTTCACCTCTTTGCAAATGCAACTGTAACAACTCATAATTATCAGTTACAGGGCCAATAAAGATAAATAATACTAATAATAATACTTTGACATGTAATGAAACTTTTGTTATGTAAAAGTTCATGAACACTTTATCTTGTGCAAAAACTTGAAAAGTTTTTAAGCATATTAGTTACAAAGATTTTCTCAGGGGGCTGCTAGGCCAAAATTACACTAAAGACCCTAAAGAAACACCATGTGAAATTTGGTGCTTTTATCACCTCGGTAATGAACCTCCAAAGGTGAGTGTTAATGGAGATACTTAAGACAATGACTGGCAGCAGCCTAAAGTTATTTCCTTTTTACAAACAGGCCAATGCAATTATATTTTTCTAAACTGCTTATGTTTTCAGAGTCTCCTTGAATGTTTCTACTCTGGAGTGAGTGAGTCTCAATAAAGATGGCCGGTGTATATTGTATGTGCACCCTTAACTTTATTTCACAGTACTTTGTCTGAAAGCAGATAACATATTATAGTATCAGGAAATAAAAAAAGAAAAACACACTTTGTGCTCTTGTTTGTTTTGATGCACTTGGACAACACTTGCTGATCTCTCTAAAGGTTTTCTCAACACTTGAAACCAGTATTAGACACTGAAGTGCTACAATATGCAGTATAAAAAACATGTTGCTAAATTGCTAAATGAACTAAAAACCTGACAGCTCTCAGGATTTACAGAAATGGTTTTATCAAAAATAACAAATGGAGAGTTTTCAACAGTATCAGGATTGGAAATTCAACCAATAAAAAAAACAAAGAAGGTAATTCACACTTGTACACATGAACTGAAAAATCTTAAGGCGGTTGAAGTCAGACAGCCAAGTTAACACTTTACAAGTTGCTTACATAACATTTACATCAGGCTCAAGAATGGTTCATTTTACATTTGGTTTATTTAGAACACACTTAAATAAATGGACATAATGGCTTTATGACATAAGAAATGGGACGCTCATGCCTGCAGTAGTTTTGACTTTCAAACTCCAAAAATTCTGATGATATGCATTGATATTTTTATAGATGGATATTTTTTCTTTTTCCATTAAAAACAGTTATCCCTTTTAGCCTGGCATCACTGCAGATAGTAAAAATGAATACACCAATACACCTCCCAGGAAATAAAGAACAACAGTCTAGTGTGAAAGAACAGCATTCTGATTTATCAGGTTTTTACTGTGTACAGACGAGTAATAAGGTTGTACTGTTGCTTAATTACAATCAGAAGAGAGGAAAACTATAGGCTGCCCAAATGCAGAGAAACAAATGCGTGTATATAAAAATATCCATGTACCTTTTACAAGTGTTTTTTTTAAAAGCCCATTATATTACCACCAAACTGTGTAACAGGAAGCCAGGGTGAACGTTTTTGAATGGCTTATTGAATGTAATATACCGTACAATCTTTAGGAGAAAACAACTCTATCTGATTGTGGCTTTAGAAGGACTTGTAAAATAAACAGAAACTAAAGTTAAAAAGAATGATAGCTTTGAACAAGCCTTTTTTTGGCATTTACTAGCATTAGCTCAGCATACAGAAATGATCTTTGCTTAGCTTAATGATTCTATTCACAACTGTACGGCACCCACACAGGTGTTTTTCTGTTATAAAGGCAGCTAATTGTAAGGTTAGCATTGGTTTTGGTATTGCACAAAGCTAATCTAAATGTGTAATGTAAATAGCTGTATTTAACAGTGGTTTTATAATTTGTTCTTGAGATAAGACAGCTGACCATTTTACTTTGAATGAACTTCCCCATCTTATATTACAGTGCCTTGCTATTGCTCATTTCCAATTAATACAGAATGCCATGAGCCTGTTTGAAATGTGTTATATAAACATCTTTCACAAAGTGTTAACAATATATTTTCTCAAAAAAATGTCATCATATACAAATTCACAGCCAGTCAGTCAGAGGATTCATTTTCACATTCTCAAATTTAACTAACATGTCTGACTAACATGTCAATATTATATACAAAAGATTAGCCTTGTGTCTACTAAAAGAAATGTCTCGGCAAGCAACAAGGCCCAAATCCATATAACTTTCCTGACATTATCAGATCAGATATAGTACACTGGAAAAAGCAAAGGAAAACCACAGTCCTTAACAGCATCAAATAAATATTTACTTGAAAATATACATAAAAGCTGCCATAGACAGATAAGAATAAGTATCTGTTACATTCATCCATTGGGCACAGCGCTGGCTCCTTCCCAAAAGACGCATAGTAACGCTGTGTCTCTTTCACATTAGTGGTTCATTTTATGGTTTAAACCACATCATCTGCGTGAAGTATACTGTTTCCAAATGTTTAATTTGACAGATTCAAATAAGGAAAAAAATAAAAGACATGGACTTACTCTTATATTTAATTCCCAGACCATGCAGAAATATTGTAAACATTTTGTAATGATCTACTTTGGTAATAAGGATACAAATGGTTCATGAAACCGGCATCTGAGACCTTCATTACTGCTTGTGATAAACAACATTGCACCAATATGAGATCCCATTCTAGTTTGTAAATACTGCAATGTCCTTTATAAGAAAATCCATATTTTTGCAAATGATGAATGTTCTTTAAAATCAATAAAAAATAAGAAAAAAAGCAGGCAGTGTGATGTCAAACAGGTTTCAACAAGAGCACGCCGTTATTTAGCAACACCTAAAGAGAACGGCTCTCCATCATTGAAAAACCTTACTCTTTTACAAATGCGTCTCCATTTACACAGGAAATATAGAAAACAATCTGTACATAGGTTTACTGAAGTAAATATATGCAGGGAAGGAAATTAGGGGTATATTTGAAATAAAGGGTCCAGATAGTTCTTCAAAAATATTGAGGTTTCAGTAGACATATCTTCATAATTATAGTAGTTTACACAACAGCAAATCCACTGTCACAGGACTTGGCCATGCGATACCCAAAAACCTAGAATCCTTGATAACATATATTAAGAATTTGCAATATATTTTCTCCTTTATAGATAAAAGTTTCTCCCAATTAATGCTTTACATAAATTTGTGATAAATAATCTTTACCCATTTGTGTCACAGTCAAAAAGCAAATGTGGCATGTGTAGTATAGTACGGAAGTATCCTCTTAATCATCAGGTGAGGTTCTTGTGTCATTTCTGCAACCAGATGTCCAGTAAAAACAGCTAAAGAGTTTATTATTTATTTTGGGCTGATACACCTTTCCAGTAGTCTAAAATATCATGCAGGTCCTCATCCTTTGCAAACTGGACTTTCTTCCGCAGAGCATGGCCTGCAGCCATATACTCATCATCTTTGTGCCTCTTTCTGTGCAGCTTGAACCGCTCCCAAATGCTGTGTGAGGGTTTGCAGTAGTACTCAGGACTGGAAGAGTAACTAAGATTATGATACTGGGATGACAGCTGGGAATACGCTAAGTCTCTGGAGCGTGAGTGGGTAAGGGGCTCCAACATGGACTTGTGGCCGTCCGGTCCTTCAAGCTCCTCTATCTGTGCGTCGTTGTACGAGTGCCGGTGGTCACTGTACTGGCGCATCTTATCTGCCTCTGCCCTCAGGATGGCAGCGGTAGGTGTTACAGTGACAATGGTCTCTCCTGTCGGGGAGGTTTTCTCTATGTACTTGGATTCAGAGCGATAAGGCCTGGGGCTGCGCATTGGCCCCCCTGTGGCAGTGCTGGGCCTCTTCGGGGATGCGTCTGAGCTCCGATGCCTCTGCAGAGAGTGGTGATAGCTGTCCTTGTATGATGGGGACAGAAGGCCAGATTTATTTTGGGGATGCTCGGATAAAAGTACCAGCTGCGGCTCTGCGGTAGACACTGCCCCAGATTTGACCCCTTGAAAAGAGGTGGACTCTGACTTCAGAGCATCAATACAGTTGTTAATTATCTGATTGACTTTATCTACCTCTTTTGCAATTGTAGAAATCTCCGCCACTGATCCCTGACTATTTCCTGGCATCCCCATCTCACACTCTCTGCGATCATGATGATCCATACTTCTCACCTCCATGTAGTTTCCTTTCATCATTTTAGGTGTATCGCTGATCTCTTGGAACTTATACTGATCCATTTCCCCTGCAGATGGTAAGTATGGCATTCGTGCCATGCTCTCCCCAGCTAACAAATGCTTTTGTGACATTCGAGATACATTCCCTCCTTCCAGCTCTTGTCCATACTTAAGTTCCATAATATTTTTCTTTAGGTTACCTGCTTTTTTGTGCTTTTCATCTTTCTGACGTTTTCTTCTCAAACAGTAATAGACAACTCCAAGGAAAATGACCATGCTAAAGAGGCATCCTAAGATTGTCATAATGTAATGGGTTGCGGTTGCATTGTTGATAATTGTATCTTTTCCAGTCCACGGACCAGTAGTTAGTGTCAGACAAGTGTGGTTGTGACGTAGAGAATTACGAATTGATGCAACACAATAGGTGTAATTAGTGTGGGGTTTAAGGTTTTCAAGTTCAACGTCCTGTTTATCTATCAAATTTTTAATATCTGTGAAAAAGCTGTTATTGTACAGAACCAAGATGTACATCTTTTTGTACGGATTAGGAATTTGAACATAGATAGTGGCACCTGTGTTAGTCACATGCTTTAGTTTCATGAGAGGTTTAACTTTGAGATCTGTGTAGGTAGTACTGATGGTAATGTCTTCTGGTTCTGTGCCAGAGGGGCAATCTTCTAACCCACATAGCGTAGCATCCGGTGGGAGCATTGTAGGCTCAGTGGGTATAGGAATAAATGTAGTCACATAGTCTTCAGAACACACAGTGGTTAGCATGTGAAGCGCATTCTTATAAGTTGGATCGTTGGGATTCTGGCTCAGTAAACTGTAACCAGACACACCAGATGGAGTGTCGCAGACCATCCGCTCATTTGTCCTGTTTGGAAAAACTGAGAGCCATTTGACAAACCCGAATAGTTCACACGAGCAGTTGAAGGGATTGGTATACAACTCACAGGTGGTGAGTTTTGACAGGCTAGAGAATGTGGAGCCATCTAATTGCTGAATGCGATTCATGGACAGGTCAATGTTCTCTATGTTGGGGCATTCCCAAAAGGCATTGGGTGTCACAGTCTCAATCAGATTTGCCTGGAGGTAGAGGTACTGCAGCTTTCCTAATCCCCTGAGGATCCCCTCTGTCAGGTTCCGCAACTTGTTGAAGCCCATTTGAAGGACTTGTAGGTTAAACTGAGCGGAAAAGGCCCCATCCTCAATGTAGGAGATTTCATTCTTTGTCAGGTTCAGGTAGGTCAAGTTGGCAAAGCGGCTAAGGGAAGAATAATGTATACTTTTTATTTTGTTTTCATTAAGACGAAGGTCCACTATGGTGCTGTTGATATGCTGTGGGATGGCCTCGAAGGGTGGTTGATTTTGGCTACAAATAGCAAGCCATACAAAGCCCTTTTCACCCTCAATTAACCAGCAGTCTCCGCTGACTCTGCCAATACGAGTCAAATATACAATGGCTACAGACCAATAGAAGGCACTCATCACCATGCCTAGGCTGCAGGCCATTGGTGCTTCTCTGAAAGTTATGTGCTGAGCCAACAAAACACAGAGAGGGTGAAACCACTGTGGGTTCAGAACAGCTGAGACGATCTTGTTGCCAAACCAGCTGCTCTCAGACACAACCCATTTTTTTGTGTCATCTCCATTAAATTGTATGGTAGATATCCAAAGTACAACGTGTGTAACGTGTGTATCAATGCTGAGCTTCGTTCATTAAGGTTGTTCTGAAGTTATATTCTGGCCAAGAGATTTCACGACTTCCTGTGTGCCTTTTCCTTCTGAAGTCACCATTATTGGTTTAATTTGCTTTTATCTCATACCATCTTCCTCGCGGCACCGCTCTCATCACATGGGAGGAACAACCTGCAACATAAAGGAAAAAGACACATTTAACACTGATTGGTTCGATAAAACACACACACTTTCATGTCACACTGATACGTGGAAGGATACGATCCAAGGATGCTGCTAGACTTCTCATTCATGCGCTACCAATTATTTTGTACACAATTAAGGAGGTGTTTGCCGTCCCTGTGGCAGCCTGCTATTAAAGGAAACTGTCGGCCAATTACCATTTGACAGGTTGGGAAAGCAAGGTCCCACTTTTCACACCATTAATCTGTAGGCTGTCAGATGCATCCAAGGAAAGGCCAATAGGGGGGAAAAATGACTTTAATGAATACTATGGCACATTTTCGAGTATTGTCTGGGATTTCTTTAAAAACTATGATAAACAGGATATAAGTGTTTTGTACACAGCTTCAGTAATGACTCGTATTTGTGAATTGGCATCATAGACCACTGCAGAGAACATGGTAATTTTTTTGGGGCCTCTCATTAATTTTCTTGCTCAGTAACTACAAGCTAATTATGAATCACAGGATGTTCTCAAAAGCTTTTAAACCATTTTTTCCCCACATTTCATAGTAAACAATTAAAGAGCTTGAATCTAAGGTTGGTTCAATTTCAAATTCCACCACTGAACAACTCATCATTCCATCATTTTCTTCTATAATAATAATAATAATAATAATAATAATAATAATAATAATAATAAAACCAAAATGTTTAAACTAGAATATTGTACAATGCAGTGGTTTTATGTGCCAGAGGTAATGGCTTTACAAGCCTGTGATGATCACACTGATGCAATAGAATAAATGTGACATTTTATAGCAGAGAGAATATACTTCAAGTGGCATGAAGATGAAGACTATTCCTGCTGTCATTTGACCTTTTCGGGTGTTTAGTTTATGGCATTACAGCCGCTCTTCTGTTGCGTGTTGAGATTTCAAATGACATTTTTGTTTTGAATTGCAAAAAAGTCAGTATTTTAAATGAATATGATTAGTGCAAGTTTGCTTATCCTCTGTCATTCTTTTGGGAAAATAACATAACTTCCTAAGTTTTATTTAAAGCTTAAACACAAAGTCAAATGTTAGACGTTCAAAGGAAAAACCGTCTGCTATTGGAATTGAGCAACTATTTTAACACCCAAACATGTCGACCAGAAAATAGTATGGGATTGTACAGCATGGTTTTGGATAAGGAAGCATGATGATTCACTTCCAGCTTTGAGTCATCAGCAGTAAACTCGAGACTGTATCTGATAAAGTGAAACACTGGGGGAAGACTGTAGCTCAGAATGTGTCATAAAGAGTCAAACTGGCCCGGAGGCTGAGATAACATGGGAATCCAAAAAGCTTAGATTACCCTATTCATGTTTAATATCCCATGAATTTACTGTAAATAGGAAAGCTTTTCAGTGCCAAATTTACTATTTCGACCATTCCCTTTTCATTCTCACTGAGAGCCATGGGATAAATGCAAATGTTATGTGTGCTATGAAAAATCACTTTTATTTATCTCATAGTTCATTGCTGTGCAAATTCAGCTTGGTGTCACAGTGGGTTTAAAGACAAAGGTTTTGTAATCTTGTGCCAAATAAGACTACACATACAACGTCTACCAAGGACAGTCTGAAATTATTCATTTCTTTTTACAAAATAGACAAAAATGATCTGTTGCAGGGCTGAGATGGTGGCCTCAAGGGGCTGGTCACCTATTCAAGCACAGATAAGATGACAAATAAATGCTGTTGTGGACACTGCAGGAGAATGCCAAAGGCTGCTATTACTAAAGCACCTTCCCAACAACAAAAGAGCAGCGACAGAGAAGAGCCAAAGAAAAGAACACTCTGAAAGCCCCCGGGGAGGAAAGAGGGTCTAAATCAAATGTCCCATGAAATGAATATGAAAATTACAGCCAGGCAAAATATATGGTAAGGCAAAAGATGTCTAAAAGAAAAACGGTGTCTCGTTATTATTCCCCAGTCTCTGACCTTTATCTCAAATACCGCACCATAGAGCTCAGTGAACTCAACCTTTGCTCGCTCACAACACGGCAAGACCCTTTTGCAGCTAAATGGAAGTTTAAGTTAAATCTGAGCAGTCTCTTCTCATTTCGAATGCATTGGCTGTGTTTTGTTTGTCCACAGTGACTCACTCTAGTGAGTCTCCAACTGATTCATTGTCCCACTGCTGAAACCCATGCATAAATTATAGCCCAGCTAGTTCCTCTTGTTAGGCTAAACACAAAAAACAAACACTTGTGCCTTCATTGATAGGTGTGATACTGTAGCTTTTGCTCAACTAAATCCTGATATGGAATAATATGTGTTGCGTGTGGCATAAAATTAATAAATGACTGAATGGAAAAAGTGACTTTTTGTTTCACATAATGACAGTGTTTTTCGACACTGGCTTGCTTTTGCACAAACTACTTTTTTGCATTCAGGGATCTTTCTGACATTCCTCACTGTTGTACCAGAGATTCCTCAGCACACAGAAACAAAAACACTGCCTGGAGTGTTAAGCTGTTTGGGGACTAACAAAGCAAAAAACATTAGAATCAACTCCATTGCCTTTAGTTTTATGCAAATCATCTTTTACTGTATATCCAGAGTTTCTTGTTGGCTTGAGGGAGCTGCTTTTTTATTTGCATTGAGAGAGTTTAGGTCAATTTGCAATCATAGACCCACTTCCCATAATGACACCAATCTGTATGGTCCAGAGTGCGCCCTGAGTGCAGCAGGCCAGAACCCCCAAGGCACCAGAGCAAATATATACCTCTATCAGAAACTGGGAGCCATTGTCTTATTCCATTTAGGCTTTATGCACTGCGTAATAACCTCAACCTATTGAAACACCCTTTTGAAATAAAAAATGCTCCAACTCAGCCTTGTATATTCTGTTTCCATTGCTTAGGGTTGCCTCACTTTTGCTCAAAAAGACCATTGCCTCCTTTTAATAATGACGGGCCACTACACATAACAAATACAAGTCTAAATCTGACCAAAGAATGACTTTTTCTCTCTTTAAAGAGTGATCCTACCGCATCCAGGGTGACAGTTGAAGTGTGCTTTGTGAAAATGACAAGTGAATAGTACATTCAAGCCGTCAGGGTTAGTTATGCCTGGCTGGATTTGTCCACTTTCACACAGAGCCTCGGGAGAGCACCACCATTCGAGCCAGCGCTTGAAGGCAAACTTTCACACAAGCTCCAGAAAGAAGATGCACTGTGTCTCACTCCTGCTTAGGAATATTGCATTCAATAACCCGTCCCACCAGCGCTATCTCTGCTGCTCAGTCCCCTTCTGTTTGTCGGCCTGTCTATCCCCACATCATCAGCGTGCATACTAAATCCATCTTTTTCTGTTCTATCTCCAAGTGTCTACAAAAGCCTAGTATCTAAGACTCTGTTTTTACAGTTTGAAGCCATGCCCTCTCTTGTGAGCATCCTCTGTTTTGTTTCTGGGGCTTTATGGCTCTGAAGGTGCCTCAATCTCCCATGGCCTATCCTCATCCATACCAATGACTGCCCTTTATTTGATGTCATTGAAAATGCATGCTCTTTATGCTGGGAAGAATGAAAAAAGTAAAGACGGGAAACTAGAAGTAGAGAATCAATTGAGATGAAATGGAACTACTTCACTTGGGGAAGAAAAACATTGTGCTCATTGTGGAACTGAATTGCTTTGGAGAGTGAAGGAGAAAGAGGGCACATATGCTTGGGTTATATCAAAGGATATTAAACTCATACATTAATTACTTAGGGAATATTGCTTGGAAAAGAATTGATGGCCCTGCCTTCGTTGAGTTATGTCGGCTAAAACTTCGAGAGTTTATTCTTGGTATGTCTTGTTTTAGTCTGCAGTGTTTCAGCAAATTCATTTTTTAAGTTAGTTGGCTAACTTTGCTCATAATATGTGGAGTATTGTATGCCACCTCTTTGCACTGAGTTCATTTGTTTTCCAGACAAAGGCTTTTATTCCCACATGACAATTGGAAATGCTTGCTCATATGAAACAGTGCCAGAATAGGTTTTGCTGTATTTATCACAATTTAAACACCCCAAAAGCTGCAAAGAGCAATGATTGATAAGGTGTTTAAATGCAAAGATGCTAATCAATTATGTATGTCCCAGCCCCTTTAAGTAAATGGTTCAACAATAACAAACTTGCACAGTATTAGAGAAATATAATCTAAAAACATCAGGCTTCATAGTCTGCTTCTAATATGAAATATATATTTTTATGTGTGCAATGTACAGGACATGTACTCTGCATGTTATGTGTTAAAGAAACAAAAGAAATGACAAGAAAGTTCTTTTTCTATTATTTAAAGCACATGATTACAAAAAAAAATATTTGTGAGAAAATGCAATAGTTCAAAAGTATAGGGTTATTACACTTGTTACCACCATTTATAATATATTTACGGGTCATGGCTTAAACGTCGGGTCAGCAATGAATGTGAAGATTTGGAATGCTTTTTGTTATCTTGAAATGTCCTGGTTGAGGAATCTAACTCCCTAAACACAATGCACACATTCTCTTTCCTAACTCGTAGACCATTCTCTTGGCACTTGGCATACATCCATGAAGCTGCACAGAACCTTGTAGCTAGGTGCTTAAGAATCCGACTAGGACAGCAAAGTCAGAGAATTTCTTGCACCTCAAGTGCGCCTCAAGTGCCCCCTTTTCCTCAAAATTATCTTTAGATGTTTTTCACCTCAGATGAAACTATGACTACTGGACCTTAACGCTGTTATGTCTCTGTATTTTAAACCCATTTCGAAGTAAAAGTAAATCAAATGTCCCCATTCATTCTCCAATTTTGTTAATGTTAATATCCTATTGACCCAGAAGTACAACATCTCAAAATATAAGCTATTGTATTATATCGCAAATACTTTTTTTCTAAACATGTCCCTTAGTGGGCTCTGTACTAATTAGACTGCACAGGAAAATATATCAAGACAAGCCAAATAACATTACTGTCGTCAATTAGCACAGGCTCCCGCTAATTAGCTCCAAATTAGCATCAGGATAATAATGAGAAGTGTGGGTTGATCTCTATTAATACTGATGATATGTTGGCGCTAAATGTCATCGACAGGTCCTTTTTGGATAATGAAGGCCTAGGGTGCAAAGGTTGGGCTAATAGGGAGAAGCACAAGCAGGCATCTTGAATTTTTAAGTGTCTGTGTTCTGAGCTGAAGTTATCCTCAGCCACTACTCACTGTTTGGTATTCCACACAGGTGTCATACTTTGTAAAACTTTAAATGACTTACTGCCCTGCCATCTCTTGTAAATTCCCAAGACCTGACTCTATTGTTCTACTGACTATCAAGAGTCCTTCAACTAGGCTCACCATTAGAGCTTAAAGGACTGCAAAAAAAAATCTCATTACCAGCAAAAAGCTCTACACTGGGTGACATCTCTTATAAAGATGATAAGCCATCGAAAATAGCACGGAATCACACTGCCCTAATGGAAATGCACTGGGAAGAATAAAGCAGGCTATTACAATGGTTAGCAGAAAACAAGTGAAAAGATCTACCTGCTCAACCTTCGCTTTATCTATTAGCCCAGTGATATCTGCACTGTACACCGTTAATGTCCCGCTTTGTGAGGAGACCCTGGCTTCACTGGATGCATACTGATGAAGAAAAAAGCAAGATGGACTATAGGGAGCATTTATCAAAAGGACAGGAGCAAAGTAAGTTTAATTTAATTTCAGACGTCTAAAAGTAAGATACAACGTGGAATAACACCTGGAGGTTTAAATGCAATTTTCCAGGCCATCAAGTGACCATCAACTCGGTACGTTATTCTGGCCTCCGAGCCAAAGCATCTGCCAGAAATGTCTCTAGCTGCTGACTCATGACATCTTGAAGTGGAAGCCAGTGTGCAGCTCAGAGGGAGGCAGAAACTTGCACAGACCTCACTATGAAGGTGTACGTAAGCTGCTTAGCATAACTTCCTCTAATATTGGCTCATATTTCCAGAAATGATAAAGTTCACATATGGCGATAAGACAGCCCGCTCTAATCTTTTGTTAGTTACTGTTGCCACGCTCGGCCAAGGTTTCCCCACTAATTAACCTCCAGTAAGTGACTGTAGCTAATTCAATTATGCCCCCACTGCAGGAGTGCTCTTTTGACTGACAGCTCGGCCTACCTCACTGCGCTGATTGACAGGCAAAGAACAGAAGACCAGCCTTTGTCAGGCGCCCTGGGTTTATCCACCTGACCTGATAGACAATCTGACACATTTAGAAAAGATGACATTATCACTGGGATTAGACCCGAGAGACAAGGACATTTCACTCCAATCGTCTGGATCTGAACGCACTATAACCTGAGCGGACGTCTGCTCTACCAGTTGCTATTGACACTCCTCGTCACTTGTCGTTTAAGCACTTTGTTAGAAGCATTAGGTTTCAGCAACGTGTTTTTTATTTCCTTTGGAGAAAGAGTTTTTATACTGTAGCACTGACCATGTACTTGAAAGGTAAACAATGTCAGGGAACTCCATATCATAACCATAACATTAATAATCTTGTTAACGCAAAACTATAAAAGTGGATCCCAAACTTTTCACACCAGGTGCCACCACAGGAAAAGTCAATTTGTATTTACAAATGCCATTTTATAGCAGTCAAGACCTTTTTGTTCTATGTTAGACAGGTATAGACTGTGGATGGAGTTCACCAGTGCCACAGACACTGGAGGTGAAGGGTCTTGCCCAAGGACACAACAACAGTATGAGCTGGGATCAAACTGCCAACCTGCTGGTTATAGGACGACCGCTCTACCACCTGAGCTAGTGCCGCTTGTAGTAAGTATTAAAATATGATATTTTAATGTAGCATTTGAAACTCCATCAAGATCAGGAAAACAAAAGTACGGAGCCCCTCTGGTCTCACTATGTAAAAAAAAAAAAAATATATGTAACTAAGTCGTGGCCACGAGATACGCTAACTCGTGGCCACGAGATACGCTAAGTCGTGGCCACGACTTAGCGTATCTCGTGGCCACGAGTTAAGCTAAATCGTGGCCACGAGATCTGCTAAGTCGTGGCCACGAGATACGCTAAGTCGTGGCCACGAGATAAGTAAATATGAAAGCATGCACGCTAACTCTGCCACCCATAAGGCTCATACATACAGCCAGATGGACCTAAGCCTACAACGCCCTCTGCTGACGTTTTATCGTAGGCTACACAGACATGCTTTTCCAAAATGTCAAAGACTTCAATAATTAATAAACCAGTCTGCACACTACTATAGACTATCTTAAAATCACAATCAGAAATACTTTATTGATCTTTATTGATATCGATAACCCAGGGGACAATTGTTGTGTCACAGTTGATGTGCACATCAAGACATTTAAAGAAATATAAATAATAATATAAGTTGGTAAATAAACAAGTAGCCTATACACATGTAAAAGTATATGCTAAATAAATATATGCTATAAAATATGAAGAAGAGTTATAAAGGACCATGGATATGCAGCCTACAAGATTTACATTACTGTATTAACAGAATTGAATTGATTGTGATGAACAGTACTAGTAAATAAATAGAAGCAGAACTGCAGCAAACTATATTACACTGAATATTAAAACAGATAATATTGCACAGAATGTGAAGTATTACATTGCACTACAGTACAGGGTCCATTTAAATAACAAAGGTTATCAATATCAATAAAGATCAATAAAGTATTTCTGATTGTGATTTTAAGATAGTCTATAGTAGTGTGCAGACTGGTTTATTAATTATTGAAGTCTTTGACATTTTGGAAAAGCATGTCTGTGTAGCCTACGATAAAACGTCAGCAGAGGGCGTTGTAGGCTTAGGTCCATCTGGCTGTATGTATGAGCCTTATGGGTGGCAGAGTTAGCGTGCATGCTTTCATATTTACTTATCTCGTGGCCACGACTTAGCTTAACTCGTGGCCACGACTTAGCTTAACTCGTGGCCACGACTTAGCTTAACTCGTGGCCACGACTTAGTTACATATATTTTTTTTTTTACATAGTGAGACCAGAGGGGCTCCGTACAAAACAAAACAAAAAAAAAAAAACACAGGCATGGCAAAACAGAAACCTTGCAGAGAAACCACAAAAAGAGAGATCCACTCCCAGGACGGACAAACATGCAACAGGTGCAGTCAGGATAGTTGCAAAACAGACCCACAACATATAGAATACAACCAGAATTATAGTCCAAAAAGAAAGTCCAAAAAAATGCATGAGGCTTACCTTTAATAACTGTTCCATTCTGTAAAGTTGATTTAGTCAGCTTCCACTAAAAATCTGGAAATGATCCAGATAATCCTCCTTGAACACACAATGATCTATGGCTCTTTTCACAGAACAAAGTGGAGCATTTTGAGGTGACAGTCAAATAAATTGTAGCTATCAGGAAAGATAAAAAAAAAGTTATCCTTCCTGTAGCTGCGTTTTGAGCCATCTGCCATAAGAGCAGAAATGAGAGGATACAAGAGGGAGGCAAATGGAAACAACCTTGTGGTGCAATGGAGAAATAAAACTGTCTGTTGTGTTGAAAGGGAAGTTATTGCGTCTGACAGGGCATATTCGCTCAGGCTTGGTAAGGGCTAAGAGATGCAACACACAGCTCACGCCTGACTATCAAAGGAATGTGAGCTTTCTGCTGCAACACTTGAAGAAGATCTCTATAGGAGGTGACAGGAACACCTTCGGGAGGACTTTTATCCCAGTTAGGTGCAAGACTAAACAAATAAACAATTCAGCTGCTAATGGCCATTATAGGAAATAAAGTCCCATCAAAGGAGCTGATAATCTAACATCAGAATTTGCATTTTTATTGCTGTTGTCCATTTGAATTTGGTTTTAATGAAAGAAATGGAAAGCAAGAAGTGTTTGATTTAGCTGCTTTAAATAAGCCTCTAAATAACAACAAAGAAAAATACTCTGGTATGTTGTATTCATGAAGGTTAAGCTCACAGTTGTCTCACCAAATATTAAAATACAATAATATAGGTTTTAAATGCATATTCTTTCACATACATTAATTTCCTGAAGTGGTACAAATTAAAAGCTGCAACAGTTTCTTCTGCACGGTGCAGAAGAAACTGTCCAGTTAAGAAATGTCAGAATAACCAAATAAAGAGAAGAGACAGCAACAATTATCATTAAAGAACAGAATGAAAAGGTCAGATGACGAGTTCTATTACACAGTGGACAGATGCCTCGTGTGATGTGATTAATCTTTTATTTTACTGATAAAAATGTTCTTCCTTACTTTGCCCAGAAGACAACTAGACAGGACACAGAAGGATAACTTTGGTGTTGTACAAAACACAACATTTGATTGTACAACACCAAATATGATTTTGAAGTTCAAGCGAAGCTATCCATAGCACGTTATCTGCAAATATCAAAGAGTATTTATTCAGTGATCAGAATAAAGAAGAAAATGATTGAAATCGAGTTTGTTTGATATAATAGGATAAAAAACACAATATTTTTCTTGGTCAACTTACAACTTACAATATAACTTAAGCTTTTAAAAATACATTAAGGAAAACTTTTTTTTGTAGCAATATATTATTGCTGTAAGACTTAATTCACAAATAATCTACAAACTTGACTTTCTCTGTCTTTCTTTACTCTAACTTTTTGAATGGAAACATCAATCTTAGCTTTGTTCTTGATGGCTTGCCTTCTTATCACAGCCACCATTGTTTACAGTTTTCATATTAAGTCTACAATTACAGCAGTTTATTGATTCACTTCTCGTTGGCGTAGGTAAACGCTGATTAACATTACAATGTCGGCGTTCGGGCTGAATGCGACTTCGACAGCGATACTGACTCATTTTGTCATCTCTTGTCACGTTGCTGTCTGCTCATATCACCAACGCAATGTTTTCATACCGAGAATTAATTACATCTCCAAATAGTTTTACAAACACGCAGCGGATGAGGGATTCTGTGTCATGCTACTGACGCTTTACTCCCTCCAGGTTGGACAGTGAGACATTGATAGTAATCCATTTCAGATTCAATTTTCAGCTTTGGTTGTCTCTCTAAAATGATAAGGGAAAATGAAGAACATAAACACATAAATCACTCTGCAATGCTGGGGCCACTTCTTTTTGAATAGAAATAGTGTATGAAGACAGGAGTGTGGGAAGTAATAGAAAGTGTTCTAATGCGATCCTATTTCATCTCCAGATACAGCGCACGTTGATGATGTCTTGAGGGACTTTTCGCAACAAGAGGAAACAGATGGCCATCCTTCTTTAAAGGTGATTGGACTAAGGTTTTTAATCCTCCTCTGTAAGTGATAAACCAAATCCTCATCTCCAATTATCTCCAATTCTCACACTTTACAGCAACAACAACAACACAAAATCCAAGGCATTTCTCCATTCTTCACACTGTTGTTATTACTTGGAAAATTCAATCTCAGAGCCGACAGGGAGCTTTGTCTTGTGCTGTGAATGGCATGTAATAAGAAGAAGAATTGAGGTGTCATGACGGGAGAAAAGCCCCATGTCATGCGGAGGAAGGTGCTGAGACAATTCATCAGCAAAAAAAAATCATTAGGCAGTTTGTGATAAAGAGCTGACAGCTGTCTGTCAAAACTGTTGCCTCATTTGAACCTCTTTTCATTTTCTCCATCACTGATTATCTCATTGGCAGCAAAAATGACAAAAGGAATTGAGGTTTAAGTTACTTACTTACTTAAAAAAAAAGACTGACGTTGCAGTTTTGGGATATAATCACTGGAGTCTTAATTCTGGCTTAATCTGCGCCTGTGTAATCTAATAAACGCCATCATTCTAAAATATGTACTCAAAAATTAATGGACTGAGGGAGCATCAAGTGAGTTAAGTGATCTCTCAAAATTACGAGGACTGATGAAAGCCTGGGCATGGCAAATGAATGAGTTTAATTCTGGGATGTGCACCAATACAGCAGCACAATAGAAGCTCCGGGAAGGCACTATGTCAAATTTTCTTTTAAACTAATTGAGCTCTGTAGCTTCCACAAGCAACGTGTTCAAATAGTTAGAAACAGCATTTGAAATGTGGCTAATGCTGATATGAAGAATGCCCACAACAAGGTGAAAAGTCAAGTTCCCACCTGCTTGATGCCATCAGTGACACAAATCAATCCTGTATTGATAAGTACTTCAGGGCATTGATCAATTTATAGCGGGCACTGTGGGGCTACCTACAAACATTGCCCGAGTGCAGCATGTGATATAACAGCCCAGAGAGTTATTGACGCACTGAGCTAACAATGAGAGGGTCCTTTGATGAGCAAGTAGGCCAATAATAGCAGCGAGCCAACCATACGGATGTTTTATAATCACTTTATGTGCCCAATTTAAGGCTCCCCCAGGATCCATGTCCCTCCCAGGATAATCCATGATGCTCTTTACCGTAATCCATTCAAATAACTCTTCTGTAGTGCCATCAATTAGGAAGCCAGGTTGACAGGGGAGCTGACACCGCGGGGCTCCATGGGGCTAAAGCTTACAGCTGCTATCGGAAGACATCATCAGCCAGATGAATGGCTTTATGATAGTCTTTAGCTTCCTCTGATTAGAATGATCAACTAATGCAGTGAAATGAATGTGGGGTCAGAGTTTGAGAGGCTACCCTCAGGTTTAGGCTGCCTAAGTCCAGACTGAACCGATACAAGTATTCTTTCATTATGTCTTCCATTAGGTCATTAAATGGAAATACAAGCAGCACTTTGTGACATCAACTTACAAGCACTTTAGACCTTCTTTTATAATTTGGCCCTTTTATGTTATATTTATTTCCATCTGGTTCAAAAGCCTGTCTCTTAATCTATGTGTTTATATGACTCAGTGTCTTTTTTAAACATGACTTCTTTATTATTACTGTCATGTCATGTCATGTTGGTTGTTGTGTTGTTTTGCTCAAGACAGATTTCCCCAAGTGGGACAATAAAGTATACCTTACCTTACCCAGTTAAAAAGACTGGCAGACCTTAACTTCCTGCCATTACCATTTTAGTTTTTAAATTCTTCTCTCTTTTGCAAAACTTTCATCTCACAAGAAACAGCAACTGTGCTATTTCACAGGCATATAAAATGGTCTCTGAATGTTAAGAAAAAGAAGGCATATTGTACTGCGCTGTTGATGCCCAATGTGTTTATATATTGATATCCTGAGAGGTGGCATAAAATACATATTTCTATACACTTTGACATATGAAAAAACTCCCTGGCTGCATTTGAAAGGCAGCATGGTTTAAATCAGTCATTCCCCGCTACAGCAAAACACATTTTTGAAGTCTCCAGTGAGGATTTAACGTTTGAAGTCTGTCCAAATTCATCTCTCTGTCTGTGATTGACAAGAACATACTCAAAGCATAATATATACAAAAGCTCATTGTGTTTCAACTTGTAATTTCAACATAAAAATGCATCAATAGCAGCTCCGATCTGAAACAAAGACACAGAAAATTGCGTAAACATGAAAGCTGATATGCGAAATACAAGCCCCTTTATACAAATGCACTGCACATCAAAAACACTGGGAGGAGGCTTTCTTTAGTCACTGATGACTCTAAAAAAGCAGCTTTAGTGCATTAAGTGCTTTCAGATCACAATAAGCCCTATTGAGGCTGATTCAGAAGATGATACATAAGCCACTGAATACATTAACTGGAGAGTGAAAAACACTTTCGAGTGATTATTACAGCAGTGAAAATCATTTTTTGGACCCAGCTTATTTACGTTTATCTTTTTTTTTTTTTATTGTAACTGGGACCAAGATGGACTTATTAAAATGCTTATTTGATCTTTCCTATTGTAACAGATGCACAACATAAGAAGATGAAACTTTGTGAATATCATTACAAACTCTTGCTTTGTTCAGGCCATGCATAACGCTAACCCCAAATGCAACCTACATACGTATATATTTTATTCAAAAGTTGAATAAGGCGTACTACATAATTAGTGCAAACACTATTTTAAATAGAACATGGGCCCTTTCTAGGAAGTCTGCTCTTACAACAACATACTTGAAAACTTGTGAAGCTTTTTCTTTATAGTGTTTGGATGCTGTATAACATTTTATGGCTTTTTTGTTGTAACGTGTCAAGCGTTTTCAGAAAGCACCTGCCGCTGTTATCCATGCAAAATGTGCCTGTGCATTGTCTGGCTGATATAATGTGCTTTGTGCAGAAAGGCACCTGGTGGCAGCATATGGAGCTGGTTTATGATTTTGTGCATGAATGCTGGGGTCTGTTGTCTTGTAGAAGTACTCCTCTACTCCCCACTGACCAGTGCTTTCTGTTGCACCATTGTTTCTGGTATTATTGCGATGCCCCCTGAGAGCCTGAAGTTCACATTCATTTAAAACTGGTTTTCAACACTGTTCCTTGGTTACACCGATATCTGAGGGTTCTTGACATAAGGTCATAAGGTCATATTCATACAATATGTTGAAGGGGCATTACTTCAACATACAGTTTTTCCAGAATTTCAACATAGAAATGCAAAAATCACCCTCAAAATACGTAGATACACTGGTACAAACCTAGCAAGTCTCTGGGTTGAGACAGCCAAAACAGCCTTGTAATAGATAATACATCATTTAAAAAAATGCTGCACATTATCTTTAATTCTAATATACTCCAACAGTGAACATTGCCAATTAACCTAATGGATTGTGACATATTTTGGATTGCATAAGATAGAATTTTTTGGGGTTGTAAAACTGAAACATTAAAATAGGTTTAATGTTTCAAAGTAACTGATATAATTAGAAATAAAGTGTCTGCTAGTTATAATGGTTTTCAATTTGGATAATGATACTTCTCTGACTTTTTTATTCCTCTAAATTTAACTTGTAAATCCCAGGAGTGATCCTGAGACTGTCCACTGTGAAGATGACACGTCCTTTGAGGGACTCTTCTTTGGCGCTGTACTTGTCATGTGTATTGACCAGTGGATTAAAGATGGATTGTGTGTGATCCTCTTAGGGCCGTTTGCTCATGCGGGCAGTAGTCAGTGAAGCTACACGACACTATAACAAATACCTCACCTCGATAATCGAAATGAAGGTCTGTGGTTTGAGAAAGCATCCCTGGGGTCTTCCCAATGAGCAATGGTTCAGATCTTTGTAAAAATCTGAAAAACACAGAGGAAAATGAATATAATAGATGTTAATTAAAATACATGCACATGATCAGATTAGGGATGTCTTACTGACCGCTTTGTTAAATATACTTATACAAGTCACCAAGTGTTAAAGCCAACACCTTCAGTCCATCTTTTCTAATTAAGCCTAAAATAAAATAATGTTCAAGAAGTAACTTTCCTTTGGCATTGCAGTCCTCAAAATAAAATCCCCAGCTCAAAACTTCTTTGTTCCTGTGCAGTTTCTTCAGGAATTGGAGCCACCTCATTAACCTTATCTAACAAATACAAGCTAATGAAATCCTCTGCCACGGTTTCTGGTTCTGCCAAAGTTGTTTTTCCTAATTAATCAAACATCACTTCCCCCTATCATCATAATGGCTGCCTATAAAGTGAATGAGAATGTGGTGCGCTGGCCCCAGGGGGAGGCTGGGCACGTCTTCATACGCTTTCATTGGAAGTTAGAATAAAAAGACCTGAATTGGATAGAAAAGATTTTTGCAACAAAGAGCCTAAAACATTTATTATGCTATAATGTAACACAGAGGCCACCCTCTTCCACCTACGTACAAATGAATGCATAAGACTCACTCCAGATTAGTGCAGAATCAGTATGTATATTACCCTTCGTGCTCTAATGAAACAATTTTTTGTTCTCATCCCCTGTGATTCCCAGTGTATGACATGCTGTATCAGATGAAAGGCACAGGCAAAATTCAATCTCCAACAATCAGTAATTGGAATCTGCAAAATGGCTAGATTTTTAGAAAATGAGAGGACAATAGATAATGCATTTCAATTAGCTAGTAAAACTGCTATTTGCATAGTGGTGAAAGGGGTGATAGTTTAAGTAGTCCAAGGCAGCTGCCTTTTTCCAAAGGCCCAGTACGACACAAAGGCAGCGGAACCGAGAGAAAAGAGGACTTTGGGAGTCTTCAGCAGTATTCTTTTAATTACTCATCATAATGAGTCCATTTAGTTGTTCAATGACCCATTTTATGGCATTGAAGAGGCATGGGAAGCTCTCTGTCCTTGGCAGGGTCAGTCATGCAGCTGCCCCTGCTGCCATGCTTGCATCGAGAGGGAACAGTTATCCCAGTGGGATGCTTTACACAGGTCGCTGCAGAAACTGCCTCCAAACATGCATGTCACACATGTCCACACAAGCTTTTTTGCCACAAAATATGAACAAAAATCGACAGAGGGGTCAAAAAAGGCCAGCCAAATCATATAATCATAATCAGCTGTGCTGGATACAACTTAAATACCATTGGAATCAATCATTCAAGTAAGAAGGTTAAATTAAAATATAAATTAATTTGTAAAGGAGCAGTACAAGTTTTATATTCAAGGACATTAATAAAGTATAGTATAGTATATTTATATTGATTGTTTTTCTATCATTTGTTGAGCTAACACGGGGCTAGTTTTATAGTAGTTTACAACCCCACAAAGGCATTAATTTAAAAAATTGTATAGCCTATAATTTGCATTCATACTTTAGAGGTCATTACATAAGTTTCAATGGTTCAAATAAAAATTCTGACCTACGTATACATGCATCAGCAACAGCCTGATGTGCAGAATGAGTCTGTCTGAATCTGCCACAGTGGCCTACAGTCAATTAAATGAGAAGGTTTCGGGATCAAAACTCCTGTGCGGTTTCAGTGTACGTGACGTGTGCGCGTGCTCATTTACCTCACTTCCTGATTTAACGGCATAAGTGAACTAAGCAATTCTAGCGGCAAAATTGAAACGGAACCCTGCGAACACAGGAAAGAGACAGGCCTACAGCGCACTCGATATCGTCAGATTCTTCTTCGGTTGTACATGTGTGCTCTTACAAGAGTGCACACATTGAACTCGCACAACACTGAATGCAGTAACATTAACACCAAAGGTGGCACACTATTACAAAAACTCTG
The DNA here is from genome assembly GCA_024349245.1 of Neodontobutis hainanensis. Classification (NCBI taxonomy): domain Eukaryota; kingdom Metazoa; phylum Chordata; class Actinopteri; order Gobiiformes; family Odontobutidae; genus Neodontobutis; species Neodontobutis hainanensis. The sequence goes on along the minus strand of JALDNG010000086.1, from coordinate 892,714 downwards.
GATCTTTCATAATGCTCCTTTAAACTAGATGCAAAGGAAGAAAGAAAAAACAAGTGCTTTCAATGTGGCAAAAAAAAAATCTTTTTCAAGCATTGCACAATTCCTCTTGTTGCTTCAGTGCAACATGTGCTCAAAATGTTTACATCCAACCATCACTACAGGTCAAGTTTCTGCTTTGACTGCTGCTTGTTATGCAGCCACAGTATTGATTGCGGTCGGCACGGGCTGCTTCCTTATTCACATTACTGTAGGGGACTGAAGCGGGAGGGGTAAGGAGCTGTGGAGATCTTCCCTTGGGTGGCCATATGTCATATACAATCCACTCCATGTGTCACAAAACACTGTCTCCTTGAAGCTTTCTCTTGCCTATAAACAATCTTACCATCCCAAGACTCCCACTGTGAGAGAGTGTGGGTCAGGCTGTAGACTTGTATAAGGGATGGCAACATGCAGTAAGGTAGAACAACACACCCCACATGGTTCTTGAGTCTAAATACTGGAAAAACTGACACAGTTTTAGAAAGCTGACCTCATGCATGCAAAGGCACCTCTCCGAGTGATTCTGCTGCTGCTGACGTGCACAGCAGCATACATGGATATGCGGACAGAAATAGAGGACCATGGTCCACTGCATGACGCAACTGATAAGAATTTAAATCACTCCCAGTTTTCTGTGACCTGTGCCAACTCTCCAGGAAATGACTTCTATATTTAGATTGTCTATATCATACAGTAGAGTGTTAGTTAGCTTTATTTGATTTGTGTTTCTTGTCTGTATATAAACAAAAAAGGGGGTCCTTTTTAATTCTGATTGGCTTAAGTAAATAAATTAAACTTCTGATATAGTTTTGTCTATTTCAGTTTTGGAGATGCACTCACCCTGACCAGTTATCACAGTATGTCTGTCAAAGTTATACAAGTTTGGCCATTTTCCTGTTTTCAACAGAATGAAAATGCTCCGGCAAAGATCATTGGTGTTATTCACATCACTTGTCAGTGCTCATGACTTTACGAGATGCCCATTTGTGACATCAAAATACACAAGGAGTTATATCTCCACACTAAAACCTCCCTAAGAAACATTTCAAACCTTGAAAGAGTGATTTTAGTGGGAGTCATCTCAAATCCTGTGAACTCAGTGGGCTTTGGGTGTCACCAACAATAGTCTACTCAGTAACTTAGAGAAAATGCCTTTAACAGTGGATTGACCTTGGCTCAGGGACCATGTGTTGTTGCAGATAGCTTCAGATAAATGATTGCCAGCTTTACAAAATTTTATAAGTAAATAAAACCAGATTCATCAGACTTGTTATTGAAGCATATGGCCTCTATAAAGTATAAAGGAAGCATTACGATGATTTTTTGTTTGACTTTCATGATTATAGCCCATAAACTGGAGATCTCACTATTCATGTTAAGACAGATGAATAAATCTCTGCTTAGAAAAAGACAAAAGTGTACACATGGCCTGCCCCTGACTGTTGGCTCTTTAAATCCTATAACTGAATAGATTTAGATTTTTAGAAAGAGGTTTTGGATAATGAACACATCATCTGTTTTACTCTCGACTCATCATGAGCTGCCAGTCAAGGACTGCCTCCATCACTTAGAGTATGGCAGCTGGGGTGGAGGAGGGTGTGTAAAAGCATACAAATCATTGGCGCCCAGTCGGCGTGCTGTGAGCGACTCACTGAAGTAACACCGCTGTTTGAAAGGTCCACTGATGTAGAGACTGAGTGTGATAGGAGATTTGTCATGAAGGCTGCTGGGTGGGTTGAGATATTTATACAACTGCTGGCCAACTAGCTGTCAATAGTATTATTAACAACAGTAATTTAACTGTGTGCTGTAATATACTCACATTTGGGCACTGCTCTATTTTAGACATTATGGTGATCCACTGTATGTTTGCCACAGACCACAGCAATAACCCTCCCCAGTCAACACTGCAGTGTTTGTTGTAGCCTAAAATTATTTTCACCCAGAACAGAGCGTGGAAATGACCAGAATACCCAACTTTAGCCAGGGACTTAAGTTTTTTTTTTTTTTAGTTAGGAAGAAGTAATGGGTTTGTTTGTTTTTTATAAAAAAATAACTATTTTTTTAAAATGCGAGGTTATCACATGAGACTCCCTGCAGGTAAATGGGTATTCTGAGCTTTATGTATCTATGTTGCGTGGGATTGACTCAAATCTATAATACAGTTGGGGAGTAATAACTAGTTTTAAGTGCACATACTAGCGTGGCTACAAGGAGGGGGTGAATGTGTTTTTAGAGCTTTAACAAATAAAAGAAAAGGGGATTGGTTTTGATTTTCTTTGAACTAATTATCAATATAAAAGATTTCTTAATTTTACATTTGAGTGACTCGACACAGCCTCAAGGTATGAAAGTAAGAAACAACACAGAGTGCTTTCCCTATGGAGAATAAGAGAAGCCTGCTGAAGCCACAACCATATGCCCTCAGGAAGGTAACACAAATATCACACAAACAAGAATGAATCCACTTAAGCGTTGGTCCGTGTGCATGCGTATGCACACTGTAAACTTTAAAATTGCCTTTCTAAAAATAGATTTGCAGTAATACTCACTGTACCCTCAACCACAGTGAATGCTATCTACGGTAAAACACACACATTTGGAGACAGAATGGGTTTCCTGATAACTTCATAAAGGCAAGATACTGGTGCTACTCTTTAACTCATTCAATATTAAAGTAGCACAGCATGCTTTTTAGAGCACACATAATGATTTTGCAATGGCTCATGACCATGCAGACAAGCAGTGTAAGAACAAAATTAGCAGCCTGTATGTGTTTTGTAAAAGCCTGAGATATGTAGATGTAAACAGCTTATGCAAGAATCCTATTTATTGTATAAATGCTATAATGTGTATCTACATATACATAGAGTTAAAATTCATTTTTCTGCTCACAGGTAATCTAGAACTCTACAACTGCCCATAATACTGCCCACTGCATCACATTGATTGCTGTTCACATTCTCAAAGTATTTTTTTTGCCTGTTGTCCGTCTGTTTGGTGAAAGGGTAGAGTACAAGCCAAGACAGAAACAATTACATTTTGGTGCAATTCTTGTTGGAGATATGGATGTGAGGCAGCAGAAGCCAGTACAATTGGCGTTCAGGAAACTCATTGCATGTGACCAAGTTAATTTCCCCCATGCTAACAACCCATAACATGCCGATAGATATTGTTGAACACAGAACAGAGGGTTTGTTGTCACAGTAAATACCCAAACCACAGGTAGTAGACTTTAAAACAAAACTCTTGTGCTTTTAAAGTTGGCTTGTTATCCATCTGAAAATCTTTGCAGCCATACTATATTGATTAACGTATGAGTCAGAGGGCTCAGCAATACGTCTTACACAACTGATCTAAGACTATTATGCAATATTTTTTCAAATCAAAGTTATCAAGGGGTTATTGAACCATCCTTCATATGCTTCCCATCAGTCACTGAATCCTCAGCCCATTACTTTTACTGCTCTCCTATATGCTCCTCCAGATTTTACTGTAAATAATATCTATAAATCTTTATGGATGCTTTACCCATGTCAAGCAAAGATGTTCATAAACATACACTTAATACAAATAATTTAAACATGTGAGTATTCATAAATTTTATTATATCTTTTCGTAATATTCTGTTAATTGATCCATAGCCTTAAGCTATTAGGGTATTTACAGAAAATCAGCCTGTTAACAATGTTTTTTTTATATTCACTTTATGAATATAAACAATTCTATAGTGGGTTTACTAACTTTATTCTGTCAAACTTTTCGAGTTTAAGAGTTAAGTGCAGTCTTTTTGTATTCGCTCCTCTTGTGTAAGCTTAATATGTAACAACAGTGCACTTAACCTTTGTCACTTTGAAGGCAACCCCACTGTTGACACTTCATTTCAGAGGTGCATTCATAATCTATTGTTAGAGGCCTTTCAGTGCTTTGTGAACAGACTAGACCCTTGGGTAAAGAAGCAGGGGAAGTTATTAAGTGCAGCAAATGCTAGGGCTGTTTTGCTTTGCCTGGGGAATCCTTCATTAAATGGCTGATCTTTTCCTATTCTTCCACTTTGATTCCAGGCAGCTGTGGATAGCATTGAATATGGTGCAACCTGACAAACACGCATACATATGTGTCAAAAGCATCACTATACTTCTTTGTCTTGTATTTGCTCTCTAGGATTATTCAGCAGCAGCATCTTGTACAACACCATAATGGTTTTTCTGGGTCAAAATCAGATCTCTTGAGTGACACAGTTTGTGATTTGTTATTATCTTGAATAAGCAGGGTAGAATGAGAAAGATGACAGGAGTGCACTGTTTTTAAAGCTTTTAGGAAACTTTCTTGAGGGCAGGAGGACAGCAACTACCAAAGAAGCTAGTGTCAGTGTGTGCTGCTATTTTGGGCTTTTTGAATGAGCTGAGGACACTAATGCACAGGGGCTCTTTTCAGGAAAATAAAGGCTTCATGCTAGATTATGCACTTTCAATATGGAAATGCATCACAGCATGTAAGTCATATATCATACTCAGTTTAGTTTTTGTTATGTTGGGTGCTACAGAATTTTTAACGTATAAATGAGCACCAACCATAAACCTTTTGTATGCTAATGAATGTAGTGTCACCACTTTCATTAGCACGACTGCACAGGCTGCTTTGTGTAATATTCCCATGAGCGAACGCTGACTGCATACAGTATGGGGAGTCGCAGTGCAATAAAACACTGCTGTAGCAGCTTCCCCCTCGTCCTGTGCTCTCCATTTAATTCCAAATGAAGAAGCAGCTGCAGAACAGACTTAATTAAGACCTACAGCAAAGCAAAATCTCACCAACCGCTCCACCTTTAATTAGAAAGGATCCCTATCTGGAGTCCCATCATTAGTCTTCAGTTCAAACTGTGATTCAGAGCATGCTGTATTGCAAGCTTCACTTTTGATGGCACAAAATATACCAAAGAAACACCAACATTTTAGCTTAAAAGAAAACTGATGTTTACAAGATACATCCGTGTTTAGCATTCAAGGATTGTTTGTAAAAAGCTGAGTTGTTGAATAAACCAAAACATGCAACCTTTTTCAAACTTTTTTCTAAACATATCGTGTCAGCACTGAAATAACTATTGTCTGGTATTGTATGTTTTGTGTCTTTTAATGAACCTGTGTATTTTATTATAGATCACTGCTGCATTTATTGTCTCTGTTCTTTTTTGTTCTTGAACAGTTGCTCAGTTGTTTGTAATGACCTTCTTTGTTTGTGTTGAACTGTCTTGTGTTTGTGCTGTTTTTTTAATTATGTGTATTAATAAGCCCTTTTCACATCAAGGCCAGGGGACTACTGTTGAAATATTGCCTTTAATGGCTATCTCTGACTTTTTTGACTCATGTTTAATCATGTGTTTTCTGAAATTGCATTGTCTCCTATGAAATAAACTAATCTAATCTAATCGAATTGAATCTAATCTAATCGAATCGAACCTAATCTATTTTCCCCTCCAAGCATAACTATGTATCATTTTTGTCTAAAGTCTAATGTCATCATCTCATGGGATACAATTAGATACAAAGCAGCAAAGTGCATAGGTTTCAAGTCCAAACCTAGGCATCTGATGGTGATGTTGGTGGATACACGAACAACAAAATTTGAATGCATAACATGCAACGGACAAAATGAGTGATTGAAAAAAGGCTAGTGCTTAAACAGCAGTGAATTGATTCTAAATTATGCCAATATAAATTGAAACACTTGATCAGAACATCTTTTTGAGGCTATAGGGATTGTTCAATGAGACCCCCAAAAGGACAAAAGACATAAGCCCCCCTCATTAAAAAGGAGCTCGCCATTTAATTGATGGGATCAGAGAAGAATTAGAGAATGAGTTCATTGTCTGAATCTGCTGAATCCTCACTGAGCGCCATCATGCTCTTGTAGAGTTTGTTTGCAGAAGATGTCAAGATGACAGAGTGCTCTAAGATCCTAGCATTTAAGTTTATTACCATGCCTCGACTGGTGCAGATTGAAATTTGGAGTGGTGCAATATGTCAAAGAAAAACTCAAGCGTAAGATGTGGAACAATCCCTACATTTAGTGGTAGGCAGTGCATATCTTGAACATGATCTGACTTCAAAAATGGTTCAGGTTTTCATTGGAATATTCGACACACAGTTTGAGATAAATCAAAAAAAAAAAGGTGAGGCCCATGGGACTCTGATGTACATTTGTTAACATGGAAACCTGCGACATTACAAACCGCTAGAGAAGCTGTTCAAGCGTTTTACCGGGGCATGTCCGAGCCACTCAGCACAGCATCCTGCCTAGACCCATTTCTAATGTGTTCATTATTTAAAGCAAGAGGCCAGTCCTCCAGCCTTCTGCGCACTTGTCCATGTCCATTCATATATTCAACACTTCTAAATGTAAGAAATCAATTTGGCGCTGACTGCAGACGCGGTTCCTGCAACTGTCCATTAATTCACTCATGAATATGGAGCCGCACAGACCTCATTGGCTCTTTACAGTGATGTGAGTAGTGAAGGAAAATCAGCGCTGGCCACGACGCCTCAATTTCCAGGTGAGAGCCTTTTATTCCCCCTCTTTCCTCTGCAGCCGGCCCACTCAATAAATCACAGTGTAACTCTCCAGCGTTATTCTCAAAGACTCTAATGTCGGGGGCTGAGAGCATTATTTTTTGTCATGATTCAGCAGACTTTTGGCTAAAGATGTGTGCTGCTGTGTTCTCTTTTATTAAATAAATACTTGCAGACTGTATTCATAACTGGTATAATACTATTGTCTGCTCAGGTATGGAACGAAACCATGTATTTTACTGCATTAATGTGGTCCTTGGATACTCCTAGTTTCGGAATTAGGAAGTGTGCACACAAGAATATCAACACAACCGGCTCAATTATTTGTTAGAAAAATATTTATAAGCTTTTAAGACAAGAAAGCTGAATGCTAATAAAGCTGTATGTATGTTGTAGCTTTTCAGACTAGTGCCCTGCATGTACTATGAAGATTAGAAGGTTAGCAATGTAGCTCCGGGAAAAAGCCTGGATTTTCGTTATCTTGAAGCTGGTTCACTTTCTATTGAAGCAGAGCTCTATAAAAACTTATGCTGAATGACTGCACCTGCTTTAGAGCAAAATATTGAGACCTACTCATAATAGACTCAACAGTGACAATGATTTTAATGTGGTATTTAACAGTAGACGCCACACTTTGCTTTTTATTTGGCACACGTTTGGGGTATTATGAATTCTAATTTGTGTTCACTCTTACTCTGACATGTCGCTGTTTCAAATGAATGTTCACAGCTCCACAGAAACCCAGGGTTAACTCAACAAGTTGACAACCCACTTTGTGATACCACTAATCCAGAACTAATTTGTTAGGGTTTGTCTAACTAGTAGGAGAGACCTATCCATGCAGGTGCCAGTTTTTTTGTATAGCTAATAAACTCATTATTTATAATTATGGCCTACTTCACAAAGCCCCAATAATTACACAAGACCAAAAACTTTTCATATTAAGATTCAACCAACATCTCCGAAACCCATAACTACTTTAATCACTACTTTAATTGTTTTGAATTCAACAATTAGTGCCCCATGAGTGATATCACAGTAATATAATTGGCTCTTTGGGATTAATTGAATAATTAAAAAGGGAAAATGAGTGATCATCCATAATACAAAGAGTTGAAAGTAACTTGAGATACATGCATGTAATGGTATTGTTGTCACTAAAAGGCCTGTCCACAGACTAGTGTTGTGTTACACAGATTAGATTACAGTCTGCGATACCACATGGCACATAAATCTGTTGTGATTAAAGTGTCGATAACTAAACTAATGATCTACTGAAAGAACTGTTGGTTAGAATAATGAGAAGTGTGCACTGTGCTATTTTCTTCTCCTCTCAATCAGCACATATAGACTGAGCTGGATAACAAGCTAAGTGTGCACCCAAGGCATTCTTCAGTGTCCCCTTATTGATGGATTTAGCCAGAGTTGATTCATTAAGGGGTTTGAGTGCAGTTGCTAATGTACTTTGGGCTCAGATGAAGGTAGAGTCGACACCGAAGACTAGCGGTGCTCATAGTTGCTTTCCTTTGTCAAATACTGTGCAACGTGTTGTAATGACCACTAAGTAATTTGTTCTTATGATAAAACATTAGTTATAAAATATAAGTAAAATTTCAGTAAAAGGACGTGTGCAAAACCCATAGGAACAAGGTCAACAACATAGTGACTTTACAGATACAACAAAATGCATATAAAACACATTGTTACTGCAGTGGGTTTAGGTTTTATTATTGGACCAAATTCCTTTATACTTACATATATATAAATGATGCTTTATGTGCTTAATCTATATAACAATCAAAAGGAAAAAAACATCTCATTTGGTGCTTAATTTTTACTTGATATGATAAATATAGAAAAAAAACATCATGATGCAAATAGCATATTTTTTTCTAATTTAAATTAAATTTTAGTGCTGTAACATTTGGCTGAATACATTTTCAAAACTGGTGAAATTACATCTTTTTATGTAAACTGCTGACACTAATATTACTTGGTGCAGATGATCTTTCCAGAAAAGGTCACACATTAATTCTGTTACACTATGTAATCAATTTTATCAATTTTATAAGTATAGCAAATTTAAATTCCATGCTTCTAATTAAACAGCTGTAGTGTGGAAATAGGGCACTGTGATATATATATAAATATAGAGAGAGCGAGAGAAAAAGAGAGACTGAGATCTCTCCATAACATTAAACGCACATTAAAATTTTTACAATAAAATCTGCTGTTTCAAAGCTCATTGTAAACCTGTTTGCTAGATATTCCACTGTTTAACTATTACAAGGACAAGTCCAGATCAACATACAGACTGAGGCGTAAAGTATGAGTTTGAGAGAGTTGAAAGAGAATTTGATCAGAATTGTGGGGGGTAAAAACTTACATAGTGTTGCTCTAAAGTCTCAAAGTTGGAGCTATCGTTAAATGCTTTCCTTGTCTATGGTATGTAGCTGAAGAATTTGAGGCATGGCATGAAAAGCTATGTTACCAATGAATTAATATCTCATAACTAATGCTGAAGCACAGACGCAGACCAAGTGCCTCCTCCTTTGACTTTTCTACTTTCGCATCTTCCTCCAGAGAAAGGTGAATCAAGGAAACTCAATTGAGTTATTATAATGCATAGCTGGCATGGCCTATTAAATGTTGATAGGACCGGTAACTCATAAGTTTTCACAGTTTGGCAAGCTGAGGCAAAGAAACTACTGGAATATTTTTTATCTGTCGGCATGTATAATATACTGCCTTATCAACATATCTTCCCAAAGCACAGGTTCAGCTGTTTGTTTACAGCATTTAGATTTATCCTGTTTTGCATTAACCTTTTACGACATTCTTATCGCGCTCAGGTTCACATTCCAGTGACAATAATAAATATGCATCTTGCAGGATCAGCGAGCAGTTCACACTTCAGGCTGCTCTAATGCAGTGGGATTTGACAAAATCCACTAACTGCATCAAAGCATGAGAGATGACTGTCACTGATAGAAGGCTAATGGAAACAACACTTCGCATTTGACTGTGCAGTACAATCCACACATAGCTTCTTTAATTTATCATAATCTTAATCATAAACTTTGCTTCATCCTGCTCCAACTTTTTATTTGCAAATGCTGAGTTTTACCATTTTCTGATAGTGTGGTACTCAGAAACATATGGTAAGTTGAATAATGTCACTAGCACCCAAACAGAACTGATCTGTCGCTTGGTTTATTTGATTAAAATTCTAGCCTTTTGCAGGATGTTTGATATGAACTGGCACATTTCCCTTCCTTAAAAGATCAGTTTCTAGATATATTTTCCTCAGTGACTCATAATCTGTTCCTCTTGAGACACGACATGTTTTACTTGACCCAGTGATGTCTGAGTTCTTTCTAAATGGCCCTTCTGCTTGTGTTTTGCACTGCAATGAGGCAGCGAGCTTTGTGCTGGATTTTGGATTTAGGTACATAATCCAACATCTGTTTGTTCTGGCTGCATTCCTGGGCTATGTTCCTGCTTTTCTCTCTTTTTCACTGCCTCCTAAACTCCTCTGGACCGGTCAGAAACAGACCATATCCAGCAACTGGCACGTACAGCCCTCCTCCTGTTGATTGTCTGCAGTGTGTGTCAGCTACAATTTTGTTGTTTTTTTTTTTTTTCAATAAAACGTGTCTAACACCTGATGTTTCACAAAAGCTGTAGTTAAAGCTTCACAAATCAGTGCATTTAAATTTAATGTCTGGTAGTATAATGTAATGATGCATCCAGTAAATGACTGTGCTGACGTCCTGCATGACTGCTGTCACTTCTTAATGGCCACTTGGATGTTAGCTGATTGGACGAAAAAGCAATTAGTGAAAAGGGTAATGTAAAAAAAAAATCAGTATCAGTTCAGCATTCAGATTTATTATGAAGCAGAGATTTTGAAACAGCACTGATGTGTCTAAAAACCAAATGGACAAGCAGACTTATCCTGCAGCCTGCTACTATAATAATCTCTACAAACTATTTTATAACATAAATCTTGCTAACCACTTTAAGGACAAATTATCTCTATTATAATTTTTACACTAATGGTAAAAAATATTTTTTTGTTTATGGCTTTCCAAAGGTTTTATAGTGTAGTGCAGCTTCTTCACTATTGGGGGTGTCAGCTCACACAATGTAAACCTCTTACACCTAGTGTAAGGGTGCTAATGCCTTGTTCACACATTATTAAAGCATGGTAATAAATGAAACATTTCCCTGAACAGGCCATTAGTAAACCTTATCTTTTCACAGCCAGTGGCTATGGCACCAAAGCCCATAAGTTGTGAAGAAAGAAAGAAAGAAAAAAAGAAAGAAAGAAAGAACATCTTATTTTAGCTTTTATGATGCCATACCTTTAAAAATACTCAATACATTGAGTCTGTGCCAATTTCATAAGGTTTGTGTATATCAGACAAAAAGTGGTGCTAAAAACAGCTAAAACTTGACGTTCCTGTCACCACTGGCCACTTTTCTTTTATTTCATACTTTTATGTATAAATAAAACATCTTTCTGTCTTATTATCAAATATGGATGTCATTTAACATATTGTTTTTTATTTTTGTGTTTTGTTGTTTATATTTTACACACCTAATGAAGATGTCAGCCACAAATAAATAACCACTTTTGACAATCCTAGCCTAAAAAAGTCACATTAGTTAGTTTGTGTCTTCTAAATGTGTTTTTTTCCCCATTGTCTTACATTAGTGCTGGAAATAGCTACATCTTTCTGTCCAAATCTTCTTTAAATCATTATGAAGTTGTCACCTTGGAGAAATTACAAGGCCGTGCTTTTTCAATCGTAATAATTTATAATGGAAATAATTGTTACTTGCTGCAGAGGTTGGCAGGTTGGCTTTTCGCTGCAGCGACCTACCCATGTGTCATTGGGGCTGTGTCAGTGTTACAACCCTCTGGGGTCTGCACTGCGCCCTGGGTTTAGGCTGGAGGAAATTGGGAAGTATTGGATTTGGGTTTGGATTTATGATGGCATGGCTTCAACTTTAAGTGTTCCTGGGCAACAACTTCTAAATACCACACTTTTTTGTAATGGCTGTGATAATATGGTACACCATATGGTTGATTATTATGTGTACTTTTCAATGTATTTCACACTAACAATACTTTCACAGTTAGATTATCGGTATAAGATGTTTAACCAGTGTGTGAATATTTTCTATTGGCACAAAATGCTCCAAGGAAGAGAGATTGTGCATTTGTTCAAACATTAGTGTCTGAGTTCATTTTATTTTGTCTCAAATCTCTTTGAACAGTGAATACTTGAAAAGCCAAGAGGTCTGTGTCTGGACTCGGCTCAGCGTAAAAGTCCCAGACTTGCTTTGGTGGGATTTATGTCACGTTTTAAAATAGAGCCTTTTTCTGGTTTGTAGTTGACAGTCAAGTAGAAGCTCCAGCTGGAGTACTCTAACCATAAATGTTCGGACCACTGAATCCTCAACTAGCTATATATACTGACAAAGAAGCTTTAGTTGATGGAAATATCACCACAGTCACCTTTTAAAAAAACAAGTGCACTTAAAAGAGGAATTTAAAAGGCATTTGTCTTTGCTCCTGGGAAATCCAAATGTTTGCCTTCGCCGGTGTTGCATTATTTATGAAAGCTGAAAGTCAAGGCAGAGATTTTGTACACCCCAAGTGTGATTTGCAGTGCACTGCTACTGCCTCCATGCCATATGTCATTCTACCTGGCTGCACACCAACCACTTTAAAGCCCCCGTGCTTACATCATCATTCTGCTGGGATGGAGATGTTTGGCAAAATGTTTTGAACAGTGTGATCCTGAGGTCTCCTCCCGGACTGTCTTACTAACAGCTTCAACAAGACAGCCATTATCTGGACATAGAACTGGACATATGGGACGTTTTATCCGCCATGCATCATGTGTCTCTTAATAAAAAAGCTTATTAGTTGCATCTATAAATTGATAACATAATCTGTAATATGTGTACCTTTTAACCTCAATTAAAGCAATGTAGAGCAAGCATCTCAAGTGAAACAAACATCAAGTAAATTATGCTCATATCAGGACCTAAACCTTATTACATGCTGCTACACGAGGGGAAGACAACAAGATTTGCTAGAGCCAACTTTAGAGATAATTACACTGCTGTGTCAGGGCAGAAGGTGCAACGATGGCACTTTATAACACTAACTAATACAAGAACTAGAGCACAACTCCCAGAGGACCCATACGATGTTGCATAACTCGATGGAAATATACATTAATACAAAAAAAGAAAAGAAAAGAAAAAAAAAACAGAAAGGTACAAAAGGGCCTTATAAGGGGATCACAGGAGTGCAACATAAGCATGGTTGCCATAGCAACGTTTAATCAACCTGTTCGATCTATGTGGAGTTGTACTTAATGGATGCTTTGGAGCAGCTACATCCACAAGTGCTGCTGAAGCCAGAAGGATTGGAAAATTACTCACTTGTTTAATGATGGTCCATTTGGTTTGCTTTATCTCACCACCTTCAAACACCATGATTAGCAAACATCCCTCTAAATGACTGTGCGCATTCGAATTTGGTTTATGTAATGTCTGCAAGTCTACAAAATCCTGTTACAAAAGAGACCACAGTGCTTTTACTTTATCCTTGGCTAGTTCTAGGACAGCACACAAAAAGCTTTCATTTATGTTTTAGAGGAAGTGTATAACATTTTACTGAGTTCATTCACTGTGGTGGTTCAGCAACCACCACAGCAATTGTGAATATACCGTGAATATTTATAATTAAGAATCTTTGGTCGCTGTTGGTGCATGTTTTAGCCTATGACTTCTAACACGATGCATAAAAATATAAATGAGCATGCTTTAACATTGGTGTCTACAACAAACACGCCTAAAGTACAGAATCAACATCATTAAAGAACGGAATGAGCAATTAACCAGCCACAAACACTACTAAATGGTTATAATACAAGGCAGCATTTTAATGGTCAGCTAATTGATTAAGTAGCACTTCTCTTACCCCTGCATAAAGTGTTGCAACCTGAACACAACCTTGCAGACACCAATGATAAAGCAAAATCTGCCCCACTCTAATCCGCTGCAGTTCCCCGCTTATTAATCACCCAAAGAAACATTTCACAAAGGTGCAAAAATGTATTCTTGATGGTGCTTACCCCAGCGCAGCTTCACCTAATACCACATTGTGGATTTGCTGTACAAATTGTCAGAACAAGTGTTTCTCAGCGCCAGAAAAGCGAGCCCTCGCTACACACCAACAAAGACAAAGCATTCCCTATAGACCAAACAGGCTATGTACCCAGTGGAATAGTGTACAAGAAGCACAGTTTCAGAAATGGAACGTTTTCACACCCTGCCGACTTCGACAACAGCATCTTTGAGGAAGAAAAGAAGTGACTGTCAGTTGGACGAGCTGAACAGCTGATCTGTAGGAAGAGGCCTGTCTCCTCCAACAGAACAGAGCAACCAGCTCACTTTACTTTACCGTCTTTGCTTCCTTTTACATGAACTTGTTAAGCTGCCTGCCAAGATATAGGGCAGTAAATGATTGGTGTAAGTCACTTGACTGTTCGCAGCACCTGACGCACGTCCATCACTGTAAGGTAATGGACGAGCCAGAGGGAGGTAGGACATGCAGGGATGTCCTGTGCTCAGAGCAGAGATTGAAATATGGCTCAGGCAAGGTACCACTGTCAGTCAAAAGATAAAAAAAAAACTTTTGGATGACAGTTTGCATTTTGCCACCAGTTTTTCTCCCACAACTTCCACGCAGCTTTCACAGAATTGTTATGTAATCTCTGCATGAAGACATTTGCTTAGCTTCCTACAGAGGTGGATAGAGTAAACACAATTAACCTAAATGAAAGTACAGTCACCAATATATAAATAAAACCAGTTAGGCATCGCACACACTTACAATGCTAACAACAAGTATTTTTTATACCAATTCAGAAGTGGGATAATCTTTTACTTGTATAATTCTTATTTTAATTAAAAGAAGAATTTTTTATTCTCCCTTGCAAAGAAAAGCTCTGTAATTCTACACCTGTGGCCTCCCAGAACAATGTGAAGAAGGAATAGGAGAAGGATACAATATTTGTAACTGCCGTGTGTCTGTGTGTTACCATTGTTCTCTTTTTTTGTTTACTTTGGAGGAACCTTTAAAAGCAAACCATAGCTCACAGAAATAACAAAAAATACAGCAATCTGGGTTTGGCTTTTATTCAATCATCAACAACAATCAGCAAACATCACGTCCGGATCTAAGATAAGATAGGACTTTTTTGATCCCACAGAGGGGAAATTCACTTTCACAGCAGCTCTTAAACAGGTAAAGTGCAAAAAGTAAAAGTAAGGTGCGCATGCAATAGAATACAAAAGGTATTCTCTATTGGAATCTGACCTGTTAGCATCTCCGCAAGTTGAGATTCCTGTGAAATTATACCTTTACAAATGAGTGGGATGCCAGTGTCCAGGGTGTGTCCTGCCTAAGGCCCAAAGTTGCTGGCAGAAGAAAATAAATGAATGAATGAATGAATAAGTGGGAATCAGATCTCTGTGTGACATAATGGAAGGCTGCTGTTAAAAGTCAGACTGAGATGCAATTTTATATGACCGGGTCACTAAAGATTTAGTTCACCGCTGGTGCTCTTGTTACCATCAAGGAAAGTAAATCCACTTAGGTGATTAGAAATCTACATCATTACCCACTTATTGCAGCACTGAGTGACAACTCAAATATCCCAAGTGATAAATCACACATAAAAGTCTGCATGGAAAGCTGAAATATGCCAGCAGATAATAAATTCCCACATTATTTGCTGATAGAATGATAAATTTGTCATTGCAGTAGGAGGACTTGTTGGAGGCTTGTTGTGTCGCATTGCTGCTTTTAACCTTTTTTGGCATTTCTAGTGGTTTCTGTGTCCAAACACCCTGGTACCACTATTAGACTGGAAACACTTTCTCACTCTTTGCACAAATGTAAAATGTGGATGGACACATACTTCAATTACTAGGACAAGGATGGCCTGCCAGCAGACTGTGTAAACACTCAGAGTGAGGAGGAGGAGGAAATAGAAAAGTCCTAGAAGAAGAAGGAGTTGGCTGTTTTCTTAAGAGCCTTCCGAACAAAACAATGTAAGAAACTATTAACTATTCTCAAAGTCAGTGCAGCACTTTGTGCAGTGGGAATTGGGGAAGGTAGGCAGGATAAACAAACCGAAAGAAGCACTGGCTTTTGTCAGGGTGAAGCAGGGGCCTGGGGGCGACAGAACAAAGCAGAATGCTGCATTTAGACAACACCAGGTGATGCCAATATTCTTAGTGATGTTGAAGGCAGACTCTCTGGGGACTCAGTAGATGGATTATGCAAGAGATATTAGCACAATATGATACAATTCAACATTTAAGAACTAAAACAAGACCTCATCAGTCTAAACCAAAATAAAGAAAATAGTCTTTCTTGCCATTGGAGCTTATGTATTCCTCTGAAACAGTAGGTTTTTTTAATCATATTTCAAGATAAGCACAGTATTTGGAGAAGATCCTAATGGTAAGTATGGAGTCAAAATAAGAGTTGGGTTAATGATTAAGAAAATTGTGCTAAAGTCATAAATGTGCCAAACAGTGGCAGCTGTTGGTGATATTTGGTGGGTGGGCTAATAAATACAATCAGATTTGGTAGGCTACATGAAGTTATAGCAATACTATGCTTTATCAAACAACTTGTACACAACACAACTTAGGAGTATGGCAAATGGTAAATGGTGTGCATTTACATGCTTTATTGTACCCTTGTGGGGCACCTGCTTTACATTATGCTTCCAGTCGCCCTATTCACACACATTCACACCTGGGGCAGACAGAGAGGGTCAGAGTCCTCTCTGACTACCACCAAACTCACCTCTACAATCACACACATTCATACACCTGTGCTGAGGCACTGGAGGCAAGGTGAGTGAAGTGTCTTTTGGACACAACAACAGTATGAAGCGGGCAGAGCGGGAATCGAACTGAGCTTCTGGCCTTCACACCTGACAATCACCAAAGAAGGAAGATGATTGGTGCTTAGGCCACTGTGTGTGTCATTGTGCAGGAAAATATAAGCCCATTTTTTATGTTTTGTTGCAATTTAGAGATGTTATAAACACTATGTTCTAGTACTTTCCACAAAATATAATAACATTAAAAATTTACATTTTATAATAATATTTATAGAAAATATTTAGCAATACATTTAAAAACCAAGTAGACCATCTGACCAATCATCGACTTGGTTTTGAAAAACATGTAGATACCAAACTAAAGAACTCGAGACTGAGGACTTTCAAAGTAAAAGTGTTGAGTAATCTGTGTAATGTACTTAAACTATGTCAAGCAGGGCTTAAAAATAAAATGACTAATCCACAAAAAGAGGACCTTTAACCACAGATGCTTGAAGGCATGCACAGTACACTCAGCATAAAGTTTACATGACTTGTCCTCTGGCACCTTTCACACAAACAACTCAGCAGAGGCCAGCCTGACCTCTGTCACCACCGCTGTTCTACAAGCTCTATCGACTTTTAGCGCTGCCCTAAACTTCCTTCCAGCGCCTCCAGCCTCAAGCTCCACACCTCAGCATTGTGAAGAGAGGCCAAGTGGGACTCACCAGCTCCCAGTGTTTAGAGTTTAGCTTTATTAAAATACTCAGGTCTTTTTGTTTGGTGGAAGTCTCGAGGCGTTTAAGATAATGAAGACATAGAGACACAGACTGAGCTGGCTCTTCTTTGTTGTGGAATTACTCTCTAATCCTCTGTACAGGAAAATAAAACCCACTGCAAAAGCATTTGTGCCGACATTTCTATAAACTTGCAACGGTTCATTAGTTTCTTTCAGACTGCAAAAGAAAAGTTTATATTTTAGGTTTTTACAGAAAGTCAATTTGCAACAGGGTGATTTTGGTCAGGATTGTTTAAACATGGAAAATGTCACAAAGTACTCTCATGAACATTGTATATATTTAAACATTTTATGCTTGGAAGAAGAAAAAATAATTTTCCCCATTGGTTAATATCCAGTCTATGTAAAAACATGCATTTAAAAACATACTCGTATTATCTTGAAAACAAATTCAAATTCTGTAATCTAGTTGTAAGTTTAGTTAGAAACACTACGCGTTAAGGTAAAAAAATATATATAAAAAATAGCATTGTGTAAAATGTTGTTGTTCCACAAAATCTATTTTAATATTAAATTAATATTATAAAAATATACACACAAATTTAATAACAAATCCTAAATATAACAAATAATATTTATTAAATCATTTAAATGACTAATCAAATAATTGTATTTAAAAATAACTTAAATAATGAAGATGAATTAATAATAATTAAAATAGTAAGAATGACATTTGTTTTTCTAATATTTATAAATGGTTGTGGTTGTCTGTTTTTGTTTGTTTGTTTATGTTTGTTGTATTGTATGGCTTTTTTTTTAAAGGTAAAAGGGGTAGGCATAAGTCTTGACTTCAGCCTACATCCTTTCAAACAACATAAGTTTTTTTTGTTTAAAAAACATAAATCTGTATCTTTTCTATTTTTTTTTTCTTTTTGACTAAATAAGAGCTATTTCAACTTGCCTTTCATAGCTGTTCACATGCTATGAAAGGAGGAGTTACATTTTTCACCACAAAGGGTGAACAAGAAACACCTTTCAAAGCTGGCCTTCACAAAGTCCTGAGTTGGTTGTCCCATTCACAATCTTCAACAGCCTCCTGATATATTTGGAGTTGGATGTGTTCATAAATATGATATATAGAAACCATATTTCTGTCTGTGTTGGTTATCCCTCTGACAAACAGCACTATAAAAACCCTTTTAGGACCCTTTAGGGACATGCTGACCATCAGGAAAAAAAATGACATAAGTGACATGAAACATTTCAGTGTGTGATGCCCAAAGCTGTGTAGACAATCAGCTGATCAAGAGCTTCCACAACCTTCAGTTCTTCTCTCCAACACAGTCCCCCGATCCTACTGACGTTCAAATGGGAAAAGCATATTCTATGCATGACAAATAATAGATTAGGAGGATTAGAGGCAAGGAAACATGAAATAAATTGTATGTTTTGAATTTCCCTGTGACCTAGATTTATGGTCACACAAAGAAACCGAGATAAAGAGTGTTGGTGTCTGTGCAAGACAGCAAGTCAAAGTTTCAGTGTAGCAGGAATCAATTTAAAGAAGATAATTGTTCATTTTCCATGAGACAATAAAAGTCAATGAAAGATTGAGTCTACATTGGTCTACGCAAATGGCACTAATGGGGACAATGATCATCTCCAAATCCAATTAGGCCAACGTTATTCAAACACCTTGCAAGTCTTCAAGTCTGTATATGAGTATAGTTATCCACCAAGCCAATAAAAGGTTGTTGTCCACATTACATCAAGCTAATAAACTCATATTGGTCCCAACGGTAGGTGGTTAAATAGACATATGACAGCTGTCCCTTGGAGCTCAGGCAGGAGGGCTGTAGCTGTGGTGAAGGCGTAGGGATTATCTTGGGATTAGGAACTGTAAGTACAATAACGAAATGGCTTGAGGAGGACACAATTACCCTGCTGTGTTTCAGATAAAGACTGCCACTGAGGGTGTAAAGCCCTGAGTCATTGTTACATTGAGAAATACACTGCAACCTAATGCCCAGATTCAACCCATCATTAAAAATATACCGCAGCTCCAAGGCTTCTATTTCAACGACTATTTTAAGTCATATTTTATTACTTATGGTATTGAGAAGAGCTGTCTGCATTTGTAGTATAGAAATTGCTGAGAAGAAACCCCAAAAAAATACATTTCCTACTGCCTATTTAACCCAGCATACTGAAAAGTCAGCACACCACTTAGAGTGCAATCAGCCCTCTGCCAAAATTATATTAGATCCAGTCTCCCTTCTATGACTCTCATCAACTTAACATTAGGCTGGGATGCTCTGAAAGCATGCACAGTTTAAGGCATTTGCTTGATAAAATATTTTGTGAGGGCTAAGGGAACACCACAAAGTCACATATCATTTTCAGAGGGCATTACAAGTCCAATCAAAATCTATAAAGATGTAAAAGTCTCACAGCCAGGCAACCAATACTTAACCGCTGCGTCATATTGATATATGGCCCAGAGCCCTCCATTCATAATGAATAGGAAAGCTTCTTGGATGACTCATAGTAATAGTTTGTCTAAACTACAGCTGGAGGAGCTATGCATTATTCGTCCAGGAAGAAATTAGAAAATTGATTCATATGCTCGGAATAGAATAGCCTCTGTACCTCAACCTCTTTTTTTCCCCCATCTTTTAATCAATTTTTTCTTCTATCAAGCTTTATATTAGAGAAACATACTGTGAATTAGATTAGAAGTCAGGAAAATCCATTAGTCTTGGCTAACATAAATATTTGAAAATGTTAGAAGGTCAAACAGGAATTATGATATTAGATGTATTCTACACTGTTTCTGAAGCTCAAGGATATATTTAACACATATCTGATTGGAGGTATACTTTAAAGGTGCAGAAATTATTAAAGATTAAAGACTTTAAAAGGATAGCATACTGATTGCCTAAATCACATTTATTTTAAACTTTTTAAAGGGCAGCAACGTTTATCATTAACTGATAATTAGAAAAATTGTACATCAATACATGCAATATTTTGTAGTAATGTAGTTTGAGAAACACTTGTGGCTATTTAAAGAAAAACATGAATACTAACTAACCCCAAATATGATTTTTATTGACACTTTATGAAGAGTATCCCTTTGCAGAACTGCATTTAAAAAACACAAACCATGCTGGATGCAGTAGTGAACACTAGTAGAATGTCTACATAAATAAGGAAAATGTTTTTTTCTGCCTGGATAACTTTAGAAAAAGACATTCCTCGGTGGAATTTGTAGTCATCCAGGTGTGTCAGGAGAGACTGCACTGAATAAAAACAGACAGAGAGCTTAGCCAGACAGGTTAGAAGAGAAAGAGGAGGTGAAAACAAAGGTGGAGGGGTGAGATGAGGCATTGGGTTGACTGGCTAAAATGAACACATGGCTCTGATTGCATGTGTGTCCTAATGTCGCGTACAACACACAACTCACACAAGACTCTACAGGTGGGTCAACACGAAGGGGCATCTCAAACAGGCAGGCAGAAGCTTATCTTAATTCTGAGGCAGAGAAAATCCAAGATCCCATCCACACTGACTCTCTGTAATTGATGCTGACAGGTAATTCAGAGGAGTGCATGGGAGAGCTTACTGCTCCGGGGAGTAGAGCCGGGCCAGTTTGTGTGGCCTTGGTTTCTTTGGTCTGTGCAATCAAAGTGCCCAGCAGCTCTATGCTTCCGGATAAACAGGGCTTTAGTCCAAATAAAACCATTTGAATGAAGAACTAATGAAGACAGATGAGGTATAAAAGTATCAATCAAATATTTAGATAGATTTCTGTGATTTTTTCTCGAAAGGTACTGAATGTTGTTGCTGTCAAAACCATTGTTGGCTGGCATCTCATGAACAAAGCAAGCATTCATAGCAGGTTGACCTAGTACAATATGTCCATTTCTGTATATGGAGCAAACACTGGACCAAATTACTAACAGATATTGTGAAAGTCCACTTTAATCTCTTCCTGTCTCATGAACAAGACAGCCTGCTTACACAGTTTAAGTCAGACTGCGCGCATTATGTTGCACAGATTGTTCATGCTAGCACAAATGTTTTTTTTAGCAGGGGCTTTAGAGTGCTCTTTGAAACTCAACACACAGCTGTCCTGCTCAGGGGGTTGAGGAGCCACTTCAACAATCCATCAATCACAACAATGCTACTTATTTCAGCGTCCTGCTCACACTTTTTTTTTCATCAGACTTTAACTGGCATCATCAATAAGGATAATAAGCATATGACTAATATAGGTCTCTTGTGGCTAACATGTGGGCAGGTGATGACTGACTGATCGCTGAGTCAGACTTTCAGAGCTTTTTTGGTGGTTCCAGTAAGAAAACATTAAAGGGACACTATTAATGTTTAATGGCAGTGATTCTAAAGCAAAAAAATAAATAAAAAACATTATTTTTTTAGCATACCCATAGTCTGTTAGTAGCAAAAAATACTCCTGTAATAGCACTTTAACCTAGAAATTAGACTTGGTTTTATCGACCACAAATATTCCTGGTAACCCTCATGACCTACTGATCACAAGCTTTACAACAACATTCAGTTGGAAACACAGCATCTATTTGAAAGTCTAATTTATTTGAGAGTTGTGCAATTTTATTCTAATAATTGTTTACAGTAAAATACTCTGACAGTGCGTATATATGTTATGTATGTGTGTTCTGCAGCCTACGGATAATATATTCTAGTCACTGTCAACTTCTCCAGAAGACGGGCCACTTTCAGTTTGGTTTTTCTGTCCAGGTCTCTCACTCCAGGCTTTTCAAAAGTCTGAGTCAATAAAAACAATATTGAAAGGTGATTGGTCATCCCACTTGGCCATTTCAAAGTAATGTTGCCGTTTTTGGGCTGCTGAGAAAATCGAGTCTTGAGCCTGAGGACTGAATGGGGGCTGGGGTATGTAGGCTACCAACCCGTTACGTGTAATGGCTCATGGCTATGTAACCAGAGCACATTAAAATAACAAGAGAAGGAGCACAGCCTGCTTCATCAAAGCTGCATCTCTTCAGTTTAGTGAAAGGATTGGTTATGTAATTTCACAAGAGGCTGTTTTTCATTCTTGGCTACTGCCGGTTCACAAAAATAAAATGTAATCAAAAAACACTGACAAAATAAGTGAAGAGATTGTCAGTTGGATGTAAGTGGTGACTGGTTCCAAATGGAATAATTTGAGAGAGACACATTTGGGATATTCACACTGGACAGGAGAATAGTGAATGACATACTTGAGGATATTTTTTATCACTGCACTCATAGTGAGATTAAAGCTACACTGTGTCACTACTTTGAACATTGTCCACATAAAATATTCATGCACCCATACCACAATGTGCCTTTTTCTCATTTTGATCAAACAAGTCTTACATAGAGTGACAATTAATGCAAAAAAAATAAGAACACTCTGAATTATATATATGTCATTGCATTATCTCTTTACAATAATGTTATCAGTGCAATTAAAAATGATATGCTGCAACATTAATGCTTCTAAATATTAACTTTCCTCTATCTTTACTGGTGAAAGTTTCACTGTGGTCACTAATGCAGTCTTAAACCTGGTCTTCTCCATTTCCTGACAGTATTCAGTGTAACCTCTGTGCAGTCGGACTCATACACATTATTTATTTAAATCAGATTAGATTGGCTATACTGCAATACTGAAAGGCCTTATACAAGAAGAAGGATAAAAAGTGAAAGACCTACCATTTTTCCATTAAACCTACACTGACACTGGCACTTAGCAGGCAGCATTTAGCTTTTGCAAATCAGATCAGACAGAAAAGGATACAGTTGGTCAAGCCTGAATCCCTAATAACAGCATGTGAAGACTACAGAACATCCTGGGCACAATGAATTATACTTTTTTAATCATAACTCATATCTCAGAGAACTATTTCTACAAATTAATTGGAAATTCTATCTCTTTTTAGCTGTGATTAATGTAATTTTAATGATTTTCCACTGCGTGTCTATTTAAAAGGCTGTGTTATATATCTCTCAAAAGGTGTTTACTTGGCACTATTGAAGTCTTTTGCTGAAATAAAATAACATATTTTAACAACATAGCCATGCTGAGGTTCTCACTTATTTATACCAAAGAAGTGATTTCAGGCATTAGCCCGTCATCCAAACTAAAAAGCCTTTCAGAAGGAAAAAGTGAGCATTGTGTCATTAACTGTGAGATAACAGATGTAGTGTCTGAAACTTCCCCCCGGAGGAGTGAGTGGAGGCCGGGCACTGCAGAGTCGACAGAGGGACTACGCCTGTGGCAGAGAGGATTGAAGTCGGAGTAGGCACACCCGCAGGGCTAATAGGCACTCTGGCCCACGAGGGAGGCCTGTCCTCAAATAAAACATACCGTACTGTAGAGCCCACTGCAGTTCTCCACAGAGCACTCAAGGATTTTAAAAGGGCCTGAGAGGTTTTTATCTTTTTTAATGGTTCAGCCAGTTATATTTGGAGATTGCACATCACAGTGTTAAAACTATTAACTGAAGCCGAGGCACTTTTCACTGATATTCCCTTAAACACTTTTCATTTTCCCTGGAGGGGGAGCAGATACTGTACTGCACTGTACTTGGCAAAAATCTCATTCCCTCTATATCTGACATCATCTCCTTGTAGTCTTTGCTCACAGAGACTTGTCCTCTGCCGACAGAGAGGACAGCTCGCTCTGATATTTATCACTTCCAGGTCACAAGGTGTCTTCATGTTCGGCATCAAATCAGTGACTAAAGCATCAACTTCCAAGTAAAAAGGAAGGAAAAGGAAGCCACATGCTCTTTGTTGATTGTTTGTGTTTGAGCTGAAGGACATTGAGTTTTATTAAGTCTCATTGATGAAAACTCTCTCCAGTTCGGGTGGGTGCAATATTTTATGAAGTGAGCGCTCTACCCCACCTTTTACTGGCAGGTTATATACTTGATTTGGTACCAGGAGGAGTGATTAAAAAAAAAAAGAACAATATTCTCTTATACATTAGAAGGCATAGTATAGGCATTAAACTTTCATCTTAACTAAAGTATGTCAGATTTCAAGTCTCTCCCTGAACTGAAAGAAAACTGAGAAGAGGCTGATGAAGTAGCTCAGTATGGAGGGACTATATAGATAACAACAGTCTATACAGAATACTTAAAACCACAGAGGAAACCACTCTTTGCTACATGCTCAATAGGAACAGGACAAATTCAGAATTACACAATATTATTAAAGCTTGACTTTAGTTTTATCCAAATATAAACAACTTTTACTCCTATTAGCTCTTCACAAATGAATTGAAGCAAACAAGATTACACTTTTAGAGTCCATATTTCCTGCATGGTAAACTAGAAATTGATTTTGACAGTAACTGGTTGGCACTTGTATTATGTGCCTCAGAAAAATCTAAATCCAGTCAGGTTATTGAAAGCATGTAGATATTGTTTTTCATCTTTGACATGGCTGATAGGCCATGTTGGGAAGTTTCCTGTAAATCTCTCTCACGGTTCTAGAGGTTTTACAATATGAAGAACAGCACTGAAAATATATGGCACTGTTCTGAATATGCAAAATCCCAATGCTGTAAAAATCCAGTGAATATTAGTGCTGCAGAATGCACTAAAAAGGTTTTATGAGCTCCTCCAGCCAGCTGCTTTTTGGGAGACATATACCATTTGAACCTATATAA
Organism: Neodontobutis hainanensis; assembly: GCA_024349245.1. Classification (NCBI taxonomy): domain Eukaryota; kingdom Metazoa; phylum Chordata; class Actinopteri; order Gobiiformes; family Odontobutidae; genus Neodontobutis; species Neodontobutis hainanensis. Next base: position 867,733 of record JALDNG010000086.1, on the reverse strand, counting down.
ACCTCCTTCTTACTACATACTGGGAATGAAACACGAGAATAGATTATATTGAAGCCTTTCACACAGAAGAGAAATGTGCAGGAATTATATATGAAGCTCACATACAAAGCAGAAGAGCAGTTCTTGTTTTGTTTGGACAATAATACACAAAAGGAATCAAATTTCACGTTCACCAATTAAGAGACCCCTGTCGCCAGCGGTTGTGCATAGCTTCATATAAAGTGGTCAAACTAAAGAAGTGGGAAGGAATAATTGGCAGACAGGCTTTACACATAATCTTCATATTTATTTGAGGAATAACACCTCACAGGCCTGGCAATCTGGCACCCCAGATCCTTTCTCTCTCCATGCTCTGGTCTCCCAGTGGGTGATCACCAGGCTGAGCTGATTTGCCCTGAAAGGCAGCACTGTTTAATGAGCAATGGAGGGTGAGAGTGAAGAGAGACTACAGGTGGACGCTCTGCAGCTGTGGATGAGCCTCTCTTTTTAGCCAGCTGTCTTCCTGGATAATAATCATTAAAGAGAAAAAATGTGTTCACATAAGTGTGCAGAAGCATTTTTGTTGTGGTGTATTCACAACATTTTATTCATCTGGCGGTTGTTCAGACACATCAGCTTTCAGCGTGGCACTTTTCCAGGTAAATATTGATATGTTTCCGATTCGCTGCTGCAAGCAGGAAGTCAGCTGCCAAGAAAGGTTCTGCATCCGATCTGAATCATGATCTGTAGTATTTGGTAACAGCACTCTACAAACTTGGCTCTGTGCAATACTGACTTCATTGCTTTGGGCAGAGAAACTTTAGAGATATTTTTTCAGTTGATGTCAGTTGGAGCCATTAAAGCTTTAGTCCTTTGTAACTCCTTATAAAGACAATGTAATCCAACTAAATAACTTTTAAACATTCTGAAAAATAACTTGCTACCTGCTAGAGCTGCACCAATGGCCATTATGTTCTGACCTGCTGGACTCACCATTTCTCTGCCGTCACACAGACTACCAGCCTGATGCAGACACATAGCAGTGACTGTTGGGAAACAGAGACTGAGATCGGATTTCCTTTAAGCTTTGTATTTTTTATGCATTCTGTTATAACAAATTCTTGTGCAACTGGTTTGGGGATTCATTATGTACGCTACCCCTCCACTTTTCCAAATCTAGACTACACATTAATTGGCCACCTAAGGTAAAAAACAATTATGGTATTTTGTCTTACAAGTTCCCTTAGGCCATAAGGTAAAGCACTCACACTAGATCTTGAAGCGACTTGAGTCAAAAAAAAGTGTACAGTGCACTTTAAATAATTAGCCTTACATTAATGACTGCTGGTGTAGTGTCAGTGAACAGTAAGTCACGCACGCAGCAACACTCTCCAGTCTCAGTGTCATGGTACACTGTGGTCCACCAACAGTGTGAACACTGGCACATTTTTTATAAGTAGATGCTGGTATATCAACATCAGTTTCTATGGTGACAAAGACCAATTTCCGTTTCTGTAGATTCTCCCTGATTTGACCCTTTATAGTAAACGGACACATGTGCTTAGGTCACAAAGTTGTGAGCCAAACCCTATACATCATCTTGAAAGAGGAGCTGTTAAGGATGTAAGAATGCATTAGCAATTTTTTTTTTCTGGCAGTTCTTTCCAAGTCAATAGCTCTTCGAAGACATTTTAGTTACTCATTTCCTTGCAAAGTTGACCTATGATCTCCGCAATGTAACGAACAAGGTCTTGTGCAGGTTGTAAAGGATAGATATACCACTTGTGAAATTATCAACGAGTTAGTCTAGCTCTTATTTACAACCCACCTCATTATAGACACTGCTCTCGGGGGTGTTGGTGTCCATAGCGTCTGATCTAATCTACAAGACATTAAAAAAAAACTCTCAAATATAGGGATATAGGGTGTTGTTTGGCCGGTGTCTTTCAGAAAGCAGATTTACAGGAGTTCAATAAGAAAACAGATGCAGGGATTGTTGGGAGATAAAAAGCCTTCTGTTAGGACCGTCACATGGCAAGTCAAGAGGCTTCTGCTTCAGGAAGGGGAAATGATCACTCATAATCACTCAAGCCGCCCTAGACAGCATTATGAATAAGAAATCAGTCTATGTGCCTACAGTTTTTCACTAATACTGTGTCGGATAAGAGCCATTGTGTGAAAAAGCTGCCATATTTGATATTTGAAATACATTTTTTGTTATGAATACATTGTGGAGAGTTCATAATAAAAGCCTGGTGTTTGTCCTTGCATAGTGAGACTTTGCCTGCTTATAATCATAGAAAAGTCATTTTATTGTGACATGTATGCATGTTTAAGTATGAAGTAATACCTTGCAAAGTGGAAAACAAATAGGGCTGTACTCAAAATATAGATACGGAAATATATTGTTATCATGGCATCACCTCAGTGCAGTACACATTTACTCCATAGAGGGCAGCAATGAGTAAACTGCACACAATTCAAATGGTCAAAGATGGCAGAAAGAAGACAGTGGCTCTTTCTACCGCCAAGCACATTAAAGACAAAGCTAAAGCAGAATTTTGGATTTGAAACATCATGCTGACCAGCTGCAGCTAGCAACGTCAACAACAGGTAGTGACAGCTCAAAGAAACTTTTATTTCTTTACAAAAACTTGCCAGGACAGAAGCCAAAGCCATAGTTTAGTTACCACTTAAGGCTAATCTCTAGTTAGAGATGGTTAAACTTAGTTGTTAGTGTGCCTGTGGAGGTTCTCAGTCATCCAGGTCATCTTATAAAAAAGGCTGAAGCAAAAGCATCTGGACTCAGTTTTCAAGGTGAAGACGTTTTGTCTGACGTTTTGTTCTGAGTTCAACTGGTCAGAGAGCTGAGCTGAGCTTGTTAGTCGTTAGTGTTCCTGTTCCATTCAGATGTTGATGTTCTAGAAGAAAACTGTTCTGGTTTAGGTTTCAGAACACTGTTGTAAATAATAGGTAACATGAATCTGTTCAAAATTTAGCATTTTTATCTGTGGTTTATCACAGGCAGCAAAAGTTTCCTGCTACTTAAGGCAATGTTAAAAGTATAAGCTGATTTTATTTATTGTTCAAATAACTGTTATTTCCTTGGTTATATTTGTCACAGGCAGCCCATAAACAGTTGCTGGATGTTGATTACTGAATTATAAGGCGTTCATTATTATTATTATGTTCTGATACTAGGCCATTGCATATATTAGTTTTTTTATTGAGGATAAAAAAAACAACAACAACCATTTAAACGTTGACCCTGAATTTTTTTTTTTTAATGTATACGTATTGTATTGGGATATGTATCGTATTGAGGCCCCTGTATTGTGATACGTATCATATCATGAGGTTTATGACAATATCCAGCCCTAAAAACAAACTAGTCTTACTTTGAAAAAAGAACTGAACAATATCCAGAACACATACCTAAAGAACTCTAAAAAGAACTGAACATTCAGACATTTTAAACAGTGCTTGTCTGATTTTGTGGATGGGGCATCATCAATTGTGAAGCTCTCACAGTCTTTACAGTATGTTATTTCTTTGTCCACTATAGATTTGAGCCAACAGGGAGCAACGTGTTTTCTCAAATCACCCCAGAGGCATTGTGTTCAACAATGGGACTGGGCTTAAGGGATGACCTTCACACAGCACCACCGTGTGATGTAGTGGGTCTGACTGATCATCTGATTGCTTCTTGTCTTTTTCTGAGATGATTGTAAGATGTCTGTTCTGTGGGAGTGGGGACACAAAACCAAAAACAGCCTCACAATCAGTCCTGGACCTCTTCTTGGACTCATCAGGGACTAAGATTATTGAGCTGACTAAGAGAATAAAAAGCTACATTTCATTAATGGTTTATTCCTGTTTTTCTATTTGGTAATTTTACTCTAAGCTGTGTTGTTTTGTTCAGCAATTTGTCAAATTAAGCCCAAGACATTTTAGTTTAGCCTTATGAATATGAATTTACATTTTATGAGCCAAATTTTTTTTGTTAGCTCGCTGCAAATTATGACCTGAAACAGACTAGATGTTTTCACTTCTTAAACCAAAAACAGATTGTATTACAGCTGTACTTTTGCTATACTGTGAATGAATATATTGGTACTTATTTTCCTGACTGAACTGGAAATATCCAGTCTAATATCAAGCCTTCTCGCTGAGGGAATAGAATTACTAACCCTGAGAGCTTGGCCAAAATCATTATAAAAAATATCTCTTTCTGGATGTGAGGCCAATATTTAGCAGCATTTGGAGACAGTGAACATTAAAACTATGCAGATGTGGAGGAATTGCTGATGGCATAACAAATCCTCCTGAACGACTGCTGAATGCATCAGGTCAAAGCACATTGTTTGAAAAGTTTAATAAAAAGAAAGAAGCACAACAACACTGCAAACCAGCACAAACTAGACTTTCATTATGCTGATATAACCTTTGCCACCTTTTGACCTTAGAGAGTTTCCACACCTGGCGATAAAGGGGAAGTTATTTGCTTTTGAATGCACCACATTCACTGAGCATCTGTCATAATTCAGTCACATTTATATTCTATGTGTGTGTGTGTGTGTGTGTGTGTGTGTAGCTTTTTTCATATAGCTGTCAGTTGAATAACTAGAAAGAAAATGTTTAACAATCTTCTAGATGTTCTTATAAAATCTTCATTGCATTACCTCAACAGCACCCCATATAAAAATACATATGTGGCAACCTAAACTCATGAGGCCAAACTGTAAAGCTCACTGACAGCTGACAGTGTGTTAACACCTTGCTGTGCTGTTCATTAAAAGCTTTTAGCACTTCAGCCTTTACTTCCTTCTCAATTATCAGCTTCCATTCATAACCATATGGTAACAGGCTGCATCTTCCCAGTATTTATTAATGCAATCACTGTCACCTCTAACTATTAATCAGTAGCTTGTCAGAATGTAAAAAATGGTAAAGCCTTCAAGGTTGCAGTTTAATAATTAGGACCAAAGGAAATGAGTCATTGCGATGTATAATTGCAAATGCCTGAATCCACATTATCGTAATACTGTATTTAAACTAAATATGGTTTACGATAATTGCTGGTTTTCCGTGACATGTACTCAACAGTGGAGTACAAGGCAGTTATTTTGTGCAGAGCCATAATTACAAAAAATGAGTGAATGTTTAGAAAAACATGCAGAAGGTGGAAAGCGGATGGAAAAACAACCAAAACACTAACAAAAGTCTTTATGTTTTTCACAGAAGAACAGTTTCTTCCCCTCTGCTGTTGGACTAATGTACAACAACTGCCCCCTCCTGAGCCCCTCCTTTCCCCCTCCCCTTTAAAACCCCCTCACACATTATCATAACCCCTGTGACACTACTCAACACTTTTGGACTTTTTCTGCTCTGCATTGCATTTGCACTATTCTGTAAATACATGTTCATGCACCTTACCTGACTTTTAGTGTGAATATTTTTGTAATTATTTGTAAATTGTTAGTAGATCTTACTTTTTAGAACTTATAGTATTTATCTTGGTATCTTTTTAAATATCTTTTGTAACTTTATTCTGTATTTTTGCCCCAACATGCTAATCATAAATTCACTGTATTGTGTAAACTTACATTTATTAATTTAGCAGACACTTTCACCAGTGTTACATTTTAAATTGACACTTCCATTCAAAGTGACTTACATTAAAGGTTCCATTCACCAGGGTTACAGCTGGAACAGCTGGAGAGCAGGAATCGAACCGCCTACCTTCCGATTGAAGGATGATTGCCCTACCACTGAGCACTGCACCCCCTTTTTCACTTTACCTGGCAATAAACTTGATTCTGATTCTAAAAGGGTATGTCATTTATTCCTGCGCTGTAAAGCACTTTAGCACTTTTATGTTATCTTATTTGCACAAGTTGAAGTCCTAGTCTTTTTTTTTTTTTCTTGAAGTTTGTTTTGTCTCGTATTCTGTGTTTTATATGGAGCTGGTTGAATTAATTTGTTTTCCCTTGTGGGACAATAAAGATACTTTGAACTTTGAAGATCAGCACAATGTAGCATTGTGTCTGTTTTCATTGGCAGCTTGAACAAATGGACAAATTTTTTTTTTACTTTATTTAACTGTAGAGTAAAATTGTATTCTAAAGCATTTTACATTTTATATTTTTCCTGTTATTTTATTATCTCCAACTGTCTGCTCCATTAACGTTTTTATTACTGCAATGAAAATTATAATTTTGTACTGCTAAAAGCTACATGCACTTTTCATTGAGTAGGCATTGGAACACGACATGTGACTTTAATTAAAAGGATTTGGTGTTCAAATATATTTGTCAAGGACTGATCACTGTGAAAATGTCTTGTGTATTTGTTTGCAATTAACAAACTCTCTCATTTCAAAGCCTGTCCATGTGAGAACATGAAGAATAGCCCATTTTGTGACCTGCTATGTATGTTTGTGCGTAATGGGCTCTCATGCTCAGGATATTCATCAAGAGGAGCAGGTGCCTGAAGATACACTGTCATGTACCCAGCATCTAATTACTTTCCAGTGAAGATGGCACGGATGAGAGGCAGAAAGAGAGTGAGCATTGCATTCAGTACGCCCTCACTCTGCCATTTTGTGATGCTTGTTTACTAAAGGCTTTCGTTAATCATAAGGCAGCCAGCAGGTGGCTGGGGGAAACTATGCAGAAACGTTCCTGGCAAGTCACAAGTGGATTCATTTTCTGTGGACTCCCTAAATGAATTATAACTGATTCACACCCTCGAGTGGATTCTTACAACTCGGAGTTGATCCCGCAATCTGTCCACGCAACAGCTCACTGCAAATGCCTTTTGCCTGTGCTCTGTGGGGACAAGAAATATGATTGAATATTGTCAATATGACTAATATTTTATCTTATTTAAAAAGAACACACACACTTTTTACATTCTCCTTGTCTCTTCGTTGGGGTCTCTGCGTCAAATTGGCCAAAAATGAGTTTAAATGCATAAGTACTGTGCATACTTATTTATCTGTGACTACCGTACAAGCCCTACGTAAAAGTGCTGTTTCTTCCTCAGAACGCACACTGAATCCAGAAGGAGCCATCGCTGCCACTTTCAATAAAACCTCCCGAGGAAGCTCAAATGCATTCTTTCCTCAGATGAGGCCAGGACACAGCTCTCGAACACAACTTACAGTTAATGACTCGTGAGCTGCTGATTCAAGGTGAAGCTCACTAATAGTGTATTTTGGGAAGAGATATAACCTCAGCGAAAGGTGCAGTACTTCAATAAAATGCACCTAAGGGCACATGCATTTAAAGAAGGGCGAGTCTTTTCTAAAACCCTGGCCTTATCTTTGACTCCCAGCCTTTATTAGCGATTGGAAATCCTCCACAAATTGCTTTGCTTCCTGAATGCTAAGCTACCATCAATAACATCTGCTTTTCATGTTGGCTGTCCCCAGGCACGGCTCCTACAGTGTCATTGATGATGGTGTCCTTCATCTAATAGAGCCCCGCACATTTCTGACCACTGCCTACACTGAATGAATGTGAAATGCTGAGGGATGGGAATCCAGAGCCCTCACAGTGGCCGCTCTGACACATATTTAACATGTCCGCCAGAGTGGTTCCTTCATTAATTTTGAAGGATGTCTCACGTCCATGTTAACTCACGCTGGAACCTGTCTTGGGGGACATGAGAGATCTAACGCAGACGCTTGTTGAAGCATGGAAAGGAGACAAACAAGTGTCCACTACACTCCAACTAAAACCAGGAGGTCACGCTCCTGAGAGGGCATTGTATATCCATATATCCACGTCAGGGGATTATTCAGTTTGAGCTCAAGCAGGATGCTGTATTGTTGTTACTTACAGGGGACTAAATTCTATAAGTTCTATGGTCTCAGATGCTGAGTCATTAAATTACTAAAATGTGAAGCTCCTAAATGTCTGTGTTTTCTGCTTAATAGAACCACATCATGAATATTTCCCGAAGCACTTTGAACTAAAATGTGCGTGGGAAAAAAAGTGTATTAATGAAGGGTTGTTCATTTAAAACCTGGAAAGCACTCGGCTTACAAAACATTAAACAACAGGCCTCTGCTTGACCCAAACACTGCAAATGCACTGAGCTCAAGTCAAAATGGGTTTTCTAGGTAATGTATACACAACAGACATAAAACAAGATTTAGTTATGGCTTAATTTTGGATACATTGTTCTTACAATGTCATAAAAGTACTAATACCCAGTTCTTTTTCACATTTGGCCCATGTGACAAATTTTATATCTTTACAATTCTTCACTTGAAGAGTCATTGCTCCTTTTATAAAGCAGCTGAGCATGTCGCATGGGGCACTTTAGACTAAGGTGGCACAACAGCTCCGGTAAAATACCACACACATACATGCTCACAGTCACGGCGCACAGGAAGGAAGTGTCTGGCGTGTGATTTTTATGCTTGTAAAGAGCCGTGAAAGCCATAAGTGAAACGTACCATGCTGTCGTGCCATATGTTTCACAGCTCTCATCTACCAGCGCTGAATGGTCCCTTTGATTACACTTTACACATTGTTAACTGTGGAAGTCTGAATAAGCAACATAACTGGTGTTAGAAGAGGGGAAAACAGATTTGCTCGCATGATTTCTGTCTCTTTCATATGTCTGAGTTGTTGCTTTTGAATACCTTTTATTGTCCTATGGTCAGCAGAAAGTGGTCGGTGTTTATAAGCCATGTTTTTCATAGTTTTAGTGCACTGAAAGAAAAGAAAACTGTGAAGGCCACTGTCATTTCTAAAGTGATTTGTTTTATGTCCTATATTGTAAGAAAGGGCTTTAATGGCATTATGTCATTGTTGGATTGTGCGTTGTTGTTTTTCTTACCATTGTTGGTATGTGCTAGTGCTGCAATAAAAAGAAAAAGAAAAAAAGCATTGGTAGTGATGACAATGATGTGGCAAAAATGAAAACTATAATTAATAATAGCAGGAGGAATACTATTTGTTTGGTGAATGTGAATTGTTGTGTTGTGATCTGTTTCTGTTTTGTTTTGTTGTATATAGTTTTCTGATTTAAATGTTTAAAAGGGTAGGCAAAAAAAAGTCATAACTTCCGCCTACACTCTTTTGTTCAATGTAAGCTTTGTTTAAATGAAAATATTGCATTCTTTCTCTCTTTTTTTTTTTTTCACTCAACCCTCAAAAAACTCAACTAGAGCTCAAATACACTATTTAAAGCGATGGTGTAAACCCAAACAAAACCCCAGTGAGAGCTTAGATAAACCAGAAAAACAAAAAATGGGGAAAAAAAGCTTCACCTTCATATGTTCACGTTTAGAGTTTGTCTCACAGCGGTGCCTACACTTCATCCTCGCTGATGATTCAATTGCACTACAAAATATTCAGCTCTATAATCTTACCCAGATCAGAAAATGGCTTTATCATCCTAATTCTGTAACAAAGCCTTGAAGGGTGCTTCAATTGAAACCTGCCACGCCATAGAGCTGTAGAAAACTGTAATATGTGCTGCCATTTCCATTTAGAAAGGTTGGTCATATTCTCAAAAATACGTTGTCCCTTCAGGGTATTCGTCTCCTTCTCTCTCTCAAACAGCAATTTATGGGACAGGACAGCCTCGTTGTTTCCACTCGTCGCCGTCATGAGAAGCTGTAATTCTGTCTCAGTATCCCCGGCACGATCTCTCCCCATCTCTTCCCTTCTACAAAGAACCATGCTAAGGCAACTCGCATACAAAACAGCTGACTCAATCATCCAGCTGCATAATCAAGATAAGGAAGACGGGGGACGAGGGGGAAGAGATGTGAGGGCTAATGTGAACGACGGATTCAGCAGCAGCAGTGATGTGTTTTTTTTTTGAGGGGGGAAACGGTTAAAAGCGTTAAAAGTTGGGAAACTCATTGATTGTCATTGGTAACAGGGTAAAAGCTGGTCATGTGTGGTTTAACAAGGGCAGGCATCAGAGTGAATACACGGAGAGCGCTTTCATGACACGATTGTTAAGATCTGGCCCTTGCTGAAAAGTCCCCATGGCATTGGCACATTACACAACATAAATAAGAAAGGCTATACACCATAAGACTGTATATCAGTATTAAACACAAGTCTAGAATGTTAAGCATTAATCTCAAACGGCCCCAACTGCTCGGCTGCACCAAGTCATAAGCCCCACCTTCCGTTTTATCCCATGAAACTAAAACTTCAACTGAAAAACGAACAATATTAACATTTTTATAGTGCCGTTTTATCGCTGAGAGAAAACCAATAAGACTGTCATGAGACATTTTGAGGCTCTAAATAAAAAAATCAGTTTTTGGCTCCAAATGGTATCATGTCTGGAAATGCCATACGACTCTATTATACTGCAGCTCAATGCAAAGCAATTAAGCTTCTTGTTTCTTGACTTGTGTTGTTCCTATATGGCAGCAGATGTGGCAGTTTTGCATTTGAAAACCCTTGAGGTGGGCTGTTATTCTATAAGGATATAAACCTCTATTATGTTTCCATGACAGCTCAAATCCTGCAGAAAACATTTAATTTAAATCCTCAACGTTAACAGCTAGAGAGTCTTTTCTGTGTGAAAACTTCAAAGACATGGATCAACATTTCAATGCCTTGTGTTGACCAACTAAAAATCAAGGCAAAACTCATCCATATTATCTTTCCTGCTATGTAAATAAATTAACATGTCTGTAAGGCTGTAGCATGGTTTCCCAGACAGATGGCACAGACGCAAAACAAAATCCTCAGCTAATCTGACAGAGACCGCACAAGTCTACTGTAAGTAAATACAACACTGGGCCGGTTCAAGCAATATGCTGCAACTTTACTGAAGAGCCTTAAATTGTTAGAAAGCCCGGAAAATAGTATCAGTCAAGAATAAAGGGTTAAATCCTGTGTGTGTGTGTGTGTGTGTGTGTGTGTGTGTGTGTGTGTGTGTGTGTGTGTGTGTGTGTGTGTGTGTGTGTGTGTGTGTGTGTGTGTGTGTGTAGCACTTCCAAACTGGTTTTAAAGCAAGAACTGCTTAGATACTGGTGTGAAAAACAGAGAGTGACCGGTTCCATCTGAAAATCTGAGGTTTTGTTTGTTGGAGCGAGCCCGAGGAGCTGTCCGTGGTGCTGAAACGATTTCTCGAGTGTCGAGTCTGTTTTTCTGTGGAGGATTACTGTTGCAAAGAGGCGAGGAAAAAAAAGTAGCTGCTACTTTCTCTTGAGCTATGTCAGTTTGCCAGAGTCAGTGCCGATATACGGTGCTGAGTATAATAATAAACTTAGTGTGTCCCAGGAAAGAGGTAACATGTTCTTAAAGCTAACTGGATTTCAAAGCGCTGTGTCTGTAGATTTATGTCTATGAGCGTGACTGTCTACTTTATACAGTGACAAACCTAATGCCAACATTGTCAGTCATATATTCTGGGGTTAAAATCAGTCGGTTCATGTAAATAAGCAGATAAAAGTACTGCGTTGCATGTAAACTCTGCGCTAATAAAGTCTAAAAGCCACAGTGGAGGAGCTTACCTGCTCGTCGATCGCGCAGCCAAAGCCTCTCCTCCAGATACAAGCTGCAGCTCGCTGTATGTCACCACGGCTGTGTTACATGTTCAAATATGTTACGAAGTCAGTCTTCAAGAGGAAAATGTTGATAGAAAAGCATCCAGTTATTAGTTTGAAGAGGGGCGAGAATCAGCAGCTAACTGCGTCAAGAGGCGGTCTCGCAGATCCATTTAGCGCTGAGTGATTTAACTGAGCTGCTCACACACACAGCACGCCTTTATGTACGGAGCCCTGCTTCGGTTTCTCTACTACAGCTAGAGCTGGCACCGGCGTTGAAGCGCGCTCAAAAAGGAGGCGGGTAAAGGAACAGATAGAGATAGCTATCGCTGCGTAAAAAGTACACACCGTGTTGATCCCCCAGTCTCGCCCAGGCAAGGATTAAATCTCATAATAAGATTGTTTGTCACCGCGAGGCTATAAATGGCGACCGTAGGCTAACTTCCTCTTCTCACGTGAATGTAAAAAAAAAATAACGCGCCGTTTCTAAAGTTGAAGTTTTGAAAGTGTCCCTCTGTCACTTCACGGGGGCTTAAGAAAAACTTTAGTGGCTATGGGCTGTTGCTTTTGAGCCGCTCGATTTCACAGTGGTGTTAGGGAGGGTTTCATTTAGTGGTGCATGGGAGGCAGTTTTGTTTTTTTTTTCTTTTGGCTGGGGCAGCAGGGGGGCGCCTTAGTAAGTCAGTTTATCAGGCTTTATGGATAACTCAGAATGTCATGTACCATTTTAATTCTTGGTTTAGCTGAAGTTTAGTTCTGTCATGGGTTAGTTAAGCACTGTTCTTAGTGCTCACTTAATTCTGGGTTAGTCCTGGTTTAGTCCTGGTTGTTTTGTTTTTTTTTTCTTCCAAATTGAGCCCTCATTTATCTTAGTATTTTATTGTTCTTGTCTTTTCCACTTTGTTTATTTTCATATTTATTCATATAGCTAAATCCTAGTATGCAATATTCTTCATAGGTTCAGTCCCCGTTCAGTCCTTTTTAATTTTTGGTTTAGTCATATTTTAGCCAATTGTTTTTGACGCAGTGTAAAGCCTTATAATTATTTTTAACCAAGTTCACTTTAAGTCTATTGTGCTATTTCTGTGGTTTTAAGTCCATGACCGTACACATGCACAGGCATATGTTGCTGGCTGTAGCCTGCTGTGAAAGGAAGCCAGAGCAGACTAAAGGGGGAGGAGCCTACAAGCTCTTGACCATTCTTCACTGATGGAAGAGGTCAAGCCTGTGTTCCTGTGATGGCTAATCAATACGTATCAATAATAAATTATTGACTACAAGAACACAGCCGAATACAAATTCACTTGATTGATGTGCACTCGGGCCATGTGGCACACAAAAGGGGTTGATGTCTGCTTGAGTTTGTAGATTCCTTTCGAGATGCTTCACTTGGGTTTATTTCACAGAAATAAATCGAGATGACTAAGGCTGAGGCAAATAAAGAGACAAACAGAGGATGTATGACATTTCCAGTGTACATAAAGCTGCGCACAAATCTGCTAAGTGCCTCAAGGGTTAAAGCCAGAATGTCTGTCCCTGTGTAAATGCAGTCCCAGATTTAATTTATGGAGAGTGCCGCCTGATGTCCTCTGTAATGACGTAGTCTGGGGGATGACCCCAGCAAGTCTTCAAGCAGCAGCCAGCCTGCAGATGCTCCTCTACAAGAGAGAGCCCTGCAAAGACTTGGCACCATTGCTGCTATGTCTTGTCTCATTGCTGCAGTCTCATAGCTGTGAAATGTAGACATGGGCCTGGTCCAGAAAGCTACAGCATTGCAGTAGTGTGACACTCACACACTCAGGAATATCGCTATGAGCCCTAGGTGAGTCTGAGAAGTGACCCTATACCAAGCTGTAGCCCCCGAGCCTTCTCCTGCCACTGCTCCACCCTGAAAAGGAAATAAAAGTTTAAAGATGTCAGGACCTGTGTGGGCTGTAGTAATAAAAGGAATAGTTCACAGCCAAAGTTCATATTGTTGTTTTTTAAGAAAGTCTACACGAAATCTCACAAATGTCACACAATTTTACATCTATTTAACAGCAGTTTTCCTTTTTTTTAAAATGTATTGTGAGGACCCAACACAGGGGCAGATGTGGTGGAGCTTGATAGGTTCTCAAAATAACTATCGTCAAATAAAATTCCATAGGGGCATGATTGCTTTTGTGTCACTTTCTTATGTTTCTCTTCATGTGTGATGCTTTATAATGTAGTCATAGGCAACAGAGTGCTGCCAAAAAGGAATAAATAAAAAATTATATTGCATTGTTTACAGGGTGAGTAACCCGGGTCTTTAAATATTTCTCTTAGGGCTGGATGCCATAACCTCAAACCAATCAAATGAACTAAATGAACATTCTCTCTCTCTTTCGTTTCTCTTTGTTCTGGCTATTTTTATATCGTAAATATTAAAGCTTGTTTAGAGAGTAGATTCGATTTAATTAAATTTAATTACACCACTAGCTTTTCATATCTTGAGCATGCCTTGTTTTGTATTGAGAGTCTTGATGTAAATCGTGGGAAAGTCTTCCAAATGAATAGATTATAATGTCACTAAATGAAGTCTGGGCAGTCCCGTAGAAGAAAAGAAGGCAGATACTAGGTGGAATGTATTATTCAAATCCTTCATTTACTGGCTAAGCCAATTTGGTGCTGAGGCAAGTAACAGGGTTGGCTATAATTCAGGGGAAGAGGCGGTGGCTGCTGCTGCTTGATATAATGGAATATAGGCTGTCAGTGAAGGGCAGCAGACCCATCTTAGTGGCTAAGCAGTGGGATGGACATCTACAGCTGCTTCATCAATGATAATGTTATGTGGAAGAAACAACAAGCTGCACTTTTAAATGCTTGTTGACATTTAACAGCTCTGTGTACATGCAAGAGAATTCAGAATATAGACATAGGTTTGCACTTTGAAAATGCATCACCACAAAATGACTAATCAGAGCACATTCTAGGTTACATTCCCACTTCAAAAAAAAAAAATCAAAACACATTATTGTAATATTGTTGATAGCTATAACTATCTCTAAAATGGCCTGACTGATATGTTGGCAAAGTAAAAGGTTTGATGATAGTGTCGAAGCGGCAAGCATTTTGCTGCATTCACGAATCACAATATGAATGTACAGCGCTACAATAGTCACATGGAAGGCCTCTGCGTTTGAGCTAATGGCTTCATTTAAATGTTCGAGAGAGAAATGGCAAGCTGCAAATGAAAGTAATTTTAATAAAGTCTAATGTGAACCGAGTGCTATCAGTACAACCTGTGCTGCTCAAACATAAGATTACAATGATCACGTGTGCCATTTGAATTTGCATTAATGCTCAGAGGAGGAGAGAAGTGTGAAGGCTCTAGCATGACGAGAATGGCTTTAAAGGAGTGCCAAACTTAAAAAGAAAAAGTGAAAAAACATGTGCAGTATAGTCCAAGCGACAGCCGTTACAGTTCTTTTCAAGTATCCTTTGATTTTCCTAAAGTTTAGATTTACACACGGAAAGATGTTTTTTAGGCTTTACCCATCGACATATTCTGGGGTTTAACTAAATATCAGTCACCCATTGACTAAGACAAGGAGTCCAATTTGTGATGTTATCCTCTTATCAGTGGCTCTGCAGGGGCAGTGAAATGCTGCTTAAGCTGACATATTACCCTGGGTGAGGTTTATTGTCTTCCTGCTTTGCCTGCGTCGAAGCTCATCATTCGACAGTCAAGGTGTCAGACATGCCTCATAATTTCACAGAACGCTCCGAGAAATTAGCACAAGTATCTTGCTTGCTGTGTAATTTACTGCAGATGATGTATCCTCTTTGCACTCCCCCTTCTTTCAGTTAGCTGTAAAGATATGTAATGGCTACTGGGAGACAGACAGCTCACGGTGCAGAGCGGAGCGTGGGCAAACTCTCGACAAGGAGGGTCAGGGCCCCATGGTGGCTGCCGCAGCGTGACCGTTGGGATAAACACACCACCTACACTAAAAGCCTTACAAAAGAGACACAGCTTTTCCAGTAGTGGTGACATGAAGCTGGTACACTGTTTTTGCACAATGAACAAGATTTATTTATGTTTGAGGGTGGAAGAAAGAATACTCGATGTGGGCACTTTCAGCTCTCCCAGATGAGATACTTTGGTCTGCGCAGGATGTCCCCCCCTGCCCTCAGCCTGGGGGATGGAGTCTGAGCCAGCACAGCTCATATTGATACACTTACGGTGAAAGCACACAGGGGTTATTTTGACAGAGGATGCAAGACATATATAATTAAAATTGGCTAAGTGCCTGTAGCCGGCTCTGGTCATTTTTCTACTATGTCTTTATCCATTACCCCGGAGGTAAAATAGGAAACAGCTATGCCTATATTTTACGCATAGCATCAAGGAAAATTGCAGTACATGCATGATTCAGAGGCTTGCCAAGCTTAATTTATTCATTTTGACCAGAAATATGAGCAGACTGATATAAAGTTGTGTGACAAATTGATTGAATTTTAAAATCATGACAATTTGACGTTGCATTCAAAGGAAACTGCTTGCATTGCATATCCTTCCTCATCAGGTTGATGCTAAAGTTTGCTTACAGCGGCCTCATTACAGCTCTAACAATGGAGAACATATTCTTGGATTGCTATGCAGTGCCATAATGATATTATAAACAAGAACGGCAGCACAGGATGTAGAATAAACTTAACAATACCTTTTTTTTTTTGAATAATTCAAATTTGGAGAGTGCTCAGAATGCAGAGTAATGCCTGACTAGGGCCTTTTATTAACAAGCTTGGTTGCATTCCTCTGAAACGATGAGCTCCTCTGTCTCAATGCCATCCTCTATATAGTCAGCAAACCTCTCACCTGTCTGCACTCACACTGGCAGCCGATTCATGGCCCAGAGGGGTAAAAATAACTACTTAATTATTCATCTTGCGGAACTGATGCCATCTTTCATCATCGGAAATGTCTTGAAAAACCTCTCAACGAGACAGTACAGATATACAGTATACCTGTATAAATGTGTCAGAGGGGGAAAACAGCCATGAGAAATGTGCTGCCTGCTTAGGTTCTGTTGTAGGTGTAATTATGTAGATAATATAGAGACAAATGTGGCTAATACAAGCTGATACTGAATTGGCATAAAAGTACTGCTGACTTCACATTAGCACTTATAGTTTACAATTTATTCAGCACATATTCAGCCATAGAGCATCTGTAGTGAGTCAGCAATCAGCATTTAGTTTAGTTAAAGAACACAAGAGAAAGTGCACCATGAATAATCATTTTACATTACATACTTCTGAGCACTTATACACGAGGACAATGTGTCTTTTACAGCAGTGCTCAGTCAGGAGGACAACTATTTGCCACATGTCTTATTAGATCATATCTACTACAGTCTTATAACTGGTGTTAAAGAAGTTAGTTGTAATTCAGAGTCCTGCTGATTTGATGCTTTATGTAAATACCACACAGTCTCATGAAACAATTTTATATGGTCTGGGTAAAATGTAAAATTATTAATTGCTGCCTTCTTAGGAGTGATAAAAGAATGTGGTAAGTACATATCCAATGATGCCAATGACCATGAAGGAGCAATAAAACATATATTACCATGATATGTTTTTGAGCTTTAAGTTTCCAGGAAGACCACGGTTTTTTGTTTACAAATATAAAATCTATCTTAAAAGCTGTATTTATGAGTATTGACCTTTCTTTTGGCTGTCCATGATTTTACAAAACGTAATTATTCAGACCAACAAGCCAAACCATAAAGGTTATGTCTGAGTGCATTGTGAAGCAATATAATTCTTCAACACGACACACTTCTTTTTCCATTCACAACATCTGAGTCATGACATGGAATATAAAATGATGGAGGGTCAAGGGCCAAGGCAGTGGACTGGGGCACACATGTGCAGTATATCAGCGTTAGAATTACACTCAGCATAGCTTCTCTTGCCACTGCTCGTCTTGTGTTTGTGTCTGCAGGCAGTTAGCAACCAGGCGCCCACCAGTCTGCATCTGTCTGACTGTAGCCGTGGAGCTGGGGCCTTCCAGTGCCCTATCCATAAGAGAGCTGAGCCCAGCAGGCTGCCCACACAGATATGCCGTGCATACTGACAAAAGGACATCCGCCTACACAGCGTTGTCGAAATGATTCCCTCGCTCACGTAACGATGGAGAAAGCCCAGCAGATTGTGGAGTGTGTGATCAGTGGAGGTTGGAAAGTATTGAGGGACTCACTTGCCTCAGTTCCTGTAAAACTTTTCATTACAGCACAGTTCAGTTGTTTGAATACAAAGACAGGTCAGGGGTTGTGAGCTGAGCTGTGATTTCTGACAGATGGTGCAGAAAAGGGATTGTTTTGATAAAGTCCGGCTCAAAAGGGCTTCATTTTATTGAACGTCACTGTATCTTTCAAGGTGAACCGAGGGCAAGTGAAGTGCACTCTTCCACAGCTGGCATATGTTCAGCTTTTATTGCAGGTGGTGTTATGGAAGCTATAAAGCACGACACACACACGCGCACACACCCACACACATACACATACACACACACACATACACACACACACACACACACACATACACACACACACACACACACACACACACACAAAAAAACACACACATACACACACACACACACACATACACATTATGCTTGACACTGCACATGTTTATTATATCCCTGTAACTCCCATTAGCTTGATGGTTGTTTTTGCAAAAACAGAGTATATTTTGAAAATAATATACAATGGCAATGGTTTGCAAAAATATTCAACTTTACTCCAGT
Source organism: Neodontobutis hainanensis (assembly GCA_024349245.1). Classification (NCBI taxonomy): domain Eukaryota; kingdom Metazoa; phylum Chordata; class Actinopteri; order Gobiiformes; family Odontobutidae; genus Neodontobutis; species Neodontobutis hainanensis. The sequence continues at coordinate 849,437 of JALDNG010000086.1, read as the reverse complement.
GCCATCTTTGATTTAAAAGTAAACTACTTGGCCTAGCATCCAGAGTGTGGCACACTGGTTTTGATTGAAAGTGCAGAAAGTAAGAAAAAGCACAGCAAGAACCAATCTATTTTGGTGCTTTGTAAATTCATAACTGTTATAATGGCTAGTTTTTTTTTTTTTTTTTTTTTTTTTGGAGAAGTGTTTTTTTCAGCAGTCTCTGTTCACCCATTTTAAAACTCTTTCATTTGAAGAAACGTAATGGTTTCAGGTTGGCAGAGCTCTTGAATTTAAATAACCTTCAAAAACCTTATTTCATGAACTGGTGACTCTTGTTAAAGCAGTTTGCCTCATCCAAACTTTCTGTAGCTTTATCTTTCCTCATCAAATTAAACCAGTCAACAGAAAATAATCAAAATCTAACATTGTTTTTGCCTATTGAAAAAAAAGCACCTAATGATGATTTGAGGTGGCCTTTCACACAATTTCAAACAACAGTGAGACTGGGCTGATAAGGAACCTGCCCTGTATTGTTTCTCATTTATTTTGGGATACTTTAATATACTGATGGCTACGTTTACAAATTGCTTTATGAGTGGTCTCTATGAAAAAGTCAGGATAGAAATAACCAGCCTTATTATGAATAAAATACACATATTTAATTTTTAGGCATGTGCGTGGTGCATAGGCTAGTCTTGCCATGTCTCTTGTGGGGTTTTGTGAAGTGAAGTAATGCAGCCACAAATTGCTAATTGTCGTCTGTCCAGTTTGGCCTGAGTCACACAAACAGCGAACTGCCAAGAAAGCAGTGCAGAGCTTTGAATAGTTCCAGCTAGTGATCTGTGACATTAGCATGAGCCACCCTTAAAGAGCAGAGAGGTTATGGGAAATAGTTTGGCACTGCAGCCACATAACAGGGCCACTATGAATGAGGTCCTGGTGCACACGGATTTAAATATAAGCGCTGATGAGTTCATACATCCACTCCTGCTCAAGTATGTAGTGTACCTATATTACATTCAGTGTATGTTTGACAGTATCATGAAGTACTGATAACACCTGTTTAAGCCTGGTTTATTTTATGAGATATTTAAGAGAGTAGCTGTGTGGAGGGAGCTAATACAGTAATACTTCAAACACAGCTTCTATGAGGTCTGAACAGTGGATACGAACAAGCTCCTGTGTTGCTATTAAACTTTTATTAAAATCCCAGTGAAGCACTCTCTGGCCTCATATAAAATTTTAAATGCTTCTTCCTGTCTTGTACATCACGTTATTTGTTCCAAGCAGAACAGGCGTAACACCTGAACATTGCCTTCGGAAACATCTGTGCACAGCCCATAATACTGGTGCTCCCGAACTTTATTTTGATTAGGATTGTGACGAGCAGAGATAATCATGAAGTGAGAGGCACGCTCAGAGGAAAACTCTTTCAATCGAGTGACTGCATCACTTGGGGGTCCCTCACAAGAGACTGTACCGGAGCCAAAGGAAGATAAATCAGCAGGTTCTTCTGAAAGGCTTAATGTCTAGGACTCAATAAAGCAGCTAGGTTTGGAAAAGCAACATTTCCCAATAATCACTGTACATTTAAAACATGGCTCTAGCATGTGGCACCATTCAGAGTCCCAGGAAGGGAAATGAATGTATCCCATTGCTCCATTTCTAAGTTGTCAATGTGCAAATCAGCTATCAGCAGATGGTTCTGCCACAACGGAGCAGTAAATAAAAATTTTCTGCATCAACTAGTGACATATGAGACTTAAACCTGCAATGATTTTATATTCAAACATTGTAAATTACTTTTGTCTTGTAGTTATTTTAGTTTCACTTTTGCAATATTATTTTACTCCAGTATTCTCAAGGACCTACATAAATTTTTCTGATCAAAAATGATAAATGTTGTGTACTGTATGTTTAAAAAGAAAATAAAACAGTTGACATCTTGTCCTGGTTCTGTTAGACATGGTCATTTGTGAACTGGAGTTTGGCGCTCGAAAGAAAATTTTGTATTAAGTCCTAAGATTATAACAATTTTGTAGCAACATTACTAAACTTTATACCTCAAAATATGTGCCCTCCAAGTAATTTGTGGACAATGTCCCCACTCGCAGAGTCAGCGTCTGGTCAGCAGCTGAGAAAGTGAAGGGAAGTTGAGGGAAGCAGCCCAGAGACATTTATTATATTAATTATTTGGTCTTTTCTCTGTTCTTGTTAGTCTTTTAAATAGTCTATTGTAAAGTGAGATGTTTTTTTCATAAACAACCCCCTTTTTGTTGCGAGTAACCTTCAGCAGATACTTAACACACAAAATTTACAAATGACAAATTACAGGGTCAAACACCCTGGAAGACATCTGTCCCTAAAGCTGTACTGTATCACTCCTCACAGTCTTTGTCCAATTATTTTTATGCTAGATTCCTACAAGTTATTTTTCATGCTTTACTTTTTTGTGAAGGTTCTCAGTCATCCAGGTCATCATGACGAAAAGGTTAAAGCCAAGGCATCTGGACTAGGTTATCAAGGTGAAGACGTTTTGTCTCTTATACCAAGAAACTTTTTCAATTCTGGTAACAGGTAAGAAAGCTGAGCTTTTTAATGCCACAAAGCAAAAGACAAAAATCTTACATATGCCTGTATCTACACTAAAAACATGTTATTTTAAAACAATTATAATTTATTTATACATACATAAATTATCGAGCTATACAGTTAGCAACATTTGTGTTCACCTGTCTCCCATATGCAATAACCCCAGAGTCACGCAAACAGACGCAGCATGCAGGAAGGACCGCTGAGAACAGCTCCTGCCTTGTTTCCGGCCTGCAGCTCTCATGTGTGGGGTGTACAGCATATGGACTCAGCTGAAAAGCCCACTGGCTCCTCCTGCAAAGACAACATAAAGTGGTGTGTATGCAACCAAATCTTCCACCATCTTTTCAAGCCTGACATTAAAGCATCTTTGAGTAATTTCACTGGAACATGACCTAATTTCCCTGCATTAAACCTCGTCTGGCATTTTGAATTCCATTGTTCTTTGTCTGACCTAACTGAGATGTCATTCGAACCATGTCTGGTATTGATTTGTTTGCCACAAAGACTGTTTGTTTTGAGCCCTTAGTTAAAATGTATATATTTCACATGACCCTGTGGCCCAGCCACACAGACAGATACCACTGGAGCGGGACAGATACAATCACAGTCATCCTTCTTTGTATGTCGAGGGTTCCAGAGCAACCGAGTGATTAAAATGATTCAGACTCAGAACCTCCCTGGTTCTGGCGGATGGTTGGTCACCCAAAGCTAACACCTGTATGTGAGAAAGCCACGGGACTCTGGATGGGATGTGTGTTCATATGATGCTTCACTCAAGTCAAGGGCAAACACAGGGAACAATAAAAACAAACAATGGAGTCTAAAACTTATTCAAGGTACTTATCCAAGTGATTGTTACTTTACTTTTGGTGATTGGGATTTACTTTGTGTGACTTTCTGGGAACCTTGGCCCCCAAAAGTAAATTAAAAAAGCACACCCCCAAAAGCACAAGAGAGTGAAGAAGACCAGGACATGAACGCTCTGATTAGGAATGTGTGATTGTGAGACCCCTCCCCACTCTGCGAGATGGATGTTTTAGACCATGAATCCCTGACGCCATTATCTTGTATTGTTGTTCTCTGGGCGGGACAGGACGAGCCACAAACCTGTTCTACAATACATTAATAGAGAGGATAAAACCTGTTCTCCAGCCAGATGTATGAGGCGATAACGCTGACAATAGTGATGGAGCTGACATAGCTGTTGGTGCACCATCTTCCTCCTGAAGGTTAAAGTAGAGTATCTTTTATTTTATTACAAACATACTATATTCAAGTTAATTCCAAAGAAATTATAGCTCATGGTCCTACAGTTACAGTTTCACAGTGGCATCTCTGTTGTCATTTTTAGAGGAAAAGATTTATGTTTAAATGAGTCTTATGTAAGACTGTTATTCTGCTCAGCTAAAGAGTTATAATGTTTACTGTGCAAGGTTCAGTACATAAGAACAAATGGGGAGATATTTAAACAGCATGTACTGGTCTGCACAATAACACTAGCGTATTCATTATTATGCAAATGACCACTGTCTCTTTAGGGGCTCCATGATTTCAATTTCCTTATTCCTTTTCTTTTTTGTGCAACAGTCCAACAATGAATTACATTTCAAAAGCCAAAAATGAACATTTCAACAGATGCCTTTAAGTGTTCTGATAGACAATGCCAATCTAAAAAGAATAACAAAAAAAAACTAATTAAAAGATTACAAACTAAGCTGAATATTTGACATTTCATATTTCAAGAGTGTATTTATTACACAGTGTTACTCACAGGTATAAATTTGATATGAGTGAATTTGCTAAATAAGAGTTTGCAGTCCAAGCAAAAGGCACACAGTGTGAAGAAATTCAAACAAAGTAAAAAATTGCACAGACACTTTTATCATGGCTGCATTCTTACATGCAAACCCAATTTCATCTGTGAATAATGGCTGATACAAATCACCACTATTAGCTGCATATGTGTGTAAATGCCAAGACAATTATCCCAAACAGATTGTTGGCCAGCCGTATTGTAACCATGTCTGTTTGTATTCTTTCCAGCTCTTTCTTCTTTTTTTTTCTTTTTTAAATTATGGGGTTGGGACGTATAAAATTTCAGAAAATACTGCTCAAGCCTGTCCCTTTAAAATATAACCCAGTTGTAAAGTACATTTAGGGCTATACACCCAGGGTTCACCTATTTCAATCTAAAGTGCAATGTCTGAACTGGGGCTGGGTTCACCTTCACTTCAAAATTACTCTACAGTGATTTATGACTTCCACAGTATGGCCCACTACGATCTACGTGACCCAGCTCGGAGACATTAAACATGTCTACTCAAGGTCTACATATCCTACCCAGCATGCACTGTTGTGAATTTAAATCTTGTAAATGCAACTCTTCCTTGCATGAGATGTTATCAGCATGCCTCCTTCTTTTCAATAACATGTCAATAAAGTAAAAGTGGGTTTTGTCTCTTAAGCAGTACTGTGACTGACATGTCTTTAAGCCTGAGAAGTTACTAAAGTCTTAAATAACCTCAAACAACTACAAAAATACAAGGGTAACTCGGATGAAGAGCATTTTTGTGAAAATGCCAAAACTATTTTTGTTTGCTGTAGGCACAGTGGGCACCGCTGTCGCAGGAACATCATGACAGTGACATGTTTGGCAGTTTAGTTTGTGTGACTGGGATCACATGCTGAGCTAGAAATGGATTTAGTAATGGCAAAAAGGACTCTTTTGAGACAGGTAACATTATAAGTGGAAGGAAAATTGTTTGCCTGACAAATGCATAGTATACCCTTCATTACAGGAAACAACTGCAATAATAACTGAGTGTATGCAAGTGTACTGTATATGCAAATTATTTCTATTTCAGGACCAGAAGGAGACAGAAATAGAAGCATGTAGCCACATACGCTGTGAAAATTAATCCCATTATGGGCTGTGAATTCACAGTGTTGTCTTTTAACCTGCATCAGTGTCAAATTCAAAATAAAATTATATTTTAGAAAACAAAAAATTGTCGACAGTTTAAGTTGTTTTTGCTGTTGAAGAAAATAATCTTTTAATGAAGTCTTAATGCAATTAATCTAATCTCATGAAAATGAGAGGGGATAACTGGGCTATTTACAGTCTAATGACATTTTCTGAAATGAATGTGTATAGAAATCTTACTTCATTATCAAAGCTACCCATAGATACCGTTGCCGAAAAACAATCAGAATTGCTAACAGAGTTCACTCTGACTGCTTTATTTATGCAAATTCTCCTTATTATTCACATTTAATGTGAACCCAGTCCCAGCGACACATGCATATTCAGACAATACTGATTTAATATAGTTTTGTATGGTAGCCACCATTTCCTGGGCCTTTATCTTCCTGTGACAACAGATGGGACCATTGTGGGGGGAGTTTACATGTCCTCCCCGACCCCATGCTTAGATGTTTTTTTTCCGTGTACTCCGGTTTCCACCACCAACATCAGAAACATACTGGGCGCCCCTTGGTGAAATACAGGGTTAATAACTTTTACATAATGCTGCATGTAACAGACTTGAGCCAAAGAGAGGTGACTCAAAAAATTACAAAAGCTTGTAAAAAGCCTAAGCTTTATTTTAGTACAACTCAAAAAACATTTGATTTTCCCAAAGCAATCCAGCTGTCATTCAGGCCAAAACTAGGAGGTTTCTACCTCAGCAACTGACCAATGGCGACTGTCTCTGAGAAATAAAAAACCTATTAACCTTTAATATTGCACAGTGCTCACATATGGGCGAGAGTCCCAAAAATCATTAATAAATCGCACTGGAGTGGCAGATCTAAGAGCCTGCTGATATATGCAAGTGCAAAGAAACGGACTTCATCTGCATACAATCAAACTGTGCAGCGAGCCATTAAGCACCGAGACAAAGTGGAAGAGTTTTGAAGAGTCCACATTGTCTTGACCAACAAGGAGAAGAAATTCATCTGTCAGTGCATCCTGAGCTGGCTGTTGGTGGAAACCGCCTGCGATAGGAGGTAGGTTCAAACCGGATCACTACGTGGGGGCACTGGGCTGTAGCTATGCAGTCAGGAGACAGAGCATCAGTGCAAACACACAGAGAGTTGGTGAGGGTTTTCTGTGTCAAGAGAAGACAGATAATTTTCCCATAAAAGAAATACAGACTCATTATTTTGATGAGAAACAGCTGGTGTGCTGCCAATTAGTCACTGAATTTACATTATTAGTGAAATTTGCTGCTGGCCGCGATGTTTCTTTCATTCGTGTGTGTTTGAAGAGAGAGAGAGCTCTGACAGAAAATTGGCTCCAGAGACCGGCTCCATGTCCACTCTGAAACTATAGAGAGACTGGCAAAAGTTTGGAACCACAAAATATTGAGTATGCAGAAAAAAACAACAACACCAGCCTTTGAGAGCTGGCAAATCAACAGAGCAGATGGAGTGAAAAATATGGACGTGATTGCATTCTTCAAAGGCACAGGTCTGCGTTATATCCCGTTTTTAACTCAATAAATCATAAAAGTTAGTTGCACAGATGGCATTTTCATTCAGAATACATCAGAAATCTCTATGCATACTTTAGATCAATGTTGACACATATGAACTGAACTCCTGAAAGTTGGTTTGCTAATAATGACATGGTTGTCAGTCGGAAAGGTTAAATTAAAATGAGACCTTCTAACCTTTTCGACACAAGGATCTTTCCAGAGCTGGTTTGATATTCATGAGAAGTTTTCACTCTGGGGAGGTCATCGAGGTGGTAGGGCTGTTGAATAGGAAGGCATTTGAAATGACAATTTTATCAAGCCGAAAACACATTTATGTCATTTCAATTTATCATTATGATAAACTTTGCTCAATTACTATTCACAGTGTGTGACAAAGCGATAAGCATATTCTTTCACCGGGTTTCATGAGTCAAAATAAGCTTTCATCATCAGAGATTTAGTCACCTCAAATAAACACTCAGTGGAACACTTTTGTTAGTCATCGCTGTCCTTGGGAAGTGCGTGACCTTCTCGTCGCAACAAGGGCTCCAATCTGAACAAGCATTGTCCCGCTGGCTAAATTTGTGGCTAAAGTTGGTTGGAGTTTAGTCTCAGAACAACTCCCCTACTAGTGTCAGTTTTACAAAAGGTGCATGTTTATAACCCCAAATACAGTACTAATAGACAACAAATACCATTTAATTGCATACACTAAATCCCTTAATGCACAATAATTTTTTTCTTCTGTACAAATATCACTGAAGTGGAATAAAGTGAAGAACAATAGGTTTCACTGTTTATGCTTTGAAGATGAATTGGTGATAGGTTTTCTTGATTGTCTAATTGACTATTGCCATGTTAACAAATTACCCACTTAGTCTTCCACTGAATGTTTTACAATCAAGCTAAGATTACTAAAACTAAGGCCCGGAGGCCACATGCTGTTCGTTTGGCTGTTGAACTTCAATATTCTGCAGTAATCTGATTTAACTATATGACATGCTCCAAACTGTAAATACCTTTCCTATCTTCTCAGTGGTTTTCAGTGGTTTGAGAATAAACTTTGAAGAGTGGATCTAAACCTGAGGAGGTAGGAGCTGTGACTGTGGTGTTAAAAACACAGTGTTTATTGCACATATTGGTTGGCCTACAGTTCAAACGTTTAACTATATGGCAAAAGAAATGTGTTTTTATTGAGTATAAGTGAGTTCACCCGGCCCTACATCATTTGATTGTTTGTTTGTTTTTTTCTTCAAACGACACATATTTAATGCTTCTTGAGGTCACAAATAATTGCAAAAAATTGTGACTGGAACCTTTGCGAAGTTTCCTCACAGTTAGACCCACATTATCCTTCCAGCGCCAGTCCACCAGTTAGTAAACAACTAATCTAACACAATGGATCTAAATTACTAGTAAAGAAACTATTAAAAAATGATTAATAGTCTTCACCTAAAAACAAATTGGCCAGTAGAACAGACATTATTTGAACCTCCCCGTGTTGTTGTAATTGTTGTCATTTTTGAGACAGACCTCCTGTGAACAAAACTGTGTTGATGCATTGTTCATATTTATCTCTTACACATCAATTTTTTAATTTTTCATCTCTAGAAGCAGGGAAAACTAAACCTCAGATTCCCATTTGTGTCATGAGCTCATAAAATGAGAACTTCCCAATAAAAAACGAAATTATTTTAACCCTTAGGCTGTGCTGCTGTCTGCTTGGGCTAAAAGGGGCGTCATGATGGAGTGATTCAAGTTTGTTATGAGCCAAAGTGTGGCATTTATCTTTCAAAACATTCAGTGTAAATATGCAAACATGTTTTTATTGAGTTATTTCTTCAATGAGTGGGTGAAAATTACCAGAAGATGGTGTCATGGATCAAAATGACTCTCACTTTTTGTCTTGCTACAGGCATTTAGATGGTGTCAGTGTTTCATTTGCCCCTCATGGTTACAAATTGAAGATTTTCCCTCTAGTTCTTGTGTGTCTCTAATAAAATTGTGACATCTGCCAAAAAAAACAACAAACACACATTTAACATGTGCTTCCAGTACAGGCTGCAGTGAATTCTATGGTTTCTCATTTTTATTGGTGGTTAATTGGATTTCCACCGTCCCTAGCCACAGCATTTACGGAAACTATATTTAATTTGGATTGCCTTATTGGTCCCAGTGTCTCAATGCACACAACATTGCCCGAATATTGTCCGTCTTAATGGGTAGTAATGACATTTATGTTGCCAGCATAAGCAATTACAGGTGAAAAATGTTACCCTATTTAGCCGCTGGTAAACAAGACTTTTCAGATTAAAGGGTTATAAACCAATGTGGTGTCCTTAAGGAAATAAAAGCCAGGCAAACCATGAGATCTCATTCATGTAGCGTGTCACACACTATTCTGCGGCTGTAACACTCGCTCATGGTGCAATCTGCCCTGGTCTTGCACTTTCTTGTCGCACTGACCTCTTCACTTCTTTCATTCTATGTTTCCTGCCTGGTCTGAATGTGCAGATAAACCCAGAGTGTGGGTCCAGATCACCATCTCACTGCCTTTGCTTCAGTGATAAAAACCTCTCTTTTAACTTTGAAGCAGATTTTCACTTGTGCCTGTGCAATTATTTAATCTGTTTATTAAACAATACAATCTTAGGTTTTAGTTGTGTTTAAAATTTCCTTTGAGAGATTAGCATGTGGTTTTTGACATTGTTCCATTTTTAATCTTTATTTTAACACTGAATTATTATGTAATATAAACCAAGCTTGACACTAAACTCTGAATTACAATTTGCTCAGATATTCTGCAAACTAACGTCAAGATATAATAAGTCCATTTTGATCATTTTAATATTCAATTATTAAGAGTCTGTTGGTATCTAGTCTTAGATAGGTGGCTTAAAAATGTACAATAGTTTTATGTACATGATTATTAGTCTCCAAATATCTCAAAAGCCATTATAATAGCACAAAAATCAACAAAGAAAAATTATTATGTCTATCTTTAATGTGCCACATGAGCCCTGAAATCAGAGTTTTCAAAGGTCGCAGTTTCCCCAACATCACAGACTTTCATCAGCCCACTTTCTTCACACCCACACACTGTATTTTACATGAAGGGGCCACACTTCTGCATGTTTTCAATTCGGGTGGAAACCTTTACATTGCATTTTATGTGGACCTGAAAATAAAATCACATATTCTCACCGACATGTTGCTTTGAGATTAGAGGCGGCCTTAAGCTTTTCTAATGCTTTAATTAAAACACTTGTGTGCCCTTTCTCTGTTGACGAATGCATTCGGTGGTCATCAAAAGAGGTGCATACATAACCAGATTCTTGGAAATACTCAATAATGAAGGAATAAATGAACACCTTATTTGACGATTCAGAAGAGCGGAAAGGTTCAGATGAATACAAAAGGAAGAAACACAGTGGACAGTTTGCTGAGGCCAAGGTTTACTCTTGTCATTACCAGTGCTCTGCATAATACCATAATAAAATTATATTAAATAAAGTACATGAAGCGAACATGTCTTTGTTTTGAGATATGATAATATAATTTCTGGTGCAGCTACACAGATGGTGTAATTATGGACCCCAAGCACTACTGTACATATTATTTATTAGGATAATTTATAATGAACAGAAAGAAAAAAAAAAACTGAATCGGGCAAAGAGGAGGTCACAGCCGCCCGGGGGATGAATCTGTCATGGCAAGTCTGAGTATATGGACAAAATCTGAAGGCTACATCTCTTTGTGACTAATTAACTGTGAAGTATTATTTATTTATTTATTTGCATTTGATCTATGGTAATTCATGTTTGTCAAGATGTAAGTGAAATGTCACATAACATCTTCTTCAGCTGTAGAATATATCCATTTACTAGTTCTATTTAATAAACAACATAGCGCAAAAGAAGAATTTCCGCAAAGTTGACATATATACAGCACCTTTGGGTCCTTGAGTCTGTAACTTTTAAATTACTCACTGTACATCAGCTGCCGACACTGGATGAATAGAATACCAGTTGTGCCCTGTGCCAGGATACACTGCCAGAAACTGTATCCCTAGTCTAAAAACACTTAATATACAAAGAAGATTGAATTGTCTCATGTCTCAAAAAGGGTTAGCATTTATCAGCTTTTTTTTTTTTTTACTTACTTATCATTATTTTCTTAATAAACTGAGGACTACAGTTTTAATGAATCCTTTCTCACACTTAGGAACATTCAAACTATCCACAACAAACTACATTTCAACAGCAGTGACACAAGAATTAATGCTGAGTGTAGGCTCTCAAAGTAATAAACTAATTGTTGTTAATGACTCGTATTTGCGAGTACACCGAGGGTGAGATATTTTAGCCAAAGTGAACAACACTTTAAATGATTACTCAACTAAATGCACCATATGTCTCTAAGTGGAACTCATCAGTGATTAGGAAATAATGGCAACGTTGCGTAGATGCAGATGTGCAGTGACGTGAATGTAGCAAACCAAATAAAGTGCTTTTCCACTTTTACCTCTTCTCCTCACCTTTTCAAAGCAAAAATAATTGTTGCGCTTTTTGTAAAGTACTCAAATGGAATCAAGAGAACGCTGTCATTATGCCACGAGTCTCTGCCTCAGCCCACACAGTCTACACTTGACTGTGCATAAACAAAATAGAAATGCATGGTATGTAGCCACGTACAAAACCCACCTCCGTGACATCATTTAGTTGCCCTTTTCTAGTCACAGAGAGTTCATTTAGAAGCAGCCAATTAAAAAAGCCCACTTGTGTGAACTGCTTTTCTCTTGTTTTTTTTTTGTTTTTTTTCATTGATAGAATGGATATGTTGACAATTTAATGTGCCTCCAGTAATTCTCTTAAATTGTCTTTTTGGAACAAAGCCCAATGAAACTCACTAATGTCGGAACTACATTAAAACTGGGCTTTAACCCTTGGACACCATTAAAGCTTATGCAATAACTAATCATTCTGAGTGCTTAAGACATATTGGGATGCTTCTAGACCTAAAATAACCTGCCGATGTGCTGCCGATGTGCTGCAATGCAATGAAGTGTATCTAGTTTTAACACTATACTGGACCATTTTGTAACAGATATAATATATTAGAGCCATATTTCCATGGCAAAGCCCTGTTATATCTAAAACAGTCTAATAAAGAATGACAGTGTGCATTCAATGAAATATGATTAAAAGAACCACCATTGAAGATTTTAGGCAATCTTGAGTTACATGTGATTGAATGTCAGGGACATACAAGAAAGGTGAGTGAACCAAAAAACGACTTGGGAGATTGAAGACAGGTGAAAATCCTTTTTATTTACACCATGTTGAGGCACCAGTGTGCAGTGCCGGACAGTATAAAGAACACACAGAACAGAAAAAGCCCTGCAAAGTCATTCTCAAGCACAACATGCAGAGTATTAACAACTTTCATGGCCATTGACAGAGAGTCAGATATTTCTTACATGCAGTGAATTGAATATTAAACTCTGTTGAAAAAGTTGCTCTTATTACATTCACACACACAGTTCGACCCAAACCCCATCCAAACTTTATCCCATCAGAAGAGCTGGATGAATGGAGATTTTGTTCAAAGATCTTTCAATATTGACTGTCGATTTATGAATTTTAAGCACACAGCACTTTGAGCAGCGCAGCACGTTTAAAGTTCGTGAACTGAAATGAATCAGATTTGATTTTAATGGGTGTTTTAATTAGATGCTCTACCACTCCCTGAGAGAGAAATAGACAACTGAGGATAACATTTCTGTGTGAATTTGTGTGTAAGTTAGAAGTGTGGCTTTTGTTTAGTTGTTAAATGATTTAAAAAGGGGCCCACTGCTAATATCTCACAAACTGTTAGACGCCACTTTAATATGTCTTGCATTAAAAGCCAAGAACATCAGCACCGTGACAGTAGCAGCCCTACTTAGTATGATAGAAGCATGTGACGCAGATAGCATCACTTGAACCACATGAAACAACGGCAAATAGGCTCTTCCATATTCATTATACGTAAATGCAAGGCTATTCTTAGCATGTCATTGTTTTTAAAATGTAGGCCTTGGTAAAAAAAATAAACCGGACACTCGTTGCTAGAAACACAGATTTAGATCCTTTTCACGACTGTTTCCTTGTGAACACTTTTCTGATTTCCCTTGAGACATTGTAGAGATTTGAGATGAAATGCTGCACGGAGAAAAGAGAAGAGCGAGAGGTCGGGTTGGATGACAACTGCGCAGACTTTGCCCACGCATGTCTGATATCTTGAAATATAAAGAGTACTTTCAAGTCCAAAACCATAGCAACACTTCGGCTCCATCTTACCTGTTCTACCCACTTATGACTCAGTCCCTCTAATCCACATCAGTAATCCTCACTGTGATGTTAATGTGAAAACACCCCATAAAACCTCTTAATGTTGTAGAGGGTGCAGACAAAAGGGGTGTTGCTATTTTATTCCGACTAAGGGATTAGACACCCTTACTAAAAGGGTAGTGTATGTGGTTCAAAAATATAAACACTACTTATTTAATGTAACTATGTAACTTCTACCTCAAAATATGGAGCTTTGACAATAAAAATAATATAGCATTCAATTCATTTTTGTGGTTTCTAATTAAGACAGTGCTAGGTTTGACAGATACGCTACGGAGTGATGGGGCACTCCAATCTTGTGAGAACACATAATATAATGTGGCCAGTGTTAGTGAATATTTTAGCTCAAGTTCTGTAAATATCCATCACATAAGCACAAATTTAACATCACAACTTAAATATATGAGATGTAACACAGCAAATGGTCAACACCCGCATGAGCACTGAGTTTATATTTACCTCTGAGTGACAGGGCATGCTACAATCTTTGGAGAATATATAACTATATACAAAAATAAATTCCACACATTTACTTTAACTAGAAACATTCAAGATTAGTGCAGTTGTAGACAAAGTCTTTCAGTGGGTAACTAAAACGTTACCTAGTGTTGCAAAACATAAAATACTTTAGAATATGTGTTTAATATAATGTGATTTTGCAGCAGTATAATCATAATCAGAGTCCTTTAGTGTGCACATCCTTAATCTTATTGTGGCTTTAAAGTGGCACTTTGCAGGTTAGGCAGTTTCTTCGCTGTTTTCATATGTATTTTTCTCTTTGCTTTGATGTAATGTTAAAAAACACTGCTGTAAAAAGTCACTGGTCACTTTTCCTGTTTGACCATGAACAACAGTTTTCTCTGCTTTAGCTTCTTTAGCTTCTTTAGCTTCTGCCACGATGAATGTCTGAGACTGACTGTGGTGAGTGTTTATGTGTGTAGTGTTGTTAAGTATTTTGTTTCTTGTGAGACCCGAGACTCTCGTGAGACATTTTTTTCCAAGGTACGGCATGTCGCGGGCCATATTTTGCAGGGCTGGTTTTTCTTAAGCCTCTCTCATGGAACCCCTAAAAGGTCCATGAGCAAGGGTGCCGCCATACGATGATATACCGCCGTCCACCAGAGGGCAGGCTCCAAAAGCGGAAATATAGAGAGAAATCCAATGGCGACTTTAAAAGTGTAAACATGATGTTTACAGCCTGGTACAAAAGATGCCTCTGGTCTCTAGAGCTAAGTTTTAACTACATGTCTGACGAGGGTGAATTTTTGATTAATACGTCCATTTATACAATCTGAAAACGATTGCTTTACTATGCAGTAAAAGCGGAAAATCACGGATGTAACCGCCGTTTTATTGCCCTGTGGTAATGACAATCAGTGAATAGGGGACCAATGGTCGCAAGTTGTCCATAGTATATACTGTCATTGGTTTTTCCACTAAGACCCATGTTAACCCATCAAAATGACTCCAAAGCTGTTAGGTTAAGGTATAAAACCTGCATAGTGTCTCTTTAACTTCAGTGTATGACTCAAGCCAACTAGTGATATTCTACATATATCAAAGTATATTTTCTATACTCTAATGTTGAACAAAATGTTATTATATAATAATAGGATGGGTAGGAGCATTATTGTGGACATAATATTCCACTTCTACACGTCGCAGGTTGAAGGTTACGATGACAGATAAAAGAAGATAAACAGACAAAAGGTTCCCTAATGTGTTTGGTTATGCGTGACTTGAGCCTTGATAAACTCAGTGCAAACAGATGTTATCTGTGCAGACATAGCAATGGTTATGCATTCCCATGATGAAATAAAAACAATAATAATTATGTGGGGCTGCTTGTTGATCTCCCTTGTGGCTATGCTAACTCCTGTAGCTTCAGGCATGGATTATTCATAATCATTGGTCTATCATTAGAAATGGCTAATTAATAGTTGAATAGGTTTTGAGTTTTGAGGCTTTCAGACAGACCAGAGGTAACACATTTTCGGGGCCCCTCAAAAGAGACATTTAATGAGCAATATTCACAACTAATGCACTGTAACAGAACTGCTAAACACTTTGTTTATTGCAGTGGGACTTGTCAACCCTCCTGTCAAGTGTATGAGGGCAATAATAAACAAAGCAAAACTTTTGTTTTAAATGTATTTTCATAATATCTGCTTTATTAAAGTAACAAAAACGTGTCAAGTTCGAACATGTTTTAAGTGCTTCTTCTTACCTGGCAAAGGTTATACGATGAATCACTTGAGATGACATTTATGAATTATAGTTGGACTAATATAGGCCATATAAAGATACATGTTGCCATAGCTTTCCCTACCACTTTGTGTCCATGGTTTCCTGTGGGTTCACTCATACTCGTGTCTTACTATAGCAACACAACTGGATAACAGTGCAATGAATCTCAACAGAGCTGTTATGCCAACCATAAGTGTTTAATATTAGCTCCACAGTAGATGATGTATTTTAACAATAAACAACACTCTATAAGTCACTATGGCATATATTAGTGTCACAACATATACATAAAAATATACTGTAAAATTGAGGTGTAGTTTTTGTTTTTACTAGCTTCATATAATAAATGTGTTTTAACAGGTCCCACAACTCATTGGCAGGACTTATGGCACAGGCAATAACAGTCTTTTTCAGACAATGCCTGTCCTGAAATATGTGCTAACAATGACAGAGCAGACCACCCAACCTCCCTAAACAAACTGGTCAAACCTCTTCCAAATACAAAAAAGGAATGAGACCAGTGTGCCTTGGGGTGGTCTATTAAGGCCCATGTTTGACATGCATGGTTTCAAGTTTTATCTTCCTGCAGTGTGGGGAGGTCCCCTCACACAAAACCAGCCCTCTTTCCATTTTATCTGTTTAATGGTTTGAGGGCTATTGGTTAAAATTGCTTTCTCTTTGGAAAATAGCTGGCTACAATTATTGCCCAAAGTGGAGTCTTAACCCATTCTCTTTAAGTTTATTTCACACAGTGCGACAGTCTTCATTTGAATAATTTAATAACAAAAATCCCTTTCAGTAGAGAGTAAATTAGTTTGTGAGATGGATACTACCAAGGGGCAGATAAGAACAGTGCAAGTCAAACACAATGTTCTTGTTCAGTGAGCACATTAAACTGCCTGATTTTTGCTCGGTATGCCTGACAAGCCTCGGACACAGGGCACACTCAAAAAGAGAGCCTTGAACATTTTCAGCTTTGCTCTGAGTCTTTTGAAAACTGATTGTAAATCAAAGCAAACACCACAGAGACCTACAGAGGTGCATACCTCCCTAACCTCATCAGCCAAACGCCTCACTCACAGAGCGCTGTATTGATGCTCTGACGCCTCAGTGACGGATGGCAGCCGCTGCACTCCCACTCCAAATTACACCGTGGTGTTAATTTAACAAATTAAATATTAGGCTGAGTAGCACAAAATCAAAAGATCCTTGAGGTCAACTCAAAGGGAAGTTAGAGCTTTAAATGTAACTTACAGTATAGCTGTGCTTAATGAAGTTGTTGGGACCATATTTTATTATAAAATAGAATACATTTTGTCTACTGGGGTGGACTAAATAGCACCAGACACCCAAAAAAATCTGTTTAGTCTTCTATTAATCTTGTATTCACTGAGAACTTTAAATCTTATGAACTAATCTGAGATCACATAGCTTCAAATGAAAATGTAAAGCTGTGTAAAGATGTCAGAAGTTTATGGAGCCTGAAGAAATTACCATATTTTAAAAACAAAAAAGAGATCAAGAAGTGAGGCACTGACGGAAATACCACTTCCTAAAATGTCAGTGGAGGTCTTGCTAATCGAACCAAATACTATTAGTTACTATTCCCTTGCATGAAGTAATGTAGCAAGTAATCAGCCTACAATTTGACTAAAGACTTTGTTTAATAGAACAATGAGCAATTAAAGAACTTTCTAAAAGTGTTCAAATTATCAGCACAAAACAATGAAGCATCCACTGATGGATGCGTTAAAGTCAAACGCTCTGATATAAGTCTGCCTCTAGTCCATACATTACACTATGGCACAATGGGTAACATATTGTTGTAAAAAAAAAAGTAATGGGTTGAAGAAGCAATTTACCATTGTTCCATTTTTTTCCGCATGACCTTTTCTGTACGTGCATGCAATGTATCTGTGGGCTTTCTGCTGCTCTAAATAATGCCAAGGCGCATCAGAGACGTGCCAGTGTTACCTGGGCTCAGTTCTCACCAAATGCCAGCCAGTCATCAAACAGAGGCGCCCAAAGTGATGAATGAATTTAAGGTGGCCCGCCTACAATGACATTGGTGTGTCAGTGTAAAAAATGAGGCCTATTATGTGTTGTGAAAAACAATACCCAAATGGTCTCATCATGAATAGCAGGTGCATGTCTTCAATAGTGCTACGGAGAACAATGATGGTGGGCAAAATGTAACAGGTTGAATAAATGCAGGTGTTTTTGAATTAGCATGAATGTCACATATGAAAGAATTCCTATTTATTTAGCTTTTCCCTCAATCTGCGGGCCCTGACACCATCCTCAGTGTGAAGTCATGTCACTGGTGATAAATCATGCAAAATGACATGCAACAGCAGTGAAAAAAAGGCAAGCAGCTCCCCAAAAAGCTGCAAAGACAAAAATGAAAGATGCATTGAGAGCTTGTGTGTACATTAAGCATTTAATTTCCCCAGTGCAGCCCAAAATATGTTCTCAGTGTTCTCCACCTTTAAGAATACGAGATGAGGACCTGCAGTGACCGAGACATTATGAACCTGCTCCTACTGCTCTCTTTTGAGACCACATCTGTGATTAAAAGGTTTCTTTGTCTGCTGACAAAACCATTCCGGCTCTCTCGTTGAACACAGTGACAGGCGACACAACTCCCTGATACGAGCTTCCACCCTGGCAGCAATACAGATAGACTCCTGCAAAATGGAGTGCTGCAGTGTGGGTGGAAAAAAAAAAAAAGAAGACTAAAAACACCATTCTTTATGAAGGTTTGGAGCATTTATTACCATGAACTTGTGCATTGAGTTAAATGTACAGATTCCTCTGCAATACATCATACATGTCAAAGTGCATGTTATGTATCTTGGCTTATATAGAATAGGACTATAGAATAGAAAGCTTTATTGTCATTGTGAGTGGTGCCGCATCAGCTCTAAAACTAAACATAAAACAATACTGAAAGTGTATAATCTTGAGTTATTGCACATGAAAATATTTATTTTGCATTAGCTGACCAAGGCAAGTGCTTGGTCATGTCTTGGTCATATCTTTTGTCCTTGATATTAGTTCATTTACAACCTTCAGCAGTTAGAGTTTTGAGCTCCTTGTCCCATCAACCATTCAAACATACAGTATACCTTCAGCTCACATTCATGCATTATTGAGAACACAGATGTGCCAGATGCATATTATGTATGTCTTTATTAAACATAAATACCACTCTGTCACCAAGGTGAATGTTGATGTCTAGAGAATCTTGTGGAAAATGGGATGGGTTTTATGATTTCACTAAAATAAAGCACCAAATATCATTTTCGAATATCAGTGAAAAGTGTTTTCTCATTTTCTGCATTCTCGTTTTCCGCCTCTTTGGGGATTTCGAAATGTCTCAGCAGTTCAATCAGAGAACAGCTCATTAAAAATGGAGCCACCTTCGTTGTGCTCCGTAGTCAGCTACTGCTTTTGGATTCACTTGATGTTTGAGGAAAAATTTGCACAAATAGTCTATCAGGCAAAATTTTAATGCACTGGAATAGATAGTGTAACCGTTAAACAATGCTTTGGAAGAATTAAACTGCAGTTTTAATTTACATTAGACAGAAGAAAATATAGATTTTATTTGTATATGTGTAGGGACTTTGCACATGGAAAATGATTGTAAATGTATTTCCTGCTCTGTTAATGGCTGTGAATCTCTCGGTTTAAATATTCTCATTGCGGTCGTACAGTGACGATTCCTTTCTAAAAGATCAAACCAAACCGCATTTCACCTGGATAACAACTGCAAACTTTGAACAAACTGTCACATAGCCTATACAGCTGCTGTATTTACATGACCGTACACCCACCTTGGATTCAAAGGCATCATTTTATGGCTGCTCCCTTGAGGGCTGTTGGATAGGAAGTGAGGAGAAGCAACCACTTTAGTCGGAGGAGCGAGGGAAGAAGTGGCTGAAGAAAGAACGTAAATAACTCTTGTAATAAACAAGCCGTGACAGATTGGTTTAGCACAGTATATAACTGTGTACAGAAAGCACAGAACGTGTGAAACATTAAAAAAAACGACAGTTAAAAGGATGCTATATTTTTAATTAAAGATTGTAAATGGACTTATTGTGTTGTTCTGTTGTTAATCTATATTGTCAAATACTTTTAAACATGAGTACATAAAAAAGTACACAAGCCTCAGTTCTGTATAAAAACACAAACAGCAAGCGTGACGTTGTATCTATATATTCTCAGATACATCAGACGTGACGTAGTATCCATTTTTATTCTTCTGATGGCCTTGGGTGTCCCAGTATCAGTGGACGTTAAAGATGTGGGGGGAATCCTATGTGGGACTACTCAGCGTCAGAATAGAAAACTAATGGATGCCATCTAAGTCCAGTTCTTGAGACATCAAGGGAAAAAATAACTTCCAGAGTAATACCATTTCTGAAAATACACAGGATGTTCTTTTCATACTTACCCCTCAGTTGTCTTTCATAATGCATAAAGTGTGTTTTATTTTTACCACAAGTGTAATACTACAGCTTGGATTTGACCTCCTCCAAATCAAACTAAATATGCTTTTTGAAAAAGTTATTATTTTACATTAACAATGCTTGTGGAGATCGGTCTAGATTCTATGTGGCCAACACGTCCAGCACACATTTCAGGGAATGGGAAAGGCAGCCTAGTTGCCACTTCACCTCGGCTCCCTGGAAACTGATGTCTTGTCAGCTGATTCCTGTACAAAAAGAAAAATGTGTCTTTAAAAAGAAAGAAACAAATATGCACTTGCTGAAAGAGTGAAAAAATGAAAGGAAAAAGAAAAACACTAAGCTTGGAGCTGCTGTAAAAGCTGCCAACCAACAGGTTCCATGGTATCTGAAAAAAAAAACACTTCATGATTGCTTTAAGAAATCTATTGCAGCACATCATGCTGCTGAATGTCAATATTAATTGTTAGGAATATTTAATTCCTCAGCCAGACGGCAATAAATGCCTCGTGGTCGTTCTGATCTAATGAGGTGCTACATCACTGACCCGGCAGATAATCAGTGGGAAAAATATACCAAGTTATTTGAATTAATCAGGTGATACATTTGTGTGCAATTTTAAACAATACTAAAGGGCTTGCCTCTTATGTTTCATTTACATGCACATGTCGCCAGGCCGTTGAAACAGATTACTCTTAATGAACTCATCAACCACGTTGCTCAAATTATTTAGACAGTGTCAGAGAAAGCCATCAATATATTCGGACTATTCTTGACATAAATCCTGCATAGTATTATGCTGTCATAATTGTCCCAGTATGGTGCATAGGCTGCACTGCAAACACGTAAGGACTTAGAAAAACAAAGTTAAGCCTAATGAAGGTTGTAAGCAATCATGAACAGTAACAAATACAAGACGGAAGAGCAAATCCTTTGGTCCTCTTGAGATGGAGGCAATTTGTGCTAATTAAATGAAAATATTGATAAACACAAAGGTCTCGCTGACCTGTTAAATATGACAATAAATTGCAGTTCTGGAGGCAGACAAACAAGGGTGTTTCAAAAAACAAGGACGGCAAGCTCCAGCATCCACAGCAGACCTGCATACTGAGGGATGTGGAGGTGCTCAGGGGCTAGCGCTTATATAACAACCCACAACCAAAGGATGGCATTTTGTTGTCAACATGATGGAAATATTAATAGCATGCAGTGTTCCCACCTTCACATAGCTCTGAGGAGATCTGCATAGTTTGTCCTGCTTTTTATCATTCAACAAAACCTCTAAAGGAACATCTATTTAATCCTAATAAGAAAATGGTGCTGAAAAATTAACAGCATGGGTGTTCTTTACACTTGGTTACATCTTTGTCATGGCTCCTTTTGCAACTTCAGATAAGCTTACACACAGTTGGCCTCTACTTTTGACTTTTACTTTGTATAAAACAATGCTAAAGCAGAAGAAAAACATTTTGTCTGTTGAGACTTTAAAGTGTTATCAAGACTTATTGGTGTATTTACTCACTTTAACTGGTCGCAGCCTGTATTTTCCAACCTAGTGGTTATACTCCTGTGGCTACACTGAAGTGTCAAATGTCAGGGTAAAGTCACTTTTAAGCTCTATCAGTAATGCAGCACAGCACTCTAGTGGCCACCAGAGTAATTATTGGCTCAGTGCGTGTTTGAGAGAGAAAGAAATATCATGCCAATACCAGGAAGACAGTGGCCACAGTTTATACTGTATACAGCTTCACAGTTAAAATTACTTAAGGAGAGGTAAAATTCATAGTGACCTTTGATTTATTGCTCAAATTAAAATACATATCTCCTCTTGCTATTACCCACCCCTTAGCCACCAGATGAGAAGCATTTTTGACAAAGATGATGGTGTAAAAGAGGGTGGTATTTCTCTATCAGATAAAGCCATATACTTTATAAATTCAGTTTGTATCAAAGAGGCTTGATGGGGCAAAACCATGCTGCGAATTTAAATGCAAAGGTTTTGGAGTTGTTCAGACACTGTTTCATGAAATACTTCATCTGAGATGGCATTTTGGCACACAGCGCCTGTTTGAGACAGACAGTGGGAAAAAATGGTTGACTAGTCACACAGAAAGCGAAATAGAAAGGTTTTGTAAAATAAAGCACCCCTAAGCACCACCAGCTCTTTTCAATGTGTCAGAATCAAACAAGTTTTTATTTCTAGGAAAAATATATATATATTGGGACACCTTTGTGTTTTTATTGGCCAAAGAAACATGAAACAACGCCTTTTAAAGAAACATCTTTGAAAACATGACAGGAAAAAGTTACTGAGTACAAGTTGAAAGTATATTGATTTACTTATCAAGGACAGAACCAAAAGTTTACCATTTCCTGACACTTCCCAGAGCTTCTCAAATCAGTCTTTTGCATAGATTGTAGTTCCAAGGCCAAGCATTACCAGAAGTTTCAAGCAAAGAGACATTCCACACTTTGAGAGCATATTATCCCTAAAACTTCCAGCACTAAGCCCCCTTGAATCCCAGATGCAGGACTGTTACTATTAGTGAGTCTACTGTCATCCATTATGCAATGAAAGGCTTTAGAAATTCACAGAGATATTACATGGAATTTGTGATATGGAAGTAGGACTCATTACAAAGCCTCAGAGGCATTAACCTTTCCACAAAACCCACTGGCGATTGAAATGTTTCCACTTGCCAGTATGCTGAATGACATCTACGGTATTACATATTTAAAGCCAGACATGGTATAATGTTATAATTAATTAAACACCTTATATTAAGAGATTCGTGTAATAAATATCTGATTTAACATGCACATTGCCTAGTGGCTCAGCCCTATTTACTTATTATTCTAAAACCATATCACATTTCAAAAGTGCACTTCAAAACTTACTGTTCTTGGACATGTTTCAACGCTTTACTTGTGTCATTTTTAGACACCGGAAACTTCACCCTTTAAACACGAACACACAAAGCGTGACCTTTAATTAAAGAGAAAAACATGAGAAGTTTTCACACAGTGTGTTTCCTGGCAGAGGTGTCATTTTGCTTTTTATAAAGGGTAACCCTAAACAAGAACAGTGAAACACAGACAAACAATCAAAACTCCAAACTTGGAACTAAAGTGAAATCTTAACTCTATCTCTAAAGACCCTCAAGACGTAGACTAACAGACTGTCATCCTAACAATTTATGTCAGTGCCAGTGTGAAATAAAAAACATCTTTACCTTGGCAAACTCAAAATGTTCTTATTCTGATGTTTCAATAAATAATCTCTATGCCCTTAAGTTATTTCTCACTCAAGTAAAGAAAGATAGATAAATCCGTACACCAAAGCAGGAATACAGTCTATTGATATTTGCATTATATATCTTGAGATAGAAATGATCAGTCAAGGACACACATGACCAGCCAGGGAGTATAAGGAGCAGTCCAACCAATTTCATACCTGCCACTGCCTACTCAGGGCGCATAACAATTCCGCTGAGCCTGTTCTATTTGACATTGGGAATGTGTCATGTTCATAGGGATGGCTCCTTTTGGATCAGCCTGATGCAGCACCGACTCACAGACTTCTGTGGGGCCTCACGTCTACCCTAAAAAGTGTTGTGCAAGCACTTCTGCTAACAGTGAGAAACCCTAAACTGTTCAACTCTCCTGTAGCTTTAACATGTATGTGGCTGCTGGAATTGGCCAAAAAGGACTGTCTAGCTCATCATTTTATGCCAAATGTTTTTTTTTGAAGTGGTACTGTGTCTGTCTATTGAATAAAAGTTGTATAAAAATAATAAGACTACCTCATCTGCTCAAAAAATTACAGCTCCACTGACAGTTAATTAGAAAACGAACTGCTTATTTAGCTTCTTGCTTTGGAAGAGTTGCAATTTCCCACTAGTATTGATTGAAATGTACTGGGGCAGAGGATTGGTTTGTTTTTGTGCTTGAAGGCTTTTTTTTCTTTTGAGTTCCTTTATTAACACATACCCATAGCCTATTGTGGACTCCCATATGAACAGTGCAAGCGAATAATCCTCATTTAGGGAAAACTGACTAAGCAGATTAAGTGTAATCATGCATCACAAACAAACCTTGAATTGTCTTTTTTTGTGTGAGAGCAACACAAATTAAGTGCAGTTTCTTTTTCGAAGTTCCTTAATCTTCAAGTCTCTAGCAAACTTTTGCTTCAGGCTGAGAAATTTTGTTTTTTTCTTCCCCATTCATTTCTTTTTTAAACTGAAATAGAACTTCTAGAGTCTGCTCTTTGACGGTTTAAACGATTGGACTTTATTGATCCCACTTAGGGAAAATTCACTTACAAGTAGGTACAGCAGCTCTTAGACAGGTAAATTACTAAAGGTAAAAAGAAGTGTGCACATGCAATAGAATAAAAAATGTCACATGCGCAATAGACATGTTGTTACAATAAAGGACATTATATATTTATTAAAAAGTCATCAATGTTGGCGAAGACGTCACATTATGCCGTCCTTTGCGCATGCTCAGTGTAGCGAAGTACGTGAGTTTCTGTGTTGGGTTTTTTTTTTTACAATCTATGGTTGTATGCTGAATGACTGACAAAGCGCTGCTAAACCTGTTAAAAGTGTATCGATTTACTGCCGAGTTGAGTTAAATTTTACAAAAACGCGGACAAAAGGTAAACGTTTTATCTATACACTGCGAAATCCGTTCTATGTAATTTTGACTGCTAGCTTTTCTGCTAACCTAGCTACTCAATGACAGAGCTACATGTGAGGCTAACGTTAGCCTCTGGTTGTGTCGGTGGAAGACGCCAAAACGAAACTTAAACTGCATAGATACAGTTAAGAAGCGTGTTCTTAGTAGGACACTATTAAAGCATTACTAAGCCCTTCTTTTACAGACTTTACATTACGCTATATAGCGAGACAATTACATTGTTTTCCTACTGCTATGTTCTTATGTATTGCTATATTAACACTGATTTTTCTTACCAGGTTTTCAAATATGTCCACTACAGAGCCAATTCTCAGGTCAAAGCAGGCACAGAAAGAGGTCAATGGGATTTCTACACAAGTCGTCTGTACAGAGTTCACTAATTACATCTTCATAGTTGTCACTCAGTACGGCAAAATAGGCACCTTAATATCTGTCACACCAGACTCTCGGTGTAATGACATCAGCACCCCAACCTTCTCCACAAAAGTACTGCTTGGAAAAGAGGAGGTATGACATTCATTCATTCATTCATTCATTCATTCATTAGTATTGCCACAACCTTTGCTTTATGTTGCTTTAAACAAACTCAAGGTAAAAGCCCTATGAAGTGTTTTTATTTCTATCAATTGTAAAGCCCTCTGGTGCAATTTCTGTTGGTTTTAAATGTGCTATATAGATAAAATGGCGTGGCTACTTACTGTAAGCTTCAGTGTTTCCAACAGCACTATTTAGTTAATTAACAAAAAAATAACATTTTTATCTTTTATTGTGATTCATTTGTGTGGAAGCCTGGAGGCAGTGGAGTGGAGTGGATGTTTTTAAGGAATTTTGGGGAAATATGTGGTGTATAAACCACACAGAACCAACAAGTAGCTACCATCTGAACCAACAAATTTCTGTGGGAAACACTGATAGACTGTAATCTCACTAGAATTGCAATGTATAGATAACACAAGTAATTTGCAGTTGTAATGTTGAATCTGTTGTGTAAAGTTTGTGACATGTCTAATATTTTCTATCCATACAGTCTTTTGCAATATCCCTGAATGTATTTAGCTGACATGTCTTTTTGCCTCTATATATTGAGCAACCTAGCAATAAAAGACAAATTGTTTGAATATTTATTAAAAGACAAATTTTCACAGAACTTAACCATTATCAAGTATGGTTAAGAATAAATGATTAACATACATTTGTACATATCATAATTTATGATGAATTAATATGAAATGTAAATGGTCTTGATATAATCACTTAAGTGTTTTAAACTGTATTATATTGATGCTAATAATTCATAACGGGTCACTTTATTATAATACATTCTGACATGCATTAGCCCACTCAGTTATCAATACACATTAATTTTTTTTCTAGAAAATTGTAGACACTGCTCACAAGAAATCAAAATAAGAATTGAAAAAGCAGTAAATGTAATAGCATAAAGAAATGTTGGATTGTAACCTGTCTGGTTTGTGTTTATTTTCAGCCACTGACACACGTCTGTGCCAAAAACCTGACAACATTTGTTGCACAGGAAGCTGCCAACAGGCCTGTGTTATTGGGACTCGCCCTCAAGGATTCCTCGATAGATTCAATAAAACACATTAAAGAGATCATCAAATCCTGTCAAGTCTGGTAGAAGTTAGTCAACTGTGGAGAAACTAAATACCGCTTTGGACAATATGGACTTTATAGAACTTGTCCTATTTTCTTTTATATTTTGCTTTAAAGCTTTGTAAATAATTTGTAATAAAGATGACAAGTTTATGAAAAATATTGTCGTTATTTTGTTATGTTATCAAAATTATGTCAATTCTATTTTAGGTATGCACACACAGTTCAGTATACTGTATGTATGTTGTTTTTGTAATAACCATAGCCTAATTCATGTAGAAAAATCCCTTCCTGGTGGACCTATAGAATAGGTCACTTTTGCAACTTGATTTGCTCTTAAACAAATGTATTTCATTCATTCAGTGAAGGCTAAATGGGGCTCAACACTTAATAGACTGTATAAATCAAAGGGATGAGCATTTAAACACCATAAATTGTACCATCAAATTGAAAAATTGAGTTAGATGCTTTCTAATCTTGCCGTTAACATTGAGGTTGTGTAATGGACTGCAGAGACTACTTCAGAAAATAAAGGTCCATCAAAGGTCATTTATTTCAAGCTATTTTTAGCTTTGTGATTTCAAGGCAGCTTTAGGATTCTCCCAATAACTTGGATAAATTGGTCATTTAAAAAGTGATTGTGGTGAAATGTATTGCTTATTATAGAAAATATTAAAGCAAAAGCATCTGGACTCAGTTTTCAAGGTGAAGACGTTTTGTCTCTAATTCCAAGAGACTTTATCAATTCTGAGTTCAACTGGTAAGAGAGCTGAGTTTACATCTCTAGAGGGAGGGGTTTCACCTGAAACCAAACCTGATGGAACAAGGTTTCAGGTGAAACCCCTCCCTCTAGAGATATAAGATCAGCTCTCTTACCATACTCTATTTTCCTTTGACCTATTCTTCAAGATTACCTGGATGACTAAGAACTTTCACAGAAATATTTCTTATTATATAATTTTTTTGTATTTAAAATATTTACATTATTACTTAAAGCAATATTGATGAAAAATGAATAAATAAAGGTACTTCAATTACAGGGAAAAAAATAATCATTCCTCTGCCTCTAATTAACTGTACATATGGACTTTTTTGTTGAGGACTTTTACTGTAGCGCTCAAACGTGTTGATGAAACGTGAAGTCAACGTGATGACGACAGCCGTGCCCCAGTCATGTGACCTATCCACCTGTGTCCAACCTGTTTGTATGCGCGGCTGAAACTCAACGCTCAAGGATAAATACAGAATCTTCGTTACTTACACAAGATTTCCAGATTCGACCTGTTAGTGATTTGGAAAACGCTTGATGTTAATTAAGAATCTACGTGTTATTGCGTTACTTTATACGGAGTTTTTCTTAGCGCTTCTTGTGGACTTCGATCTCGGCAAAGATATCTCTGTCAAACAAGGAAGTATTCTGCTGTGTGCCCATGGAGCTGTCGGGGTATTTGTAAATGGCCTTGAATGCGCGTGATTTTGTTCTGGATGTTGATCTTCTAACGTTGCCTTATACACGACTTTGGGCCGTGAACAGTTCCTCTTTAACTGGATAAAGCTGATTCCTCCCCCCTCCCACGGACAAGGTGAGCCGTTTGTTGACGCTAATGACAGTATCATTTGGTCAGCTTTTGTAGGCCATCCAGCGAGCGTTGAACATTATTTCTGAGTGTAGCTTTTCCTTGTGTCTAGTAATACATCCTAGAGGACATATTATGACCTTTGCCCCAAAGTCCCTACACTGACTTGTGATGTTATATGTCTCTTTCAGATGAACATTTCTTTTAAAGACACAGACCCTTCAGATGGAAATAATTCAGTTGTTCACCTGGATGCACCAATTCTCCCAGAACAGTCCCACGTCTCAAATATGACCATTATCCGAACAGGAAACGGCTCCATCATTGAGAACCAGATGTTCTTGAACACAGTGACTGCTCAGGCTCTTTCTGGGCTGTTTGTTTGGTCTGCCTTGCTGATAACATGCCACCAGGTGAGTCTATATTTCAACATATAAATATCTCTAAATCAGCGTTGCCTAAACAGTAAACTATAGTCTTTATTTTTTATTTTGTTTTGTTTTCCTTTTGATTGGTTTCCATAAAATGTACTCATCTAACATTTAAGACAAGTTTTCCAAAAGAGGGCTGGGAAAAACAGTTGTTACAATAACACTTTGAGAAAATTAAATCACTGCATATGGCATTGGTCTGTAATAAAGCCATCCAGCATTACTCACTCATAATAGAAGTGTGTAATCACAGACAGTTGGAGGCAGACAGATTGCACCTCCCTTGCCAGAGGACAAAAACGAAATCTTGTATCCACAAAGGATTATCACAAACAGGGATATATCCTAGTCTTAGTGTTCCAGGCCACTGTGTGTTTCCATAACTGCACAATTACATATAGTGTAAGCATTTCTCTTTTTTTTATTTTAATTTTAATAACTTTTGTCTGACCAATCTAAGGCTGTGTTGTAGATATCAGCTACTATATGACTAAAACAAAGAAAGGTGAAAAAAAGTTCATTGTTGCTTGAACACAAAAAAAGAATCGGCGCAACACAAGCTAACATATTCACAAAGCATTCCTGGTATGCAGTAAATTAGTGTTTTCTCTTGTGTGGCTGAGTTACCCACTGTGCACAGATAATAGCTTATCATTATGGCTTTATCATTTGTGGAGGATGCAGTAGGGTGCAATGTATTATCAGCAGGGAAATCAATTGTTATTAATAACATTTACAGCTTTGTACGGAGTCATTGTTGTGATCACAGTGTTTTTAGGAGACATTGTATTACTTTGATTTTGTATCGAGCTGTTATTAATTTACTCCATCCAATAGTCAGCAGCTGGATGGTTTTATTCTCAAACTGTTTCTCTGCATGTGGCCATAGCCACACTCACATTATGCATGAATATCTGTTTTTTATTGCAGCGCTTCATAGCATTAAAAAATCTCAGACTGCAGGATGCTGTGATCCAAAAAGCAATCCTTGTTTAGGGATGCGACTCCTGTAAATTGGTTCCTAGGTTTTTAATATAGCACTTGTTTTGTCCAACCCAAGACATTTTAATTGAACAAATAAATAGCAAGTGGGCCAGGGGGAGAAGAAAACAGGTTTGAAACAATCATCCTTTCTGTCACACTGGGGGAATAAAATGGTTCGCTGGACGAGTGTTGCAATGCTGCTGGTGTTTCATCTGAGTTGGCTCCTGAGAATTGCTATAGACTTTTAAACTCACTTTCTGAATACTAAGCACAGATAGACAATGACCTTAGATCCTCTTTGCTGGGTTTGGGAATCAGTGAAGTATGTCTCATTTTTTTCCTTTGGTGCAAGTCCATATGCTTCACGATAAAACCATAAAAAATCCTTTTGCAATGTTTTACATGTTTTGTAAGCTTCTCACACCTTTTACAAAAGTTCAATGTTCAGAATCACTTTTATTCTATGATTTTTATAAAACTCTTTTTATAAACTCTGTTGTGAGGATATTTGTTTTAAGCTCCTATAGCTTTAGATTTAGAAAATCCAAAATCATTTGGCATGTAACATGATTCGGTCTAAGGTCTGTGCTGCAAAGCCAGGAAGAGCCGTCGCTTTATGGTTTTTAATGCAAACACAGGACATCTGTCCACAGTCCACTTCACTTCCCATGTTGAGAAAACAGCCAAATGCATCACACCCCCAACCTCGCAGTAATCAGGCTTTAATGTGTCTGTCTAATGGGCATTTAATCAAGCTGCGTGTGGCAAGTAGACTCTGTCCAAGTTGAAGAGCAAAATGTACCCTGCTCCTTTGAGAGGAAACATAATATTTAATATGAAAATCCAGCTAATGGGTATATGTAAGTTTGCCTACATATGACATGGTTTCAGGTAGAGCTAAGGTTTATGTATTTGCCACTTATTTAAGAATGAGAGAATAGCTTCATGAAAACAATTCTTTAAGAGATCTGTGACATTCCTGAGCCAATTGATATTAGTGTTATTGTGTATTTTGTTGCCTCTGTTGTCATCCATCCAAGCTCCGGTCCTCTACCAGAGGCCTGAGAGCTTGAGGAATTCTGCCTGGTATCTTGGCTGTTCCTAGGGACTGCGCTCTTCTGGATTGAGATGTCTAGTGTGGTCTCTGGGATCTGCTGTAGCCACTCCTCCAGTTTGGGGATTACTGCCCCGAATACTCCGATGACCATGGGTACCGCTGTTACCTTCACTTTCCACACTTTATCAAGTTCTTCTTTGAGGCCTTGGTATTTTTCTAGTTTCTGAAGTT
The DNA here is from genome assembly GCA_024349245.1 of Neodontobutis hainanensis. Classification (NCBI taxonomy): domain Eukaryota; kingdom Metazoa; phylum Chordata; class Actinopteri; order Gobiiformes; family Odontobutidae; genus Neodontobutis; species Neodontobutis hainanensis. The sequence goes on along the minus strand of JALDNG010000086.1, from coordinate 818,676 downwards.
CTTTTTTTCCTGATGTTGCCATCACTTGGTTTTGCTGGTTTCTCTGCTGTTTGTCCAACACCACAAAGTCCGTTGGTCAGGATCTTGGCTCAGTCATTCTCTACCACCTTCTGAGGTGTTTTCCACTTTAACCTCCGGACTTCCTGTCCTTTCTCTGCACAGATGTTCCTGTACACTATACCAGCCACTTGGTTATGGCGTTTCATGTAGGCTTTTTCTGCCAGCCTCTCGCACCCTGCTGTTATGTGCTGGTGTCACTTCCCAGCAGAGTATAAATTCTAAAGTAGATGGTGTTGCCCGCCAAGTGCTGTAAATGTAGGGTCACTCGGTTTGAAGTCGGTTGATTACTGCCGATCATTACTGCAGCTTTTTATTGCGTCATATCTATACACTGATGTAGCAGGTGTTAGAATTGTTTCTATAAATACATCACTGAGTGACTAGAGTTCTCAGTAGTTTGGTATCCCACTCTTTTCCAGGAATAACAATAGAAAAATAACAGCAAATATTTCACCTGCTATAACAGATCGACAAAGGTGATTTTTATTAATAAGGTTGCTCATGTAATTTACCTTAATGTGCTTTGTTTGTTTCTCTGTTGCAGATTTACACGCATCTTCGATCCTACACTGTCCCTAATGAGCAGCGCTACATCATTCGCATCCTGTTCATCGTCCCAGTGTATGCCTTCGACTCTTGGCTGAGCCTCCTCTTCATCAGTAACAACCAGTACTATGTCTACTTTGATTCAGTTCGGGACTGCTATGAGGGTATGTATCCTGTGTCTTAGTTTAGTATTAGTTTGGGATTCCTAAAGAAGGCCTATTAATATTGTGGTTATTGTATAAATAAGTACTTTAATGCATCGGTCTTAGAATGACAAGGATTTTAAAGCGTTCATTGTGTCGTTGTGAGGAGGTAATTATTTTTGTAACTACAGCCGTATTACTGTTTGCTTCAGCTTCTTACAGAGGGATAACAGGAATGTAGCTTTATAATGTTTTATAATTCCAAAAATGCTGTCTGCCTCATGGTAAAACAATGCACTTGTTTAGTGTTGAAAATGTACTCTTCTTAATTCTAAAATCAAAAGGACTGACTACTAGCTCTAATTCAAAACTACCCACAACATTTTTTATTTTTATTATAAAAGTAGAGCTGTACCTAGAAGCTCCTGCTTGACTGAGTGCAGTTCTTTTTTTTTTTTTAGGCAAAGACATTATTTGATGTGTTACATTTCAAAGTATGTCATTTTTAAGAGTCTTGCTTTTTGTGTGTTTTATTTCATTAGTGATTTTTAGCTCATGTTTATTTTTTTTAAAACCACAGCACTCCACCAATGGCAAAGGTGAATCATACGCAAAAAAGATTACATGTAATTTGATTAAAGGAAAAAGTAGAAAATACATTATTCAAGAGATTAGCATCCAGTTTGCAGGCCAATTTTGTGGCTGACTGATGGTGCGCTGCTGTAGAGGGAAGCACCAGTGTGTTCATCTTAAACATAATGAACCTTCTCTTGACTGGACACCATCTGCATTAGCTCTATTTAATCCCTCCTTAAATAGCAACAAAGGATTAGGGAGGGATTTTCAAGACACAGAGCCTTCAGAAGTATTTTAATGTTGAGACTAAAATGGTTATTGTCTCAAAATGTAGAACTAATTGTTTTTATCAGTTGAAGTTTTCTCTGATGAAATAATTTGACTTTTTTTTAAATAAAGATATACTTGAAGGTGAATGGGAATTAGTCTACAGTTTGGATCATGCCATGGCTTTTGTACAATGCAATGTGGTGCCGAATTTTAAATAAGTCATTTTTATCTTTCAGCATTCGTCATTTACAATTTCCTGAGCCTCTCCTTTGAGTATCTGGGAGGAGAAAGTGCAATCATGTCGGAGATACGAGGGAAGCCCATACAGTGAGTGCTCTCATTTTAATCCTCCATGCAGTCACTCGCATGCTATTATTCTAAATGTTGAGGCTTTCACTGTTATTCTTTCTCTGGTTAATGTATTTCAAGTGGTCAATCTTTTCTCATCTGCTTTTACTCGCATCCCTATGTCGAAAAAGTAGCTTTGACAAGATATAATTGGTGCCGACATATGAGCAGTTTGAAGTTTTAGTTAGTTTGGTTAATATATTCAGTGATATTCAATGGCAGTGTTGCCCCAACCATTTAAGACCTTTTAAAGACAAACTACAACAACAAACTACAACTCTATTAAGTCTGTATAAAATCCAACTGAAACCACTTTCAACCTGTTAGAGTCAAACTTAAAACACATTAACGTATTTAAATGCAGAAAACATTTTATTTTAGACAACAGACAAAAAATGGGTGCACGTAGCAGTGGTTAGTGCTCCTGCCTCAAAACACGAAGGCTCGTGAGTTCAAACCTGACTCGAACATACTAGGCCAACTCTCTCCAAATGTTCTTTTGTCTGTCACTGACTCTAAATGGCCCAATGCTGCTGGGATAGGCTCCTGTAACCCACGAACCCCTAACGGGACTAAGCGGTGGAAAATGAGAGATGAGATCTTAAACAATAATGTTTAGCGCTGGCATTTATTATCCTGGTTTAACAGGCTTAGTCCTAGTCTAGGCTTTGTTTAAGGCATTTAAATGGAGTCCAGTTGGTAATAGTCCTGAGGCCCAGTTTAAAAATACGATATGTCTCTGTGCTTTATTGCACATTGTACTCCTTGCACTATATAACCTTTTTAATATGAAATGGGTCAAGTAGTTGGACAGATATTTTATGAGATGGTACTCGATCAGAAATCAAATCACTTTTTTTTTTTACCACATTTGCCTGACCCAGTTTAAGAAAATAAGAACAGCTACTGTGTCTGTTTTGAAAAATAATTGGTTTCCAAATGGACCTGCTAAATTTAAAATGACAGTGTCCTTATTTTATGGGAAAATGTACTATATTGTCTGTTCTCTAAACTCTTTTCTCTCAGGAAGAGTTTTGTTTTCCATGCAAATTCTGTTTTGTTTCTCAAGTCAAGGTTAAATGGCAGGAAATGGGTTTTTATTTCCGGGTTTTAAACTGTGTTCTAATACAAACTTAAGGTAAGTGAGGTCAGCACTGTAAGATTCTAATCTTCATCTCTGCAGCTGTCACAAGCTCATTCTTTGTCTGCCACTTTAACTACCCCCCCTGCACAATATCACGTGTACATTTAAAGGCTTATACCTACAGCGGCGGTTATGTTAAAAATGCATTAGGACATACAACAAACACACAAAGGAATGATATTTTACTTTACTGTCACTGTTTTCTACACACACTCAGTATTAGTTAATACATACATAGCATGGATAACTACAGTTTTTGTTTTTGTCTTCTTCCCGGATTGTGATTCTTCTTGTTCGTTTGCTCAGTGGCCACACCAAAACCTTAACTATAAACCCTTTTGTTTGTTTTGAAGGCATGCCTAGACTAAAACAGCCTTTTGTGTTCAAGGAAGTTTCCCAAAGGAGCATTTTAGATAAACCCCAACCTTTGGCTTAAATTGCTAAATCAATAATGGATCCAATTTGCACTGAATAGTTTGTTTCATATCATGTTCAAGTATATAGCACAATGTTCAATATTTAACAAGTATTGACCATGCTTGTTTCTTCATGTGATGTGCAAACGGTTCTTTGTTCAGTAGCACATCATACTGTGTCTTTTTGCAGGTCAAGTTGTCTGTATGGTACCTGCTGTCTTGGTGGAATGAGTTATTCCATCGGCTTTTTAAGATTCTGCAAACAGGTGAGCTTCAATCATTCCCTAATCTCTGCCCTATTTGTGCTCCTTTGACCACTTGAAATGGATTTTCAAAGACGTCACAATACAAATAAAGCAAACTGTTACAAGAAAAAAATGAAGTTGACTGTAAGTTGCCATCCTGCAGAGACCTCCGGACTTCGCCCACATGACAACTGTTAATTGGCTGTGTGTTTTTTAGCAAACACATGCCGCAGTTTAGTAAAGCCAATATAGGTCAGGTGAAACTAACTTGAGTCATGATATGAGCTGTCACCACAGAGCTCCCTTTCATTGTCTTGGGAAGCACGCAGTTTATAACTCTGATGGAAACTGGAACTGAGACGTACTGTGTGTCTTCAAAACAAAATGCACTATTGAGTGAAAGAGCATTTTTATTGGCAGCAACTGAAACGCCTTTTCTGCCATGATTTCCGAATATCTGTTTTTAAAGATGATTCCTAAATGTTACCAATAATGTTAAAGTCATTTTATTCAAAAGCACAATATGCAGAATCTTTGTACAAATTAAACATACCCTCACTCATTGGAAGTCCTTTTATTGCATGCCTATGGTGCGCTAAAACAAACTGTGGGTGAATGTAGCTGTAAACCAACTGCCCTCTGTCTGTCCTCCACTATCTGACACATTTGTTTACATGTGAGGGTAATTATTGAGTGTGTAGCATTCTTGCATAGTGTGCCTTTTTAATAATGAGTGTCCAGATGCAATGTCTGACGGTTGCATCATAAACAAACAAACTGATCTTCACTTCTAACTAGATCATGTGTCTCTCCACTAGACTAACCATTGCATACATAATTATGTTCTATAGCAACAGCTGTGCACAACTGTCTCTTTAATGAGAGCTGTAGAGGTCTACAATACAAAACAGCAGCCAGCCTCTAACACAACACAGAGGACAACATTTAAAGGCTTTGATATTAAAACAAGTTAACATTTTGAAAGCTTGAGTGTGTAATTGGAAGAGGTTTAATGAATCACTGATATGAAAAGCTGCCTTGAGTTACTATGGCACATAGAGATAAGGTTAGTGGATAAGCATTTACAGCATCCTAAACAGTTTTTTGATAGTCTTTTATCATATCACAGGGAACTTCAAGGCATATTTTGTTAAGCTTTAGAAGTCTGGTCATGAGGACTAACCCCAAGGCTAGCTGCTTTTGTGAGGGCAAAAATGAAACAATGGCTGGGTGTTTCATTATGGGGGATTTCTGTAATGTTAAACACTAAAATAAACAATATGAGTTAAGCTATTTATGCCCTAATAAAAAAATTAAAATGATATACTATAACCTATATATAACGGACATAGAATTGTTTTTCCAAGTCTGATAATGGTCCACATGCAAGTTTACTACAGAAAATAATTAATTTTGAATCTAACAAGAGATGAATGTGAATTGTGCTCTGAATACTAGGCACGTCATGAAATATCACGGCAGATTATTCGCTTTGGGAGTTTTCCGAGTGGCAGGTTGGCACTGGCATTCGCAGGCTAGGCAAAGGCTGTCACCACTAAATGCTTCAAAGTAAATCCTTTAATAAAATGATTATTGATGTCATTTTGTCAGATCCACATTGACTCGGACCATTCCTAAATCTTCCCCGTGGGTAATCAAGTTAAACACTCCTTGGTCCGCCGCTCTCAAGTGCCTCGCCAGCGATTAAAGTTTAAAACCGCTTCTGTCAAATTGGTGGTTTTATGCCTCGGTGAACTCAAGGGACACCTGACTCGTAACAGGACGATGGCCCTCTTCATCTGTCGTCAGCATTAAGACATTAGTATCACTTCATTTAGTGGGATTGACAGGACAGTTACACTATGTCATTTGGCACCTTTTCAGCCATCACAACGGCAATTTGAGAGAGGAATTTTGCTTTGAAAGCTTGTACATCCAACGTTAGCTCCAGCAACTTTGACTAATCCTTTGGTGGAGCAGAGTGACAGATGTTAGTGGCCCTAATACTAAATCAAAATCTAGATAAATGATTTATTGCAAAGCTTTTGTTTGGAAAAAATGGATTATCACATTTTTTATTCAACAACTATAACATAATTAACAGAAATTAAGTTTTATAAAAGGACATTTTCTTCAAATTACCCCACTTTGTTTCATCTACAATTAAAATGCGCACTTTAATCGTATCCTTAATGTTTTAGTCCAAATACATTATTGTAACTTAAATGGTATAAATTATGTTTTTATCCAAAACGGTGGGCTGCATTATAATTAATTAGACATTTGAGCAGATTTCTGTCATTCTGTCATTCCGCTGCTCTGTCACTTGTTTGTGTATCTCAATCTGTATTATAATGTGTTCTCCAGGCAACTCTCCAGTTCTGTGTTGTCAAACCCATCATGTCCGTCATCACCATCATCCTGCAGGCCTTTGGCAAGTACCACGACGGAGATTTTAAGTGAGCGGCACCTCTCTTTTCCTCTTCATGCATCTTATGCATCCATGCCATTGCCAGCAGGCTTGTTTGTTATTTATGTGCGCAGGGGAACAATGTGCACTCTGAGATAATAATATCAGTTCTTCACAGTATGTAGGTGCACTGAAATGGTTAGAATTGATGGCCCGTATTCAGACTAAAAAATTTGATGTGTGCAGGTGCTGTACTGCGTTTTCTCTAATCATATTTCACAATAGCCTCATGGGAGAAGCCTGCAATTGAATTTCTTAACTTTATGTTTGAAAAACTTCATAATTAGACTTTGAATTACCAGCAAAACCCAGGAGTGGTATTTTTTAGAAATGAAACCCCTCAGTTCAGTCTGTGAAGCGTGGTTTTATTCGAGTTTATTAGTTTGGATATCAAGTGATGCTAAGATCGGCAGACAGACAAATGTAATTTTACTTCATTTATAACTCGAGCTCATAAGGCTTTGCAGGCGATGAAGAGGATAATTGAGCCATTGTATTTAGTGTGCAATCAAAAGCTATGAAATCCAGATGCTTATTTATGTTCAGCGACTCTTCTTGTTTCTTTTTATATAGACGGTTATGAGAACACGTGTCTGAACTGAGGAAGGTTTAAGATCGCTTGTGACAAACGTTTAACATTACCAGCCTCTTATTGTGGAGCTAAAAGTAGTGTGTTTCTTTAAATTTACAATACTGGCAACATGAAGGATCACATCCGTGGTGATTCACAATTGTTTACTTCTCTGCGCTCAGCCTGCCATGCGCTCGATGCTTCATGGGAGTAATTAGTGTAGTCGCAGCCGAATCCTTAGAGGCACGCTTTAGAATCCAAAGGCCTGACAAAGAAAAAAAGGTTTATTGAGAGGCGTATTGGAATGAGAGCTATGTAAAAGCTTACTTTATTAACCACCTGTTCAGTGTTGACTCCAAAGATGCATGTTTTTGTCTGTCTTGCAGTGTTAATGGAGGATACTTGTACATTACTATCATCTACAACTTCTCGGTCAGTTTGGCCCTATATGCGCTATTCCTGTTCTTCTTCGCCACAAGTGACCTGCTGCGGCCGTATGAACCGGTGTTGAAATTTCTCACTATCAAATCAGTCATTTTCCTCTCCTTCTGGCAAGGTTAGTGTTCCATTCACTGAGATTTTAAAAGGTTTTATTGTCTCTCAAAGCACAGTAAATAAACAATAAAATGTCTATTAGGAATGGTGTTGGCCATTCTGGAACGCTGTGGTGTTATTCCCAATGCCCTGTTCATCAATGGACAAGAGGTTGGCGCCGGTACAGTGGCCGCGGGCTGGCAGAACTTTATCATCTGCATCGAAATGTTCTTTGCTGCAATTGCTCTTCGCTATGCCTTTACATGCACCGTCTACCAGGAGAAGAAAAATGACATTCCAGGTAAGCATGGGATCAAGGCCCTGAACTTCTCTTTCCCTCTTCCACCTCTTTCCTCCTGGACTCAAAATGAAATTGAGATGCTGTAAACCAGAGGGGTAGTCAGCAGTGGTGTGCATGTAAAAGACAAACAAAAGTCAAAGTAAAAGTCTATACTGATGTTTCTTTCCCTTGATCTAAAACTTTTATCCTCTTGGTCTACTTAACATGCAGGACAGCCGATGAAAGAATATTCTTTAGTGTTTTCTAATTGTGTTTTAAGCAATCTCAGAATCAAAGCATGAACTGTGATGGCCTTAGTTATTGGAGCTCATTCCCACCCTTTTGTTCACGCTTGTATAAAATATCTTTGAGGCATAATAATGATGTAGCTCTAAGATTTCCACAGATTATTAGACAGTTTGCTGCTGTTAATAGAGCTATTTAGTCACACAGACCTATATCAAGTTGACTGTACTGACACTTAGATACTAGTGTTTTCTTTCTTTAACTAAATGCCCTTAAAGACAAAATATGAAGCTTTTAAGGTAAAACACTGTGAGTTCAATTGTATCACATGGGGCTGTTTAGTGTCTATCTATTTTGTATTTGTATCAGATGTGTGGAAAGACATTTATGTCATTCAGAGCTGGGCTTACAGGGCTAAATAGGGGTATACGTTTTTCTTACCTTCTAGACTGAAGTCTTGAGTTTCAGAATGAGCACTGCCCTAAACGGCTGTTAGTGATGTGTTTGTGCTGCTAGTCACCATTCAGAAGAGACACCTCTGGTTTACCATTCTTCTGCTCTATCCCTTTTGGGCGGCGGTGCAAGCTGTAAGAAGAGACTCGGCAGACCGTGTCTAACGTCCCTCTTTACCCTTACTCCTGTGCTCTTCTGTTTGCACATCCACACACCGCCACCATTGACCCTGAAAAAAGAAGGCCGTCTGCAGGCTCCCGGTTTGCTTCAGAAGGCATTTTAGTTCTGGAGCAAATTGAACCTGGCTCACAGTGGGGTGCTGAGGGACTATCAGTGTAGCTGTGACTGAAAGCAGCTTAGTTCATTTAGACACCTCCACCTATGATAAGCAATGATGAAAGACAGATTCGATGCTTGTTAGTTTTGAACCATTATTGAATCCAGTAAAAAATAATGCTATAAATCCATTTAATGACTATAAAAAGGCATAAACAAGTTTTAAGACAATTTTAGTTTATAAAGCATCTAATTCAGCATGTCACCTGTCTATGAAGTGGCCTGGGTTGGATTTGTGGTTCAGGCCTCTGTCGTCACTACTGTCTTTTACTCATCACTAATCAAATGATAAGACGGTAATATTTTCCAACAACTTGGATGTGATTCATTTACAGTTATTAAATTAAATGCTGGTACTAAACAATATTAGGTTTGAATCAATTTACAACACTATATTTAATATAGCTCATGTTATGTTTTACTGTAAATACAACAGAATTAATAGCCCAACTGAAAATGACTGACTGCCTACAGGGTTTATTCATTAATATTTCAGGATCCAGACTTTTTGCTGCTCAGCACAATTATTATCAAGGTCATTTTGCTTCTAATAATTTCATCTGTTTATTCAATTTGCAAAGGTTATATAAACTAAAAGCAAAACATTAACTTAATAACAATCAAACATTACAGTAAAATGACCCCATTTGTTTTTCCAAGTTATATTTTTCCATTGTCTGACTGTAACTCATCTTTTCTGTCTATGCTGCTCTTCTCTCCAGCAGAGAACATACCTCCTATGCAGAGCATCTCCAGCGGCCTGAAAGAGACGATAAACCCAGGAGACATGGTGCAGGATGCAATCCATAACTTCTCTCCGGCTTACCAGCAGTATACCCAGCAGTCTATGCAGGAAGTGGTCCAACCCAGCACCAATGGGAAAGTAGCTACAGGCAACAAGGGCTCCCGCAAAACTGACAAAATCATGCTGATCACCTCTGATGACGAATTCTAGGCATTTCTCCAGTGAGATTTATGTGTTTGTGACCCCCCCTTCCCCCATGTTCTGTTCCGGAAAAATGGCTATATTGCATTTTACACCAAGATAGTGGTTGAATCGGATTATTCTATATTATAAATAAACTGCTTGTAGTCTTATCTGTATAAATCGAGCACCAAGAGAAGGGTTAAAATAAGAAGACCAAAACTGTTTCAGTCCAGCAGTAATGATCACAGGAAAATGAGCATAAGTTCTCTGATTTGTGATGTTGGTGCTCGTACCCAGGGTGGGCTTTTTTTATTTGCGTTGTTTAAAAAAAAAAAAAAATGATTATAACACGTCTCCAGGTAGAAGGCAGAGGCGCCAACCATGGCATGGGAATAACATTTCATAGACTGGTGTATTTCTGAAGTATTTGCTGAGCATCCTTCTGCATGATTTCCTGACAAAAGATTTTGTTCAAAGACAAAGGCACTTCAAACCGCAAACTTAAGCAACACAAAATCCTTTGTTTCTCTACAGCAGGGACAAATTAGATAAACCTGTCTCCTTCAAAGAGTGAGACATATTATTCTCTCATTAATGTTCCTGGCTTGATAAAGAGCATAATTCAGTTTGACTAAATAACTTTTCAGCAAGTAACTACTGGGGTTTTGCAGCTTTTTGCTTTTTGTAAATGCTTTTGGCAGTTTCTTTGTGTTCTGCGTTCTGTTATTATTAATATAATAATTCAATGTTTGATGGATTGTAAGTAGGGTTTAAAGTCTGTACAGAAATTGGATGTTAATTCTCAAGTGTGTTAAATGTATTCTGCTTTAAATTATGAAACAAGCTCATGTGTGTAGCTCAGGAAAAAAGACCAGCCCTATCCAGTACCGGCCCATACTGGGCTCTATGGTTTTATTACATTTTAAATGAAATGTTTTATGTTCCACTGCACATGTACAGTATCTTAGGATTATTAGCTTTTGGACCAGTTTTGTAAATTAAGTTAAATAGTTCCATACTCTCTTGTGCCAATGATAGCTGCCTTTGTGGAAAAAACGGAAATGAATGTACAAGGTAGTTTTCAACTTGTTTGGCACACAATAAAATATTTTTTGTTGAACTGACTCATGCTTTTTTTCTGTGAGGCTTTATTGGAAAGTACAAAAACAGACTCATCATACCTCGGAATAATTTACTGCATATTAAACCAGAGACAGATTTTATTTGTACATGAGGGTAATTCAATGAGGACACTTGTAAATGAATGTAAAATAAAAAAAAATAATTTAGGTTTTCATAAAATTACATAAATCAATGAAATAAATATAAAACATGTGAGTAATGACAAGTTGTGATGGGTACATTTTATGCTGCCTTATATCTGCCTGGTTACAGTTACTCATTAAGCCACAAGACTACAACAAGGGAGTCCATACTCAACATAGCACTGTTGGTTAGCATTTATTCAGCTACAACCACATAGTCCATTCAAATACCCCAATCATTCTACAATCAACACTAGAATTACATCACTTTCACATGAAGCTCGTAGGACAGATGGAGCCTGTGTTTATCAGCTTATTTAGTCAAATTTACACTTATGAATACCTTCTCAGGACATTTCAGCAAACTCCTCCTTGTGCATGTGCTTTGTCAATAGCTTTAACATAATTGCATTGGAAGTTAACACCATGAACTTTAGTCACAAGCTTCACTCAACTGTAGGAGAAGTGTTTTATTTTTATTTTTTACTTCCCCACTGCTGTCTGTCTAAATCATAGTGTAAATCATAGCATTTGTTAATATCTGGCATTTGATGATCATGACTATGACAACTTAGTTCACCTTGAGAGAGGTTTGTCTTATTAAGGCACGGTACACAAATAAAACTAAACTACAATTGTTATGCTTTGAGCTTGAACATTTTATAGGGTCTGAATACAGTATAAGTGCTAAACAATCTTCTGAAAGATTACCACAAGAGGTCACTGTCTTCTCCTAAAAGGTTTGTCAAAAAAAAAAACAAAAAAAAAAGATTGGAATTGAATATATTGCAAAATAAACAATGTAAACATGTGGTTTTCTCTATGTACTGTTTACGTAAAAAATATTTAACTTTTTAGCAGCATTTTAGGCAACATTTTAGTTTTAAAAGCATTAGCAACATCATCATTTGATCTGGCAAAAGAGTTGTATATTTATTGTATATTTTAAAAAAGTCTATGTTGAGTCCCACATTTGAAATGGCTCATTAACCAATGCATTGCTATTTAAAAGGTCTTTCATTTGGTGATCAATATATATATATAAATATTTTATATACTAGATAGTAGGCACAGATTATGTGGTACTATTAGCAAAGTAAACTGTTAATAACTGTTTAATTTTATTTGTTGCTCTTATTTCATAGTAAAATAAAATGCGACACATTTATACACTATACTTGCAGTTGGCAGACTTTTCTGAACATTGTGTATATAACATTGTGTAAGTGTTACCTATTCCTGTTTGTTTGAAGACAGACTGTGAGTGCTGAGTGGAACGATTTATGCTATTTAGACATTTACAAAATTAACTTATTACTAATCTTTTCCCATTGAAAATGTGAATACAGCTTTTTTCAGAAAAAAGGCCAGCATTTACATAATTAGATTTGATTACATAATCACACCACTCCCAGGAGTACAAGACATAAATATAGAAAAATATGTACTGTATACTGTATATGCATATAAAACTAGATATAGGGGAAAAAATGAAGGGTGTATAAACATAGAAACCAAGTGAAAATACAAAATGAGAGTAAGAACACAGCAATGCCCCTGCTTCAATCACAGCAGGTTGTACAGCAGCAGCTCCCTGTTCTTTGCAGCAATGAACACGGGGCGAACAGTCATGTCCTCTTTGCCAAGAGAAAATCCTGACATAATCAATCTCTACTGACTTCACTCCAGATTAGAAATGGATCTCCAATAAAAATGGCTGGATTTCAAGTGGATTTCAGAGTTAATAAATATCTCTAAACACAGAACAAGAGCAAAGTGTTGACTACATTTGTCCTGACACCACTGTTTCTAGAGATGGGAGTCAGGAGTTCTCTTGCAGAAGAGCGTGTCAAAAGCAAAGTGAAGAGCTACTGTTTGAGAGTAACCAACACCGGCAGCAGCATTGGTGTGACCAGACAGTAGGAATGATATTTGGACGGACTTATTGATGTAAAGGTACAACAGCGGCAGTGGGCGCAGTTCACAATTGCACTTTTATGATAAATGAAAATAGAGCCTTAGGTCCATGTCTGTAATATACAGGAAGTAGGTAAGACTAATTTCCTCTATTAGTGCCGGTCACATTATCACTTAACATCCAATATGGATTACCATCAGAGAGTGGCAATAAAGAAAAGAGACACAACAGCGCAGTGGTTTTTCAAATCATCAGAACATGCCTTCTTCAGTCACAAAAAGCTGGAACTGTGGTCACACCACATTTAAATACCGCGCATTAGTCTCTTTGACACATCCGGGAAGAGCAAAGCATTTCGGCAAGTAAACTATTTTTGTTTAGTTAGATTTTATTGTATTTTAACAGTTTTAAGTGCTTTTTAAAACAAAACTTTGTTTCACTCTTAGTTTTAAACATTGAATATGTTGCTCTAATGCGTTAGATACAAGACAGGAATGAGTCCTTTTGTTGAAAGTGTCTCATCACCAGAGCTAATGGTTTCCTTTCCTACCAAAACCATTTACTAGACATTTTTACTGAAGTGCCAACATAAATCGAACCTTCCACAGATGAGCTGTAATGACAGCCTATTGAAGATGCGTTAGTTATGCCTTTTTTATGAAAGTCATTGAAATGAAATGGATTTGAACAACCTTTCATTCTGTACTCTGTACATGATGCCAGGTGGAGAGAGAAAGAAACACAAAAACTTACCAAACAGACCAAAATACATCCAAACTACCTGAAACACTGGCCTTTCACTAGGCTCTGGAACTAAATTCTTGTCAGTAATTTATAACAGCAAACTGCAGTTCTATCCAAATTTCCCATAGAGAGCAATCTGAAGGCTGGTTTTTACTCTAACCACACACTTAGCAGCCAATTTTACAGCTTTTCTGAACACTTCTCCAAAGACAATAATCAGTGAAAACATCTGGTTGTTTTTTTTTGGATGAATTTTAAAGGCAGCAGGATTATACGCATTTGTAAAATGACTGAAGAAGTGTCCAACTGACCCAGAACTAGAAAAATTACATTTTGAATTAAACAACGCAGTCAAAACGTTTAAGGCAAAAGCTCTGGAGACCTTTACACCAGACACTAAGTACGTATGTTTTGGCATAGGCTTTACTGTCCTGTAAAATATATTGTTAGGGCTTGTGCTAGCCCTGTAAGGCATGTAAATATGGTTTTACACCAGAGTACAAAGCTTTGCTTTTAGTCATGAGGCAAGGTCACAGGGCCAATGCAGTGCCGGTGCTGGAGGGGGTAGGGCCAGAGAGTTGCACAGTGCACAGACAATGTGTGAGACAGACAAATATAGAAACAAACTTGTAAATGCAGGACCTCACAAAAAGACTTGAACCCACTGTGTCCTCAGTCTCACTGCTGAGCTTCCTCTCAGTTCAGGACGAGTGGGTTCGGGCTGGGACTGAACCACAAGGACCAGGCAGAGGAACACGAGCCCAGTCCTGTCAGTACTAGGAGGGGGCCGAGAAGGGGGCCGGGCTAGAGTTGTTGTGATTGGCCGACTTGACGATGGTGATGACGCTGGTGGTGGCTACTTTCCCTGGCGAGAGGGGCCCGCGAGTCACAGTCCGGGCAAAGCACTGCAGCGCTTCATACTTGGCTCGCAGGGCGTCGAGCTCCAACCTCATGCTGGCGTTCTCACGGGCCAGTTTGTCCACCTCCCGCTGTAGCTCCATCTTTTGTCTCTCCAGCTCCTCCTTCTGCGTCACACGCTTGATACGGCAGCTGGCGGCGTAGCCCCGGTTCTTCAGCGTCCGTCTGCGTTGCTTTAATTTGACCACGTCCTCCTTGGTCAGCCCACGGAGGTGCTGGTTGAGCTCTCGCACCGACATGGCCACCAACTCATCATCGCTGAGGACCGGGGCATTCTCACCAACCTCCTTCTTGACCTGCAAATGAAGTGTATTAATAAAAGGTTCACTGTAGGGCTTTAGAAACATTTATGACCTGGTGAAGAATTACATTGACCTATACAACTAAGTTCTACTTTTGTCACAACTGGACAGGAAGTTGTTTATGTTTTTATGCTGTCTTTGATTACTGTTTATTCTATTATAATGGCCAATTTACACTCCTTTTCAAACCATTTTTGTAACATGCATGCACAATGATGACAACATCATTGTCATCATCATGACAACAAAATTTCTCCTTTATAACCCCCTGCATAAAGCTCTTACCTTTAAAGCTTTGTTCGTCTTAAAATTAGTCGTCATTCCCTGCATGCAGAAAGCTGTTCAGAATCTCACAGAAGACACTGTAAGATAAAAACAAGAAATGATGACCATATGTTGTAAATATGTTAGTAGCAGAAAAAACAACTTACATCATGTCTAAATTTTGTTTGAGTGTTACTGCTGTAGACGCCAGCAGAGGGCAGCACTAGACCATTAAATACAAGCACTGACTAAAGAGAGTTAGCATTTACTTCCAGGAAAGAGCATCTTCACTTTGTAGTTCACTTTACCATACAGAGATCAGACAAGTGTTTGTGTGAATGTTTATATGAAAAAGTTAACATTAGAGCCGTCTCCCTAAAGTAAAAACTCAGATGAGTGTTTTAAAAGCCCTTGGTTACGTTCTGGGGGTAAAATAAAAAATAATAAAAACCATTGCCTAAAGGCTTAATTTTAGGGACCTGCTGACCGGCCTGACTTCGAGCCATTGCTACGAGCTCACAGTTCCATTCTCGAGTGCTGCCATGGCAACGCCTTGCCAATGGGTGTGGGAGTCTGAGTCACGTGGTCAGCCAAAGGGTAAACAAGTCTCATTCATAACCGCAAAAAACCTATTCATAGTACAAACGAGAAGCCCTTTGTAACTGAAAAGTTAATTGCTGGGCCAAAAGTCCGCAATTGGCCTGAGATTTCTGTGACATTTATCTCGTGTTCAAATAGACGTCTACATCTTATCTGATCTCTCACTTTGACGCCAGAGCGTATACCTCCCTCGGCACAATTTAAAGCAGCCAATCACTTTGGCATAACATTTACGCTGAACTTTAACACCACCGCATGTGGAAAATTCCTGGCGACAGAGTATCACAGAGACATACTTTCCTTTATACTCACTGATGTATTTTTATTGTTAGACAATGCTCTCTGTCGATTTAGGGCCCAGTCTGGCCGCTTGGATCCTCTTACGCTGGGCTTTCCTGAGCCGCTCTATGCCCTTATTTAACTCGGCTGGATATATTTAGCCCTCACTGCTGACACGAAATTCTGCCAACTAAACAATTTAAGTGAGTGTGCGATAAGTGATAGCTCAGTCAATGCCCTCTACAGTCTTTTTAGCTGCTGCCTTAAAGTCTTTAAATTCAGAGTCCTGGGTGTGGTTGCTCTTTTGAGGCATTTATCATGTTTTCCTCTAATGGCTATAAATATCACAAATAAAACACTATTTGCACTGAGTAATATAGATAAGGTATTGTTCAGGGCAGTCACAAGTTTATGCTTAAATCAGTCTGTGGCTGTTCTCATTCACCCTGGTCATAGTATAGGCCAACCTACTTGAGTTGTTTAAAAGTAGTATTCTGGACATTGTGTTAAAACTAAAATACATTTCATCTCTAATCCAAAATGCCCCATCAAAGCACAACACTAGACCATGGCAAGAGTAAATAATGACTGCAGCACAATACGAGGTAATCCTCATTAAGTCTGTTGAATATTGTGTAAACAAAATGTCCTGAGATAGCTGAGTATCGCATTTGGCAAAATAAAAAGTAAAACGTATTCTAATATTTAGAATTACAATATCAGAAAGAACTTCCAGTAGCGTTACTAAATGGAAATAGAGTAATCTTTATTTTGGTTCACCAAAGTTGGATTTAAAACACTCTTTGGCCAGATATTTTGCCTAGGTCTGTTATCTGAAAACCAAATTCAAGTTGTTCTTTGTTAGAAGTTAGAAGTATGCATTCTTTATCAGTGGAATTACACACGTCTTGGGAAATCTCAGGAACCAATAAGCAACAAGAAGCACTTCTCAAAGAAATGAAAGTGACTAATTTTAGGTCATCTCTACCATGTGGGTATAGTAGGCGGAGATAATAGACTGTGAAAATTAATATGAATGTTGTCATAATGATGAAAATGTGATGTATTGTGAAGCCATGGTAATGATAAGCTGTTTTGCATTTTAAATTTTCAACAACAATATTTCTTTTTACGTTCAGTTTTGGCTTTCCACGAGTATTTCACATAATCCC
Source organism: Neodontobutis hainanensis (assembly GCA_024349245.1). Classification (NCBI taxonomy): domain Eukaryota; kingdom Metazoa; phylum Chordata; class Actinopteri; order Gobiiformes; family Odontobutidae; genus Neodontobutis; species Neodontobutis hainanensis. The sequence continues at coordinate 801,648 of JALDNG010000086.1, read as the reverse complement.
ACTTCAAAAAAAACCACACTATCTCTTGAACTATTCTCCTGGTTATAGCATACATTTGGATTTGACCATCACATAATTGGATTGTTTTTGCAACAAGTTTGAAATCTGTGAAAACAAAACAGATGAAGAAACAGCTGCCAAATCCAACTGAACCGCTGAACCTGAAACCATGTAAACATCTGCTGCTTTGAAAGATGTCCTTCACAGTTTCCATAACACCAAATATTATGTAAAAACTGCATAATTATGATTTCAGAAGTTTCAAATAAAGCCAGAAGAGTAAAAACATGGCATTCCTCAGCAGCAGCTTGGCTTAAACAAGTCTTACATCAGAGGGGGTCCCTGGGTATATTCCTTGAAAAGATCATGGAAAAGCGGTGTGGGGCGTCGCTCTTTATACAAGAGCCCTCTGGCATGAACCAAAGGGGCCAGGTTCCCTCAAATTCTTCAGACATGTGCTTATTTTTTTGCAAATAGCAGAGAGAAGGTTTTTTTTTTTTACTCAATCTCCTCAGTGGAAAAACATAGCATTACACAGTGAACGTGGGCCTTGTTGCACATATAGATTTCATAACAATCATGGCTGCTTAGTCCACTAGGGAAAACAGTTCTTAAGGTTTTTCCATAACAGTAAAAGAAGGAGTCTGGGAAAATACCTCCAGGAAAAGCCACAGATGGCGGGTAAAGAGAACAAAACCCACATTCCTGAGGGAGCACACACATATAAGAAACCACACACATGCAAATCTTCAGCACAGGGAAACAGACTGTCTGGATATGTCCTGCGATGCACCCATCTCAGGGGGCGGAGCGATCCCTCTTGTAAAACAATGGTTGCAAAAGTCACAAAATGTCTGGAATACCCAAGCGTCTAACTATGTTGCTCACTTGCCTAAACAAATCAAGCACATCCTTCTAGGTGCACAAGATCTCATTAAATTACTTTGTGACACAATGTCAACAAAATTAATCTCATGGCCAGTATACCATTTATGTAGTGTTTCTTTAAAGCATATAATCTCAATTGAAAGTCTAGCTACTCAAAGAGAAGGTTGCAACTACTTACTTTTAAGTGAGGTTTTGAATAAAATGTAAGAGAATCGTCAAAACCACAATTTTTTTGAGAATGTTTTCAAATGAAAAGGTTTATGAACAAATGCTGTTTCGAAATGCACCTCTATTTTCTCCTTCCTTCTAATTGGTCATGATTAGTTTTTGGAAGACATTTTTGGTCAGAACATTTTGGACAATTATTTGTGCAGCAAAGTTCTCAGTAAGTGAGTAGTCTTTACACCAAACCTTTAGTTTACTTTGGCCACTGTAGCCATCTCTTTTCTTGCCAGACTGGACACAAATAGTCTTTAAAACACATCTTACTTAAGCTTCAATAGGTTTGTGAGCATTAACTGGTGCCAAATGCTTGTGTTTTTGAGTCAATCTGGTCAAGTTCAAGTCTATAGTTTAGCTTCAGCAGGTAACACTGGGACCCAGCCTTCTCTTTAAATAAACACCATATCAAAGCCTTATGCTCCACTGATAAATTGCAGAGTTGGCTTGATTGGCCTCTGTTTTCCTTTAGTGTAGCTTAAGCCGACTTCTGCTGCTCTTGATGCTCACATTCTCTCAATGCTTTTCTTGCATTTTTCTCAGGGAAGTGGAGAGATTTTTTCCCCCTAACTCTTTCCCCAGCGCAGCACATTTGGTGGGATATTCTGCTTAAGGAAATGGACAGCATAGCTGAGCGGTGAGTCATGCTGTTTACGGGTAAAAGCGGCACCAGCGGCAGGGAATCACACCCTCCTGATCTGACGTTTCCTGGAAAATCCTGTTGTTTCACTGGGAGGAAGGAAAAGTACAGAGAACCTTGGAAATGGCTGGCATGACCACCAGAACTTTTGAGCGGAAAGGGAGGAGAGCTCAGCGAATAACTGGGCAAAGAAGTTTCTCCAAATCAGGGATATTGGGCGTCAGAGAAATGCTAGGAATGTAAAGAACGATAAGGGCATGGCTGTGACAAGATCTAAGCCAAACTGATATGAGTAAAATGTAATACTGATGCTACTTTTGCTCTTAAAATAAAGTAAAAAAATCCAGACCCAATCCATTGGGTCTGACATGTTGAGTTAGGGAAACTGTCATGAACAAGATCTTAGATTTAACAGGTCAGTTCTATTGAAATCCATTGAAATTGCCAATAGGAAATGAAACAGAAACAGACTATGGCCACACCTCTGCCCTTCAAAAAAGGTGACATGGTAAAAAAATGAAATGGTACAAATCACTTTATATTAATGCTCCAAAGTGCTATTGATTTCTTTCTATGTACAGTGTCTGTCATATGCTCAGCTGTGTTTAAAATCACTTCCAAAGTCAAATTCAACATGTTCTTTTCTCCAATAAAAGGCGGCAAAACACACTATGTTCCTTATGAGTCATCACATCACAAACCACAGCTATTTCACTTTCACAACTCGCCGCCACAAAAACACTCTGCTTTCATCCGTCACCACTGACCAGCCACATTACTGATAGATATCGAACTACAGCTTGGGAATTTTCTCAGTTTTGTCAGACTTTTAGAGTTGCTCAGGGTGAATCAGTCACTGTTACTTCTCCATCCAAGAAGAAGACATCATTGCTTTTATGATTGAACCACATGGCAACCTCATGACAGTGCTCTTGCTCCCACTGCTTCTGCAAAAGAGCACCCACCAGGAACAACAATGATTCAAATAAACCTCCAGAGCTCACAACATTGGATATTTAATTGGAACGTGTTACTCAGAGGCAAACATTTTCCAATTGTTACTCTAAATGGCCCTAAAGAGTCCCAACTCGTCCAAGCTATTGAATAAAACACAAAGCCTTGACATGCAATATTAAGCTAGTAAATAAAACATGGCAACTAGATAAGTATGGCAGTTAATGGTACTCTGAGGACTCTTCCTTATCTATACCGAAGACATAGAGATTAATGTGTACTGGAATAATGGCTAAACGAGTAGATAAGATAAAGCTTTTCTTCCTGCAGACTGATTTATAGTTTGTTAAAATATTGCCCCCCCCTCCTGCTGTTTGTTTCTCCTCAGCAGACCGGTCAGCCCTGGTGGTCCCACTTCACTTGGTGCCCTTTGTCCCACATGTCTCTCAAATGCGAACCACGTGTTGTTTCCAATGTCAAATGTAGGCTGGTATGCCGCATTATTACAACCCACACAAAAAAACAAGCGTTAAAATGAGTAGGAAAGGGAGTTGACTATCTTAACTAATTTTATTTTATTTCTTCCTAAAATGACAGCTGCTCAATCAGAGAGCCGCCTTTGTAGCTAGCAGGTAGACCATGTAAGTAAGCTCGTAAGTAAGTAAGTGGCGGGTAGTCATAAACAGGTATTAACATCAACAAAAAGGTATTTATAACTATGTATTCCGTTATTAGGCTACTCAGCACTACAAAGATTATAAATATTTTTTATTGAAATGTTTAGAAACGAATGCTTAAGTTAGGCGTGGCTTACATTAAGGCAACTGAAAAAAAAATAGTGCTTTGAAATAAAATAGGAACAGGCTAATCTTTAAATCAACCCACTTTTTTAATATTGAATGATAATTATTTTTAATATGTACTAATACTAAATTAAATTAAAAAAATGGTTTAATGAACCTATATTAGTTTTTAATAGTTCCCTATTTGGTCAGACTTGGTACAGTCTACGTTGATCCGCTTTTGGCTTGTGTTATGTTACTCCAACTCAACACGTGTCTTCACTTCTGAGACTGTATATTAAGTTAAAATATAGTTAATAACTTGAAATAAAACATATCGTATTGAAAGAGCAACATACGGCCAGTGTTAAGATCGTATCCATGCGCCAATATCTCACCGTGAGAACTTTTAGTAAGGAATGTCAAAACATCTAAAAAAAAAAAAAAAAAAACAACCTTACCTTTATGGACGGGGGACGTATCTATGGAGAAGAATGCGAGAAAAGTAGCGGTGTTAGTTTCCTTCTTCCAACGAGCAGCGTAACTTGACACAGTTAGTATAAAGCGTCCAGCAAACAGGCAGCGGTGTATCCTCGGACTAAATTAACTACAAAACAACAACAATGTACTGCATTCCACGCTCTGCTTCCGCAAGCACTCACGTCACCGACTCCTCGTGACCGCCCCCTCCATTCATGAAAATAACTTTGTGCTGACGTCAGTCGGGTGAGGGGGGCTGGGGAGGAGGCCAGAAATAGAAGCTAGATACTGCTGGCCACTGCTTCTGCTTACTTTACAAAACTCATCTGTACAAAGTCAATGCATGTTTCCAAAATTAGACAAAAGTTGGCTATGAGAGCAAAGAAAGAAAAAAAATAGAGAAGCAATAAACTGGACTCACAGGTTCCCCATTCTACTGACACACTCTCTTTTATGGTCAAGTCTTCAACACAAGTTATAAAAATGTGCATATACTGAGAGAAAACAGGACCCCCTCCCTCCGTCGGACTTGGGAGCGGAGCAGCATTCCATTCCCGAGGAAAGTATGTGGTGTAGTAGCCCAGCAGTCACAGGATTTCTCTTATTTTAACTGCACTGCTGGCAATAACGTCACAGGTTATTCATGGTAATTAAACACTCTATGAATATGTTAAGTCAGAAACATTTCAGAGGGGTTGTTTTGCCTGTTCATTTATGAGTAGACCTCAGCGTAAAGGGTATGGTGCCTGTTAAAAACAGATGCAGCATGTTTACACTATAAACACTGTGGGCTATGCAGTTCAAACAAGGCTAAAAGGAAGAGGAGAATGCACTTCCCCACTCTTTATGCTGACTGGACTTGAGGAGAGACTTTTGATTTGTTGTACAGAAAAAGTATGCATTTTATTACCATTTCATTTGAGATGAAGCTTACTCATATTTGTTCCATGATGCTGTTGAACCTTTGGTGTTTAGTCACAAATGTGCCAAAAGAGGAAACATGGGTGCACATATTGCCTCAGACAATTGACGCATTGTGTAAACTTTATAAAAAAAACAAAAAAAAACAAAAGGTCAGATAAGGAAATGGTATATAACATTTTTTGGGTGACACCTACACTATCATTAAAGAAAATGTTAACCTGCGAATATTCTGAGTCACACACATTGTCGACAATGCACAACCTGCTTGAAGCTAAACTGACTAATTCCTTTCTTTTCTCTGGCCAAATGCCAAAGATCCAGGTTGACGCTGATGAAGCTTATTGTCATGCTTTTAGGTTGGTGATTCAATAGATCAGCACTTCCTCTCTGCTGCATGTGGAACCGATTGTTTGATAAAGAAAGGTGTGTTGCTTTATATCATGTGCACTACTGTCTAAACATGTGCACTACTGTCTAAGCATTGTGTAAACTTTATAAAAAAAACAAAAAAAAACAAAAGGTCAGATAAGGAAATGGTATATAACATTTTTTGGGTGACACCTACACTATCATTAAAGAAAATGTTAACCTGCGAATATTCTGAGTCACACACATTGTCGACAATGCACAACCTGCTTGAAGCTAAACTGACTAATTCCTTTCTTTTCTCTGGCCAAATGCCAAAGATCCAGGTTGACGCTGATGAAGCTTATTGTCATGCTTTTAGGTTGGTGATTCAATAGATCAGCACTTCCTCTCTGCTGCATGTGGAACCGATTGTTTGATAAAGAAAGGTGTGTTGCTTTATATCATGTGCACTACTGTCTTGTTTAAGAGAAAGGGAGTCAGTCTTCTTTGGTTTAGGTTTTGTTTTCATGTTTACCACAAACAACACACTTCCTTTGTATAGCCTTTCTGCAGTTAATCCAGACATGTGATGCAAACACTGCATGGTAATGAGTAGTGTCTTATATTGTATGCAAACAAACATTTGATTAATGCAGTTATTACTTTGACTTAGTGAGATATAATGGCTTAATTATGAGATTGCATATATAATCTAAAAAAATATTAAGAAAAAAAAAACCTCCAACAGAAGAGTGATATGCAGACAGTGTTTGTAATCAGACAGACAGCCAGTTAGTGTCCATCTGGTAGGATAGCATAATGAATGGCATAATGTACAACCGTTGAGTCCAGCTAAACAAAAACAGACAAGCATGTGTGGCGAACCTGTCGGGCTGGTGGAAGATCATCTTACTGTGGGGTCTGTAGCTTAAAGGTAGTTTTAGATTACAGGAAGTTGCACTGACTCACTAATCTACCTTGTTTCTGACTCAGACTACTGAACTCTGAAATGTGATCTGCTTCAAAGGAGTCCCTGTTGTAAGCAGCACATCAATTCTTCTCCCAAACACTCCAAACTGCAAGTGAGTGAACGCCTAATACTGACCACACTACACTGACTTTATAAACTAATAAGGAAAAATCTCATGTTCGCCCTCCAGATGTTTTGTCATTGTTCAGGAATAGAAGACTGAAAAAAAGGCCTGACATATTAGACTCTCCCTCTGGCTCAGCTTGGGTGGACGTCATTTGAAATGTAAAAGGATTTTGTTTTCACTGATCTCTAGACTTCCCATGTGACACAAGATTTAATTTGGAACATTACTAAACATTCCACTGACTTCATCAAAATGTGTTTCAAATGAAAACACTTTACGTAACGGGCTGGCAAACTAAAGAAGTACAGAGTGACTGTACTGGTTATGGTAGGCTGCAGCTGTTTAGGTTTAAGTGCAGTCTCAAAAATTAACAAAAATCTACGATAACCAATAACTCAAAGTTTTGCATTTGAGAAACAATATACTGTAAATTCCTGGTACTCATGTTATAGAAGACAGGCTGTCACTGACCATGGGTGGGGTTCCATGAGAATACTGCTAAATCAACAAAAGAACAAAGATGAATGTTCTCTGCTGTGTCTTCTAAATTATAACATTATGTTCCTCAAAAGGAAATTAGAACTAATATGCTGTAGATCTAAAAATCAAAGTGGATTAACAAAAAAATAAATAAATTACATGGGTTGCTAATGCATTTGGGTTTTCATTAGCTTACACAATGCCCTACTGAGGGTACAACATACTCAGCACATTAGGAAAAAGCATTTGATATTACCCAAAAGAGACATCTGCTGATCTCTCCATGGCTAGACACATAAATGTATGTGGTATACTATTACTGGTCTCATCATCCAGTGTAGGTTCAGATCAATCAAAAAAAAGTCATGATTTTATTGATGAGTTACTGAAAGTTACTGCTTTTGGTTATCTGCACAGAATTTGAACTTGCATGTGGATAATGTTTGTGACAAGAATGCCAAAGAACTTTCTACTATTCTTGATACTTTTGGTCTTTGTAAGCATGTTAATGAGCCGACCCATAACAGAGGTCACACTCTGGACCGGGTCGTTACTAAGGGTGTTAGTATACATACTTCAGATGTCACTGTGATTGATTTTGCTCTATCTGATCATTCTTGTGTCTTCTTCCATCTGTCCATAATTTCAAAATTTGCTGCTGGACTTACAGCTGTTCAGAAGAGGCACAATAATGATAATACCAGGACACAGTTTATGGAGGCAGTCAGGTTTGAAAATGCTTTATTATGTCAAGTTGATGATTTGTTTTAAATGTTATGGACACCATTGCTCCTGTTAAGGTTTAAGTGATCAGGAAGACGCAAAAGGTTTCGTGGAACAATGCTCATTCTTCTCCACAGAAAAGGGAATGCCGAAAAGCCGAAAAGAAAATGGCGTAAATTGAAGCTCTTGATTTCATTATGAGGCATACAAAGAAAATTTGCATATTTTCAATCAAACTTTGCAAAAAGCAAAAGAAATATTCTTCTCAGAGATCATCAACAACAGCAGTAACAAACCGCGTGTCCTGTTTGCTACAGTGAACAGATTAACAAACCCTCCAGCTCCATTTCCTCCAGAATTAGTTTCCACCACTAAATGCAATGAGTTTGCAATGTGCCTTAATGCCTTTAACGACAAGGTTAAAGGCATTAAACATGCGATACAGTCCACAGGGCAAAAAACAACAGTGCAGCCACCTCGGAGACACTTGGTTGGGTTAACACATTTTATACCTTTTAATGACAGAACAATTGAAAAAAACTCCAGCCTGAGTTCATCCACCTGCTGCCTCAATGTTTTACCCACTAGATTTCTAAAATCAGTACAAAGCAATTGGTTACCACAACTCACTAATATAGTCAATAATTCCTCACAGTCTGGAACATTTCAAAGGGTCTTAAAAACTGCTGTCATTAAGCCTCTCCTAAAGAAGAGCAGTCTTGATGCTACAGTGCTGGCTCATATCAAACCTGCTATTTTTAAGGAAAGTTATTGAAAAAGTCGTGTATCAGCAAATTTCTATTGCTTAACAACTGTTTTGATCCTTTTCAGTCAGGATTCAGGCCCCATCACAGACCAAGACTTCCCTTATCAAAGTCACAAATGACATCCGTTTAAACACTGACGCAGGCAAAGTCTCTGTCTTAGTTCTGTTGGACTTGAGTGCTGCGTTTAAATGGTCTTGACATGTGGGGTTCCATAGGGGTCTATCTTGGGCCCCCTATTATTCAATCTTTACATGCTTCCTTTAGGCCAGTTAATACACAGCTGTGATGTATACTACCATTTGTATGCAGATGACGCTCAGATTTAAATTTCACTGACAGCAGGTGAAAATGGACCAATCCATTTACTGTGTCACTGCATCGAACAGACTGACATGTGGATGCAAAATAATTTTCTCCAACTGAACAGAGACAAGACTAAACTAATCATCTTTGGCAACAGAAACAAAGAGAAAGTGTCAGCAGTCTTCTTCTCTAAATTAATAAATAAAATATAAGGTTAGAAATGTAGGGGACTCAGACTTAAATTTTCACAGTTACAAAGTCAATTACATCATCAGCATTTTACCCCCTTAAAAACATTTCCAGAGTCAAAGGGATAATGTCTCAACCAGACTTAGAGAGACTTATCCATGCTTTTATCTCCAGCAGGTAAGATTACTGTAACGGGCTGCTCACTGGTCTTTCAAAACAAGGGTTAAGACAGCTTCAGCTTATTCAGAAAGCTGCTGCTCGGGTTCTATCTAAAATCAAGAAGTACAACCATATCACGCCAGTTTTAAAATTTCTGCACTGGCTTCCTGTTGCTCAGACAATAGACGTTAAAACAGCACTGCTGGGTTAAAAGTCTCTAAATGGTTTAGCACCAGAATATTTTTCAGACATCCAAGTGGCTTATGAACCTTCTCGGACTCTGAGGACATCTGGGACAGGCCTTCTGCTCGTGCCCAGAGTTAGAACTAAACAGGGTGAAGCAGCATTTTATTTTCATGCAGCAAAAACCTGGAACAGCCTCCCAGATTAAGTAAAACAAGCCTCAACTCTAACAATGAGATTAAAAACCTTCCTCTTTAGCTCTGCCTACATTACAACTTAAAGTGTTTTTAATTGCACTCTTCTTCAGAAATGTTAAAATTTTTCTTATGTTTCTTAATCTAAATCTTGTAAATTTTCTTTTATTCCTGTAAAGCACCCAGTGTATAAATTGTGCCATATAAAAAATAGCTTTGCCTACTGTTGTGTGCTGTGGTAAATATATTTTTATGCACCGTTCATCAAAGGAACAATTTATTGTATAGGTGTGATAATGGGTTACTTTACTAAAACACTGACCTGACTACAATTTTAAACATTTATACTTAAACCATTCATTGCTTCATTCATACTTCTTCATCTTAATCTCATTATGGGTTGTGGATGACTGGTCAGCAGGACTGACATGACACTGGGCAATTTAGATTCTCCAATAAATGCATGTCTTTGGACAATGAGAGGAAGCCGGATAAGAAAGACCAAATATTTCGATTTTCGTAGGGTACTATGGGTACTAACTTAAATCCCAGACATTAAATAAAATTTAAAAAAAAGAACAACGGGAACTGAATGCAATTCAGATTAAATGTTAAGAAAGTCTGATCCACATGGAATGGCAGAAAACACCCCTGCAGAAAGACGAGCCTTTCTTTAGTATGTTTTTATCCTTTTATTGTTAAGTTCGTGTGCCCTCCGGTGGTCACATACGGTCACATAAAGATATTATACAACTTCCGGTTATGAAGGGTAGCAAGTAAGTAAAGAAAAAGTTATTAAAAGAGACCTAATCGCTCTGCTTTCCATAACTTTCAAGACACTGGTTAATTTGCCTAAATTAAGATATATTTAACAATTTATTTTTTGATTAGTGTAACAGAAACTTTATTAACTTTACTTGCACTGACTCGTAATGTAATACACCCATGCGGAAGGGGGCGATATGAACGGCAGTTCTGTTCAACGAAGAAGCCCCAAATGGCATTTTTGGTACATGAATAATATTTCATTCTAAAAATGTAAACTGTAGTTAAAAAAAAAACTTAAGCATAATCCAAAATTGTTTCACACAACCAACAAAACACGTGAGTAAAATTAAGTTATCTATCTATCTACCTACTACCGCTTAGGATTCGTTTAGAGCTAGTGCCGGTTATCTTTAGCCCTAGGATGCTAACGTTTACAGCGTTTGGTTAGCCGATGTTGTTAGCCAAGTTTTACGATTACGGGGATAACAGTTAACTGTTAAGTGGTAACAAAAGTATACATACTAACTGATTGTTTTAAAATGATCTCATCTCACAAGCAACTGAAAGCTTTTTGCTAATAAAGTGTTACGTATCCGGGCAGTGGTTTCTTTAACGCAATGTTTTGTCTCACATAGTGCTACTTATGTCATCTGCCAAAATTGACTTGTGTCACTACATAAAAACATGAATCGCCCAAAGCCGACAAATATCAGACGCCCAAGTGCTGCAAAACCATCAGGTACGGTTCATTTAACAGAAAACCATGAATATGTGCAATGGTGTTTACACCTAGCTACTCAATAATTTTAGTTTTTTTTATTCTGAGATGTATTAACCTTTTACAACTTTTGTAAAACTATACTGGCGTTTGGGTTTAGCACTCTATTGAAAATTTACAGAATAGGCATAACCTCTGTTTTCTTATTCAATTGAAACAACAACTCACACTAGCGTTTGCTGTTTAACAGGTCACCCTCCTCCTGGAGATTTTATAGCTCTTGGGTCAAAGACACAGGGAGGAGAACCCAAAGCCCCAGCTGTCCTCCTGAAACCAGCAACAACTGGTTTACCTGCTGACCGCAAGCGAGAACCTGCTTCTGCACTGCCCTCGTCATCAGGTCTGTCCAGTCTTGCCAAGCGTCCTAAACTCTCCACCACCCCTCCTGTCAGTGCACTAGGACGCCTTGCGGATGTTGCTGCGGTGGACAAGAGAGCTATATCACCCTCCATAAAGGAGCCATCAGTGGTTCCTATTGAAGGTTGATGTTATTGCATATTTTCTTACTACATATGAAACCTTGACAATGTATACAAATTACTATGTATGTCACCTTTATTCGATATATATATATATATATATATATATATATATATATATATATACAAATATATATATATTTAAAATGTTTTGTTTTCAGTGCCTTTTTTGTTTTTGTGCCAGTGTCTCCTTCTATGCTCTTGGATGAAATTGAAGCAGCAGAGTCAGAGGGAAATGATGATCGCATTGAGGGACTGCTGTGTGGAGCAGTCAAACAACTTAAAATGAACAGAGCCAAACCTGATATTACACTGTATCTCAGTCTGATGTACCTCGCCAAAATCAAACCCAATGTTTTTGCTACAGAAGGAATTATAGAGGTATTATTATTTGTTTTGTTATTATTTATATATTAATTGTTAACCAAAAAAAATTAAAAAAAAAATAAAATAAAATATATATATATATATATATATATATATATATATATATATATATATAATAACAATTAACTAAAATGTTGAAGTGATGTTGGACATAAAATATTAACTTTGTCTGCCAAATTGCATTTAATATGCCAAGTGTTTTATAAATAACATTATAGTAATGTCTTTCAAAGGCCCTGTGCAGTCTTCTGCGTCGTGATGCTTCTATTAACTTTAAAGCAAAGGGAAACAGTCTTGTGTCTGTCCTTGCTTGTAATCTGCTTATGGCAGCCTATGAGGAGGATGAAAACTGGCCTGAAATCTTTGTCAAAGTAAGTATTTAAATTAATTATCCTATATGTAGTTTTTTTAGTTTTGGTTTTGTAGTTTTTTTAGACTTGTATGGAATCATGTATAAAAACAAAAGCATTTGTATTTTTAGGTGTACATTGAGGACTCTCTGGGGGAAAGAATCTGGGTGGACAGCTCTCATTGTAAAACATTTGTGGACAACATACAAACTGCTTTTGGCACGAAGATGCCCCCAAAGAGCATGCTGCTGCAAGCGGAGACTGGTCGGACTGCGGGGGATCTCAGTGCAGGTAACGTGCATCTCACCCTTGTGTTTACAAAACACAGGAAATAGATGCTCATTGGTCTCCTTTTTTTTAGGCAGCAGTCCTCATCCCTCAACTCCAGACGAGGATGACAGCCAGACTGAACTGCTGATAGCAGAAGAGAAACTCAGCCCTGAGGATGAAGGACAAGTGATGGCTAGGTATGAAAGTAAACCCATATTACCTTGTTCCAATACAGATTCTCTTTTTAATGTTGAACAAATTAGGCATGAAATCCAGGGACATAAAATCTGTTTTAGGTACGACGACCTGGCAGAAAGCGTGGAGGACTATGTGCTTGATGTCCTCAGAGATCAGTTGAACCGCAGGCAGCCAATGGACAACGTGTCTCGCAACCTTCTCCGTCTACTCACTGCCACATGTGGCTACAAAGAAACCCGTCTTATGACTGTACAAAGGCTTGAAATGTGGCTCCAGAATCCAAAGGTGTGTGATACATCCTAGACAAACTAGACATGTGGAAAAGATTGATAGAAAGAAGTTTGATTGATTAAAAAAAATGTATGTACAGTTAACTCGACCAGCCCAGGACCTTCTCATGTCCCTGTGTATGAACTGCAACACACATGGAGCAGATGACATGGAGGTGATCTCTAATCTGATCAAGATCCGACTCAAGCCTAAAGTTCTTCTTAACCACTACATGCTCTGTGTCAGGTTTGTGGACTCATTATTTTAACCCAATCTTTTTTTTTATTCTTTTGAGAGCCAAACCTTTTATTCAACTTTTATAGGGAGCTGCTAAATGCACACAAAGACAACCTGGCAACTATGGTCAAGCTGGTGATCTTCAATGAGTTGTCCAATGCTAGGAATCCTAACAACATGCAGGTGCTCCACACAGTGCTGCAGCACAGCCCAGAACAGGCACCAAAGGTAGCTGCTGTATTTTTATGCATCATTATTGCATCAAGTATTGCATCCCTTTTAGCCATTATCTTATATGTTCTCTAATCAACATTTCCTCTTTGTCTGTCTTCTAGTTTTTAGCAATGGTGTTCCAAGATCTGCTAACAAATAAAGATGACTACCTGCGTGCCTCCAGAGCGTTGCTGAGAGAAATAATTAAACAGACCAAGCATGAGATCAACTTCCAGTCTTTCTGCTTCGGTTTAATGCAGGAAAGAAAGGAACCCACCTATGTGGACATGGAATTGAAAGTAAGCCTTTATCAAAATGCATTTAAATTTAATAATTTTATTGGTTTTACACAAAATTTTTGGTTTATGCTTGTCTCCAGGAACGTTTTGTTATTCAAGTGACAGATTTACTAACCGTCTCCATGATGCTGGGAATTACTGCTCAAGTTAAAGAAGCTGGTATTGCATGGGACAAAGGAGAGAAGAAGAGTAAGAAGATTTGTTTAAATGCTAATTTGTATTTATGTACTGTACATTATTGACTTTTTCTTGAATTTGACTGTTCATTTTCAGATCTGGAGGTCTTGAGGTCATTTCAGAATCAGATTGCTTCCATTCAAAGAGATGCTGTTTGGTGGCTTCACACTGTGGTCCCTACAATCAGTAAAGTTGGTGCAAAAGACTATGTCCATTGGTCAGTCAATATTTCTTCAGAAAAGCTGTTTATATATTTAATTGCTCTTGTGTTTTCCATTTGATAATTAAATTTATTTTATGTATTTCCAGTCTTCACAAAGTGCTTTTCACTGAACAGCCTGAAACATATTACAAGTGGGACAACTGGCCTCCTGAGAGTGACAGAAAGTGAGGGTTTGTCCCTGTACTTATAGATCACACATTTCCCTCTGAGTTCACTAAGTGGATTTTCCATTCTCTAGTTTCTTCCTTCGTCTTTGCTCTGAGGTGCCACTGTTAGAGGACACTCTAATGCGCATTCTGGTGATTGGTCTGTCTCGTGATTTGCCTCTGGGCCCAGCGGATGCCATGGAGCTGGCAGATCACCTGGTTAAGAGGGCTGCTGGTGTTCAGTCTGACGGTGTGTGAAGATCCTTTAAAGCTGTATAAAATTACTCTTTGGTTTGTATATATTAGTCTCTGGCAGAATATTTGGACATGTTGTAAACAATTGGCGTTCATGAAATGCCATATAAATTCCCTACTGTTTACTAATCAGTAAAATGAACTCCGTTTTACCAAAGGCTGTATAAGAATAACCTGTTGTTTTCTTTTCATTTGCTCCAGTTGACTTTTTGGTATCAACAGATCTGGATGTGCTAAAAGTGGAAAGGATTCAACTCATTGATGCTGTGCTAAATTTGTGTACATACCACCACCCAGAGAACATTCAGCTGCCTGCTGGGTATGTCAGCTGGATTTACTGGCTTTTAAATGTCTTACAGCACATGTGTTGTACAGTTTTAAATAACAAATGGCTGTTTAAAGGTACCAACCACCAAATTTGGCCATTTCCACTCTATACTGGAAGGCATGGCTTCTGTTGCTTGTTGTGGCTGCTTTTAATCCACAAAAAATAGGTAAAATTAACAATATATTAGCAGATACATTTACTTCATACAGTAGTAAATACAGTTTTTTAAAACAAAACTGTACTTTTCTTCTTTAGGTTTAGCTGCCTGGGATGGTTATCCTACACTGAAAATGCTCATGGAGATGGTTATGACAAAGTAGGTACAAATAAGAATAAAAAAAATGTTTTGTTAGATATCAATCAATCAATCAAGTATAAAAGCTGAATGTCTAACAATAGTTTTTTTTTGGCCTCTTCAGTAACTACACTTACCCGCCTTGCACTGTCGCGGATGAGGACACCAAAACTGAGATGATCAACAGAGAACTCCAGATCTCTCAAAGAGAGAAGCAGGAGATCTTGGCTTTTGAGAGTCATTTGGCAGCAGCTTCCACTAAACAGACAATCACAGAAAATAACAGCCTTCTGCTGTCTCAGCTGACCAGTCTGGACCCACAGTAAGAGCATTAACAAACTCTTGATTTCTGTGTTAGAATCTGCTATATAAATGCCATTACCAAAAACATACTTTGTTGTGTAGGGGTCCTCCGCGACGACCCCCTCCTCAGGTTCAGGAGCAAATAAAAAGTCTGAACCAGTCTCTTCGTCTTGGCCATCTTCTGTGCCGTAGTCGCAGCCCAGACTTTCTCCTCAACATCATACAAAGACAGGTTTGAGGCTACCACTTTACAATAATGTAAAGGTTGATAAATGGTATACAACTCATTTTTAATCACTTGAGATGACATTCATAAATCATAGTGTCAAAGTGTGTGCTGACTTCATAGCTTGCTTTAGCTTTACCATTTACCACAGAGCACTTTGTAAATTAAAATGGTAAGCAACTAATTATATAAAACTGATACTCTGCTTTTATGATATTGGCCTCTGTAGGATAAATAAAGTAAAGCTCATTGTTGTATTAACATAGAATATATAATATACATATACATAGTAATTTAAGCAGTAATGCAGCATACAGAATTTCATTTAAAATTTAATGGTTCACGATTACTGAAGGAGATATTTTGTTAAGTTGTACAGCCATTTTATTAAGTTGTGTAGACATGCACCATAGCATTATATTTCTCTGGTCTGATTTATATAAGAAATATAAGATTTTCTGTTATGTTCAATCCTTCACAGGCGTCGTCTCAGTCAATGCCGTGGTTAGCGGACTTGGTTCAGTCCAGTGAAGGCTCCTTGGATGTTCTTCCAGTGCAGTGTCTTTGTGAATTCCTTCTGCATGATGCTGCAGATGACAGCCTTATTGCAGATGATGACGACGAGGGAGAGAGCAAAGAGCAGAAAGCCAAGAAGCGACAAGTAAGTCAACACTGAAGCAACAATTTAAATCTAGTCATTCTTTGTATGCTAATTTGTTAATTATTTTTACTTCTACTTGCAGTTGAGTGTAAAATAGAACCAAGTGAGTCATTACTAATCCAGAATTTTAATTTCCTGTCAGAGGCAACAAAAGCAGAGGCAGCTACTTGGACGGCTGCAGGATCTATTGTTGGGTCCAAAGGCTGATGAACAGACAACATGTGAAGTGCTGGATTACTTCCTGCGCCGCCTCAGCTCCTCTCAGGTGGCATCCAGGGTCTTGGCAATGAAGGTACTGTATTATAAGCCAATTACATTTACAAACAAGACCTCATCAAAATATATTGTCATTATGCTATATATTGTGGGACAGGGGTTGTCGTTAGTGCTGACTGAGGGAGGCTTAAAGGATGGAGAGGAGCGGGATCAGCCCATGGAGGAAGACTCCACAGATGCAGAGCTTTTGCCTGATTATCAGTGGTTGCTACAAGACCTCCCCAAACTACCACTGTTTGACACTGTTAGGGGTATGACATCTACTGCCTTGCAACAGGTCAGTGCTATTACTAACTATACATCTGTTCAATCGACATAAAGCATTAATGTATTTAAATGGACAAACCTGCCCACCTTGTCCCACAGGCCATTCACATGGAAACAGACCCACAGACCATCAGCGCTTATCTCATCTATTTATCCCAGCATGCTCCAGTCGAAGAACAAGCTGCACATAATGATTTGGCCCTGGTAATGATGTGATTTATATTTATTTTAATGCTCATTTTCCTTAGAATCTTTTTATTTTTTTATCTTGACAATAACAGTTTTTATCACCTCTGTAGGATGTTGCTCGCCTTATTGTTGAGCGTTCAACCATCATGAACAGCCTTTTCTCCAAACATTCCTGCAGACCTGAGTCTGATGCTGTGCTCTCTGCTTTCCTCACTATTTTCTCCTCCTACATCAAGAGGATGAGGAAGACAAAAGAGGGAGAGGATCTATATAGCTGGGTAAATGTTGCCTCAGGGTATTCTTTCAACTGTATTTTCACTTCAGACAATGTTTATATAGTGCAATATTTCTGTTCCATTTTGATAATTCATTGTTTTTTTTTGTTTTTTTATACTTTTTAGTCAGAGTCCCAGGATCAGGTGTTTCTGCGGTGGACCACAGGAGAGACTGCTACAATGCACATTCTTGTAGTCCATGCTATGGTGATCCTGTTGACTTTGGGGCCACCCAAAGGTATTTAAGATCAAGTCAAGATTTGTCACTGATTTTACTAAAAGATGTTAACTCTGTTTTTTCTTTTGCCATTCTACTAGGAGAAAGTGACTTCTACAACCTTCTGGACATTTGGTTTCCTGACAAAAAACCCCTGCCCACTGCTTTTCTGGTGGACACTTCAGAGGAAGCACTTCTGCTCCCTGATTGGTTAAAACTGAGAATGATTCGCTCAGAAGTCTCTCGATTGGTTGATGCAGGTATTACTATTTGTAAAGAAGTGAGTTAAGTCAGAAAATATATTACTTTAACAATACACCTATTTTATTAGCTTTACAAGACTTGGAGCCTCAGCAGCTGCTGCTGTTTGTACAATCCTTTGGCATTCCTGTGTCAAGCATGAGTAAACTGCTGCAGTACCTTGACCAGGCCGTCTCTCATGACCCACAGTCGCTGGAACAAAACATCATGGATAAGCGTAAGAGTCTGCTTTTTGGCTCTTTTAAAAAAAAAAAAAAAAAAAAAAGATTCTAATGAATGCCTTTTTCTTTTGTCATTTTGCTTTAGACTACATGGCCCACTTGGTGGAAGTGCAACATGAGCGAGGCGCCACTGGGGGGCACACTTTCCATTCTCTACTAAGCTCGTCTCTTCCACCACACAGAGGTAAATGTTTTTTTCTAGCTTTGACACCCAGTTAAATTTGAATAAATAATTAAAAGTACTGTATGTCCTTCACTATTTCTTGATAGATGCTGCTGAAGCAAATAAGGCCAAAGTGACTATGGAAACAACCCCCAGTTCTGTGAAGATTAGAGCTGCCACTCAGCTTACCGTTGGGCCTGAAGATGATTTAACTGGTATATTGCTTCAGGTAAAAAAAATATTATTTTTATTTTTATTTTTTTAGGAATGTTGCTTCATTTATTTTGAATTTGTCTGTATTTGCAGATCTTCCCATTAAAGGTAGACCCTCGCTGGCACGGCCCTTCTCCAAACCAGCTCTCCTTGGCTTTACAGCAGTCCCTGGCCAAAGAGCTGATGAGGGCTAAGAACGGCCAGGTTCAACAGGGTGGGCTAGCATTCTGCCTCTTACAAGCCATTGCAGCGCTGCTCACCTCTGCTCATGCAGGTCCTATAGTGATGATAATGCATCGTAACCATGCTCTTTCCTGTCCACTAATGCGCCAACTCCACCTCTACCAGGTACAACTAAAGGGTTAATTTAAAGATATTATAATATATATATTTTTTTGATCAAACTGAATCATAGTACTTGAAAGCGCATTTCTTTTTCAGCGCCTTGTGTCCCAAGATGTCACATTTTCTTCGCTGTTTCTCAAAGTTATTGTTGAGATGTTAATCTGGCTGGACAATCCTACTGTAGAGCCAGGACCAATGAAGACTCTGCTCAAATCTTTTGCTGGACAGAATTCTCACAAACACATGCACAATGATGGTACATATTTTAGACTGCCCATGAATTAAAATTTAATATGCGTTTGTATTTTTTTGATCAAGCGTGTTGTTAATATCAATAATTGCTGATTTCTCTTATACTGCAGTGCGTACAGGTTTCCTGCATCTTGCTGAGGCGTTGGCTTATCAAAGGGAAACTGAGGTACCGGTCAAAGCTATCATTGCAATGCTAAAGGTTGTAGAGCGCTGTAATGCAGAGGCTGAGCTTGTTGGCAAAGGTATAAATGCAGTTTGCTAATTACATTCTGAACATTCATTATATTATTATATAGTTTATATAGTTATTAAATGTGTTTTTTTATGTATTTCTTTCAGTGTTGAAAGGGCTGATGGATGTGAAATCACCATATTTAGAGGAGCTGTTGTCTTTGCTGATGACTGTAGGTACACAAAATGGTACAGCAGGCCCTGTTGCCATGGTGATTTCCCTGTTGCTTCAAGAAAGTGAGGAGCGGGCCGTGAAAAAGGAACCTGATTCTAACAAGTGAGCGACGCAATTCTATTTCGTTCTCAAGTCATGCAAGGAGCATTTTTATTTGACACAACTAAATGACAAACATGGCTGCCTCTGACAAAAATAGCAAAATGGTGCTTCCTGTCTGTGGCCTTGTATTTTGGATTTGCCTCAGAAAGGTTTAATTGGTTTTGGAGTTTTACCCTTGCTTCTCAAACTGGTCTGCTGTGAAAATCTATGGTTTCTCTCTATTTTGAATTTCCTGCCACTTTGCTGCATTGGCAGTCTTGTAAAAGTGTTGTACTTCTGTCTGGTTGAATGTTAACAGATTTAACATGCCGGTGTGAACAGAAAGTGAAGTTTCTTTCACAGTTGCTTTGGGGACTACACAATTTGCAATATCTCAAAACATTGATGTGGTGGGGTTTTATTGCATTATTCAGTATCTGTAATCATTAGAGTTCAGCAATATTTTCTGTGTTTAATCTTTTCTGAAAGCTCTGAAGTAATAAAGTCTGGACTGAATTCTGGGTTGTTGGTGGACTGGCTCGAGCATCTTGACCCTGAGGTCACTTCAGTGTGCCCAGATCTTCAACAGAAGCTGCTGTTTGCCCTGAACAAGGTAACATAAGTATAACCAATAAAATACTTTTCATGTTTTTTTTTCTTGATTTGTTTTCATACTTTTTGAGTTTTTTTGAAAGGCAAAAGGCACCCGAGCCTACAGACCTTATCTGTTAGCTTTGCTTACGCATCAGTCCAACTGGTCAACCCTCCTGCAGTGCATCAGTGCTCTTCTCAGCAACCAGCGAGACCACAAGTACATCTTTTTAAACCCTTTCTCAGCTATTGTCTTATGTAGTAAAGTAGATTAACATAATTTCTAATTCATAATTCTGATTTTTTTAATAGATTCTGGTTATATTTTATAGAGGATTGTAGTAAATGTCTTTAATATTTTTCAGACTGGACCCATCTTCAGCCCTGGATTTTCTCTGGGCTTGCAGCCACATCCCACGTATCTGGCAAGGGCGCGACCAGAAGATCCCTCAAGTAAAAGTCCACTAAGCAAATCTTAAAAATATTAAACTTTTGTTTATAAGAAACTATAATGTGTAACATTCTTTTTGCAGAAGAAAACTGAGAAGTTTGTGCTACGACTTAGCTCTGAGGAGCTCATCAGCCTTGTGGATCTGATCTTGTCTGAGTCAGCGCTTAGCAGTCACATTTCCATCCATGCAGACAAAAGTACCATGGAGCAAGCCTCTTCCTCACTCATCCAGTCCAGGCTGCCTCTTCTCCACTCGTATTGTAATGGGAACTTAGAAAACATCAAAAAGGTCTCTGAGTACCTCATCAGCTGCACAAAGAAACGGGATGACAGGTAAGTTTTAAATAATATACAGTTTATTTTAAAATGTGTAAAATTGTCAATATGGGAATTTTTTGTTAATGTAATTATTTTGTCTTGTCTCTGTATAGTTTTGTAGTTTATTTGTATTTTGTATTTGTTGTCAAAGGGTTACTTATAGGTTCTCAGTTCCATTACCTGGCACACTAGTATTTGTGCTAATTAGGGAGAACAATACAAAGTATTTTCTCTGTATATGGTATGCTGATAAATGTGGAGTAAATCGCACTAGATTTTCCTTCTCAGTGCAGATGAACTTTTCCGACTTTCTCTGTCAGCCACAATGCTGCGGACCAGGGAAAACTCGATAATTAGGTCTATTGGTGTGAAATTAAAACCAGCAGAAGTCGTCTGTACTGTGATCTCTTTAAAAGCTCAGTGTATTATAATGAAGCCGAGAGGATTAAGTCTGAAGCTCTAAACTTGCCTGTGTTGTGAATTTCTTGCTCTGACTTTGCTGTCAGAGATCAGGGTGCAACTCTTTGTGGAGGCAAACCCTTCTTTCATGAATATGTCTCTGGTTATTAAACCACTTTAATGAGGAAACTTTGGCCAAGGTCAAGCAAAATTAGCTTCCAAATTACTGTATTTTAAGTACAGCTAAGCTGTCTAGTAGAATAGTAGCTAGTGAAAATGAAGGAGGATAAAAACACATTGAAAGTAAAGGCTTTTGGCCTTGTGCTGAATAAACATGATTGTATGTTGGGTATTCTTCTTGGCTAAAGCTTGTGTCAGATAAGCTGGTGTTTATTCCAATTACGCACCAACTATTAAATGGCACGCTGCCTTTTTGCTCTCGATCAAGGTCACTCTGATTTGCTAAATGCATAGCTGTAATAAACTCCTTGGGTGAATACATCATTTGAGCCTGACAAGAGCCTTAGTTGGTAAGAGGATTTTACTTGATGATTTGAGGGAAATACCTCAGAATACAAATATACACATACTAGTTGTATGCAACTTTCTACTTTGTACAGATGTAGTTGTAGCATGCAAGTTATGTAAACAATTTTGTTGCCCCTAAAAGTATCAGTAATGGATTGTTCATTTATATTTCACACTTGTGTTTATTTTACAGTGAGATGAACAAGCGATGCCAGAACTTGTTGTTGCAGATCTATCTGCACTTCCCGGAGGTTATCCAACACGTGACGCTGCCTGAGGCCACCTTCAGCAGTGGAGGGGCTGCAGACGGCAGCAGCTGCAAGGTAAACATTAACATTAATTACATAACTATTCACTTTGGTACCTATATGGTCACATGGAGTCAATATTACTCATAAGTAAGTCAAAGTGTTTGGTTGAATTTATTTTTGCTGGAATGCTTAAAGCCTGTGATGATACGTTTGTATTTCTCAGCTTGATGTCTTGGTACATCGTTTGGTCACACTGCTAGCTGACATTGGAGACTCAAAGTCCACTGAGAGCCGTGTCTCTGATGCCAACCTTGCTTGTAGGAAACTGGCAGTGTCACACCCTGTTCTTTTGCTCAGGTAAAAAAAAAAATACTTGATGTTGAAATTTTGAAACTTTTATTCTTAAACTTTGGAGTTTTGATGAGGTAGTTTTGCATTTTTCTTTTTATCCAGACACTTGCCCATGATTGCTGGTCTGTTACAAGGCCGTGTTCACTTAAATATACATGAGTTTCGACAGCAAAATCACATGACGTTCTTCAGCAATGCTCTTGCTATTCTGGAGCTGTTGCAGCCGCTGGTTTTCCATAGTAACCACCAGGGGGCGCTTCAAGACTGCCTTCTGTCTTTCATGAAGGTCCTTCAGGTGCGCTTGTTATTCTCTCTGAATACCAGCCTATTGGTGCAGAAGCACTTAAACATTTGTCTTAATATTTAAGAAATTTAGAAATAAACTGTCAGCTGTGTGTGAACGCTTTGCAGAACTTCCAGCGGTCGCGCTCTCCATTGGTCTTTATTAACAAGTTTCTACAATTTACACAAAAATACATTACCCGTGATGCAGCTGCAGCAATTCCTTATCTTCAGAAGCACTCTGATATTTTGCAGTAAGTGTGGAAGACAATTCATATTAATTCAGATTACTTAAAGCATACATAGCATCAGTAAAAAAAATAAAGCCATTATTTTGCTCACTCTCTTGCAGAGGTCTGTGTGCAGAAAACCCAGACCTGGTCCAGCTGAAATCTCTGTTAGCAGGGCTCACTTTACCTGTGAAGAGCTCTTCAGCTGAAGTCACTGCAGAGGAGGGTGATGGTGAGAACAGCCATCTTGGATGCATTCTGTGACAATGCCTTTCACTTATATTTACATTAAACAAAATGGTTACTTTTTCTCACAGATGATATTGCAGCGGGCTTGCCCTTAGTGAACATATCTGCTTCAATGTCACTTAGTGCAGCTGACATGACCATGTATCTGAAAAAAATGTCACGGGGAGAAGCAGTCGAGGGTGAGAACCTGTTGTATTTGTATGTAGTTAAAAAAAGACTTTTAAAAGGAATAACATAAGATTTTCACCTTGTTTTATTTGCTCTAGATGTGTTAGAAGTGTTGACAGAAGTGGATGACAGGTCTAGGAGAAGCCCAGAGATCATCCAGTACTTTATTGTGAGTCATGAAAATAAAAAAAACAAAAGAAAATTCAGGTGTAGCGCGTGTGTGTAATGATGTCTTTATTTTCTATAGAACGATCTGCAGAGATTAATGGCATCATCCGAGGAGTTGTGTCGAAACATGGCCTTCAGTCTTGCTTTGCGCTGTATTCAGAACAATCCCAGGTAACATTATACATATTTCCGTCAGACATGCTTGGAAATTTATAGAAGAGTATGGGCTTTTGTCATAGTCGGGGCTAAATGCTGTCTAACAGTTTGTTTTCGCTGCTGCAGCCTGGCAACAGACTTTCTACCGACTTTCATGTATTGCTTGGGCAGTGGGAACTTTGATGTGATACAGACAGCTCTCAGAAATCTTCCAGAATATGTGCTTCTCTGTCAAGGTAAGGCAATATGGTTAGTCATGTTGACAATTTCAAGAAGCATTCACTTGCCATCTTCTCTTGTTTTTTTTTTTTTTAGAATAGATTTTTTTTGTTTTTATCTAAATCTTTACACTTAGTAACAGACCATATTTTTCCTCTTTTCAGAACATGCTGACATTCTGCTCCACAAAGCATTTTTAGTGGGCATTTATGGACAGATTGACACCAGTTCAATGATTTCAGAGTCCATGAAAGTTCTCCACATGGAAGCCACAACATAACAAAGGCCAAAGCTCTCCATATTTGAGCAATAATTGTGTTATTGTTTTCATTCCAAAGATAGATTAAATCGCTTTGATTTTCATCATGGTAGATTGAGTGTTAATGTTCCTGCCCTAAAAATCAGTATCACAAAAGCACATTTATCCAAAACTTTTGAATACATTGAGTTTAATAAAAATACTTAATAGTTAATTAAGGAATCCTGTTCAGTTAGATGTTTAGAAATGCTGAAATTAATGGAAGAACATTGCTGTAACCCCCATGCAAACTGAATAAATGTGACTGTTGGATATCACTTTTTTTTTGATAAATGCAAATATAATAAATACAAAATGGTAGACACAAATTATAACAATTGGTGACACATTTTTATTGTTACTGAAATTAGAAGAGTTCCAATTGTAAGAACTGAAACTTCACACAAACCAATTATTACCTTTCACTTTTATGGAATTCATAGATAGAGGAAAAATAAATGGTGCAAGGTTTATAGACTTTCGTTTTATTCTAATAATTCTTGGATCCTGATAAAAAGGGAAGCGGCTGTCATCGGTACGCTTGCTCTTCACTGGGGTGTTGCAGACAAATTAAAGGCACAATGTGCACGCTGGAATGGAAACCATTTTGGCGTGAAAGTGTGAGTTGTTTTGCCCAGTGCCACTGACTTCATCTGAAAACCTCTTGATGGAGTCAAAGGGATAAGTTAAACAACGTCAAGGCATGCCGGTCAACTAGGAAAGTAGATGTCCATATTTATGGTAAATTAAGCATGAGCAAACCGGTAATTGTGTAAAAGTGTTCTTTGAAGACGTGATGTGGGTAAGGCATTGAACTGATCACAGTTGCTGGTATTTTGTTACAAAGTAGAACTTAAAGAGGAAGCTTGGATCATCACTGATGGTGAGGCATGTCCACACTGGCAGGTCAGTGAAATCTGACATAAGATACATTACTAGTACAGTAAAAGCATATCTCACCACATTTTAATGGCTATGATATTTCTTTAATTAGCCCTTTATAATTGGTTGTGCCACGAAGTGTTTCCATATGCACATTGTCATTAATCTGAAATAAACTACATCCAGATTAAACAGTATTCAAAGAATGACACATTAAAAACCTTAACATAGTGCATTTCTACTCTTTACAATATACCGTTTATGTTAATTACAACATTTGATGACTTACAGAAAACCATATTTTTATCAAACGTCATTTTATACATTTGGAGAGTTGTTTCCTGATCCCCTTAATTTAATTTATTGTCACAACTCTTCCTAAAAATAAACTTCTTGTAGGTAATATACATATACATAGGTAAACTCAGTCATGTCCCTCCTAACATCATCGTACCTGCTAATCCCCCACTGCATTTCCTGTCCATAGACTTAATTGCAGCTGTATGGGATCCAATAACTACCAAAAGCTCTGTTTATGGTTTATCAATCAACTTGCTGCACAAGCCTCAGCAGCCTAGGCTCTTGGTCAGGCGCCAGCATCTTATTGGTTGGGCAGCAGTGAGGCGGAACAGGGATGAGTGACAGCTAACAAGGAGGGGGGGTGAGGTGAAGGACTGCTCCTGATAGTCATCATGGGGGCACTGACAAGTTAACCGTCTTTATTCATCATAGCAGCTGCTAAACAACCTCACATGTCTTATTTTGGTTACAGTGCACTCTACAATGGTAGATTGGTGTCTCAGGCAGAGAATCAAAATGTATTTTATCTAATATTGTCTAACTTTCAGACATAGACTTTAAATTTTAAGAGGTGATTAACAAAGACCCTAATTGATGTATCACTAATGTAACTAATCAAACTTTACAAATAAGTTCTTCTTTTACTAAGTGCTACTACCTGAGTTTTCATTGATGGTGAGATTGGACTTGTTTTCAAATCTTAGAGCTTCTCACATGTATCACACCACTTGGTCTAAGCCTCTAGAGACTTGCCTTGGTTAGTGAAGTCTCCATTACCACAGTGCATTAACATGGCTCCCAGTGCGTACCTACGTAAAAGTGGACAGTGAATGATAAGCGAGGAGGAATGTGTTCTCGGAGTCACTGTCTGCTATGGGAGAGGCCCTGATGTGCCACTACCTGCCCGCGCACATCTGTCTGCTTTCCATCTTCCTCTCAATGGCACCTTCGCCTTAGATCATCTCCTCCAACTCCACGCTTGAGTTGCATTTGGCTTGCGTGGAAAAAATGTGGACCGTCTCTCGCCTCTCTTCTCTTTGGCACTTTGATGTCTCAAGTGTGATTGCTCTTGGATTGTGGCCGCTTTCCCTTGAAAGCTTTGACATGAAAAGCAGGATGGGCCTCTCAGGTTTATCCCATGGCCAGTGATCCAGGACTAAAACAATCAGCCTGCTCGATGTGGGATACTATTACTGAGGAAAGTGAGGCACCAGGCATAGGGGCTTCCTCAGCCATGAAATCCACATTGCTTCAAGTTCCAAACAGATTTTTGGAGTATTGACTCATTTACACCAATCCAAGCTATCATCAACTGTTTTAACTTGGATTTGAGGGCAAAATTTGACACAAAAAAAAGACCCCAAATACTATTTGGCAACACATTTTTTTAAACTGCAGCATGTTACTGGAGTCAAGATTGACCCAATCTGATAAGCATGATAATGTGACATGTCATTAACAGCAGAGCCATAAGTGACAACCCTTAAGCCTCACTTACACTTTCATTAAATATTGATCTTATCTAGACTCATTGTCATTCCAGCCTGCAAATTATACCACATAGATATATTCCCATGACGGCGTAGATGGACGATAATCATCCTTCTTTCCGTGACATTTGGCAGAACTCTTGTTTTATGAGCTAAAGTGCCATTGTAGTGGATGAGAACGCATAATAATGTGCAGTGTTCACAATCTCCATTAAGTCAAAAGAGTATCTTATCATCACACTGAGGCCAGAATGTGCTAGTTAATCCACTTCAGCTATGTCACTCAAGAAAGAAGGGCAAAAACTCACTGGCTAATTTGATTTAAATTCAATATCAAATGCTTTTTAACCTGTGACGCTTAAATACTTTTAAAGTTTGAGGTTGTGTTATTTAATTTTTACTACATTACACTCTATAATTTTAAAATGGCATCATGTGGGCTGCACAATAAAATTTAACATTTAAGGTCTCTAGGTTTTCTAGTAAAAGATATCACTGAAATATATGGTCATTTCACAGTATCACAAGTGAGCCTTACATTGCACAGCTCTAGTAGTCATTAAATCTCTAATACTCTGAGACATTTGGAGCAATACAATAATGAGAAGTGGCTGTTCCTCTCACAATTGCCTCTTTTTCTTTACTTTGTGACAAATCAAAGCAAGCTCAAACAGGTCTTTTTTTAATCCCATGCAATCGGAGGAGCATCCCATTGGTGGGACCCTTTAAACCCACACATTATCACACAGTCTGTCGCCTCAATTGAAGGACTTGCTAATGATACAATGATTGCCGTTTTAGCGGTGGATCCTCAGTGTTACCTTGTCATCGCGGGGAGCTCGAAATACCTGGGAGACCAATAACACCTGGCATTAGCCGTCACTATTGTTGTTTTAATGCCTCCTTCAATTATCCAAAAGCAGATCTTTTGAACTACTATCAGACTGACAGACCTCCCCCACAGGTTTTTTTTTTTTTTTAACCAATTTTGTCCCTGATTTTCTGGATCAATAGGTATTAACAGAGCCAGGCACAGAAAAACACACTGGTTAGGATGTAGAGAAGGGGGGCAGACATGAAATCCCTGTAACTACCTGTGTGCTAGGGACAAACTCAGATGGCTATTCAGTTGTCAGTCCCACCACACACAGTGTTTATTTAGCCACAGCTCAAACCAGACACTTTTAATCTATTTATCTTCCCTCTGTAGAACTGCCAAAACCAAGAAATCATTTCTTTTTATTTGTCCTTTCTCTTTCTCACATTCTCATGCAAGGACACATCAACTACAGGCTGCTTTACCTGCATTAAGAATGAAGAGCACAAAAGTATCTCAAAATACTTTGTGAATTCATTAATAAGAGCATGGTTCTTTATGATATCCCTGGTCAGTCATTGCTGTCATTGCATGTCAGGACATTTATCAGACTTTTATAATATGCAACTATTTTTAGTCTATTGTTTTGTGGCATTTTATGTTTCTTATGTTAGCTGTAATGACAAAATATTCTAGTGGGTTGTGTTTTTAAAGGCAAGTGAGTTCTCTGCCACATTATGTCTTAAAGATTGCGCAAAACCCTCAAAATAAAGCTAACTTACTCAGTACTTATAGACTGTAGAAGAACCAGCAGCCTAACCAGTGTTAGTCAGCCTATATTTATCTTTAATGAGATCTGGGACTATGCCCTTATATTTTTACTTTATCTTAAAATGCTCTTATTTAGATATACATTGTGTTTTAATGGGTCTTATCCTTGTCCCATGACTAAGCTTGTTGAAATCCTAAACCTCACCTACTGGGACACCTGTGTTACTCTAAATCAGTGACTAGAATATACAGCTAAAAAAAAACGCCAAGATTGAAGCATCTGGATTTAGTTTTGATGCCTCCCTCTTAAGAAAATAAATCACTTCTTAGTCAATTTCTCATTCAACTTTGTAGGAGATGCAGCTACTGTCCAGTTGCAGTTAATCCTTGAACAAACCCCTTCCTGGGTCCTCTATTACCAACATCAACAGGGTATTAATTGAGTGTTTAGACAGGTGCCGATAAAAGGGCCACAGGTGAGGAGGCGCTTGTGGAGGAATGACCGTCCCGTGACTCACCTGAGCGCCGGCCCAGCTGCCTCTCACCTCGGTTACGGCTGATCAAAGCCAACTCCAAACTACACCTCTGACGGCAGTGTTTTCACCGCTGTCTGGAGCCGATGATGACGAGGAGTTAGCGAGATGCATCGTTAAGTGATCTGTGTGTTGGATTAATTGACACACCTGTGTTTAATTCACACAGAAAAAAAGCGCGTGGATTGTCTCGTCATCAAACATCTGTCAGCGCTGAGCCACAGCTGCGTCAGTGGCAAAGGTGTTAATAGTCTCCTGTCCAACATGTGCAGAGGTATATGCTTTTGATGTCAGGCTACACTCGTGTTTGCTAACACTCGTAACTACTGTTTGTCTCAATGATAGGGTTAAAAACACAGCTAGTAACTTAGACGAATACGTTTCCGGCCGTTTTGGACTGAATGTCCGGAAACTCTCATTAACAAATAAGTAGCTACGATGAGTGTTTAGGCTACTTCAGTGGTCCTCGACTGTCTCAGGACATTAGCTAACATTAGATTTGGTAATAAATGCCTCAAAGTGTATTTACTAGCTCTATAAGGCATTTATTTATTATTGCACCCATGTGTAAGCTAATGCTGCTAATTTGTTTATCAGTTAGCATGTTAACTTAAAGGTCAGTACACTTGATTTACAAAGAAACACAAATAAATGTTTCCTTACACACAAAAAGTTTTATAAAAGTATATATACATACATATATAAAATAACATAAGGATTAGCCTACCTGTAGTTTATTCACCTTTGTTGTATAGCTCACTGGTTTTAGTCAAATAAGCCTAAACCAGCTGTAAAAAAAGGAGACCATAGATTGAGATTACAGTCCTTAGAAAAATATGTAAAATGACCAAATGGACATGCGCAGTTTCCAGTTTACAATAAGTTATTGGCTTATGATTTTAAACTCTAATAACTACTTTCACCGAGGTGTTAAAGGGGATTTGTTTGTGTACTTTGCACAAGGCTACTTGTTGAGTGGAGAGCTTAAAGCCTTGCAAACAGGCTCATTTTAACACCCTGTTGTGTTGGTGTGGGAAAACAAAACACTAGAAATACCTGAGAAATGGAAGTAAATCATCAGTAGAGTAAGCAGTAGTGAGTAAGCTTTCTTATAAAGACTGTTTACCCAGGAACCCGCTGTTCAGGGTCGGCTGCTTTGTGCTGTTTACCTCCCTCCTGTCTCAAATAACAACTTGTGTTTTCATTAAGGCTTCAGAGCAGTCATTTGTTCTTATTAAACTTGACAACTGTTCGACAGGTTATGTTGTGCTAATGTGTATCAGTTTGTGTTTTAATAAACTATCCAGCCTACTGCTCTTCAATATATCTCTTTGATCAAAAAGTCAAATATGTTGTAACATGTCCCAAAAATTGCTGTAAGAGAGAGCAATGTAAATCGAATTCTTTATCTCAACAGTGACAAACTTCTAGCCGTTTGCTTGGAATTAAAGACTGGAAATTAGTTTTGAATGTTGTTGTATTTATTGATGCAAGTTTTCTATCTATGTACTTCATCTATATGCTTTATAGAACTATGATGGGGGAATGTGGTTAAAATGAATATATCACTTACTTTTCCATACTTAGTTTATAAAGTAGGCCCTGCTGTTTGTCGGGTCATGTGACCAAACAGAGGGAGGGGAAAGACTGCGAGCTCAGGTGAGAGCACCTCCACCTCCTTAAGTCTACCTTTACTCTCCACCCATTGCTTTATAATTAGCCGAGCTGCTTCCACAGAGTGTTAAAGGGGACAAACAGCTAGATATTTTACCTCTTCTTTTTTACAGGACCTAGAAATGACTTTCTACTATCCACCATCAACACTGTGGGCCTGAGCTTGGCCTTTTCTATGTATGGATGCTCAGCACTGGACTAGTATTAGACATGTTTGGCTCTGGACAACTTGTATCAACTCTTCTGCCGGCAATTTTCCATTCACCTACAGCTCAGTTTTTCCCTGCATTCCCCACAAGACTGGGTTCTCAACCTCAAATCCTGATCCCTGGGCCTTTTATCAGCTATGAATCTTTGAGGAGCTATCTGCAGCCCGAGCCATGCAAGGATGCTTTGCTGCTGGCCACACAAACAGTTGGCTTGGGCCAACTCACAGAGAACATAGGTGAGTTTAGACCAGGCACAGGTAATATGGAAACATGCTGCAGATACAAACTGACAAGGGCTTAGGCTTAGTGCTGATGCTAAGACAGTCACTGCCATCATCTGACTGCAGAGTAAATGTTTACAAAAGATTGGCTAACAGCTCGTAACTAACAATCAATTATCAAGCAGTGTTAAAGTGTGCCTAATGATCGCTGTGCTAATTATCCAATCTAGAGACATTAGTTCCTTGTCACCCGTTGGCGATTGTGTAATTGGTGCTTGTGCGGCACTTTCCAGATGAACAGAGGCCAGTGAAGCAGCGTCGCGCCCGGGCCAACTACAGCAGCTGGCAGTTGGAGGAGCTGGAGAAGGCCTTTGAGACCACCCACTATCCAGACATCTTCATGAGGGAAGCGCTGGCCCTCAGACTGGACCTTATCGAGGCTAGAGTACAGGTAATTGACTTCATGGGAGAATGTTTCATTCTCATTATAATTCAGATTAATTAGTTAATTAGCAATTTAAACACGTTAGCCAAGCTTTGTTGAAGGTTTAGTCTAATGGAGTATTTTATTGTCCCACTGAAATACAGAGAAATACACAATTGTGTGCTGTAGAAATACAAATTCACTTTTAGAAATGTCTGAATACAGTTATACATTTTTAAGGTTTAAGTGTAAATGATTTCTGAAACCAGAGGAGCACTGTTTTCAAAGATGACTACGATTTACTACTTGCAGTTATTTGGTGAAAGAATTTATTTTTTGCTTCAAATCAGTTTATAAAAAGTCATGATAGTCCATATCAAACACTGAAAAGCATTTTTTGTATTGAAACAATGATGCTACACAAAGGACAAACATCCACCTGTTTTTAGTGCTGATGTATTTTAGTGATCTGTATATTACAATCTGATAAATTAATATCCACATATATATTCCTAATTAAATTTCAGGTTTGGTTTCAAAACCGTCGTGCCAAGATGAGGCGGCAGCTTAAACTCCAGGGGCAGCTCACGGGGCCCTACGTCGGTACAAAGAGGGACAATGATGCAACATTGGTGAAAGCAGACAAGAGTCTTGAAGAGCAAACAGACTGTGAGCTCTGGGAGAGACGACAGGAAGGAAACTGTCCATGGACAAAAGTTTCAAGTGCTGCTGTGAGCCTGTGTTTGAGGTCCGTCTCAGAGGACTCGGGGAAGTGGGAGTGGCCGGAGGGGCCCAGTTCAGAGGAGTTACGGTCCTGCAGCATTGCCAAACTGCGGGCCAAAGCCAGAGAGCACGAGGCTGAGATCCAAAGCACTGTAAACATGTCAGGAGGTGACATACAGCCAAAAACACAGGACGCTGATGTCATGCATGATGATTGATTGTCTTCCTTCTTCCTGTTTGTACAGATAACATTTGACATGATGGACTATTATTTGCAATATTAAAAATATGCTTATTTTTTACATAGTACGCATTTTTTATAGCTGAACATTATAGGCACAAGTTGTATGTAGCCTTGTATTGTATTTTTAAGTAACACATCTTGTATCACAAGTATGAGCAGTTTCTGTCTTTTTATCTTTCAATATGTCATGTACTTCTTTTTGGCTTACACAATCTGAGTGCTTTTTCTGTTTTGAACAGCAGAAGACAATAGTTACATCACAGTGCATATAGTCCACCAGAGTAAACTGAGATGAAATGCATCCCCATTAAATGTAACTGGTTTGAGCTATGACAGCATCATCCTGACCTCCACAGATGAGACAGATGTCTGCACGCAGCCACACGTCCTCACAGGAAACAGTGGAAATAGCTGGAAAATTAAATCACGAGTGGTCATATTACAAGTGGATATGTTTGTCTACAGAGAAAACTGTGTTCAAATTCAAAGGCCAAGCATTCAACGTCTTTTTAATCAATAACAGTAGGGTAATAAAGGACTAATATACTACAGTGGCATTATAAAACAACTGTGTAACAATTAAATGTAATTTACCCTTGAAATTACTAACACAATATTTGAACATATATTTTAAATAGAAGTTTACATGACATGATTCTTTTATTGCTAAAAAGTTTTAACAAAACTCCACACTTGTGCAGTAGTGTCAGTGTAGGGATCTATGGGATGGTGCTCTGTCAGGCCAGTGTGAGACTGCCCCCTTCTGGGCGTCAAGTTGTCCTCTGGAAAAAATACAAGCACATTTCCTTTTAACACAGTGACATGTAAACGATTTTTAAACATCCTAAGCTTCTGGTCTGTTATTAAGATGGTCTTGTGACACACAATAAACAAAAAATGCCGCATTTTAGTCAATCAGGTCATTGTGAGTCACATTACAAAGACTCAAGTTTAACTGTGGTCCCACTCTAATTATATTACCCCAGAAGTTTGAACGCATTGTTGAAAATTGTGGGTCAAATTCTGACCCATTTTTCGGTATTTGTCAGGCTTCTGGTGAAAATTGCATGTGTTGGCCAACTTATGCAATAATGACACAGTGAATTATATTTCTGCCAATTAATTTGCTGCTTTTTGGGCAAGGCCTACATTGTTCCAAAGTGGCAGGTGTGGTTTGGGATAAAATAGGATGGGAATTATAGGCCTACTTTTTAGTTTATCAATGCGTCTTACTTTTTGGGCTATTTTAATGCAATAGGCCACAAGACTTGGACATGGTAAGCTATATCAGTTCGTTCATGCATTGCTCATAGATTTAGATCTTCTTCAGAAGGAGTGTGCGTGAGTTAATTAGAGTAAAAGAGAAACATACACCAGCAGCTCCACAGCTCGCGCTCACTCGTTCAGGTGACAGGAGGAAACCGGACGCAGCTGCAGCAGTTCACGGTCAGAGCCCGAAGCCCGAACCACAGACACACTCCTGTTGTGTTTTATCTCTCTTTCCTGCGGCTCCTGCTCTTTTCTCTAGGACATTTAGCGCCTGTTGCTTGCAGTTTCTCTCTGCGCTGCGCTGGAGTTGGACAATGGCCGCCATCAAGGCTCTGGAGCTGTGGTGTAAAACGCAGTGTGAAGGCTACAGAGATGTGGCTATCACTAACATGACCTCTTCTTTTAGGAACGGGATGGCTTTCTGTGCGCTTTTACACAAGTACAGACCGGATCTAATGTAAGTAATTCACAAAGAAGTTGTAGCTTAAACACAGGGTGAAAGTCGTGTGGTGATTGGTTGATTGAACTTGATGCTTATAAAGTGATGCAGTTGGGACAGGTTGCCTCACACTAGAAACTAATCTTATAATTAAATAGCTCTGTAAACTAGGACCTAAATAAAAACATTTGTAGGGCTAATAGTCAAATCTCAAAGATGATGTAATTCTGTAACTAAAGACTTAACTTAATCACATTCATAAAAACACATATAGTCAAATACAATAAATCTACTAATTCTGCATCCAGTTTACTGTCAATGAGCTGACAGAACTAACATCCAGTAACTTATAGAAAACTGTTTAACCTTCATATCCTTTTCTACATTAAAAAAACACTTGCTGTAATAGTCTAATGTAATGTATAGCTTTCTATACATTTCAATAAATATCTTATTATGAGTTACACAAGTGTTGAACGGTTCTGGCAAGTTATGTGTTTTTACAAGACAGTAGTACACTCAAAGTTTCATAGTTTTCATAGTAGTATCTGATGAACATGCCGCTCTTTGTCTTTTAAAAGGGGTTGTTTCACCCTGTTTTCTACCAAGAAGTAATCTAAGGCAGTTATTTTGAGGATTTTCATGCACCATATTTTGAGAGAAAAAAAGTGCCATTCTTGTAAATTGTAGAGACATTTAAAGCCAAGTAGAAAACTGAATGAAGTAAGTCCTGATTAAGTCTCTAATAACATCACTTAATCTCTTCTGCTGCTCACTTTGTCTTTAATTAATGACTTTTCTGTACTTTCCCAGAGACTATGACTCACTGAGAAAGGAGGATGTGTTTGAGAACAACAGACTGGTAAGACGTCAACTTTGTCAAACCTTATATGTTTTAGTGAAAAGAACAATCTGACACAGCATACAACATCATTATAAGCCCCGTGGCATTTGTACAGGAGAAGAAATTAAGTTGTGTGACACATTAAGCCAAACTATTTGGCAACAAGTACATCTCAAAATGTCTGAAAGTTAACATTCCCTGCTTCTGTTTGACCTCATTTACTTTGTTAACCCTCACAATGTACTGTTGGGACATTTTTATTATTCAGTATTTTTTTCCCTAGCTTCCTGAGAGTATTCCTAGCCCCGCAGAGTGCTGTATGACTTCCTTGTTGTTTTAGACAATTCAAACTGTGTCAGCAACAAACCCGGCCGGTCTCACTGGGGTCTCACTGGGCTATTCATTTTGAATGAGGCTTGATGTCATTTGCCACTCAATCCTCACGTTAAAGACTTACTTGAAGGCACTTTATTGTAAACTACTCCAAGTACAATACGAACTTTAAACCTTGCTTGCGGTCAGTGAGCTCTGCGCTTGAGCAGGTTTACATCAGGTTTACTACCGAAGATGCTCCCATTATAGAAACACGAGACTTTACACTCTTCTATATTTTATGAATAGTGTCATATTTCCTGCTTCATCACTAAATCCTAAATTAGAAACAGTATTTTATGCAAAATCAGATTTTCTTTTAAAAACAATTATTGTATACACAGTTTTAATTGAATGTTACTCTTTCCCTTCATTGGAAAGCATTCAGTAAGTCTTTTTGTAAATTTAATGAGCGTGTCCAGGCTGATCCTAAACAATGCCCTGATATCCTGCTCCTGCCGTTCTCTTTTTTACCCTTTATAGTCTTACAGGAAGTGTGCCATTCATTACGCAGCCTTTTCAGACCTCTCCTGGCTGAGTCACAAACACTGTCTCTCTATTTAAAGCACTTTGCATTGTCGAGCTTTTTCACACGTTGTAATTTTATGTCCCTGCTGACCATTATTAGTACATAGCAATAAGTAGTTACTTGTTCCTACACTATTATTAAATGTTGGGCTAAATTATGTATTTCTTTCAAAGGCCTTTCAAATTGCAGAAGAGAAGTTGGGGATTCCTGCTTTGCTAGATGCAGAGGATATGGTGGCTCTGAGGATCCCAGACAGGCTCAGCATTTTGACCTATGTCTCCCAGTATTACAACTACTTCAAAGCACGCCCTCCAAGTGAGACTATATCATTGTCACTATCTTTTGTGAATTCATTTGTGTAATTTATAGTCTCTATTATATCTTTGACGTTGTGGTCTCCAGTGGGAGGTGTAAAAAGGCCAGCAGAGGGCTCCAAGGAAGAGCCATCTGAGAAGAAAAATCTGCCAGTGGTTGCCAAAAACTTTGTGTCAAAAAATGTTATTGAGAGCCGTATACCTTCTAAATATCCAGGTCAAAGTTCACCTAAGTCACCTAGAGATACAGCTCAGGTAAGGTTCAGTGCGTTTTGGATAGAAGCTGTTTATAGTATTGTTTATTACAAATGTGAATAATGTTATTGTTTATTTTCTTGTGCAGAAGGTGGTCCTGACAGAACATGCCAACAAATCGGGGACTCTCAATTCCAAATGTGTTGCTTGCAAAAGTCATGTCCATCTGGTCCAGAGGCACTTTGTGGAAGGCAAACTGTACCATCGAAGCTGTTTCAAGTAAGAATTCTTTGACCTATTTATTTGTTCAAATTAATTTAACGCTCACTCGTGTTGCATGATCTTAGGAACATATACAGTAGAAAATATTTTTGTTGAAAGCCCAAAAAATTTGAAAATCTTTTACAATGTATTCTATTCTTGTTTTTTTACTTCTGTGATTGGCTAAATATTTAATCAAAAGTATATGGAATACCATAATATTATTGCAGCTTATGCAATCTTTTGGAGAATATATATCTTGATATACTGTATTTTGTGTGTAGCATTACTTTCTATTCATTGACTAATCTTAATGTTCTTTAGGTGCAGTGAATGCTCTAATGTACTACACACAGGTGGCTACAAACCTGGGAAGGACCCAGACTCATTCATCTGTAACTCCCATCAGAACAATTGCACACAGCCCGCGTCAAAGTCTGGGATCAAAAATGGACCTGCCATTTCAGCCGGCCGACTAAACGGTGCCAGCCCCAAACCGCCAATACCTCCACGCCCCTCATCTGTGCTGTCTGTTCCTGTGAATACCGTCCTGAAGCCAGTCAGTCCCACTCTGCCATCACACTCGTGGACCGCCTCAGCACAGAGAACACAGGCAGCACGACAGAGGTTTTTTCAAAGTTCAGAGGCCTCAACGGGCAATGGTAAACCCACAGGAGCATTAAATATTTCAGAAAGAGTGATTGTTCCACTCCTTCCTGACAATGATAAGAGTAAAGCAAAAACAGTGATTGAAAGAAAGTTAGCTGAAGAAAACTGCAACAACAATAACAAGCGGAAATTTACTATTCGCTCAGCAGACAGGCGGTGAGATGTGCACTTTTCATTAAATTATTTAATGATTTACCATCGTCAAGTTTATTATTAGTGTAAGTATTATTAATACTTTTCACATTGAGGCTGATTATAAGATCTTTTTATTATAGATTTGGAGAGGAGCCAAGCTTCAGTGAAGACCACAGTTTGAGATGGGACCAATGCAGCCAAGGCTCAGCAGGAAACTGGACTCCACAGCTCTGCACCAGCCAGAAAAACAATAAGCAACCTCCATGTCGTGAGGCCATCGACAAAGACAGCACAAGGCCAACAAATGTAAACACCAATGCCAAAGGCAAGTGCAACTAAGGCTCTCTTTACTTCTGCTTGATTTGTTATTTGACATTCAGCCAACATCTTCCAGCTCTATTCTTTGGCTGTCTCAATCCTAGACAACAAAGCCCTTTTGTTGTTAGTGGCCCATTTACAGTCTGTGCGTCTAACATGACGTTTCTGACATTTCCATTTCTGTCCCCCTGTGCTAATAAACCTACGTAGTTGAACTGTCATTCTCTCAGGATAGATGCAAAATTCATGTCATTATTATGACATGAGTTTTATTGCATTCATTTTAACTGCAATAGAAAGTTAAACAACTGTTTTCCAATTAGAAAGAACTGTATGTTTTTGGTTGGGTAGGCTTACTAATATTACTTGCCCTTGTCCCACCAAATTCTTTAAGATAACACTGAATGCACCAAACACTACAAAAGAGTTTTTTTCAGATTGCACTTTAATTTTGATGCCAGGCAAGATACTAGTTTGAGTTGTGTAACTGCAGTGTTATCTTGCAAGTAACACATAAACACACTCACTAACTTCAAGTTTTATTTATACAGGAGATTGAAGGTCTGCATAGGACGATTCCCAGTTTCAAAATATTATAACTACAATATTAAAAACACTAATATTGTGACATAATGTAATGTATCAAATAACACATTTACCAAACAGCTTCTTTTTTTTTTAAATGTACTTATTTGATCATTTGCAATATCAAATAGCATATTGGGTGTTGCAATGTTGCTTTAGGTGAAGTTTGGGAGAAGAGGGACCTGAACTATTCAGATCAGGTGAACTGAGTATTTAAGGTGTCTCACTCAAAGTCTTTTCTCTCAAATAAGTAATTAAAGTGTAAATGTTTTATGTTTAAGCCCCTGCCTCATGGGACTGCTGTCCTTTATGGAAGACAAAACAACTGCGCTGAATCTACAATAGCCAAAAATGTACTGTAAAACTATTTCTCATGGTTATCATACCGTCCCATGCTTAACTGGAGCCTAGTCCAATAAGTTTGAACTCTCTTGCGAATAGTTATATCACAGAAAATTGTGGTTAACATATATACAATTAGCAGATATCAGACACTAATTGCTTTTCTTATTTTTACATGTGTGTGTGTTCATGCCTGATGCGCAGTTTCTATTGGGGTTATTAGAACAGCTGTGCAGGTGAGAATGAGGTACTTTAGTGCATTGTTGTGACAGACTAGATAATGAACAGTCTCCATAGAACAAACAGCAGGTAATTGTGGCATGAAGAGTCAGGGGAGTCTGCTGTTTATTATTGCACAGACACTTGAAGTGCTTAAAGGCACAACTAACTAGGCTTACAGAAACTGACGTCTTAATGTCGTGAGTTTTTAAACATAATACTAACGCTCAGAGTTTTCTTCCTTTTGAATCTTTAGGTTCAGTCAGTGAGTGGCAAGTAGAGACCAAACCTGTGACGACAGATCCAGGACTAAAGTAAGTGCATTTTTAATTTGTATGACTCAACTTCATCAGAGGTTTAACGATTTATACAATTCAAAGCATGACTGTTCATCTTCTGTACATTAATAGAGTGTTTTATTGTTCTTCTTCAGAGGTGCTACAACTTTTCCTGAAGACCTAAATGCAGGTTTCAAATCCAGTGGTTTCTTTAACATCTCAGTCAGTAAACCAAAGCCTCCATCAGCCACTGCACCTGCGGCTCCTCCAGTGGACACGCCCCTGTTTATCCCTGCACCTGTCTCTCCACACGGCTCCAGGAACCTGGGTAAGTCGTGAAAGTCAGCTTTGTGCAAGGGATTTCAAATTGACTCTCTTGTGTGCTTCTCTGTTCAGTTCAGTGATTTACAGATGAGATAATGATGATATAACCTTTTTATGCCCCTTGTCAAGTGTAATAGTAATAGTACTGTTCCCCAGTTTGGAAAAGCCGAGTCATTGTGTTGTGGTTAGCAGCAGTAGGTAAAAAGATATAGTAATTATATGTATGCATGCTGTTTCTTTTCATCTGCCTGGCCTTTTTAAAAACACCGAACCTTCCGTTAAACATACAATACACTATGATAGCTATTTTACTTTGGAGAAAAAAGTATTTGGGTGTTTCTTGGGCAACAGGCAGTAAAATAGATAGGAAAAGAAATGGAAATTAAAAACAGAAGATTGTTTTCTTTTAACTGGGCTCTTTGTTACCTTTTTAAAAGCATTGCTTAGCTTCTGTAATGGGACCTCTGTCTGGTTCTCCACACTGTAGCCAGACCAATGGAAAAGCTTAAAATATACTTGAGTGCAACTTTTTCTGTAAGGATGCTTGGAAACAGCTGAAAATGCTATGATTGAGTTGCAGTGCCGATGGACAAAAAAAAAAAATTAAGCATAGTCTTTTTCTTTTAGATGTTGTCATTTTTGTTTTACTCAAATGTTTTGGGTGTTTTTTGCAAAGTACTAACAAAAACTACAGTAAGTTTTATTTTAAACGACTGTATTAAACCCTGCTGCTCTTATTTCAGGTGCTAAACATGGGAATCACCCGCCTGTAAAATCCCCACCCAGACAGCCAGCTGTGGAATCTATTAGCTTTTTAGCGACAGCTCCAACCAATCATGGAAATCCGTCAGGTTGGTTCCAAGATTTCTTTTAATTTAAATGTCATCATCAAAGCCATATAGTCATTTTGTTGATTTGGTTTGAGCACTCATTTCCAGTGAAAAATAAATCAGGTGAAGTCATATTTGACAATGATTTTTTGAAAAGCCAGCATGAAAGGCCTATCTAATCCTATTTTATCTACCTCTTAGGTGCTAAAAAGGGAAAGTATTTGTCACCCACCAACGCCTCCAAGACTGAAATGAGGTCACCCTCTGTAAGTTCCCTCCATTAAGTCTCTTAAGAGATTAATTAACAGCTCGACAAATATGCTTTCATTACATCTGCAGTTAAAAAACGGGCGACCTTCTTTACATATAAGCGTCCAAAGTCAAATGCACATATTGGAGTTATCTTAACGGGACTGTGGCTTCATTGTTTTATATCAGGTGAGGTCTTATCATATCCCACTGCAGCAGATTGAGAGAGAGCTGAAGGATATTGAGACAAACTTAGCTCAGCTGGAGCGGGATGGAGTCGAGCTCGAGAAGAAGCTCCGCAGCTGTGAGGAAGGTATGATATCAATTTTGCACTAGAAAATGAAATCTGGTGGATACTTTTCTTCGTTGAAAGTCATTCACTCTGAGGCTTAACGCTGTTTCAATAAATTAACCAAACTCAAACTTTTATATTTTATTCAATTTGCTCAAACGGCTGAATCCCTGTTTTGTCGGAATCACTTTTCCTCTTGTCGAATCAGGAGAGAGCCACAGGGGTAGTAGAGCTTCTCTCTTAACATAATGGGAGTTTAAAACCCTATTGCTTTGCTTTAGGTCAATGTGACTTAGGTCAAGTGACATATCCTGGTTCATTCGTTGTGTTTTGAATAAATCTTTAATTTAAAAGCATGCAGAAATGTAACATCTATTGCCACCACACAGGAGATCATCTGCTTTACTGCTGGAGTTTGTTACTGTAAAAGCTGGGAGGTTGTTTTGTTCTGGTGATGATGGCAGGATGGAGGTGGGCTTGTTTTTTATCTTATGGCCATGTCCAGATAGCCCTAAAACATGATGATTGATGATTTGTGATTGTTAGGTCACTGATTGGCATTGGCAAATGTTCACTATAAAAACAATAAACACGTTCTGTCAAGAAAGAAAAACCTTGTCCTGGAAGTGCTGTGCTGTATTGCATATACAGATTAGGATTTACAGCCATTTTGTTTAGTTGTAAACAACTTTAAAGAATTCAAAACAACTAGATAAATAACTCTAATCTGGTTATTTTTAACAGTGTCCCTTCATTTGGTGTTGCATTTCAAGGCCTCTGTGCTTTTACTCAAGTATAAGGTGCTGCCTCTCCACGGCTGGTTAAAGGTTTTATCCTTTTGTCCCCGTGAAAAGAACACATAATAGTTCTGATAGTTCTGTAATGATACTTGCATGTTTCAGAGGAAAAAGGAGACATCCTGATGGACCCTATGATGGTCGACTGGTTCAACCTCATTCATAAGAAACAGATGTACATTAGGAAGGAATCCGAGCTGGTTTACATGTAAGAAACTAATCCCAATTTTAAAGATGGAAGTTACCCTTGACTGTGGCTAAAACAACAGCATTTAGTGTTCTGACAATACTGCTGTAAATTTCTATTAATAATATGAAGGATTTTACTGTCATTTTTTTGGGGAGAGGTGGGATGTGCATACTAATGGTGGATGTCACTTTGTGTGTGATTAATAAATGCTCACTTCAGTGCACGGACCCTGGAGCTGGAGCAGCAGCAGCCAGGTGTTGAAGGGGAACTGCGCAGGTTACTGGAAAAGCCAGGTAAGACATCACTGACTCTCTTGTTATCTTGTATTTTACTCTATACTTTCACAAAAATACCATTGTCCACCCTCTTATGACAGACCATTTAAAGTCCAATGAGGAACAACAGCGGCAAGAGCAGCTAATGCAAAGGCTGGTGGAGATTGTGGACGGCAGAAATGCCATTGTTGACGGTTTGGATGAAGACAGACTCAGGTAATGCTCAACTAACTCTTTGTATAATTTATTCAAACAAAACGACTCAAAACCTGAGTGATTTGTGTTTGCAATCAGGGAATTTGAAGAGGATCAGGAGTTAAACAAAATGATGAAAAACCTTGGTAAGTGCACTATAAAAGGAATTGCTTTTAGATGGGTATTTACATATTTTAATTTCTTTCTTTTATTATTGAACGTTTCTGCTGAATAGGACTAAAGAAAGCCAAAAGTAAGAGGAAGTCTTCCATCTCCAAATTATTCAGGCGGAGAAGTAAAAGGCGAGTCGAATGATTCTTTTTTTGGTTATTAACAAGACTCACAGATTTAATATTTTCACATTTTCATTGACTTTATAAAAATGCATCAGTATCTGCTGTGCTCATGTAATAGTAAATGGAAGAAATTTGTAAGATATATTTGTTTGTCTGTCTTTAGATTTCAATGTAATTTCTCTTTTTATCTCTTTTTGTTGGATTATTTTACACATTGATGTATTTAGAGGATATGGTAGTAAATAGCTTATGGCTGTTCAAAATATCCCACCATATACTATACAGAAGTAATGTTCACTGACAAGTATCACCCAAGTTGTTAAACCCTTCAATTGTCTTTACGCAGAATTAAATTAGTCTCATATTTGTTTAAAAATGGATTTTAACAAATGTCCATTAAGGATATTAGTGATAGAAAAGCCTCGACAATTAGGTTTGAATGTCTGTGGAGTGAAGTGTGCAGAGCCACACAAGTCGCGGCTCCTCTCTCACACTGTACTGTAGGTGGCAGCCTGGGTATGCTCTATCGCACGGCACCAAACTCGAAAATCCAATTTGCCACAGTACAGACAGTTAATTTCTTTGCTAATTTTATAAATGCTACAGAAATGTTGGCCTGCACTGATGCAATAATGTTATGTGAAAGAGGATTAGGTCGAGCTGTAGCTTATGGGCCGGGAAAGGCTTATAAAATATAGGTTGTATTGAGCTCTTTATCTTCAAACCAGGTTTAATTAAACATTACTCTTTACTAATATCTGCATCAGAAAGTCTTCCTACCTGAGCCATTAAAAATGTTGGGCCCACTCCTCTGTGCAGTACTGTAATGTAATGTTGCATTTAAAAGTGCTTTTGAATGATATATTTATGTATTCTTAACTTGTTGTCCATTAAATCCTTTGAAGATTAACTGTGTAAGAGAGGTTGAATTACTTCCTTAATAGCAGCTTCTTTTGGCGCACAAAATAAATAAAAAAACACACATCCGTGAACTTTTTATCATCCCACAAGCCTCTGAAGTGGCTGTTGATTCAGAGTCTGCGAATATGAGACGCCCCTTTCAGAAAGAAACCAACAATGGCCCTTTGCATTAATGCTGCAAGTGATCAAAAACACATCAATGTATGCTTTTAATAAGCGCTTTTTAAGGACTAATCTAATGGCGTCAATATACGATTTACCAACTACATATCCCTCAATTTGAGATGCATGAAATTGTGATGATAAACTTGGAAGATCTTTCTAGTTGAGCAGAGTTGGGGATGATATTGGTACAAAATGCCATGTGTGATGCGGCTGACAGTCGAGACTCAATGTGTGATATTAGAGTTAATTAAAGCTTTGCGCCCCATCTACTGCAAATGCTTGCACTTCTGCAATTAAGAATCAAAGGCGAGGGCTTAGTGTCAGGGGGGGGTTGTCTAATACATGGTTTTAACAGGAATGGGACCTGATTTGCCGAGCTCCTAGCGACAAGCATTAACAACAGCCTCAAATTAGAGGGACATTAATATTCATAAGTAAAACAATTCATCCTGTGAATGTGTGATGAAATGGAATCCTCTGAGGTGAGCTCTTGTGTCCAGGCTGCCA
This sequence comes from Neodontobutis hainanensis, assembly GCA_024349245.1. Taxonomy (NCBI): domain Eukaryota; kingdom Metazoa; phylum Chordata; class Actinopteri; order Gobiiformes; family Odontobutidae; genus Neodontobutis; species Neodontobutis hainanensis. Next base: position 757,532 of record JALDNG010000086.1, on the reverse strand, counting down.
CCGTTCATTAAAATATGCCATTACCCATGAAGTGCTTAATCTTTATGAAAGGCTGGTAAAGTCAGTTTGACAGAAAATAGGGAAATTGTTCTCATATTGTTGTATATTGTAAGCATAATCCCAAAAAAACAGTTGCTTAAGGTTTTTGCACATGTGGCATTTGTTAAATTGTTTATAATGTACAGTCTTTAGAGTGTTATTCTATTAATAAGCACTTTTAGTTTGTGCATCTAAATGGTGTCTTATAATTGTGTGTGTCGTCTTATTCCAATCGCTGCCAGAGCCTCTGCCACTAGCCTGTAATTATGATCCTCGTGGTAATTTTATCAGGCTCATTAGCTCTGATGAGTAAACGAGAAGCGTGCCTCTAATTTATTGGCCATCCAGACGGGAGACTTAATTCTCATCAGAGAGATCATAATATTTGTATAGAGAGACTGATATACAGTGTGCTACAAGGCTTCACACTCAAGGTGAGACTTTGTGACTTAAAGCCAGTAATTACACTCACAACACACAGTCTGTTTAGATAATTGGGCTAAAATTATTTTTAGAGTTGCCATAATGACGTTTTTGATTCAAGCGTGATTTCTTATAAAAAAAAAAGCTATTGTTTTTTTTATTCTACTGAGTTTTGTGACTTTATCTTCCCCGCACAAAATTAGATTCTCACACTTTGCGCAAAACAAAATTGCATTGTTTTGTTCCCAGTTCAATAGAGATGATCCATTTTCTGTGTCAGAGAATGTGTTAAGGGAGCGGGGTAAGTAAATATGCTCACAATTTTCACTGTGTAGAAATTTGCATTGAGGACAAATTATGCATGCTGGTGAGTGGAAATGAAATGTATAAAGTGCATGACTGGTAGACTTGACAAGTGCAGCTTTCATCCATCTCAAATGAATAATTTTCACTTCCCTTAAACATCCTTAATCCGAGCATGTTATCAGCGGGCATGCAGGATTCTGCCAGACTTTCTCCTTAACGGCACAGCAACTTTCGACTTGCCTCAGATTTGGCGCTGTACTTGCTTACCACATGCTCTTATAGGGACTCACTCTTATCCCTTTCCTGCTGGTTTTGTGGATCAGTAAAATTCCTTCAAAACACAATATATACATAACGCTCGTCTTAATAGATAGCAGAATGTCTCACTTTAGGCTCCACTGTGCTGCCTCAGAGGTCGACTTCATGCACTGTATTTTACCTCTGATTCACATTGGCACACAGCTCTGAGGATGGTGTCTAAAAACCTATTTGCTCTGTGGCCCTTTGTCCTCCATTTCAAATTTCACTGACAGACCTTTCCATGCTGCTGTAACACGGTTTGGAAATTCATCTGGCTACAGAGGGATGGAGACCGGTATTCACGGTAAATTACTCATTTACAGCACTGCATCCAGCATTGTGACTTATTTTTGGGGTATACTTTTTCACTCAGGTGTGTTTTCAAGGCCGGATCTATGGGAAGGGGACAAGTGGGGTGACATTATGTCCCCCATTAGCCTCCTGTGCATTGGTTTAATCTACAAAAATAAATGATACAGCCATTACCTAAAGGTAGAAGATTGTTGCTTTGGATCATTTAGAATTGAAATGGAACAAGTGTAAAGCTTTAGTATCAGTCTTGTAGTATACAGTTGAATGAAACATCAGTTAATACACTGTTTTGAATATAATCATGTCTAAATACAATTGCATTTGTTGTTAAAAATCTACATTTAATGCTACATATATCACAGTGACTTCCTGTTCAGTTGTCATGTCTGCCCACAGAAGACTAACTGTGCACTGTTTGAAACACAACCTTTTAGGAAGTCCAATGACTTTTATGAACTGAAGAGATTTTGTTTCTATATTTTTGAAGTGAAGTCATCATCTGATCTAGTTCCACTGGGTTTGTTGATAGAGTATTACATGTCTACGCAGGACTACAGTACAAGAAGCCTAACCGTGTGTGAGAAGTAGCACTTGCAGCCTGCAATTTTGCCACGCCCCAAAACAAATACTGCACCTTTAAGAATATATTATAAAGGTGATTTAAACATTTAAGACACTGCATATTTATGAACACAAACATTTTGGTTTTGAACAGTAATGACATTTCAACATTACTGCACAATATTGTGGAATCCAGAATGTTTTTAGTATATGTGGCAGTGAACAACTTGCTTTTGCGTATCAAATGTTTCAAATGTCATGTTTACTGAAAAGAAAAGGCTTAATGAAGAAACAATTACAACTAAATGCATAATTTCATAACATTAACCTTTTTTTTTACCATCACTGCCACATTCTTGATAAATATATAGTTTATTAAGTCTCTCAATTTTTTTTATATTTAAATCTGCTTGTTTGATTTACAAAGTTACTCATGGTTTGGCTCCTCCCCCGTTGAATGAGTCTATCAAACAAAAATCTCTTAGTGACCCTGGTTCACGAATAACGCAAGGCACTGTTCAAGGGGGACTGTGAGCTCCATTTTTCTCAAAACGTCCTGTCATTTCAGGGCTCAGTGTTTTCGAACAGCATCCGACTCACAATGAGAGAATGTACTTCCCTTATTTTTAAAACACATTTGAAACTGGTTCAGAGACACTCAATATGTGACCTGAACTTTATTAAGCCAATTATTATTATTATTATTATGCAATATCCATAATTTATAATTAAACTTGTGCACCTTTTAGATTCAGTGCAATACATATGTGCAATAGTTGTATGTGCATAGCGAGGAATTGTAAAACCTGTTTTGTCTCTTCCTCTTATTAAATTGTTGCTGTTCTATTGGCTGTTCTAATATTTACTTTGTTGCATTGGGGTGTCTGTACTTGTACTTGTTGTGTTGTATATAGTTTTCCTATATTTTTTCTTTTTTTCTTGTGTGCAACATCTACCTGCCAAGGGTCTGCAAATGGAAATTTGCTTAAGGCTATAATCTGGCATATTTACATTTGCTTTTATGTTCATTAATATGCACTGTCCCCCTTTTTTAAGTAAATAAATAACTACATTTGAAGGCAATGCAACATTTAGTGACCATTGACACACAAAGAGCAATAGTCATTTCAATCACATAATGGCAAAGCTTTGGAAGTTTGTAAACATTTGAGCAAAAATTGACCTATTATGTAATTGTATCAACTGTAAGGCTGCACAGTATCAGAACAATACGGAATAACTATTGTGAATATTGTGAACTGATTTTGAAAATCTGAAGAAACACAAGGTGCTGAACAAACTTACTCTTATCAAAACAGGAGTTAAATCCTAAATTGCAATAATGTTAAATTTGTAATATATTCTGCAGACCTAAAAGGTTGTTGGGTTGTTTCTCTAATCTTTTAAAACACTATTTGTCCATTTTGTCCTGGTTCCATGTGCCCCTCTGACACAACACGCCCACTCTGTCCGCCAGTAAAAAAATAAGGCTTGAACCCCCACTGTGTATTTACCAGCCTTCTTTACTTACAGCGAATACTCTCCACGCTAAATCCTTTTAATTTATGCATTGTGACATGTTTTCTCAAAGCCACTGACAATAAACAATTAATTGGTGTTTATGCTGCTAATCCGTGTGATAGCCTCTAATATGAAGGGTTACCTGGCTATTTTTCAATATCCACTTTCACAGGAGCTCTCGTTTAGTGATAAGAATATTAACCTCATCAATTTCAGGTAACTTTCAACGCTTTAACATCTTGTCTTAAAGACCTACGTGTTAGCAGGAGTCTCAGCCCTGGCATTTAGTGACATTTTAAGCCTTTTAACAGAATCCAGACAGGGATTTGCAGTTTCCACCAAAGGAAAATAATTTATATCCTACTTTCTGAGGAAACTGTGGGTAGAGGGATTAAATGCACCGAGAGAGAGATTTGTATGTGGTGCAAGTAAAACAATATTGTGACTCAAGTTAATACATTTCATACCAAACGCTTTCACGCTCTTTCGCAGGAAGTTAGGATTTTTTTTGCCCGCTCGAGGGAAGTTGGCTTTGATGCGTTTTCTTCATTTTAACATGTATAGGTCATAGTGGCACCTGAATACAGCACAAATAGGTGTCTGCAGTGCATTTCTCCCAAAGAAAAGTCAGTGTTTCACCCCATTTAAAACATAATGACAGTAGAAAAAACACAAAGTGAATGACAGTCGGGAACACAAAAGGGCCTTTCTGCATGTCGGATGGGGTGTGGGCCGTGTATGTGTGGCTCTCTGTGGGCAGGCCACTTTGATGCACTGCCTCTCTTATCTCACGCCTGGCAAGGTTAATGAAGTGGTGGCACTTTTGGAAGGAAGTTGAAATGGGATGAGTAGCAGAGACCAGAGGAAGCTCTCAGAGATGAAACGTCCTGGCTCTTAGCGGCTGTAAGTGGCAATTTTGGAGAATTACATAGACAATAAGAAAGAGGGTTGTCATCCTCTTAAACACAACAGTGGTCAGAATCAGGGACGGCTGATTGCATCTCTTTCAGCTTGGGCTCATATGAAATTACATTAGCATTTAGTCTTCACTTGTGAAATGATCTAATATCTGTCACTCTCTGCAGTTTTTAGTGTTGGCACAAGGAGTGTTAAACCTGGGTTTGTGAAATGCAAAGTTGATCATGCTAATTTGAATCAGCTTAGTTTACAACAGTTCTTTGAAGGAACACACATACTGTCAGTGTTCAACAACTCGAGTTGCTTGCTTAAAGATAGGGTAGGCAGTTTGTAAATCTGTGTACAAACCGAATTGCCAACATAATGCATGTCATTTGAATTCAGACAACCTTTTAAGAAGGAAAACGTTTCCATGTAAGACCACTTTCACAGGTCAAAACCCATCCTTCTTTTTTAAAAACTCTATACATTTTGGTTTTCAGTCATTTTTGTTAAGCCACATTTTGTTTGTTTTAATAAAAAGTGTGAGAATTGCTCATAAAGGCTAACTGTACATATAATTACTGAACCCAAAAGCAAAATCAGGTAAATAGTATTTTTGTGGTTTCTTTCTGCAACTTGAAAACTGTAGTAAGACATGTTACGTTTGTGGTATCTATGTGGTGGTATCTTTAAAGACTTTTTGATCAAGTGAAAGAATATAATAAATTTAAAAAGCACTCTCTTGTCTTTTAGGCATTGACCCCAAAGAAAAAAAAGCCTATTTACTACCATGAAATATTTCAACAGTAAGGTGTCCTTTGGTGTCAAGCTTTTAAAGGGCTATGTTCCGATTCTTCCTACTGCACCTTTAAGTGAATATCAGTTTATTTGTAATAAGTGTTTTGAAAATTGGGTTGCGGCTGAAGCTTAAACAAAGGCCAAAGCTGGTGTTTCTAATATAAATATAATAACAAGTGATGTACTACTAATGCCCACTATTCCTTTAGCTTTTTGGTTTTAATATTCCAATTCCCTTTGCATCTAAAAGAGCTAATAGGTAAACAGTCCTGAATGGGAGAAATGAAGCACGTCTACATGCCAATGAATTAGCATATAGATGAGTTCATCTCATACAAATAGTGCTCTTTAGCCCAGAACTCCCTGTGCTGAGCAAAGATCATGTATGTAAAGTATGCATGCAGGAAATGTAAATTAATCCATTTCAATCATCACTCACTCAATCTAATACATTTCTTTTTTCACCCAGTTCTCACTTGTCCCTCATTGCTTGAATGTCCAGAAATATTGAGAGGGCAGTCAAACTATTCCCCTAAAGCGGCTTAATTGTTTCATTAAGGAAAACAAAAGATAAATCATTAGCATGTGCATCCATAAAGGCTCAGTAAACACACCCATATGAAATATAGCTTAATAGTCGTTGTCAATACAGTGCCATTGACCGTATGCGTTGCTTTTGATCCTCATTATTGTAATTCCATAAACAAACACCATCTATTTGTTCCATAGCTTGTGCTAATATGCTAAAAGAAGCTTATAGAATTGGGTCAGCTAATGAAGCAATTAGCTCACTGCAGCTCTGTGGTCAGGCTAGTCCTAATCTATGGCATTGTGAGCTCAGATCTGCCAAAAAGCGAGGGGCTTGTGAGTGTTCTCCCATATCCGTCTGACAAAGGATCATGTTTGAAGCCATCCTTCCCCACGGCAGCAAGGCTCAGGGCTTGTCTCTGTTCGCTAATGCTTACGTTTCCGATGCAAATCCCCGAATTGAATAGGTTGTTTATTGTCTAGTTAATATATTGAGACATTTATGTAGTGCTGTTGAAGTGTTTGCGCTCTGCATTCGTTCCTGTGTTAACACACATGAAATCCCAGACAGATTAGAGTCTGATAGAGTTAAAGCCACACTGAATGTTGGTGGCTTGTAGCAGAAGCCCACCACGTGGCGTCTTAGAGTGAGCATTTGACGAGGCTAGAGTTAGGCAGCGTGACTGAGAAACCTTAAATACATCAATCGTGTCATTTGGTGCAGCTTTCTTCTGAGTGAGCCAGTCAGTCGAATATCCTAAACTCATGTCCACGGTTACTGTCGGACCTTACTGAGCACTAATTCTAAAACCTAGAGGATGTTTAAAAGCATATCCTCTTTTGCTTATATGGGGGGAAAAAAGTTAATATATTATAAAGATAAAAAGAGTGACGCAATTTAAAAAAAAGTGTGTTCATTTGAGATTAACTAATCAAGTTTGCATTGGGGTACCTGTGACATCGCAGCACAGTGTCGCCTCACAGAAAGAAGGTCCAGGGTACGACTCCCAGTCCAGACGGGGCCTTTCCCTGTGGAGTTTCCATGATCTCCTTGTGCTTGGATCATCAAAACATACTGGACGCCCCCTGGTGGCGGCTGACGGCAATGAATTTCCACACAGGTATAATAAAGGGATAATAAATTTTTAAAAATGCAGTTCAGATTTGAAAACTCTGAACACAAGACATGACTTATTTCTCTCTAGCCTTTGTCATAAGATCCTTCTTAACCTAAAGTTCTTTCATTTGTAGAAACTGTTTTGTCCAGAATCCTCATGGGGCCTGTATTATATTCTCAACCGTTGTTACCTTAACTACAATGGTTTTGTGACTAAACTTAAAACAAGGCAACACTTTGGCATGGTATTTGTTAAGCCATACAAGATACACTTCATATTTTAACTACATATACCACAGTGCATATTACAAATGGGAATTTTTTATTTCTAAGACTAAACACATTGTGCTGTTAATTGTTATTCATTACCTCACACTTGAGCTTGTTATATAAACAGGCTATCAGCTTAGTCTATCAGCCGTCTACAACAACAGCCCACCATTCCCTGTAATAGTCTACTTTACTTTTAGATGAGCGATAATTCAGTCATCTACAGTAGTTAAAGGTTGCGGGGCCTTGGAAAGCGCAGTGTATTTCAGTGCTCTAAAATGCTAATAGCTCGCTGATGAGAGAATCCCAAGTGAAAAGTGTACCTAATTGAAGCAAAAGGCTTGAAATGCATTGTTAACGGGTCAGAGGGACACCACTTATGGCCATGATGATGATATGCAAGGTGTGGAAATGCATTTCCAATCTCCGCGGCTTGAGCCCATCAGTTTCCATTCAGAAGTGTGTGCACTTGTTCATTAAGCTTCTGCATATCATCAACTGGTGCGCTCATTCCATCAGGCAGATATGGCAGGGATAAAACCATGTGAAGGATGGAAATTCAAACAACCATTCTCATTTGCAAAGGTCATTAAAGCCTGGCATACATTAGAAAATCTGCTAATTATGAAATGGCTTAACTCCACATTCAGTGGGATTATGTCTGCTCATTTAGAATATGTTGATCCCCTTCCTGACTCGTCACAAGACAGTTGATGTATGGGACTTGTGGCACAGAACTAATGTTCCCAGTGCTTGTCGGTCATCTTAACTGACTGTAAGAAGTCCATAAAAGTGTCCGCATCCCACAAAATGAGTCAATACGACGAAGAGACGGTTCAGAGCTGCTGGGAAAATCTGTCGCAGTGATGATTATATTCGGCTTAGACACAGCCCCGTCTTTATTTTAAAATATTGTAAACAAGCTGTATTTGCAAATAATAATTAGAGCTGAACAGATGGTTAAAACTGTCGCGTGTGACTTTTTTATTTACCTGGGTCACACAAACCTTTGCTTTTGTTGCAGTTTACTCTGCAATTAACTCCTAACATAAATCACTTAAATCGATAAACAATTCTGTATATAATTAAAATGATTTGCAAAAAGCACAAAACACTTTTATACCTCTTTATTACAAAGCTGATTAAAAGATATAGTTTTACCTTGTCTAATTCACTCTAATTAGTGTTGTATGATTTGAATAACAAGTGTTTGTTTCAAAGGTAATCTCTTCCTGACGTACTTTCTGCTCTTTTGCTTTTCTTCAGAACTGGTTTAAGCATTTATCTGTGGCATAAATCACAGTTACCCTAATGACTTACCTCCTCCGGCAGCTCTAAAGCTGACTGACAAGACTTTACTTTCTAAATTGAACCTCCTTCATGGAGCAGATGCCCATGTTGTCACGGGCTGGACCTTTCAAAATAGCCTTCACATTACAGACCTCGTAGATCAAATCACTCTGATTTTGGTTCTATTTAATAATCCGTTTGCCAATTAAGAGGGACGGCCGTGCTTAGATCTATAAAAGGTTAATAAGCCTCAGCTGCAGTGTGTTTCTCCTGGGTAAATGTCACTTAGACGTAGGCCACCATGGGTCAAGATCTCCCTCCAGATCTAAATTTAATCACATAGCATCGGCTGGCCTCGTCCTCACCCTCATTAGTCCTTGGCTTGTGCAGGAGTACGTCGTGCCCTGTTTTAGCCCTGGCACTTTCTACGTTACCCCCGCCGCCATGGCGACACAAACGTGCCATGAGCCAGATCCAACCAAACTTTAAACAGAAAGCTGCGACTCACCTCAACAAGTCAATACGGCGAGCTGAGTTTGACATCTGAAGGGGTTGCAGCTTGGTGAAGTTTAATTACAGAAAACCCTGGTCCAGGGAACAAATAAACCATTTGTCAAAGCAACACAAGACTGTTGTCTAAATATGCATCTTGGATATTTAAGATCTTTTGAAGGTTGTGTTGATTTTGCAAGTTCTGTGTTCGAAGAGATGAAAAATATCTGGTGAAAGAAAGTTTTTTTGTTCAAGTGTATTTATGTATTAGCTATAGAACCATTAAAATGACTTTGGGCTACAAATTCTAATGACTTTTAAAAATAATTAGAGTTGCTTTAAGATGCCAAGAATATTTAGACTAAACAAATTTTTGGCATATCATAAGTTATATTGAAAATTGCTGTTTTTATAATATGACCTTACTAGCTACAGTATTAGATCATTATTATATGTAACATTTTATAATATTTAAAATGTTTCTGTCTAAATGTAAAAAAAAACCCTCTTTACACTTTGGAGGAATAATAATAAAAAAAAATGGTAGCTGACGCAGTTCATACATTAAAGATTATCTTGGTTATTCTCATATACCATGAAAAAAATGTCTAACTGTAGGGAAGAATAATAAAGAAGGAACCTTCCAATTATACAAAAGTGGTTTTGTGAAGATTCCGCGAGAACGTTTTTTTTTTTTTCACAACTGCTGACAGAATAGTAGGTCAACGTGTTCACACATTCAATGAACAAAGTTTTAACACAGTGGGAGAGTGTCGTGCTTTGTTATAGCACTGGGTTCAATTCCTAAATGTGACATCAAATAGAGATTTTTTAAAATGTTGTAGGCTGTCAAAATTTTGTGTTGTCTAAAGTAAAAAGAGCACACATTTTACAGCAGAAAAAAAACACTTTAAAACCATTAAATTTCCAAAAAAATATTGTTGTATTTCTTTTAACAGTGTATCAAGGGATGCTATGACCATACCATACAATATACACTCTGTCGCTAGAGTCGTCACCTGATCCAGACCTGTGCCACCTGTCGGCCCGCCCCTCATAATGCCACAGTGACCGCAGTGATTCGAGCAGGCGTCTCGTCTTAATTATCTCCTCAGAGTTTAATTAACTAGCTCATCTACTGGCCAGAAATAAAACACTCACACACACACATAACACACAGACGAAAGAGCCTCGAATCAGTCACACCACCGAACAGATCATCCCCCAAGATTATTGTTTTGTTTAAATGCAAGACGGTGGTGAATAAATCCTGAGAGGCCGTGTGTGATTACAATGGACACATATTGTTTGTGGGAGTTCATCAGAGAAGAAGGAGGCTTGTATGGTGGAAGTGGGGAGCGGTCTCTGTCATGAATGTCTTTTACAACTGAGGAGATGTCACTAAACACCCCATAAGGAAACAGAATGCAAAAACATTTTGTTGGGGGATGTTAATACAAATTACGAACAAATGGGTAATAATTCTTGTGCCCTACAGAAATGATTAACATAATTCTGATAAATAGGCAGATGGCAGAATGTGTGAATTGAGGTAGATTTATCTTAATTAATATCTTGAACCTACTTGGAGAAAGGTAAATGGGTCCAGCGGGGGCCCGGGATGTTCTTGTGTCTGGTGCGCGTATCTTTCCCGTGGCCTGACATGTAGTAGTGGCCTGAGGATATTAAGTTGCTCTCCAGGTATGCATCAAACCCAAGCAGCCTGCTGATAATGAACAGACACCCAGGCAAACACACACACACACACACACACGGAAAGGTTTACCATGTTTACCCTCAGCTGAAATGTGCTGCATGTGACCAACATTCATCTTCATTTTCCAGAGAACAGAGAGCTCACATGACTTGCGTTCTTGCGTGCCATTGAGTAAAGTGTGAATTTCTAATACTCATCACGAATTAAGGCAATTAAAATGTTAATTATTACAAGTTGAAAAGGGACAAAGGAATTCAAATAATTGATGTATTGACGTTTTTTAATTAATTCATTGGGGCTCCTACTGTGTTGGATAATTATGCTTAAGTGTTTAATTACATATTTTGATGGGATCCTCAATTACTGTGACTTAATAAAATATCATTAGGCTGTCTCCCAGGTTCTAAGCTGCCGAGACGTACAGTAATGTCAATGTATTTAAATAAAATATTCGATTACAGCCTGCTTTGTGATTTGTGGCAGCAGGTCTGCAGCCTTCAATCGGCGCTAAATCTCCGTTAACCTGGAAGCATCTCCTCACATCAAAGTTTGACACAGCAGCAAACAAACAATGTTAAATTTACATTTTAATTAGTGGGGGGCTGTCAGGACGGCTGGTGAATTCAAATGTGTGGTCCTTTGCCGTCACAGTGCCGCCTTGCGGGAGCTTTGTGCTCAGTGAGAAATTACCTGGACCTACAGGCCAGCTAAGCTCCCCATCTCATTTTATTACCTGGCCAGTGTAAATATTCAATATCCTTTCTCCTGCTGTGCGCCTTACAAATCAATTTGCACTGTCATGACATCGACGGTGAAATATGCAAAATGCAGATAATGTACCCAGTTGTCACCCAGTGTTTCCAGCCACGTTTGTCAGAATTCACATAAAGATAGCTGGCATCTTCTGCTATGAATTATCCTCTGAAGGTTATTGCAATTGTGCAGCGCAGAATGGATAGTAATTGCTCCATATATTAGGAAAAACACTTTACCCTGTACTTATGTATATCCAAGTTGTAGATTATCTCTATATTTTTCCTTGGTTTAAAAATATGTAAGGATTAGTTGAAAAAGTAATTTGTTTTAGTTGAAGTTACTTGACTTACAGTTGTATAAAAGAACCCTATCAATAAGTTATAATTAATTAAAGATTTACCAAAAAACTATGTGTAAAATAACATAGTTTACATTGTCAGGGATTTTATTGTAAATATGTGAACCCAGCCAATTACAAAAACAACATGGAATCATCAGGGAAATAACAATAAAATGTGTAAAACAGTAAATTGCCTACATTTCATTTATTTGGAAGGTGACTTAATCAAAATATTTAAGTGTGATGCATAATTGCTTTGTATGTGTAATTATGTCATCAGAAATTTGTGTTTTGTCAAAAGGGATTAGGATTAGCCTTATAAAACTTAGTGTTAACAAATTCACAATACAGCTGCCATCTCGGTGCAACAAATTATCCTGTAAAGGTTATTGCAGTTGAGTCATGTTTGTGTTAAGAGAAATACAAGCACGCAACATGTTTCTACTCTTTGTTCTGCGGGCTTTGTCACTTCAACAAAGTTCTTTTTTTTTCTTTTTTCAAAACATGTTTTACATCTTCTTGGTAGGAATGAGGATCCTTGACAATGGCTTAGAGGCAAGATCCTATAATTAGAACACAGTTCAGTTGGTTAGCAGGTAATTTACCTTTAGGGGGAGAAGTCTAATTATTGTCTTTGAAAAGCTAATTTAGCGTCAAACACTTCAGGTGTCTTTTCCCCTCTCTCCAGCAAAGAGAAAGGTATCCTGCAGCACTCAGGGCTCTATCTGCTGCTCTTACTGCTGTATGTTTACAACAAAGAAAGAAATTAGGAGAATGAAAGCCGTGAGAAGCACCTCGTCCCTTTGTTTTCTCCGGCAGGTGTGTGTATATTTGACAACGCCACTGCTTGACCCGCTGATAAACGCTCTTAGCAGGGGAAGCTGTTTTGTGGCAGATGGTGTTTGTGAGTGACACCGGTTCCCAGCAGAAGAAGAAGCCAAGGGAAACGATCACAGAGGAGTCTCAGTAGAGCGGAGCGCGCCTGGTTACCTGACGGCATATGCTCTGCTGTGGCCTACACCTGCTGAAGGATGCCGTTTACACCACACTCCCTGGACTCCGCCTCAGAGAAGACTGTTAATCACAGCTCACTCCTCGTTCAGGCACATTTTAAAAACAGAAGATAGCCCAGGAGCAGGTGGGGGTTCCTTACACTGTAAAACACAATAGATAAGGTTTGATATTTAATAACTGTAAGGACTTTGGGTTTGTTTTCTATCGCTGTCACTCTACCACTGTTGAGGAAAACATGTTTGGATAATTTGTGTTAAATGACCAAGTATACACCACTTTGATGGGGCATGTTTTCAGCTCTCACCACTTTCCTTCAGCCTCACAGCACTGATGAAACTTTTCAGACGTTCTGATTGGCTCGTGGAGGTGGTTGGATGAGCGCCTGAAAAAATTCAGATCTCCTATCTCCTTTGAGCTGCTGGAATGTAATTTGCAACTCATCATTAGAAGGTAAATGTAAATGACCTTTTAACCTCTTCACATTAGATGCCTAAAAATTAAATCTTAACTCTGCAGCTTTATGGAAATTACAATTCTGGGCACAATTTGGGTCCTAATTAGATGTCCGTTTTGCAGAAATAACATTTGCATTGACCCAATTTAAATGTCTATTAAACTATTTAACCATAGCCACTTCGCCCTGGCTCGCTTTTTGTTTATGCCCCTCTGCTGGTTAGATTCTGGTCATATCAGCAGAGACCGGAGGACATCGGGGTTTAGTAACAAGTCCACGGCTGAAATATGTGCAAAGTGTCAATAGTCTGGAGCTCCACTGTCCAACTGGAAGCCATCAAAGCTGCTAAAACAAAACCGTCCATTAGGTCACACAGTCACTCGAGTCGGTGCCAGTTCAGATGTCTGGGTAACCCATGGCACATGGGTTTGATGTGTCGCTCTGTCATTGATTCACAAGGCTTCCAGCTGGAGCCAAAGATCCCCATTGAAGCGTGAGATAGAAGCTCTCCATCTTGGCACTTCTTGGCTGGCTCAATCCCCTGCAGGCCATTAGGGATAGAATATGTTGTTTGCTTCTCCCCCCCCCCCCTCTTCTCCTCCTGAAGAAAAATACAGTCTGTCTTCATGCTATAACAGCCATTACTTAATTGTGCCGGATTTTCCGAGCAGAGTGTTGCTTTAATTAAGCAGCTAATTGCAATGTAGCTCTTGATTAGCTTTGGGGGATGGGAATGTTCAGACAGGCTGATATGTTGCGCACACTTCAGAATCATTTACAGAAATTGAAGCTAATTTCGCTCTCTGTCTATTGCTGCATTAATTTAATTTGGGTTGCTTTTAGCTCATTAACACTTCTAATTAATACGTTGACATCACTATTAAGATGTCTCTTTGAAATTGGTGTCTCCTGATAATCAGGATGGAAGAGGCTGACGGATATAGAGAGAAGCCGACTGGGGAGAACGGAGAAAGCGCCTTCGGACTCAAAGCAGTGATTTCATTTATAAATACTTGTATCATAGTGGGCACTAATAGGAGGCTGTGGCAGGTGACTAAATTGGAAATGAAAGCAATGCTGATTGTTTTCAAATTTGATTGGGGTTACTCTGTGTGCATATGTGTGTGTGTATGGGGCCTCTGGGGAGCTGGGGGCGGAGGTGCGTTAGGGCCAGATGCCATACACAGCTGAAGATCACGCCTGAGTAACTGTGTGTTTGGGTTTGTCATTTTAATGAGCAGAATTTAGTGACTATGGGCTGGTAACGCCACATGAGAAGCCCCATTACATTACCGTCACTTTAACCAACCTCCACTGACTGCTACGCATTATGTAGCATGATTTTTACTGTGTAATCTCACACCCCAAAACAGAAAATTATCTATTTTAAAATTGTATTGTGTAATTGTATTGTTTTTTTTTCCTTTTTATTGTAGAAAATGAATTTATACAACAAGATTTTGAGCAGTCCGTCAATAAAGTTTAAGTTAAGGGACCATTTATAGGTAGTTTTAAGATTATAAATAAGATAATTTTTAAAAAAAAAATATATATATATAATTTTTATATGTTTCTATGGTTGTCCTGTTTAGAAAAACCCATGATGTTACATAGAAAAAACATTTTAAAAAGCCACTATCTTTTCCATGACACCATTTATATAATATTTCTAGCAGGTTAATCTTATATTCTGAACCAGAATATGACCCGTCTTGTAGGACATGCTGCTTTGAACAGCGCAATTACATTAAACCCATTTTGCTGACCCAATTTGCAACATTAACTAAAAGTGAGTCAGCCTTTAGCCCGTGTCTCATTACTTTTCCACTTTTAGGGTGCACTGACTAAGTTTAGATTTTTTAACTATCAATAATTGCTCATAGGCTAAATAATAATAATAAAAAAAAAAAAATACAGAAGTGCCCCTTTAAGTAGTTTTTCTCCAAATGACAATCCCAGACTCACTCATGCCTTAAACAACATAACACCTCCATGATTGACTTTCTCTCACGTTGTCATCCATTAGCTCCCATAAGTTGAGAAAAAGGGATTGATCGGGAAAGCATTCAGTTATTTGGTGTGAGAATCAATACCAGGAGCATGTTTGTTTTTTTCTTTCCTGTGAAGTGCTTTTTTTGCGGGCCTTTCCTGAGGACAGGCCCCACTGTAGGAAAGCCTTCTGTTTAGCACTTCATTAAAACTGCCTCTAATAGGAGCCACTGGGGAGACGCTCCCTGCATCGTGTGTAAAAGCGATCAACATCTGCATCAATTAACCCCTTGGTCCCCTCGGGGCCCATTAGGGAGAGGAACACCCTTTAAAGCTGCATATGGTTTTAGCTCACAATGAAGAGTGAACACCTATAATTACTTGTTTGCTTTATACTTTTTGTTGTTTGTGCATTTTGAGAACATCTTTTTGGCCTGCTAGTAGACAAAAATATATATAAATGTGCATTAGTTTCCCATTTGGACCAAGTGTGCTGTGGCCAGGATTGTGGCTATTTTCCGTCTCGGCTCACTCTAGAAATCAACAAGACAGATCCAATTAGATTGTCTTCCCAAGCTGCTTCAACAGTGCAGACACCTGAAATCACTATTGGCAGGCTTAAAAGGTGTATTTATCGGGATAACTTTAAGACTTTCGCTAAGAAATCATTTGGAGAGCCAATGTGATTTGAAAGAAACATTAGCCCCAAATGAGAAAATTGTCCTTTAATCTTTACTGTGTCTACCATCGAGCCATTCATCTGATATAAATTGAGCAATTTTTTAATTTACAGGTGGGTGTTATGTTATAGGACACCAATTTTAATGAGAATCTCACAGGGGAAAGAGTGAGAACATTTGCTTAATTAGACACTAGTTGTTTAATTTTGAGTGTGCCGCGATATTATGTTTAAACTAGAAGTGTTTCTTTTGGCGGCGTGATAATAAGTGACTGTAGATTAGAGTCTGTGATTAAATGAAAGTGAAGAATGGGGTTTGAAACGACGGGGAAAAAGTCAAATAATTAAAGAGAAAAATAGAAAAGATTGGTGGTTAAAAGGTGCCACCTGTCCACATGTGCCACTAGTATTTATCGGTGCGTAAACAATGACAGCTGAGGCCCTGTCTAACAAACCCCTAACCAAATCAAGAGTAATAAAATCACTCATTTTGGTTAATGAGCATATTATCAGCAGAGGTAGTGTTTAAGTGCAAACAAGAACAACAACATTAATAATTGCAACTCTCTAGTGCCTGGGCTGATGTAAGCTTTAATAATTAACAAGTCTTTGTCTCATCCCCCAGAGGCTCTATTCCTATTATCCAACTAAGTTACAACTGAGTAATTACGCTATCACTGAATGGTCACAACTGTTTACCTCACCACATCCCCCGGTCCAAATGTAATACCCAGGTTTAATCGACGCAGATCCGGCTCGTACCTGACAGATGCCCACGTTAACGCCGTGGCATTTCAACTTATTCTTTTTTTTTTTTCCACTTTTTTCCATGCTCTCATTAGAGGATTACTGCTCTTACCTCCTGTGTTTACATATTAGTGCTAATCCAATTGAGTCAACAAGGGCACTTAGTGAAAGGCTATGAACTGAGTCTGAGGGACTTAAAATGCAAAGGGGAGGGGATATTAATTTACTTCTTCAGATTTTTAAGGCTTCCGGGGGAAAATAGTTTGGAACATCTGCTATGACAAGTGGAGCATTGCTAAGGGAGAATGTTGTCAGAGGAGTGACAACGCTGGCTGCTGCTGCTGGAGTCAGTGGTCGGCCTGTAGAGGGAGCCCCTGGTCATCAGTCGGTCGATGGATTTTACTAAAATGCTAATTATATAGTTTTTGTGGATTTTAGAATGGACTTGAAATGTCCTTCTAACTATTTGGAAACTGTAATCCCGATAACAGAATGCCTTGTATGACTAAAATTCCACAGAAACTACAGACCGCCTTGTAAAAATTCATCTTTTTCTCTTTTCTTCCTAAAATTGTATTGGACAATCCATTTTAGTCTTTAGAGCAGCTGCCAATACGATATTTAAGGACATACTGTAAAGAAAAGATGTATTGTGGCCACACACAATGTCTGACTTGACTTTTAAAATGAAAAGTACATTTATGAAACTGTTTAAACTCTGACGTTGCACTATGGATTGGAATGGATCAAATACGGTATACTGTTGATCACAATAGGAAATGTGTTGCCTTAAGTTTGTCCAGGGATTCCATGCAACAACAACACTTTCTGCCTAATGAGCGTGACGTCCCTTGGCTCTGTCTCTCTCATCGCCATCATCTCCACAACATCAGTCTTGACCTTTGACCCAGGGGCCGTACCCTGTGTCAGCTCAAACTAATTAGCCTTTGAACGCTCCCGGCACACAACACGAGTCAGCACCAGAGGGCTGGCCACACAATGGGACATAGCCGCTTCTCTCAAAACAAGGACAATGAAAATAATTTGTACACAAAATTGAATGTTATGGCGGCTTGCTAACATGAAGGCTAATATGGAAGAACAGCATATCAGAGCTCAATTTCTCTGTTTTACAATGTATCGGCTCATTATAGAGGCAGAATTTGTTTAGCCGAACCATTTATCTTCCCCTAATTAGTTATAGATCAATAAGGAAATTGATTTTGCAGTATGCTCCGAGATTCAGTGTAGGAGTTAAAGCATGAATGAGGGCAATGCTACCCCGCCATTACACGCAGACAGAAACATGACTCCGCAGATTTCCCTGTAGACACTTAGTCGTTATGCGTGTCAAAAAAAAGAAAAAAAACATCATTAATTTCTTACAACCTTAAAAAATAAAGAAAATGTATTGAATGAGCAAGCCTGATCATGGAGATGTGTCTGCATAATATAACAGGCTGAGCAAATCGCACCAGCGGTTTGTGTCTGTAGAGGACACAGGATGACATGTTTTTTTTTTTGTCATGGTTTTTTTCCTTGCTTTTTTTTATCATTAATCATTAGCGTGTCCCCCTTTCTCTGGGGCTGTGCAGAGATGATGGCAGCTAATTAAGTAGTGGCTGGTGTCAAGTATATGCTAAGAGATGTTAGGCACAAAACTGCTCTCTTAAATGTCTGACTCAAAAGGCCTTTGTTATCTTCCCCTTTTTTTTATCTCTTTAACATCAGTTTTTGCTACAAAATTGTACAGGGCATTGTACCCTGTAAACTGAAAACTTACAGGAACAAAGAGCATAGCTTCAACGAAATGGACGAGCATTTCGAGGCGGCTAATGTTTGTATTTTATTTTGTCGTGAGTAAAATACTACTCGTTTGCTGAATAGGTGCTGAAGGAACATTGGGGCTTTGTGTGCGATGGTACCAAGCTACTAAAGTAACACCCATTAAAAGCTAATTTGCACCTTAAGGCAGTTCATTAAGATAGTGAATAGTGGAATCACACCAATATCGTCTGTCCTCACCTTAGGGCACCGTCGCTATTCATCAAAACACACACACACTTGTCTCATTTTCACTAGTATTAGTCACCATTGCTGAGTTAAGGAGCTGGAGACAATAGGCCGGGACGTGTCTAATGTCCAGCCGCGCAGAAAGCCCTTGATTTATAATGTGAATGGTAATAAGTCCCTGTGATTTGTGTCTTTAACAAGCACAGTTAACACATCCACTGACAAAGGAAGTAGATTTATGTTCTAAGCTCGCTGTTATTGTCTTTTTATGATTAGCTACATGCATATATCTCCCAAATATGATTTCACTTAAAAAGGTTATGATCTAAATTGTCAGATCAATCAGTTGGACTAAGCTTTATCTTGTTCTTTACATAAATAAATGCACAGAGCCTGAAGCCAGATAACAATAGCTGCAGTTCTGCTCCCCACCAGCAGATGACCATTCCTGCACTTTTCCCCAGTGGACCATTCTGTCTGGCTTTCTCCATGAATTTCCCTTTCTTTTCATCACTCTCTGATGTCCAGCTGCTCCTGTCAACACCTTCTTACGGCGAGCAATTCATTGCAACATACTGGCAGCTGAGACCCCTGTGATGAACTTCAATCTGCCGTTTGCAGAGGGGGCTTCACCCTGCGTTGGGCTAATCAAGGGAAACACCCCCTTCCAAGAGGGAGGGCGTCTCCAGACAGATTGAGCCCACGTTACCCCGTAATTACCCTGCCACCGGCCCTCTGCTGCAAGCTGCCGCATCTGAACCAACACACACTTAAGTCATTACTTTCCAATCTGTTTAACAGTGAACAACAACAACCTATGTGTGCCCATTAGGCCCAAACTACAACTTTGTCCCTTTGAAAACATTTTGAAGCCTTCAGAACCGTAAGCATTTTGTTATGCTTCCTTCGGTAACACAGTGCAAATGTCTCTTGCCGCGGGTTTCGATTATTTCCAACTCGGTTTAGTCCCCAGGGGCAGGTTCTCGGGGCTTTCTGAATTTTATTAAAGCCTCTACAGCTGATTACTTGGAGTGAGGTGCACAGGTTGGTGCGTTTTAGCACTGGAGTGGAGGCCTGACAGGGTCATGTTTAACATGTCCACAGGCAATCAATTCACCTTAACCCCTCCTGGTACTCCAGCCCTCTCCATCTAAGCTGTCCTTAATAACCAGGCAATGGCGAATCACTGATAAGGCACTGAGGTCTCTGACCTATATATCCCCTCCCTGTACGTATTGGAAAATCCGCCCTGAAAGAAATGTACATTTATAATGCATAGAAATGGAGGAATTAAACAATCGCACATCAAAAGGGTGTGAAATTCTTGGTTTGCTGTACATGAGGGATTTAGTCTGTGTTTACTGGGTGCATCAGGCCAATTTGACCAAGGCAACATGTGCCATGAGAATGCACTACATAAAGGGCTGAGTGGAAATCAGTGCAATCCTACGCAGATACTAAATGAAATGTCATTAGTGAGGAAATGGGAAAGGGTGTCGTCCCTGAACCGTCACGTAAAATGGGACCAGTATAAACTCTTAAAGCAAACAAAAAGCTTTAGATTCTGTACATGAATTTTTCCATGTACAGATTCTTTGTAATGGCAGAGTTTGTCAGACTTATTTTACCCTGAATTCTTCTATAGCTCAGTGGTTACAGTGCATTTCTCTACATGTCAGTGACCTCTGTGTAAGTTTTTACTTAACAAGCATGCAAAGGGTTCTACATTTGCCCTCATATGACAGTGACTAATTGCCTTGAGGATGCGAGCTGCTTGTTAGGCTAAGGGAAGATTCTCTTGCACTTCACCCGGCTAAATTCATTATTTCTCCTTTTCAATTCACTCCACTGTACCTCGTCTCGTAAAGGTTAGAAACCAGATACAACAATTTTCCTGCTCTAATTGTATGTTGCTAATTTTTCCATGTGGACTTGCTCCCACTTGTGTTTTTCGGAAATCTTATACCATCACAGTAACAGTTAGAAACCAATTTATTGTATAGCAGCCATTTGACAAGGCATTCATTTGTACAGTATAAAGTCGAGAGCAAGGCTCGTGTTGTGTGGGTATTTTTCGGGTCAAATATAAAACTGCGATCAGTGGGTGCATTTTGATGCAAATTAGTGCAGTATGGACACCCTCTCTAAACAAATGCAAGGAAGTCCCACTTTTATTCAAATGAATACTTAACGAGTTTTAAAAAAAAATGTTGAATTGTGATTTCAGCCACAAAAGCAACTTAAAGTATGCATTGGAGTCAGGGCATTGGAGTTAATTTCCTAAAAATGGTCTGTCACCAACAAACTTTTATTCTCTCATGTTCCGAAAAGTAAGAGTGCATTTAACGTGGTGTTGCCAGCTGTCTTTCTGTGTCAGAGACATTTTGTTCTTCCACTGAGCTACCTGTGCAGCTGTCAGGGTTGTGCCTGTTTAGACAATTAAGGATGTTGGACGGCGGGGGTTAGCCAATCACTAAAGAACATCAATCTGGCTGGACGGAACGCTCTCACATTACTGTCCTGCTGTTTGGGTATTTATGCCCACTGTTTACACAGAGCACACAGAGGGGGGTCCTCCAATCAATGCCATTATCTTTGCTAATGCGGCCAATGCTGCTCTACTATAGACTTTATTAAGAAACACTGTGTCACATGTTCAGCAGATTTGGCTTCAAGGCCTTCAAAACTTTCGCTCGAGTTAATACTGAAATTAAAACCTCCTTCTTTATCCTTCCTCGTTATCCTTTTTTTTTTCCAAATCACCATTTTTCTTTTTTACTTAAATCTTTTTTTTCCCTCAGTCATTTTGTTCATTCTTCCTCTGTCCTTTATTTTTGTCTGTGAGTAGTATTGTTTAAATTACTGGGAAAAAAAATAGTTTTTGAACATTTTATGGTATTTTGAGACATCATTATTGCCATATGGCCTCCTCCAAAGCATTCTAGGAAACAAAATGTATTTATGCTGGTATACCTTTAACAAGATGCTGAAGATAATGACTAATACTGTTTATTAACAGTGTAGTACTGTATTTTATTCAAATAACACAGCTGCATTAAAAGGTGGCCAGTAGAGTGTGAAGTTAGCAATTTGGTTTTTAATAACAGCAAAATACAATATATTTTACAATAGTAATATTACAGTATTCCTCCCTTCCTTTACTTTTCACAGAGTTTATCCTGAAAATACTGAATGAAGCTGTTGCTCGGATGTTTACAGTATATTGCCGTATTTATATATATTTTTTTACAGTTAACGGTTGAATTGTGTATTTTTTTTAAAGTCTTGAAACTTCACTGTAAAATAATTAAAATAAAGAAAATGTCTATCAATATGTCTTCCTTCCTCCCTTTATTCATACTTTCTTCATTAATGTATTATTGTAAAATCTGACCTATTAAATAATGGTGCACTTTGGGTTGATTGCGTTTTGTTGTACTATGATGCTGATGGTTTTCTCTATGATCTCCTCCACTCTCCAAACATACAAGCACCTTTCCTTGTGTTCACCAGCGATCCTTTCACCCCCACCCCCCGAACCTTTACCGCCCAGGCCTGTCCCTCGACTGGTTTCAGCATATAAATTTGAAAATGATTTGTCCTGCCCTCTTAATAATAGATGAGAGCGCAGAGTCAGGGTCCCTTCAATAAACTCCATCCTCGCTTTAATTAGTGAACAAAAAAAAAAAAACGAGAAAAAAAAAAAAAAAAACGCCAGGCCTATGAGGACTCTGGCTTTGGCTCTGTGTTAGTAATTAAAACTGAAACCACCAAAAGGAGAGGAGAAGAGAAGGCTCTATTTTTAACGGGCAGGCTGTTTGGTGCTGAGTGCCCGTATAAGGTTCTGCAATAAAGAGTGATAATGAAGGTGTGAGACCTCTGGGGGCTGACTGGGCGCTCGCTACAATGGCTGCTCTCACACCAGACTGAAATACAGGGAGCAATTAGAGGAGGCAGTGCATAGACTGGCCACAAGAGATTAGTTAACACCTCTGCGCTTCAGGACAGGCACATGCTTGTTTTCTTTTCTCTCCACATTTCAAGATTTCAATCTCGGACGTATCAAACCTGCAATGCGTCCTGGGTCATTGATCTTTGTGGGTTGCACTATCCTCTGTTAAATTATTCACAAGCGCTCTTACTGTCACAAGGTTTTTTTCATTTTTCTTTGCCCACATTTGGTTTTAAACGCTGTGACAAGCTTCGGTTTGGAGGAGACCTTAAGCCCAAGAACCAATCAAGAGGACATTGTTAATGGAGGCCACATATAAGCCGTTAAGCCAGTATATGCATAATGTTATTTAATTGGAGTCATAAAAAGCCAATTAACCCCCTCCTACTCTCTTTCTCGCTGTCTCGTCTCTCTTTTGCCCACTCTTTAAAAATCACTGTGACAGAAATCTGCTTTTTTAGTAGAAAATTAAACACATGCACTGTATTGATTATGACACCCAGAGCTTCTTGTGATATATGTTTTTAGATATTTAGAAAATGGGGAAAGTGAAGGAAAGCACATGTAAAATTACCATTTGAGTTTTTAGAAATAACACTCCTGACAGTGGGAAAAAGACATCCTTGTATTGTATCATAAAGATCAACAAAAGAACGGAAAGTAGTGCCATAAAACATACCATTGTGTGCCACTAGATGAAGTTATGAGCTACTAGAGATGTAGCAATACTGTCAATATCGCAGAAGAAGAAAAGTGTCACATTTTGTTGTTGATGACAATGTCAGGTAGGTTCTTTCTGGAAAAAAAAAGTTTTATTAAAGAGGCAGTGTACCGCAAAGATATCTGAAGTGGTGGAGAGGGAACACACCACTTTTTCAAAGTCAAAACCTCAGTCCTGAGTGAGTATTTCCTTTTTCTTTTTTAAACATTGTACTATGGACTTGTGTTGTGAGTTTTTGTTTTAGTTACATCTCTTTGAGCTACTGCAATACTCAGCAGATGACATGCAGCTTGATTCTCGCTAGATTTGTAAGTTTAAAAACATGCTAAACCTTGACCTGTGCCAAGCAAAGTTTTTTACGGTCTGAACCCTGTTTTTTTACCAGCTCGTTGTGACCAATGAGGTGACAGCACTGAGGTCAGGGTGTGTTTTAGGTTTAAAGACGTAGCAGCCATTTTACTGTTATGAACGTAAACAACATGGCACTGTTCTGATTGGATAAAACCGCGGGTAAAACAGTCTTGTTTTGTCAAAACGTAGTCAAAATCTGTACTCAGTTATAAGTACAATTTAGTAGAAGCTAAAAAGATTGGTACTATCATTCTTTTATTCAGTCAAAATAAAAAAAATAGGATTACTAATTATACTTCTACTACTTTTTGTCAACATTGGTGGCTATTGAGCTCGTAACCTTCTTTCTGTTAGGCGACAGTGCTTTCTTGAGCCACATTAACATTCGTTTCCTCCACAATGTACTCAAGTAAAACGCTTTAGAAAATATTATTAAGTACATTTTCTTCAAGAAGGTTAAGAAAATTTATCTAGTTACTTTTCATGTATATTTTCTCTGCCACAAACCTCAAAGGCACGGGGGAAAAAAGTTTGTTCTGACAACTCAGAGTTAGCATCACTAACTGTATTTTTTGTTGCTGTTGCCTAACGTCACTTTGTTTTATTCACACTTAACTTTGGCGCAGCTTCTCATTCGGTGAATATACACGTGACACTATAGTTGCTCGCAGGAAAATAGCAACAGTGGGTCACAATATTGGATCTGTCAGGCTTGGGCAATTTAAATTTCAATGCTTCAAAAGTGTGTGTGTGTGTGTGTGTGTGTGTGTGTGTGTGTGTGTGTGTGAGTGAGAGAGGAGAAGGGGGGAAGCAGACACTGTTAAATATGATGCTTGAATGAAAATCTAAACCCTCCAATACCTCTAAGCAATGTAACTCAATGAGATGAATTAACTGTAAATGCCTCATTCTCTGTGCGAGTGTCTTCCAATTTAAAATCTCATTATTCATATAAGATCCTGAACAAGGTGACTCTTAGGATAGATCGAATAAGTGAAGATAATCTTACCGGACAGTTTTATGCAAATAGGGAGGAATGTATTGAATCAACTATGAGGAGAATGGGGAATCAAATAAGCTAATAAAGTAAGAGTTAGGGATAAAAAACACCATGAATAACGTTTCGGGGCCTATCTCGACTCGCTGGCTGTGAAGTTACAAAGTGTATTAATTCAAAAGATGCTGTCATTTAAAGTGCATTCTCTTTAGTGTTTGGCTGAAGAGCTTTGCAGTGAATTGTTGGCCTGACGTCATTTCGTTGAAGAGAGTTTATTCCCCTCGAGGCAGATAATCATACGTAATTTGCATTTTTCTTTTTTTTATTCAATACTCATAAAAAGTTAATAGAAAAACACCTGGACATAGTTTTGAAAGTAGGTGTTTTTTTCCTCATCCAAAGGACTGTCCAATTCTTGAATTGAAACATTTTCTATTTTATATGCCTTCTTCATGACCTGAATGACTGAGAATATCTAAAGAAACACTAATATGGATAATTCCTTTTGGAAATCCTATACATTTTCTAGTCACAAGTGTCAGTTTTGATGATATAGTGTTTTTCTGAAACTAAAAGTGAAAGACAAATATAAAATGACATTAGAGTTTATCATTAATCTTACCTAATCTTAAGTACCAATTTTGGCAACTTCTCTTTCACATGCTACCATTTCTGTAAACAATTTCTGACAGTACTTTAAGAGTTTTTCCATCTTCCCACAGCTTTTAATAATAAAAATATAATTCCTAATTAAAAGGCTAAGCATGTAATTTGAGTCACATTTTTTCAGGCCTATTGCCCTGACTCTGCCCAGTTAGTTTCCTGGACGGCACTATAAAGTGTTTGTGGGAGAGGTCCATCAGACAAGGATTGATTACAAGGCTTCTCATTTAGGCCCCGCGCAGGTCTGCACAAGTCCATCCATAATTCATGGTATAAATAATGTAGCATTCATTACACAGGAAATATGAACTTTTGTTATGGTTTGTGTTGCAGATACTCTGGTTATAAAGCTAACATACTGAGTACTTTAATTTGCTCTTCACCCCAAGGCTGAACCCCGGTGACAAATGCAGTGATATAATTATATAATAGCCTCACAGACAAAGCTCGTAGATAAAGGAACTCTGACAAGGCCACAGATGCTATTAAGAGGCGAATGCATTGTATTTATTAACCTGCGGGATTAACCTTGTCTCGTACTATACGTTAGAAGTCAGATTTGTTTACTTATTTACATTCGGTCACACTCTCCTCAAAGAGCGTCTTATTAAAACTCCAATTGTAGCTTTGACTTCTTCAAATGATTCGCTGAATAGTTGTGCACACAGGAATATTTTAACTACACTTACTTTCAGAGCTGAAGCAATTTACTACTCAAAGAGCCCTCCAGAGATAGTTTTTCTTTCTTTCTTTCTTTCTTTTTTTTTTTAAATGGGGATTTGTAAGATTTATGGCGCAGACAGCTGTGTGTCAGCGGCAGTGAGGCTACTGTAGGCCCAGCCATCACTCCACATTAGAAGTGCTTTGAACATAAGTATGTTTCGCTGCGAGTCGGTGACATGCCGTGTGAATCTTTGGATGTGAAATTAGACACATTGGAGCACAACAGTGAAGTGAGAAAGATAAGGGTAGAGGAGGAGGAGGAGGAGGAAGGAGAGCGTTATAAAAGAGATCACAAAAAATTATGTGCAGTGTATTTTATGGGCTTGAAGTAATTTCCCAGACAAAAATGCACAACGTTTGGCTTTTTCAACTTGGGCTGAATGACTCTTCTCTGAACATGTGTTTTTGAATTCTTCCTCAATCACTTTTTTTTTTCAGCCTCAAAAGTAAACAATTTCTCTTTTGCTCAAAGGACAGAGCGAGTTCATGCAGAGAAAAGGCTGAAAAGCTGTTTTGACTTAAAGCTGCAGAGGGGAAGGATATTTTGCGGCTGTAAATATGTCAAAAAATAAAGCAAAGCACTAAGAACTTAGGGCACTTGTCCTTCCTCTCGTCTCTTCTCGCACTGACCATATCCATGTGGATCAAAAGCCCTCATCCAGGTTTGTCAGTCACATTGTATCTGCAAATCCCTCCAATGTCAGGCGTCACTTCCTTCTGAATATTTACCGTAAAGCTTCTGTGGCATAAATCTGTCTCAATACTTAGCATGATAAAATGATATACATACACAGAAGAAGCGTGTCTCCTTTTCACTGCTCTACCTCCTCGTCTAGCTGCCCTGTTTGATTTGATGGGTTATTAAACACTTCTGTCAATGAAAAGCGTGGTGAATGCTAATTCCAGAAGCCTCCATCGATAAATGACCATGAAAGCAGCGCAAATTAACCTCTGAATGTCATGGGAAAAGCCACCGCCACAGTCATTACGGTATTGGCTGCAGGTATATAGCCTGAATAACACATGTATTAACACTCTAGCTTTTATTAACATAGAAGTGCACTGCTTCCTTATGGTCTGGTGGACTTTCAAAATAAAATCTGTAGACTTCTGTATTTATTATGTATTTTTAGTAAAAAAAATATTAATGTGCATAAAGACGCCAAGAAAAGATGGAAAAATCTCCAAAAGGCATCAAATGACAGATTAGACATCCTTATAATAAGTCAAAAAAAGTTAGATTCTATTCCCATCATTTACACTTTCAAAATAACAGAAAACAAAAAAATGGTGTCTGTTAAAGTTTGGGCACCCTGCAGAGTTAATACCTTGTACTGCCCCCTTTGTCAAGCTAAGACCTGACAGTGTCATGGATTGTTCTCAATCATCGTCTGGATAGACCAGGTGATGTCAATCTCAAAGGTTTTAAATGCCCAGACTCATCTGACCTTGCCCCAACAATCAGCACCATGGGTTCTTCTAAGCAGTTGTCTAGAAAACTGAAACTGAAAATAGTTGATGCTCACAAAGCAGGAGAAGGCTATAAAAAGATAGCAAAGCGTTTTCAGATGCCAATATCCTCTGTTCGGAATGTAATTAAGAAATGGCAGTCATCAGGAACAGTGGAAGTTAAAGCAAGATCTGGAAGACCAAGAAAAATATCAGACAGAACGGCTCGCAGGATTGTGAGAAAAGTAAGTCAAAACCCACATTTGACTGCACAATCCCTCCAGAAAGATCTGGCAGACACTGGAGTTGTGGTGCACTATTTACTATAAAGAGATACTTGTACAAATATGGACTTCATGGTAGACTCATCAGAAGAAAACCTCTTCTACGTCCTCAACACAAAAATCAGCATTTGAAGTTTGCAAATGAATATATAGACAAGCCTGATGCATTTTGGAAACAAGTTCTGTGGACCGATGAGGTTAAAATAGAACTTTTTGGCCGGAATGAGCAAAGGTATGCACAGAATTTAATGAAAAGAACCTCTGTCCAACTGTTAGGCATGGGGGTGGATCTATCATGTTTTGGGGTTGTAGTGCAGCCAGTGGCAAAGGAAACATTTCACGAGTAGAAGGAAAAATGGATTCAATAAAATTTCAGCAAATTTTGGATGCTAACTTGATGCCATCTGTGAAAAAGCTGAAGTTAAAGAGAGGATGGCTTCTACAAATGGATAATGATCCTAAACACACCTCAAAATCCACGGTGGATTACATCAAGAGGCATAAACTAAAGGTTTTGCCATGGCCTTTACAATTTCCTGACCTCAACATAATTGAAAATCTATGGATAGACCTTAAAAGAGCAGTGCGTGACAGACAGCCCAGAAATCTCAAAGAACTGGAAGACTTTTGTAAGGAAGATTGGGCAAAGATACCTCAAACAAAAAATTAAAAGACTCTTGGCTAGCTACAAAAAGCGTTTACAAGCTGTGATACTTGCCAAAGGGGGCAGTACAAGGTATTAACTCTGCAGGGTGCCCAAAGTTTTGCCGACACCATTTTTTTGTGTAAATGATGGAAATAAAATCTAACTTTTTTGACTTATTATAAGGATGTCTAATCTTTCATTTGATGCCTTTTGGAGATTTTTCCATCTTTTCTTGGCTTCTTTATGCACATTAATACAAATTTCTACTTGGGGTGCCCAAACTTTTGATCCCCACTGTATCTATGAGAGTACAATAAACATAGAAAATATGTCTTTAGACAGTTAAAGCAGAACTTGAGGTGCTAAGTTTTCATGTGCCAGCTGAAACAACTACACTTGTGTTTGGTAATAAAAATAATGAATTAATAGACTCTTAAGCAGTGCTTTTAATATTGTTTTGTATTCACGAAAAATAGATTTTGCATGTTTCCGAGAATATTGACTAAATCAAATCCATTAGGGCAGTAAAGTGATGCAAAAAACTGTGGCTTTAATGCAACAAATCATGTGCCATTAACCTCACCAGTTATTTTATGGTAAGTAGGGTCTGTGTTACTCTAATAATAACTTTATACAGAAACCAATCAGGTTAGCAACACGGAAAAAACATCGACACGGTGACCCTGTATCCATTACACATGCTACTTTTTGACACGCCGCTCCACAATGGGGCTCTTACGTTTTGCATTTGTGATGTTTCAGCTGTTTGAGGTGTCGGGCCTGACCACACAACAGCAGAGAAAACAGCTCTGACGCATGATCACAGTCTGTCACAACCGGTCAGTGCCGAGGCTCATTCAGCTGCAGATGATACGCTAAGTCCTACAACACAAGGCGACAAAGAGGAGAATACCTCTGTGTAAGTCCTGTATAAGCGCCAGCGGTCTGTGCCATCACTGTCCTTTTCACTGCCAATATCAACAGAAATGTCAACAGTGAGCGTCTGTCAGCACCTTGTGTCAGATAATCACATGAAGTGGGGCTTATTACGGCTGGGTTCATAACGCTTGCACAAATCCCTCAGTGGGCATCACGCATGTCAATAATATTCCCTGATAAGCAGATCTGCTATTTCCTTATAACACTTTTATCAGTCATTCCAAAACAAATATTATTTCAGGACTGACGATCAAAGGCTCACATATAGTTGTACTGAAGCTTATGCCTCAGATACAATGCATGGTGTTGGCACAAATAAAAATATGCAGTTGTTTATTAAGGCTTGACATTTAAAAACAACCAAGTGTATCTTTTTTGGAAGCTAACATCAGTAATTCAGGAATATGAAGTGGCTCTCTGTGATGTGCTCTTTTACAGTCATATCTGAGCGCAGAAGTAGTCATTTATTTGCAGGGCGCCTGACTGAGCAGCAATATTAAATTTCATTGCATAAATTGCTCTTAGGAAACTGTTCAATAGATCTGAAGTTTGTTCTCTGAATATATTCAAAAGAAAAGATACAGGTGGCACTGTGAAGATCTCTTACTGAAGGGAAGTTATTAATTTGGTTGAGATTGATATTGTCCTGTCAGAGTCGTTATCAAAGTAAAATCTATAGTAAGTGCTTTTTGCGTCAGATGCAAAAGCATATAGTTATATTTTTATATACCTGGGGATGCACAGGATATGTTTATTGAAACTCATATTGATATAATTCATTCTTTGCAGTAAAATTCAATCTGTCAGTTATATTTGCAAGTATGACTTTATTGGAGTGGATTTGTTTGTTGAAAAATCAAAAAGGTATTCGATCAAGCGGACGCATTTAAAACAGTGACATTAAATTTGCCCCACGTCTTTTGGCCGAATAAGGATTCTCTATTGTCCAGTCAAATGTCCAGACTACTTTCTCTTAAAGCTCTCCTACCAGATTTGCCTGTGCCCTCACCCACAGTAAGTAATCCTTTCTGCTTCTTCAATAAATAAATAAATAAAATATGTAAAACTGGTAAAAAAAAAAATGCTAATTTTATTTATAATAAGACATATTTTGCAACATATTAACCATTTTTTTGGTTTTTCATTGGACCTTCATTGAAGAAAAGATTGAAGCAAAGGCATCTGGACTTTGAATGTGAAGACTTTTCATCTTTAATTCCTAGAGACTTCAATTCTGAGATCAACTGGTAAGAGAGCTGAGCTTATATCTCTAGAGGGAGGAGTTTCCCCTGCAACCTAGTGTAGGATATAATAAAATATAAGGTTGTGGTTCCATTAAACTACATTTGACCTGAAACTAACTCTGATTGGACCAGACTGTTCTGGTCTCATAGTCGTCAGCTCTGAAAGGACAGCGACTCCTGATGTGAGAGTCGTTAAAGGTTCAGGAGAGTCGTTAGTGACACTGTTCCATTCAAGTGTTGTTCCTCTAGAATGAAACTGTTCTGGTT
This sequence comes from Neodontobutis hainanensis, assembly GCA_024349245.1. Taxonomy (NCBI): domain Eukaryota; kingdom Metazoa; phylum Chordata; class Actinopteri; order Gobiiformes; family Odontobutidae; genus Neodontobutis; species Neodontobutis hainanensis. Next base: position 726,730 of record JALDNG010000086.1, on the reverse strand, counting down.
TAGGTTTCAGAAAGCTGTTGTAAATACTAGGCAACATGAATCTGAGGCCTCCCCCTCTGTTCAAAGAACAGGCTTTTCTGTTTTAACAAAAATGTCTTCCTTCACATCCCTCTCAAACCATCTGGCCTCTCTGTCCAAAATTCACCCTTTCTCTTGGTGGAGGTGAGTCTGCAGACCACCAGAGTTGGCTCTTCTGTGCTATAGATCCTCTTGTGAAGTTGTTGTTGCATTTCTCTGACATAGCTATCACTACATTGTGACATGTGAGAATGTTGCACTGGTGAATGAATGTGTGACAACGGATGTAAATTAGCTACAATCTGGCATGTTTACATTCATGTGGCTGTGTCTCATGTATGTTCATCAACATGAACCCTTCCAATCAAATAAATGAATTAATAATAATAATAATAATACATTCTTCCCTGAACAGCATAGACCACATTACTCTGAAGGAACAACCTGTATCAAAAGTCTTCACATACTTGGTCTTTCATTGTTGACATTACTGTCGACTGATGGGAGTGCTTCTTTTTCCAGAAGCGAGCTGCTGATCCTGATGTCTTCAGATGACGTCTTAAGATGACGTCTTAAGGTCTCATTTTCTTTACAGATGATTTCTGTTACAATAATCTGTTTGTGACTGAAATGTCAAAAAAAATGCATGGTAAAACTATTTTTAACTGTACAACACTGTTGGCCCAAAGCCGAGTAGTAGTCAAATAGGTATGGTACACTTTGTTATGCTTCTATATTGATAAAAGAAATTCCAAAAGTGCATTACCCAAACTGTATTCGACTGATAGGCCCCTCCTTCTGTGTCCAGTATGTTCTGTTTAGGCAGATTTGTGTGATTCTGTTGTTATTGGCCAACCATGACAAATGTTGTGGCTGACCCAAGTCAAAGCTTGAATTTTCTTATACTTGCCCTCTTTTAAGTGTTATTGTGTAATGTATCTTCCTCACTATTTAAAAAAAAAAGCCAGGATAAAACTCAGCAAGCCATTTTTTTTACTTTAAAGCATCAACAGCATAGAAAACTAGTTATATTTAGCTTAATTATAGCAAAGCGGTTTTATTCTGATATGAAGTAGTTTGAAGAAGTTTAAAGTACTGTCTTTGCAGAATTCCTAATGCAATTACGTATCTGTGCCATTAACTCAATAAACTTCTGTATCTTCTCAAAAACAACTTAGGTGGGCTTATTGTGTGCCACAATCAGAGCAGACTCTCACAGGGACAGGATCATACTGTACAAATCAATCTGCTAAAACACCCTTGTTAACATTTAAACCTACATGCCAGGGAATTTTAGACTTTCATTCCCGTCTAAATCACACACTCCTGATTTGCAATTCCAAATCTAGACGAACGTATAAATAGGGGGCTTCACAGCAACAGCGTGAATCCAACTAAAAAAAAAAAAAAAAACTTGAATAGATTTTGAATTTTAAAAGCTAGATCAAATGAAAATCGCACAAAGGCACTAGCAAGTGGAATTGAAAGTGTGATACAGACGAGAAGTGTGGGGGGGTACGGCACCGTTTGGTGTTGGGGGGGTATACGGATGAAAACAGGATTAGACTCCACAGGCCTGGTTCCCACAGATTGCCTGAAATGGGGAACAGATTTAAAGCAGGTACTGTGTGTTGACAGGTTTGGTTGGATTTTTTTATTTTATTTTTCTAACCGTACGGCATTTCTCTTTTTTTCCTGCATGTCTTACACATTTAACTAGAGCCATGTCAAAACCTGTTTACATGTCATGAAAAGAAGCGTAACATGTTCAAATCGGGTAAGCCATTGAAGAAGAAACTTGAATGATCTGACAGTTTGAGTCGCTTTAATATCGGCGCCTGAGACAAATGATACGGGTGTCTACGGTTTTCCACGTCTACATTTATTGCTATTAAACCTTCCTGTAATTACTGTTGATTAAAATAATACTATTTTAAGTCTAAATTCCACTCTTGTCTGCAGGTGTTAAATGTACAGTAGTTCAGTTGCACCTTGTTGTGCGCTTAAGCGTTTCTCCATATGTCAGCAACTTTTAGAGATTAAACTGTTTCATGTTTAATGGGATAAAGACGGAACATGAGCTTCTATCCAATCCTGGCCGCAATTGAGTGTTTTTAATGCAATTTGTCTTCTCCCTCTGCTAGTGGGATTTGTTCCATACTGTTAGATGTAGAGTCAATTACATAGTATCTCTAAAGAGTATTTTACTTGAGAGATTGCTCATCTGGCAATATTAAAGCTACTTAATACATGTTTGGACAGAGTTGACGGAATACAGCTTGTTAAAATTCAATGGGTGTATCCGTAAACATAATATAGAAATATGGGACAGCTGTAATATAGATTTCTATTTTCAAAACAGGGCAAATAAAACATTCACTTAGCTCTATATGTGATTCTGAAATGTCCAATATGATTAATTACAGGTTTCGAACATTACAAATGACTCGCCAGTTAATGCTAACAAATATTCTCCCTTAAGGGCCTCTATTAATAATTTCATTCTCTCTACAAATATTATTCTATCCACCTGCTGCGTGCGATCCTATTTTTCCCCCCTTTTTTCGTTTTGTGATCATACATAATTTAGTCCCCGGCCACATCTAATAAATGATGTTGACATATGCTCTGGCGGAGAGCACTGCCTGGAAGTGTTGGGTGATAAGCTTCTTTGCATTCTCCCTGGATCCAATTTTGCCCTATCAGTACATAAGAGTGTGGCTGTGCTCACATGGTCCACTAGGCCCCGAGACGTCCCGAGGCTTCCGATTAGTGAAAAACTGTTGAGGAGAGAAGAGATTTAGGAAATTCAAATTTGTCACCAATAATACGTTTCTCAAGACATATGGTAGGATGGATTTGAAAAACAAGGTAAAGTCATGTTTAAAGGTGCTATATGTAGTTTGATTTAACTCAATCACCAGCAGGGGGAGTAGTGTACAGAAGGCCTCCGCAAAAACATCAGTAGCATAAGTCCCCATTTTTCAAAGAAGGCGTTCTGCTCAGATGACAGTTGCTTTGTTTAATCATAATTCTTGGACTATAAAGAACTAGGCAGACATGTGATGCTAGCCCCCACTGTCAGTTTCCATCATGTTGGCAAGAAACCGCCAAATTTAAATGTGGTTCTAAAAATAATAATCTGTTCAAAAGCAATGAACTGTTTCAACACAATCTTTGTCTAATTCCTGTCACACAAAGTGAAATTAAAAATCTCACTGAAAAAATTAGCAAAAACCAACACCATATTTGATAGTAGCATAGTTTTTTTTTTTTTTTTTTTACTAACTTTTGCCTCCAAATATGGCAGACAGAACACATTGTCTCATGTGACAGGGCTCTATTAAGCATTTTGGGCATTAAACCCATGATCCCAAGTTAAAATAATCAACAAAATCAATATTAAATGTTTTTATTTGTGGCAGAATCGGTTCTATTGTTACTCAGGACTCCCCCTAATGGTAAATTCTACAATAAAATGCAATGATGTGTTTTTGATTTGAATAACACATTCTGTTCACATGGGTGTCCTCTTTGATAATATAGAGCCCCAAACATTATTTTAAATTTGTTGCCCTCTGGTTGGCGCCACAAGTCATTGACTCAACAGACTCAACAACAATAGCTTCTTTCCCAAAGCAGTGACTGTAATAAACAAAACAATAAAGAACCCATTACACCATGACAATGGCTATGTGCAATTTTATCTTCTTTTTTTCTTCTTCTTCTTCTTCTTCTTCTTCTTCTTCTTCTTCTTCTTCTTTTTCTTCTTCTTCTTCTTCTTCTTCTTCTTCTTCTTCTTCTTCTTCTTCTTCTTCTTCTTCTTCTTCTTCTTCTTCTTATTATTATTATTATTATTATTATTATTATTATTATTATATTTAAGATATTTATTTATGTGTTTTTTTAATTGTGTGATTGAACATGTGACCTTTTTAAAGCATTTTATAGGAGGAACTTACAATAAAGACTTTCTATTCTATACATTTCTGACTTTTAGATGCCATTCGATATATACAGCTGTACATTACAATATATTTTTACAATATTTTAAAAGAACCAGTCCTAATTTATCTTAACCTTGATTATGAAAGTTAGTAGCAGAAGACTGCAACTGTAAACCCACAAATAAACAGGAAGCAGAAGCTCATGACTCCCCCTACTGATCCAATGTGAAATAACAGGCCATTTTTATATTACTCTGAGAATCAGGCAAAAGATGCCTAATAGCTCATTTAAAATAATCTGGTTTAATTTTGCAAAACTAACCATAAGCATTGCTGCTTTTTAGTAGAAGGTGCATGTGGTCGGATGTGGTGGGTTTAGGAAGTGGGAGGGGGTCACGAGCCACATTCCCGCCCACTCCACTGCCAGCCTAAACTAAAAGTGTAGACAAATTAAAAATTGAAATAGCTTTAAGCGATTCCGTCCAAATATTTGTCCATTAATTTCCAGCTGAAATAAATTCCTACAGTTCCAACTCAGCCGTGCGAGCCCCCCCTCTTTACCACGTCTACCTCTTCTTCTCCGTCTCCCTCGGCCCGGAGCATTACGAGGTAGAATCAATCCGATCAATTCTCCTCCACCAATTGTTTGTTGTTTTTTTTCTGCTGACCACACCTCAAGGATTAATATTTGATTAGCCTTTAGGAGGGGTGGAAAGTACTTATTAACCTTATTTGTCAATCTGTCAGTGCCACCGTGCGGATTGTGCCTTGCGGCGAGGAGCCGAGGGGCCGGAAGGGGGAGGGGGGGGTCACTTTAGGGAATATGATGTCTTCCAATGTCGGCTCTCCTCTGTATGTTTTATCATAATTATCCATTTTAGGCCGTCGCCACAAGCATGACATCCATTTCTGCATTTTGAATACATTTGTTAATTGATATTATAATATGTGTCCCAGAAAAAAAAATGTAATGGTATTGATGTTTAGCTGCCGTTTCCTTCCACAGTTTGGTCAATTATGTCAAATTCTTTCCAGAGTGAGTCGAGTTGTTGCTTTGCTAATTTTATTCCTAATCACTGTTGGTAAACAAAAATGGAGCGTGTTGCCATTCGGGTCATTTTCATTACAGTCCATAAAGACACAGCATTTACTCATTTCAAAATTGATGAGTAAACTACCTCACTGTACACTGGCCCTTTTTTCATTAGTGATTTTAATTAAGTCTTCTGCACAACAGTGAAATTGACTTTATATATAATTGTTCATTATACGTCTTGTTTTCTACAATGGGGAAATTAAGGAGCCTCAAACGGATGAATCTGAGACATGATTAGTCTTGTTCTTCCCAAACGTGTAATTTTTTTAATGCCTGGCGTGAGGCTTATGCTGCAAAGTGAAATTGATACTCACTATATGAAAACATTTAATGAATTGGCAATTTTGTTGTCAAAATCAAGCTAACAAATATTCTTGGGGGAAATTTAAGGGGGATGCACACATGCACATTGAGGCTTTGTTTAATTTTTATTGGCGATAAAAGAGAAGTGAGCGATATGTATTTGATAAGGTGGGAGTTAAATAGTTATTTTTTCAAACAGGCATGATGTGTTGAATCCCACTGTTTTCCTGCAAATAAATGATTCTTCTAGCATCCCATTATCCATTTAAAAGTAAGAAATGCACACATTTGACTGTACATTCAAATAATTTTCAGCTTTATCAGACTTTATTCTTGTCACATCAACCTAAACATAAAGTTAAATGAAATAAGTCACTTCCCCTTTAATTATCACAGCCAACAAAAGGACTTTTAGATTATATGGATTTGACTTGCCTTTTGTTTACCCACTCTTGCATCACACCCAGACATTTGAGAGTCAGACTGTTTGCGTCTTTCATGTATTTTGACTCTGCTTGTGTCTGAGTGATAACACCTCTGCGCTCTCATTGGAGGCCTCCCAGATCCATCTCCCGAACCCGGGCACTATCTGAGTGATCGTACACCCCCGTACGCCACCGAGCTCACTCAAAGACCATCCCATGGTTTGCAGTGTTAATTACAGATCCTTTGATGTGATAGAACACAGCCCTGTAGAGATTGATTACTCTTTGAGCTAAGTTGTCTTCCAATTACTTAGACAATTAGCCAACTAATTAAAATACTTACCCTGTGCATTGAAAGAGAAGGAAGAGGACCGCTGTGAGGATCTCTCTTGATATATGAGCTGCCAGGGATTCTCAGAGAGTCTCAGCAGAGGAGATGAAGGCCTGGTGGGCTCGATGCAGCTCTGGGAAAAACGCCCAAAAAACGTCTGGGCTAATAATGTCGATCTAGTATTTTGGAGACATTTATCAGTTGAACGTTGACTGAGGATATCAGAGGATTAATAGGTGTTTCAAAAACCATCATTCACGCGGCACTTTGACTGTCTGACAAATGCCAACTTTTAAAAACTCAAATACCAGACATAATGTGAATATTTACACATCTTTGCTGTTCTGTTGATTATTGCATTTTCAATCTGTGCAGAATGAGCAAAGAAAGAACTAATAACGTAGGCCTACTGTAGCCTGATGAGAAATTTGTCTTGAAGTTACTGGAGCGTGTCTAATATTTGCAACCAAATCACTTGGAAATTGACAGTTTGGGACTTTTTGTTTTGAGGATCCGTAGAGGGATTGTGCTGCACTGATAAAAGCAAAAAACTGTTCAGAGACTCTCAAGAGGCAAAAAAAACTATTCAACTATTTAAGAACAAATAATTAAATGTCTTCACTCTTATCAAGACATAGGGAAAAGTATTGAGTTTACGTTTAAGGTTTTAGTTTTATTCTTATTTATAAATGAATTAGTAATCTATGGCGCAAAGACAGTCAAACATGCAAAACATGGCTGACTGCTTCTTCAGCCTGTTACATAGTGAAGTAGTCAAGTAAACACAACAAGGATTAAAGGAGGGAATGAGACCCAGTAAAAGAAGCCAATGACCAGAATAAGAGACGTTTACACAACACTTAAGGTTGAAGCATTGTTGAAAAAAAAAAAAACACGCCACATTCACTTCTTCTTGTGTGTAATGACTGTAGTATTAGGTGTTTGCAGTTTGCAGTGCCCCTACAGGCCTGGCAGACATTCTACATTGTTCTCAACAGCGTGAAAATGATTCTGATAAAAGCCAGCACGGGCGTTAAAGCACCAGTGTGGATTTAATACTAGTAATGTATTGTCAAAACACAAGCTTTTGAAGCACAATTTTGCCATTGTTGAGTTCACCGCAGGCCTTCAAACACTTTTGCATTGGTTTCACTGAGGATGCTCTATATTTTGTTGCTTTTTAACAAAACAGTTCATGAAATAATGTACCGTATCTTTGCTGTTTTTAAAAGTGTCCCCAAACAAAGACACACTCAAACACACAAGATTTCAAATGAAGCTATGTGTCTACAAAAGTCTAACAAAAGTCTAAAAGTATAAAATTCTCATTTATAGCCACTATGTAATCTATAAGTACTTCCTACCACTTGACTTGTCATTTCTCCTTGACATATGCCTGTTCTAAAAAAAAGACTTTAATGTACTACTTCCCTTTTTTTTTTTTTTTTTTTAACTCTGTTTACATTGTGATTAACATGACAGAGCATCACTGAAGTCACGTCTGTGTGATTCATTTGACTCCACACGCCCACAAGTCAATAGATGTTCTTTCCTCTTTTGCTGAGACTGGGCGCCTGACTGAGGCTTGTCACACTTATTGTCATGTCCCTTTAACCCCAGCTGGCCAACTTCATTATTCCAGCCCCATTGTGATGTTAATAGTGTGTTATCTGTGCTCGGGACAAATATGCAAGGGACAATGGGGATGGAGACATGCATTCAATTTATGCATCCATAATTGCCTTTGATGAAGTAGATAATTATGTTGCACTGCAGAGTTCTGCACTGGGGCAAATTAGTAAAAACCTCCAAAGCTTTGTATTTTCTCATCAGCTGCTCAATGTAAATGTGTGGCTTTAACTTACAATGTGTGAAAAATAAATGTTAAATACTAAAGCCATCTTTAAGACCATAGATTTCTCCTAAGCCAATGGAAAAGTCATATATTTCTGTCACCATAACCTGGTAGCACATCATTTTAAATTTGCTTTGTGTATTTTGTCTATTATTTGAAAAAAAGTAATTATATAACATTATATTTCTTGTGCTTATAAAGGTACTACATTTCCCATTTTCCGTTCCTTCTGGAAGCTAACTGTTTCCAACTCGAGTGTGTCTGATTGAAGTTGTTGGGCCAGGTTGGATCGAAAGACCCCCTGTGATTAGAGGTCGGCGAGACTGAAAGATCAAACTCCCCAGCTTCATTCTCTAATCACAGCCTGTATCAAACAATCTAAGCACCACTTAACCTGTGCACAAGCCCTGATACGGCTTGGCATGCTCTGTCTCTATTAATCAATCAGCTTTAGGCCTTCACCAGATCTGCCATGCAAATGTCTGTTCGCATGTCTCAGTAGTTTTTTCTATTTTTTATAAAATCAGGTGCCATTTTTTTGTGATTAACATCAATATATGCATCAGTATTAGGGCTAAACATATTTATATGTTTCATACAAGCTCACATTGATATTGATTGTTATTCTCTGCTAAACTTGAACCAATATACTGTATAAATTGTGTTGCATGGCCAATGGGCTTTGTGGTTTCCTCAGACATTGCATATAACATTTGTTTTTAAACAAACATGGGGCTTTTTTTAAAATAGCATTAACATAATTAAGACAATGTATGCACTATAATTACACTGTAATGTAAATTATGCAGTAATGACAAAATATATTGACTCATTATAGCACGTCTCACTTACCCTTTTTTATTTTCAAAATGTAACTTAAATTTTTCACTTACATGACCACATCCTAAACCATGATGCTTCTAATGCCTAAAGACAACCAGTTCTGGGTTTTATGCCCCATCCACTGCCTCTGCCCGTCTCCTCTTTATTAAAGAAGACTGAAAAAGTACAGCTCAGGTGTGACAAACATGGCCAATAGCAATACAGGTAGTGGCAACAGGGGCCCATGTGAAACCTGGTACAACTACATAGAATGCTTAAGGGCACAGTCAGTGTCAATAGAGTTTGTCAGGTGCCAGTAAGCTACAGTTCTTGTCATTATGGCTTGGATGAAAACACACTGGTGTCACCGATGCATAATCAAATGTCTATTCTCTATTTTGACTTCTTTGGAAGCGTTTCAATCTGTCAGATCCGTCACTTTACTCCTCGCTCGGTTTATTCTCTCTGGAGTGGAGTGCTATGACGATCCTGACAACACAATTTAGGGGCAAACTCAGCTTCTTTTGTTTTGCAGTGACAGCGGTGCCCACACTCTCTAATACAGTCATAATAACTGGTGAGGGAGATGATAAATATTGCATACAAGTGTTTCAATTCAGTCCATTTTTCCTTTTCCAAGGGTTTGTCAAGATGATACAATGTTTTATAATGGCTGAGTGTCATTTTTGTGGTAATCGTCCAAGACTCATATACTCAGCCTTTGAATGTGTCTGTTTCCCGATTGCTATATTACCACTGTTTTTTTTGGGCCTAAATGTGCATGTAATGACAACAGGGAGGTCCACTTTCATAGTGAGAAACGAGCCACGTACCACCATGCACTTTGAATCTTTAGGCTGAGACCGAGCGTGTAATGTCCTTCCCCGCTGCTCCGTCCAGTTGCCCAATGGTTCACTCTGTCTTCCGGGGCCGGCTGCGCTGCTTACGAGTGGAACATAAACTATCACGCAATATCCCATTGTCTCTGTCCACTTAGTTCCTCTCATTGTCGGAGGTTATTTTGCCCTTACGAGGGGCAGAAGGTTTTTCGTGTCAGTGCCAAGTGATTAATGACTCACTGAGGCTGCCTCCTGCTGAAAAGTGCAAACTCAGTCTAGACTAAGATTTCCCCAAGCTAAACCACATCCTTATAAGGGACACATCCTCACCGCATTTGAGGAATTTCGAATCCCACTGAGGCCTTTGTCCTTTTGAACTTACTTAACACATTTGTTCTTCTGACCTAAAAAGAAAAGGCGTAATTGATTTTTAAGTTGAAAGTCACTTTTCATTCCAATCAAGTCTAATTAGCCGGACACGACAGAATCAGAACAGGACTGTAAATTGATTTTCCTTTTCTGTGTTTATACTAACTGACTAAGTAACAGTGTCAAAAACCAGCAAGGGTAACATTGTCTGGGATCAGTGCTTGCTGTCGGAAATATACAAAAATGATTTATTGTATGTGGAAAATAAGACTCTGTGCTGTCAATCCCTTAAATCTCTGTGTTGTCAGGGACAGAAACACTTGTGAATAATGAAAGCTGTGTTCCTCTTACACATGTATAAAGTGCATTACAAAAACAGGAACACAATAATAATGAATACATTTGGCACTGGGCTTATTTCTCAGGGACAACATGTCTTCTTATGGAAACCGTGCAAGGCGCTACCTTTGTTTCTTGACCTTTACCATCAAACACTATTCTTGTTTCCAAATCCCTCAGAGTGCAAGAAACAACTAGACTCTGCTGGGGCCTATATGACTCAAATTATATCATTTGTCCAATTTGCTATTGTTTCATCCATGTCAGGATAATTTGCTTTGGGTTTCTCTGTAATGTCTTGGGTTTTGGCTGCACCCCCCTGGAGAGACCTGCTACGCGGCGCGTGCCCTAGATAGACTGTTTATCAAGTGCCCCGTGTTCTGTCAAGTTGACTTTCCAACCGTGATGCACAGATAAAATGTACAGCTTCATTTCAGCAGGAATCTCCGGGGGTAGGGGCCTCCACGACGGTGGCAGGAGCGTGTTTACCTGGAGTATTAATTGGGTCAGAGTTAAAAATGCGACAGAGATAGTGTTGTCGAGGATAAAGACAAGGCAGTCATCGTTACTCAACACCTACTGTATAATGACAGCTTCATCTCTCCCTCAGTAGCCATCCTACTCCTAATTAATCTCATCATCTCTCATAACAGTTGGCCAGTCAGCAGCCAAACACATTCAACATATGTTATCATCACTAGCACCATTTCTCTTGCAAAGTGAAGAGTCCTTAAAAAGACACGTCTGTCTGTCAAGATCAGAGTGCAGTCTGTTAACAGAAGCCTTTTTCTGAGAACCACGTGATTTAGCAGCTCAAAGCACATATTTCTACCGTGTAAGGTTTGAATGATGAATTAAATTGATTAATCATCAGCTATAGTATTTTATTTTTGACACATGAAAACGCTTCACAATCAGTGTCAGGTTTTGACAGCGATGGTGGCGCGCTCATTAATCAACTTGTGAACTTGGTCATTTTGTGCCTCCTGGGTTTGCTCGCTGACAGCTCCGTCTGCCTTCTCCACCGTCACATCCTTTTTCCAATTCACAGAAACAAGGGGGAATGAGTAGTCTTTGCCATTAATAATGCCCAAGTGTTGAAACATCATCGTTCGCAGGCAGGGTGTTATGCTTCTCCAATTAATTGCTCGCCTGCCAAATGTATCTTTGCACGTTATCTTGTTCTATCTTTTGATTGCATGTGCTTAATTCTTATCATAATTGGAGTTGCACATTGCCACTGGGCCAGACACGTCTCTCACCAAATTAGGCTTAACATTGTTTACTGAAGTTTGGCTGATGCTCACTTAAACTATGATTTTTAAAGCAGTAACCAATTTAGAAGATATATAGTGGCATTGAATGGTGCTATAATTTACGTCTTTGTGTTTTTACATTTTTACAATGGCATGGAGAAAAGCTGTCCACACAACCTTTAGAAAAGTAGTGAAGCCTGTGTTTTGACCAGAGCACAAAGCAGAATAATCATCATAACCATGAATGGCGACATGGGTAATGGAGCACCACGTCCATTGGTGGCTGCCATTACAAGGTGGTGTTTTTATACAAGACGGTAAGAAGAGGCAAGGAAAGGTCAACACTGCACCTATATTCATTGTAAAAGCTCAAAGGTGATGCATTAATTCAATCAAACATGTTATTTTCAGCTGAATACATTTTGTGTTGGAGGCAGGCGTCGACCAAAACTGGCAAATGAGTACAACTGTACAATGTTAACATAATGTATGTTTTACCTCTAAATTCTTTACTATTACTACTAATCCTATTTTTTGGGTAAGAATTTTTTTCATAATCACAAAAAATTACATTTATACTAACCTATACAATTAAAATTATTTAATATACAATCAGCTTTTAATGAAACATGCTAAAAGCTCAAGAACCTTAAGTTTAGTTAACCACCACTTACTTTTGTAACACCAATATTATATTTCAAACTTTGGTGATTGGACTGCTCTTTTACATTTGGCATGTAACAAATTGTACATTCATGACACTCTCAAAGTAAAATAATTGGATATCTGTATCTCAAGTGATTGTGAGGAGTATTTGCATAAGCTTCTGTGAACACTGTGAATGTACTTGTCATTTCCACTTGTGTTAAAGTAAGTTTGGCCAAAAGAGGAACTACAGCAAACTATTAACAATAGAAACACATGGTTCCTTTGAGGATATTCTGTTTATTTTGGCACCAAAAAGTAGCAAAGAAGAACAGTGGTGAAGTCAAGTGAGCAGTTTAAGACAGAGTGGGCTGTGAATGTTGGAGTTTTAAACATAACACTATTGTATTTTGTCTGTAAGCTCAACTCCAATGTTTTAGTACTAGAAACTGTTCTTGGTGTAAAAGCCGGTCTTGGGACTACTTTTTTTGATGGTTTCATTCTCATCAGGGAATCGAGTGCATTTTTACTTTCACAAGAACAAGACAAGCTTTATTTGTAAGGATTGTAAGGATTCTTCATCATACAATCAACACTGTTGGAACCAAAGCCAATGAAACACTTTCGTAAGCCTTTTGAAAATGGAAATACCTCTTAAAGTGTGCCATTCGGACTCAAACCGTATCACTTCAATGGAAATGTGATTTTAACCTCTTAATGTCTCGGGCCTTGTCTTGGTTTTCATAGACACTGGTTTAATAAAAAAACAGCCTTGTGAACTTTGCTTTGGTATTCTGAACAGTAGTGTGCGTTCCAAAATGGCCTCAATTAATAGTTGTTGTAAAGCTGTGAAGGAGGGCTCCCCGTGTCCAAATGTTAGTCCAGTCTTAAGGCAGTATTGCAGGTTCTTGTGAAAGGTATTTCTTTCCTGCTGCAGTCTCAGCGGAGGCATGTTGGCAGACGCTGTTTGCTCTGTTAATTAAATTTCCTCTTTGCTGCAAATGAGGTCATATTCCACCATTGGTGTAATGTCTCTCTCTTGTACAACAAAGGTAATGCAGAGAGCCCTGGAATCTTTACTGAGACAATCACGTATATCACTGTTTGTCCACCGATCTATATTTTTGAGGGGCATTGCTACGGTGAAATCCGATGCCACTGCTTCTGGATTTTATTGCCTCAATTTTACAGACAGTTGGGATTAATGTCAGACTCTATAGCTTCCAGGAAAAATGGGCAATAATGTAACAGCTTTTTCCATTATTCTGCAGTACTATAGAATGAAATCATTTGCTCTTAACTCGGTCTGTAATATCGTTAGGATTGTAACAGTCAGCCATTTGATGTGCTGTTCATCACAATTCAAGTCCTATTGACTTACGGATGATCTCCACTGTGTCATGTTTTATTTTGTAAATCATAAATAAGTGTATGTTTTATGATGCCAGAGTTATATTTATTGTAGTTTATTTGCTACATATGGCCTCCGTCTGATGTGTGGGTAGTTGTAATAATAGGGTATGCCATCTGTTTATATCAAAGTAAAGTGCCCCATCACTCAAAGCAACAAAGTAGAGAATCTGTTAAGATGTGTTTTTTGATAAATCATCAAAGAACTTTGAGGTTACATTGCAGTCTCTTTTAAGAAGTTGCAAAGTGTTAATTAAATTTGAAAAATACCTAAGTAGAAGTAAAACTTGTAATTGAAATCAAGATTAATTAAGTGAATATAGTTAAATGAATTCCAGTAAAAGTCACTTCATTTACTAATTTAACTTAAGTCAGAGTAAAATAGAAATGTTCTCTTCAGAAAGTTGATATAGTAACTGTGTAAATTTAACTAGTTACTGCTCACCACTGTGTACACCCAAAATGAAAAACTTTTGCATTCTAATTGGAATTACCGCCTTTAAACAAGTTTGCCTCCAAAGATAAGAGAAGTGTGCGTTCAATTAAAGCATCAAAAGCATTGCCACGTGGAAATCCATTTGCTTTCTTTCACTGTCTCTCCTTTGTTAAGGACCACAATGAAATCAAAGCTTTGTATTTACCTGTTCTTAAACGGATCCCATGTGCTACACAGATAAGACACAAAACTATTCTGTCTCGAACTCTGTTAATTACTTCACAATCCGCATGACCAAACTATTTGCTGGAGCCAAGTGTCTTGAAGTACAAACCGAATTGGCAAAAGTAATAATTTGGGCGAGTTCACTTGGATTTGAATTTCACGTGGGAACTCTTGGATTAGTTTGTGGACAGTTTAAGATTGTATGTAAAATATTATAGCTCATATTTGTGAGTATCTTTTACAGATTTAAATGGGAGATGTTATGTTGTTCATTGTTGCCCTAATGCAACTCTTAAGGCTGTGGCAGTGCACTTGTTCTTTCAAACAGATTTACAGAACAATGGTCCCACTGGAGGTTATCGACTGATATATACTGATGCAGATACTGTAGATGGCTGCAAAGAAAAGCCAATGGACATGTCACAAACAAAAAGACACTGTATATTTACTGTTAAGTGTTTCCACAAAAGGGTAATAGAAACTTAAGTATGTTTGTTCTAAAATGTGTCTGGGCTTGAAACGGCAGATGTCTGATAAAGAAGTGATATAGTAGATGTAGATGACTAAATATAAGTTCAATTTAATGAAAAAATAAACTCTTTGAAGGTGTTTTAACCCTTTCTTTACATGAGTGGGACTTTGTGGATGTGTAGCTAACCAATTACAGTTTACTGAAGAAAATCCAGTACAGCAAAAATAATATTACAGGAGCAAGAGTGGATTTAACCTTTGAGGAAACCTGGATTTGTCTTTGACTCAGTGATGAAAACTAAAAGAGAGACTGGGTCACAGGGCCTGGTTTATTTACAAAGATTCACTGGGAAACCCTGTTTATTATGTCTTTACGTTTTTGGACTAACATCTTGCCAAAACAAAATACCATATATACAATCTTTTGTACACTGTAATGCTTCAGTCAACATGGTATTATGCAATATGCACAGCCCCATGCAAATAAATAAAATGAACCTCTCAATAGCTGCAGTGCATTATGGGTGTTGATTTGTGTGGTTTAAAATACTGGCAGGCCAATTCTAACATTAAAACTTATATTTTTTTTACCAAAAGAATGGATTCTAGAAATAAAAAAGATCAATATTCATGAGCCCTTCAGCTCATTGTTCTTTGTCTAAATGATGTTATCATTAATTCCTGTAGTGCATCAACAAAGCAAGTATTAGTTAGTTCCAGACAATATATTTTATGTTAAATATCACAAATAAGAGAAGTAAACTAATTTAAGAGATTCAATCTGATGTCAACACTGGAGACAGATAAAGACAAAATGAGAAACATTTAGTCAAATGAGGAATGTAATGTGAACATTTTACATTTTCTTAAGTGTGTTTTTATTACGACCAGATTATACTTCACCAAATAGTTCCCTAATTGAAATTAAAGATTGGGATATGGCCAGTAGACGTGCGGTGGGGTGAAAGGTGGGGATCATTTTGGGGGGCCCACAGCTGGAGAGGGGCCATAAAACTCATGGCAGGGTGTATGAATTAATTAAGCAGGACCCAAAGCAATATTCTTTGAAGAATCCCAGCATTTCTGCAGCCCTGCGTGATAGATTCCACTTTCATGAATAGAGGGAATAGACACAGGAGAAGTTACGGGAGCTGCAGCAGAAAGTGCACTTACTAATAATAATAACATGTAAAATGTAATTCATCAGTGCAACATTAGAATTAAAAATTATAATTACTCCCGGTGTCTCATTCATCAAGAAGCTTGTGTGTGCCATACATGGAAAGTGATTGATTTTGTCCTATTGATTTGCCAAAAGACACAAAAGATCAATCAAAAACCTGACTGGGTGACCATAAATTATCCCAATACAATGAAATTACCATGTGTTTTATTGTCCAGAATTCAAAATCTACTATAAAATTACTTTTGTGCAATTTGGTTAGCAACTTAAATGTGCAGTAGGCAGACCCATAAAATTTTGAGAGCTTAAGATTTTTTTTTGTGTGAGATACATTTTGGAGCCACATTGTTCATCGTCCTTTGTTTCTGGTAATTGATATATTTTAAAATCTTTGACATGTGGAACAGTTTATTTTCAAATCAAGAAATTATTATTTATTGTATTTAATGGTTTGATGGTTATCTATTTGATGCTTTTATTGTTTCAACATGATGTTTGAATAGTAAGCAACAAATAAATTTAGTCTCTCAAACAAAAGACCATATCCCTAGTCCTGGGGTAAGGGTGCCCTATTGGCAGTGGCGGTTTGCATTGGGCATTTGCCCCCTCACACAAAATGAAGATTGCCTATACAAGCTTTAATTGCAATCCTGCCAAGTGAAAAATCCATTGTGCTGCCATTCCTTCTCTTGTAATTAAAATGAAGAGGGAAATAAAAATATACAATTTAAAGAAATCAATATGAGCCCCAGCAGCTGAGTGCGTTATTTGCAGGAGATGTTTTCCTGTTGTAATGTTGGATTTGGGCTAACGCTCAGAACACATGGAAGATTAAAGAAGGCGATACAAAGTCTCTATTAAATTTGCATTAACACATTGTGTAAATCTGCTGATGATTGCCTCACAGAGACCCCGCGGTTCAGTGTGCCATCCCTCGCCTCTGTACACTGGCCAGATGGCCACTTCAGAATGAGATTGACACAGTGTTTCAAACTGATTTCATGCTAACTCTCCAGAGAGCCAGACAGACCAGCCTCTCTGTTGGGAATCGGGATTACAAAATAGCCAATTAAAAAGGAAAGTGGTGAAATCTTGGCCTGATAAGGTGGAGATTAAATCGGTTATAGTTTATTAGGCAAAATTAGTTATTAGAAAGTATTCCTCTCCAAACAGATTTCCATTACCAGCTCAAGTCTTCTTTATCTGCGCTTCTTTATCTGATGGCTGCTGTCTGTAATTATGAATCTTCCAAATAGCAATTATGACACCAATTGGACTGCATTTCCTCATACATTTCATTTATTCTCTATTATGGCTTTGTATCAAACATCTTAGAAATTCTCCTTGGAAAAGAACAGCAGTGCTTGACCTCACTTGCATGCAAAACATCATTTTAAAAAGCAACACTTTGACTTCATTTGTTGTCATTGAACCTCTCAAAAACATCATGTCACATGGCTGTCCTTGTTTCCCAGCATCCATCATGTGCCCACCCGGCGCCACGTGTAATTACTGCAGGAGAATGGCTGAGCAGATGCGATGGCTGTGTGGGAGAAGGACCGGGACTCTCTGCGATAGGTCCCAGTGTCCCTGGATAACTGGTGCGCACTCTGCTTCCCGAGGCATCTGTGCAGCACCTGTGGACAGAGCACGGCACCCCACCTGCTACCACACATCAGCTGTCTCTTTTCCAACGGAAGCCCCATGCTTCTTCTCTCACACACACACCGCCTTCCCCCAGGTCAGCCAGGTTCATGAGAAAAACCCCTCTAAGCTTTTCTCACCTTGCGCTCGTTCCTCAACATTAAAGAGCTCCCGCTCTGTTCTGAGGTTGAGCCTCTACCTGGGACATCAGCTGACCTCGGAGCTGCTCGGCCTGCCTCCTTAAACATTGTCAATCTCGGAGCACACCTCAGAGCTCAGCTGCTATTGGCCCACTGCAAAACACACAGGCGCTTTATTATAGCTTCCCTGGTTGCTTTAGCCAAACACTGAGCTCATATCTGAAGGCAGCTGATGGATCCCTTCATTCTTCTCCAAGGGCCTGGAATAGTGGCACAATCAGATTGATATAGATTGAATTCTTAGCCTGCCTATTGTGAACAACCATTTGTATTCATGAAATCAAAGTATTTACCTGCGAGATGAGCATCTATGTATCTGTACATATAGTGCAGGCTGAAGTGTAGATAACATGAGGCAATAATACCCGATCATATTTCCATCTCAGCTTTCATCTGTGGATCCTAAAGCCCTTTACTTTGTGCAGAGATAACCCATCCTCCACAGTACAATGTACATCTCTGTAATTGCAGCAGGGATGGTGAGGATTCATTAATTTCTTGACAAAATTAGACCAATGTGGTCTTGACAGTGAATTTAATACCATACCTGTAAATGCTATGGCACATTTCCTTTTTTTAATCATGCACTCGACACAGGCTGCCTTTAGCTCCTTAGAGCCATTTCTTTCAGAAGAGACTCATTCTGGGAATGAAAAGGTTCTGGCTTTCATCAAACACATTTCTAAAAAGTATATTTATTTGCAATCAAATGCAGAAATTCAACCACTGAATGTAGGCTGTATATTTAAATGTTTCTATGATGAGACATTTGACTTTAAACATGGCTGCCCTACATTCCTTTGCATAATAGAATATAAAATAGTAATTGTGCACTGAAAGAACAACTTTGTCATAAATGTGGCGATCGTGGACATTCTTGTGTTATTGCTTCATCGCTCTGTTGGCAGAGCCTGAAGATGCAGGGCTTTGTCCATCAGGCTGTTTGGCCACACTGTTGTTGGCAAACTGAGAAGGAGAAGGCTTCAGCTGTTCTATCAGTTCAACTAAATGGCTTAATGAAAAACTGGCATTGTTTCATTGTGCCATCTATGGCATAATAGCATATGCGATGCTTCTGCCTCTGGTAATTTTCATATGCATGCTCATATGTTACTCTATACAGAGAAAATAAAGAGGGGGACTTGAGCTGCGGGCCCCGACTTTCGCTGCAGATATTGCACAAAGGCTTGTGATGAGGGATATTGGGAGGCCCTATTTGATTTCATTAGAAGGCGAAATTAGATGAAAGTCCTGATCTCAGAGGACACTTAGCACTGCCTCTGGCAAATTGACAGACATAATGCTGGTTGATTTGCAACCAAAACTGAACAGCTGAACGGTGGTGAATGCATTTACAAACACAAGATTTGATTAAGCAAATGATACTCGGCTTATTGATAAAGAAAAAAGCCAAATATCACAGGACCAAGTTACTCCTATATGCACATACACTGCTGCAATGAAGAATCCCCATAGTTTATAATGTTGAAAGTCCACATTGTATTCTTTTCATTCATATTTTTTTATTTTTCACAAACACATCATTGCCTCTGAGTGACCGTTTAAATATCTTGGTATTTATCTTGAAGACTGATCTGATTAAAGAAAATCTATAAGCATTCTTGACTTTCTTGCACAGACATTTGTAGCAGCTTTGCTCATGCTGAATATCACACTGATGTCGTACATTTTTAACCTAATGGTCCGTCCCATGCATAGTGGCCCTTTGATGAAGACAATCGCACTTTTATGCACAATTACAGATCACATTTGGCAGCCCCTGGCCTCGGTGCAGATTTGTTTTCACACGGTGTTCTGGTCTGAGTGGCTGTCAGGGTCTTCTTTATTCATCCGTAGCTGACAATCATACTTTATTGAGAATGGAAAAGTGACGGCTAATTGATTTTACAGTGATACCGATGGAGAGACAATGAATGTGCCATCAATTCAATCCGCTATTTAATGGTTCCAATTTAGTCTGTAAACGCTCACTAAACTAATTTCACTGGGTGCAGCAATCTGAAAAGCTATCATATCTCTAATCTCCTCCTATATATTCATAAGGAAAAGGGAATTTAGCCAATTCCAAGGTGTGGAGATGATCTGTTAGTGCAGTGTAAATGTTTAGAACGTGGCAATTGAGTTCATTTATAAGGATATGAAAAGTTTTATTGGCAGGGTCAGTGGAGTGGAACTGTTGGATAATAGGCAGTTACCGAGAAGTGTTTGAAGGCTATGAAGCATAGAGATGTAGGGAATAAAATGCCGGGACATACCGTAATCGGAAGCTAAACTGAAATTCTGAAACAGCACGCCTGTTAGATTCCCACTGATAAAAGGTTCAGTGGCAGAGGCCATTGCTATTCAACCATCTATTTATTTTCCTCAGTGCAAGCTCTTCAATTCTGGCCAAAAGCGGGAGGCAGTGAGGCGCATATGCCAGTGTGGTGTGGGATGGCGATTCAGATGCAATGAGCTCCAATTTTTTTGATCGGCGCATTTCCCAAACCCAATCATCATCGGATATGGCTTGGACTGCACAAAGGAAGCAGGATGTTAATATGGCTATTGTCTCAATAAAATGCAAGTCTTTTAAAGAAAGATTCATTCAATTCGCAGCGCAGTCCAGTGGCCATCGCTGTGACCCCAATACCTGTCATACCTCACGTCTTTTAACACTTATACTCTTCTCTTTTCGCCAAGGTTTTGCTTTGTTTCCTTGTTACCATCACTTTTTTGTTTGTTTTTTGAAGGTTCATACATCGAGGTCAATAGCCATGTGATATTTTATATGTATTTATTTTTAAAGTCTGCCTCCTTCGCTGTGGGTATAGCGTAACCTGGATAGATTTCAGCTGGGACGCCTCTGATCACATCCTGTCACTATGGAGAGCTCCCATTCGTAACCCCCCAGAGTGTCGCGCTTTGCACTATAGCACAGACCATTCCCACCCCGCTGGCTGTTTGTTTACAAGCTGCCGTTTAGACATCCATTTAGTCCATTTGTGCTGTTAGCCTAAATAGAGGGAATCACAGCGTCTGAAATGGTGTTTGTCGGTATCCAAATCGAGGCCTAAGATGAGCTCCCCTGTTGACTTCACCAGATGAGCTCACTTTAAAAAAAAAGCAAAACACAACTGAGCAGATTCTCCTTCTCTATCATAAATGTTAATAAAGTGGCAAAGACATATTGAGTGATGTCTCTGCGGATGTCCACAGAGCCGCTAACGTCGGCAATTAGTGCCGAGCAGAGCGGCCCACTTTGGGACATGTACAAGTGAGAGATGCTGGTGTCAAAGCTTCATGATTAGTTTAGTGTTGTGATCCTTTTGGGGACACAACACATACATAGGTTCCCCTCGAGGCACTGATGTAAATATACTACATATATTGTTACCATAGAGATGACACTTAAACCTATAGACTGCTTTATTGAGCCTCTTAAACCGTCATAAAATATTGATCACAACATTATCTGGAAAGCTTTCTTTTCAGTCTTTTTGTCAACAGTTGAGACAGTATCCACAACATCAAAAAGAGATGTTAGGATTTAAATAAAATTATTATTTATGGTGAATCAATGCAAATGAGCCCCTCTGTACAGTTTATATGCTTTTATTTACAACCACCTAACACTGACCAGAGAGCAAAATCAAAGGTTTTAGCTAACCCTTGGATGAAGCTTAACCTTATCTAGATCCAAAACAAAAATAAATTATACAAATACAAATAATGTTGCAGCATTTTCAAAAGTAAATGTCAGAATAAGCACCCAAAAATCAACTTAGTCTAAACAAAATCTATACAAAGAAATATATGCAATGTCACATTTTTTTTTGTTCGAAAGGATTATTTTTTTCCACTCTTTTAGTGCCCGTGGGTGAATAAATGTCAAATCCAGGTTTACCCTATTGTCAGTAATTGTCTGTGACTGTCTCTTATGTGGAAATAAAGCAGTAGGTTGGTGAAAAGCAGAGTAAAGGTGATTTACAGACACATACACTACATTGTTGAGTGTCTTAGGTGTGTAACGGTGTAAAAATCTTTTTTTTTAATTAACATCTCCATTGCCATGTTAAGTATATTGTATGGGCCAGTTAAGGAGGTTGGTCGAGGGCTTTGGTTTAATTAATTTAGTTTTATTTTTTTCTATAGAAGATTTTTCTTTAAAAGATCTGGTAAGTTTCTTAATAAAGCACCACAAACTTTGACTGTTATGTATTTGTCTGGAATGAAAAAACATGTAGAGTCATATTTTTGTCTCATTGCCAACCCCCTAAAGCCATTTAAACCATACTGTCCCATCACTTTGTTAAAACCAGTGCCCTGAAAAGAGTAATAATAAGTCCAAGTCCGTAAGTGATCTGACTAAGTTTAATAAACTGTATTATCCACAACATCTTACACGCTGCGTCTGTTCATTTCACTGAGGCGCCAAATCATTTCTCCATTCATAAATTAAAATAGGAATTTAATAGGCTCTTCTCCTCTCTTTGAAGGACTGATTAAAATATCCATTATGAGATCAGCTCTTTAGTTTCTCTGTTGTGGATTACTTTTATCTCGTAAATTATGGCACTGTGCTCTTTGAGGTAATTGCCTGGAATATATTCATTGTCCCATTACTTCTTGCAATAATTCTCTCACATGTTTTATATCTGGGAGCTTCGTGTGATTTTTGAGGATGAATATCTAAAATCTGTTGGCAGTTGGCAGTCATCGTGTTTGTCCGATTTAAGCGAGCCAAGTGGACCCCAGTTTGTTGATTGAAACGATGGCCTGAATCAGACAGAGGCTATTGCCAAATAAGGATGCACTGACAGAAGCGGGGAAAATACCTATAATCCCCGACAAACAAGCATCTTTGGCTGTGAGAGAGGTTGGTGTTTGTTGGTGGAGCTGGAGGTTGCACACAGGCGCCTGTTCGGCCAGGGTGAACCCAAGTGAAAACAGATAAATCTGATCAAGCCCAAAATGATTCACCAGGTAAGAGCCCTATCTGAGGAAGGCCGGCTAGAACATGCTTTATCAAGCCTCGTCCCGATCCGGATCTTAAAGAGCAAACCGCATTAGTTCACTCAGCTCTGACAGAAATAGTGCTAGAGCCTGATGCATCCTGGGATATAAACATAGGTCATCCCACTTTTTTTTGTGCACACTTCCACACAGGTTTTTGGCTTAAATTTAACCATTTGGCCAGGACTTTTTTATTACCAAGATCTGGCACAGACAACGTTTTTTGTAACACTTTACTATTTGCAAAAAATAAAAATACAAACATTAATTAAAAATAAAGTGTGACTCAGTAATTTTGGCTTGCAGTATGGCGGGGTTTTTTTCTCGGTTAGTGTTAATTTTTGCATTGCAAAAGCCAACACAGTAAAAGAGAAAGATGTTTTTTTTTGTTTTGTTTTTTTTGCCTCAAACAAGTAATAAAGTCAAACACTGGCAAAAAAACTATCCTTGTCTCTGAATGTTCTCTTTCATCAAGGCTAGGTCACAGTTCACAGAGATTAAGTAGTTTGTTTTACAGAGTTGGATAAAGGGCATAAACTATCAGTCCCAGTCATTCACTAACAATCAGAGTTCTTGCTTCTGATTGGAATAAAGAGGACAGAATACTTGGAAAAACTGTTACTGACAGAACATTTTATAACAATCATCGCTGCCTGAATACTATTTAATATTATTTATCAAAACTATATCACTTACTTTTTTAAAAATGACTGGCCCAGAAGGAACTTTCCCTTCAATCTCTATGCTTTACTCCAAAGGCGTTTAAGCACCGGCTCGGGTCATGTGACTCTGTGTGGGGCTCTTAAGTGCACAAACCTCATTTTCAAATTTATTTCAATAGTGCAGTTAGAGATAACAGTGTTTCCGCGAATCAAGAGTATTCCCTTTCAAATCACATCATCCAAGTCCCAACACACTTGACTCTGGATTAGAAGAACCAGATTAAAACGCTCAATTTAATTAGAGTGAATGGATAGATCTAGCACTTGAAAGAGCAATAAGTAAGGTCCCACTTATAGAGAGATATCTGCTGGCCCTCTGAGGTCTCTACACCCCAGGTAAAATTGAAGATGTAATCTTTCTAGTGCAAGAATAAACTCCGGTGGCTGCCAGCTGGGGATACACAGAGCCCAATGATGTGCCTGGCTTTGCAATCACAGTCCGGTGCCTTGTAGTCCTAATGTAGATCAATTATAGGGCAGAGGAGTCACTGTCACATATGATTCACTATATCAATTTCATGCTCTTGGAAACTGTTTGCCAAGTGTTCACCCCCTCGTTTTTTTACATCTGCTAACCAATCGGAAAGCGACGTGTCAACACGAGAGACAATTTAATGGTGTGACAGTTAACCAGCGAGCGCGATGTAGAGGAAGATTTTCCCAGCACTTTCTGTCTGTCATCCACCCATATTTATTTATTTCCCTCTCTTCATAGCCCCGCACAAATAAAATGTCACATCTCATTTACACATCCCACTCTTTTGTGATGCAAAGAGTCGCTTTAAATGCTAACTGTGGGGACGGCTCGGGCTGATTAGCGGCCTCTTGAAGTGAGCACACGTGTGAAGCAGTGTGGCTGTTAACAAATGGAAGTCCACAAACCACTGTCATGGATCTGTATCAGTAATAAACATTAAATACATTAGTGAGCAATGATTCATGTAGGATACTGAACAGCCACCCTGAAATATTACCCTCAGCACAGTGTTGCATATTGTCCTGTTAAATCAATTGCAGAAGAAATGGTTCTGCCACATGATTTAAATGTTATTTTATTCCTCCGTCGATTTTGGTCCCATTTGACCTTTTACTTCAAACGGCAGGAGCAAAGTGAGTGGATCTACAAAACCCAGGATTTTACCAAGTGTATAAGCTTTTGTTCATAGTAAGTATAGAATAATCTCTTTTTCGCATTGAATAAAATCGTAATCAATGTACAGACAATGTAATAATTCTGGATTCTATTAGAACTACTGTACTGTATGTGCTTGTGGCTCCATATACTGTGACTGCAAATCCACTAACAGATAAAGAAACATGATGTGGAGAAATGTACATGTTTTCAGAGTGGTGACAAATAAAGAAAGCATCAGTGATTATCCCTGTGAACCTCTGAATATAAAGCATTAGTCAGTATCCTCCAGACTGACATAAGCAGCAGAGGCCAGTGACTGCTGATGCTCTCGTGAGGCCGACGCTGGCGTTCCCAAGAAAAGAACAAGATGCTCTCCTCGTCCTCGGAGGCGCAGGTTTTTTGAAAATAAACATGCGGCGGTGCCAAAGCCATTTCACATCCTGAAAAGGCGACAGTCCACTAATCTATGAATAGGACACCCAGGAACCCCAGTGACAAATGTTATCTCAGTGTGGCATAGAGGGTTCAAACCCATTCAGCCCCCGACTCACAGGCCACCGCTAAGATTATGTCACCATAATCCCCAAGCATGCTTTTTGTCGGGGAGATGGGCAGGTGATTCTATGTGTTAGCAAAACAGCATTGCAAGGGCAGCGCGCAGGAATGATTATTTATTCTAGACATGACAATAGTGGTTTTGGACAGTCAGAGTTGTTGTCATATTGTACGAACACGTTTGAGGTTTGAGGAGATGTAATTCCAAAGGTATAAAAGTACTGTAGAAGAAGGATTATGTTTTCACATAAGGGCCAGAATATCTGGGAAAAGGAAACACTGTTTTGAGTTGATTGATAAAAAAATTGTGTTTTATCAAGAAGCAAACAATTTCACATGCAGCGAGTCGCAGGTTCAAGTGTAAACAAGCAAATAGACACAGTAGGAGGAAACCAGATGGAGTATACTTTAAGATGTTTTCTCTTCTCCCAAAGGGGAAACAAGTATGTGTGGACAGGTTGTTTTAATTGACCACTATTGAAGTATTGACATCCTAAAAGCAGAGTTGTTGTTTTTTTAAACCATAGTCCTCTTAGTTCTCCCGGGAGAATCACAAACACACATTTTCTTTTTAAAACAACCTTTAATATGTTTTTTCATGTAGCATCCACACTGCAGTTTTCTAGTTTTTGTATTTTAGAGACTAAAATACAGTGTTTTTAGTCTCTAAAAGTGAGACTAAAAACACTGTATGGAAAAAATGTAGCCTTAATGTACATGCTGAATTTACAATAGCTGTACTTTGTTGAATGTGTACTTTCACTTGTTGTGAATGTACTTTGGTCACATTGGAGAGGTCAGGAGACAGAGTGTATACACAAAATCATCCTACATGTACTTGGTGAATTTGGGTTAGGTTAACTTGGAAGTGGCAAATAACATTAGAAATTTAGTTCACTCTGTTCGTGTACCTAAAGAAAAACTGAAATGTATCCAACGTCAAACTCATGCCGTCAGCTGTTTTTCTAGTTTGTACAGTAAGTCAAGTGCACAAAGTTATTCCCATATCAAATATGAAACATGGTTACAATAACAATAGTGACAGAAAACAGCTGTAAAATATGCCTTTACATCATGCACGTAGGCCTATAAACCTTTCCACAAGCATTGTCATCAAAAGGATGCATCAAAACAGCACTATGTCCTGTTTATTTATAAATATACACTAAATAAAACACTTTTAATGCAGTTAGATGTTATTGTCGGGTGTCAATATTATATTATGTACTGTTGGTTTCAAGTTCTTCTCATGTTGGCTCCTATGTTGTTGACAATTATCAGATAAAGAAAGAATGCTAAGAAGCTATTTTTACACATATTTCTACCTAATATGTGAAGACTATAGCTTATTAGCATAGTTGTAACAATTTGAAGACAAATGCTCGTCTAGGAAGTGCAGAAAAAGATTGAGTCACCCACTACTGTTCCCAATCCAGTCACTGACAGTATTGACATGTCGAATGCTATTTGCTCAAATCATCTTTACCGCACACAGAAAAATATGACATCCTGGTTGACAAGTTAACCACATGACCTACAGTCTTGTTAGCATCACTGTATACCATTTTAAAACATTAACAGAGAATAGCATTGTTTTCATTTTTAACAACTGTTTAAAAGAGCCAAACAAAGAGGTATGGACAAAGTAGTGGATATTCCCGTTTACAAGCCTACAGTACAGAGACAAAACAACAGTTCCATGGTGATGATTCCACCATCTTTATGGGATTTAATTGGGTTTGTATTGGCTTTCATTTGAATGATGATGCAGCCTTGGATGAGGTCACTCACAGGGTTGTGATTCGGTGCAAAGTAATTGAAGTTCCCTCATTTGGATGAGGTTTGGGGAATTAATCGCTAGATGCTCAAGGACAGTGAACCAAGATGTCCAGAAATAAGACAGGATTAATTGAAAATCTTAATTACTTTCTAAGGGCATAAACATCTCAATATCAATTAAAATGTGTTTCCACTGCACTTAGAGGATATGAGGTGCCGCGGTTAATTAGATGTAGAGACTGACGGGTGAGCTCACCGGTTTTCAATATAAGCCCTTCAATTGAACTGCTATGATTTAAGGCCATAAATAATGCATGGCAGGCTTTACTTAGTTTTGAGCATTTTTTTTCTTCACCTGTTATGTTTAAACGTTCACAGTCACTAATTCAAAGTTGAACAAGTTGAAGGTTAGATAGATAATATATTTTAAAAAAGGCAAGCATATTCCGGGTTATAATTCAAGTTTCGTAAATTATAGAGTGCATATTAAGCAGACTTATATGACTGGGGCCAACGGGGAAATAATATCCTCCAGCCGCCGCGCTAGTGCTGTGCGGTTGACTGAGCAGATAAAGGCTTGGGTAAAAATGGCTAGTGGATGAGGAAAATGTTTTGGAGGTGTAACCGTGATTGTTATTCAAGGGACAGCTTTCGATACTACAGCCGGCAGTGTGGCCTTGAGGCCTGTCTGTCATTTCACCGAATTTCACACTTGCCTATTTTTCCCCTCGTATTTATTCATTTATCTATCATTTCTCCTAATTCGGCTTTATCTTTTGGGAATTGTTCAAGGCCTTTTGTTTCACTGTATGTTATTTCCCGCCTTCTCTTTCTCCTGTGGCCGCTGCTTTTCTGCTTCGGCTGAGAATAGGGACCAGTCATGAGCCATTTAACCATGGGAAAGCAGGAGGGCTCCTCTAAACTGGTATTTCTGAACCAATCTAGGTAGTGTATACGAATTGCAGAGTAACAAATGGACAGTGGAAGGGGTTTGTAATGGTGATTAGAGTCTGAAATTGGTTCAGATTTACAGTGTCAGTCAGAGATGGGGAGAGAGGAATAAGCAGTCTAAGCGGTCTAATGGATCCATCAGCTTGCTTGGGCTGCTCAGTGGGCCGAGTGGGGTCACCAGCCATCCGCAGGCACCACAAAAGCACTTCAATTTTGTTAGGAAATGTATCAATTTAACTGACTCGAGCGGCACACTGAAAACCTAATGAATCTGGACTCAATTTTCCAGCACACTGCCTCTATGAACCAGGGGAAACAATGTTGGTGTTGAAGGGGTGAAGTCGGGCCATCGCGATTGGCTGGCTCTGACTTCCCGGCCCTCAACACGACCAGTCAGGAAAACAGGGGCAGGTCTCCGTTTATCTAGCGATAGTGGCTACGCCGACTGCTGTCACTCATCTAACAATCACGTCATTAAAGGTAAATTGGCTTCTATTTCAGCGGGATGATAATGCTAATTGAGTGGCAAAACATAATACCAGGAACTGTTGTGGGGTGTTAAGGGGAGGAGGGGGACAGATTAAATGGCCATACAATGGTGGGCGTCAGGCATGGCAGATGTTGCTTTGTGCTCGGGACTGCATTGACATATCTCTTGCTTGTCAGGCCGGGGCTTTAGGAGAGACTTACAGGACAGGGGACCAGATGGTCTCATACAGCGGCCGAATAAAGCAGTTAAACACAGCCACAGTTTAAGGACAACTCAGCTACAAGGGCCATTCTGGTTGGTAAATAAAAAAAAAAAAAAAAAGAACGGGATTGCTTTATTGATCCAACTACCACAGGCCAGACTTGACATCCAGATAATGACCGGACTTGGGTTAGGCGTTTATTTAGTCCTGATCACCACTCACCCTGCGTTTAGCCGAGCTGTCAGCCAGACTTTTTTTTTTTTTCAATTGGACAAGAAAAAATCAGCTCATGAGCAAGGTCAAGGAATACTGTTAACTGGCTTGTATTGTCTTTATGGGACTTTAGCTCTTTGACAGATTGAATCGAACGGCAAGTGGTAGATTTTAACTGACACTTATTTAGAGGACTAGGCTTTTTAATCATAAACCACCTTGGCTTGAAGATGTATAGTTTATAATGTGCTTCTATATTAATGTGTATGCATGTTATATTTCTAGGTTGTAATATAATGCTGGCTGTCAGGATGTTATGGAGTTGAGAGGCTGCCCCTCCACTTGACCTCACCATTATGGCGAGCACTGATCTCATTTGACAAGGCCAGCTAGAGCAGTGTCTGACAAGTCTGTGGAGAAAAACCCTCCTCAATGCAAGATTAATATTAGATGAAATAGAAGTGAGGCCCGTTGAAACCAGTGAGCATCACATCACAAGTGTAGTGTCAGAAATCCTGTTTCTGATATGAGGAAAGAATATTGTACTGCCCCTCTGAAAAAGGACTATTAAACCGGTGGTCATTTTTGGTACTGCAACACAATTTCAATAATTTTTTTTATTGACAATTCTCATAACATGAAATTGATATCTGACAGAAATCCAGATGAAAGACAGAGTCATTGCTGAAATGTAGTGCTGACAACCATATTAGGATGTAGAAAGAATGCAGAAATTAAATTAGTAGCCAGAAACTTACAGCAGATTCTTCCACGTTATCAAAGACAACAAACAATAGAGACTTCAGTTTTCCATAGGCTGCCCAGAAACTTCTAAGTAATTTTGATGTGAATCTTCTTTGACAGAGTATTATGCCACCAATGTTTCCCTTGTTTCTGACCCACGCTTTGATTTGTGTTTATAAAATTGTCACACGGAAACCGGCGCAAGAGGAAATCACGCTTTTGACTATGCAATCTGTTTTGATAAGAGGGACAGGCAGATTACTCATGATCTCACCGAACCTGAGCGCGATGTGGGATTTGTGGCCGGTTTGCTGTCTTTTCTATTTTCCTTCAATGAGAGTGGGACCCACGTCTTGTTTATTTGGGCAGGAACAAACATCAACAAGCGGACAGATTTGTGTTGAAGCCCCATGGAAAAGCAACGGAAAAGCCAAGTTAGAGATGCTATTTTACAGGTTCGTTTTATTTTTTCTTTCCTGCCCATCCCCGAGGTGTTTGACTGTGAGACATTTAATCGAGGGACTAGCAGTTTCATATCAGTAACAAAAATCAAATAATGCAAGATGATTTACTCCCCCTAGCAACTAGGGAGCGTACTCTTAGCAACCAGCCAAGCCCCGGGCTTCGGTGTAATCAGCTTGAAAATATTTCAATTATTGTGTTGATTTTAGTGGATTTGAGAGGCGGCCGCTGTGCACCGCAGTACATTCAGCCCATGACCTGCAGAGGAAGGCATTGATTTAAACAGGTGTCAGAAAGGAAACGTAGAGACAATTTAAATGGGAATAGGATAGCAAAGTCATTGAGCATTGTTCAGTGCATGTGTGACATCCAACCGATGCTGCCAAATCAATGCAGCTCGGCCCAAGTAAAACATCTACCTGGAGGAATCATCTATCTGACATGGATCAGTGGAGCAAAAGGATTGTTTTTCTCCTGCTATGTACCCGCGTCTCCTCTGTTGTTGTTTGTACATAAAAAAATTTGACTTTTAAGCATGTTTAAGTCTTCTAATTGATTGTGTCAATGAGGCAGTTTCAATAAACAGAGTAAAACACAGCTGTCCCTTATGTTGCCTTTCAGCACAGAACAGTCAAAGGCCAGCCATATGTCACAAAACTACGGCTTTTTCACACTTAAGTGTTTCCTGAGTGTGTCATCTCGTAAAGTGGTGACAACTGAGCTTTGTACAAATGTCCAAAAGTGCAGCATACAATGGCAAACTAACAAAGACATAGACTACATCTAAACAATTGATTTTACAAGTCCACAATAACATTTTAGTTACCTTGTTACCATGTAAGAAGTCCTTTAGAAAAAAAATATATTTCTTCTTTAAAACATTTTATAATCCAGCTGGAGAAACTATTTCCACACATTTTGGCTGCCTGACTTTTTTGTTCAGTTCAGCTTAGGCTACATCTACACAAATGTGTTTTCTTTTTAAAACAGATTAAAATTAACGTTGTCGAGAACCTTCTAATATAAAAAACTTAATTTTTAATTACTTATTTTCTATTTTTAAAAAGTACAAGTCTCTCTGAGTTTAGAAACTAAAGTTTTCAAACCTCTTCATTTTGTCAATCTACTAAAGTATATTTAAAAGCATGAGTGTGGACACACTTCTATTTAGCAGCTTTAACTCTTTTCTTGATTATTATTCACCTAATAAGTTGGAAATCTTACCGTGCTAAAGTCAAACTTTCAGCAGCATACCTCGTTTTCACAGTGTCTTTGTTTGCTGTGATATTTTCATCTTGGAGCAGGCTCTATATACTATATATCTACATTCTAGTTTTTACATAGTTAGACAACTATTCAGCAATTAAATGTGTTGCACTTGTTTTGAGCTGTTTTTCACTGGCTGAAACAAAGCTTGTGTTGATAACAAAGTGCCTACTGTTGAGATGTGGGACTAATGTGTAGGTGTTGTGTGCGTTGTGTTTGTTTTGTGCTCAAGTATTGAGTTGGTTAGTTTGGAAAAAAAACTGAAAGACTACTGAACTTCATTATCTCTTCGCCTCAGAACCATACAACACAGCACAATACGGTTTATACAGTTGGGTCTCATTAAGTTACATGCTTTCAACAACACTCAAATAATCAGGTTGACTTTTTAGTTATGTTTGAAAGCTTTTCTTCTGAATAGTGTGTTTGATTTTGGGTTTTGATGTTGAACTTTGCCACTATAATTATTTCAATTTTAGTGGCTAACAGTAATGACATTATGTAGATGTGCTCTTTGAGCTCTGTATTAGGTTCTTTGACTCTGGGCTGTAGTACTTTTAAGACAAATTAAATACAAAAATATACAATTAGCAAACATTTTTTTGTCTTTTTGGCTAATGGTTTGTAGTAGCTTGATTGAGCTCAGCTGATGTAGCCCTTTGTCCACTAGCATTGTTGGCCAGTGCAAGGCGGTCACTCTTACAGAATTGGACTGGTTAAAATATACATGGTCACAACTCCTCTCCATGACTTGATTGAGAGCTCCTTGACGTACTCGATGGGGGAGGTCCTAGCTGTTCCGAAAGTCTCCTCATTTGAGGCTCTGGCAGCGGGTCTGGTTAAAATGTACTGAGCATTTCTTAATAGGACCCTGAGGTGGAGGGCACCATTGAGGTGATACTCCACTGTTACATGCTAACAGGCTGGGGTGTTGGGGGGGGGGGGGGGTCCAGTGTGACATCTTGTCAGAGGTGGCAGAATTTCTAGTAGCACCCCTGCTTGTTAAACCTTGTAAGCTTCTTTAGCTGCAGCCATAAAAGAAAATTCATTACCAGCCACAGCATGCTTAAGAGAAAAAGACTGCAGTTAGGGCTTAGATAGTGTTCAACTCTGTATGGAGGCAGCCACTGGGGGCACGATAAAACACCTGCACCATTTAAGATACAAGGAGGAACGCAGGTGTGCACTGTAAAATGATTTCTAATGTGGAAATGAATTAAAAATAACTTATATTACTTAACTGCTTGAAACGATGGGCGGATAACCACAAATGTGTTTACTGCAAATAACTGAACTGCAAATAACTTACAAGAGTACACAATGACCTGTTAAAATGTGGTATTGAGTTGAACTGTCAAATTGTCACCTTGTTTATGGTTTTCTGTGCTTTGAGTTTTTTTAAATATATATTAAGGTTCACTACTTTGGCTTAACATAGTCATTCTCAAACATCAGTTTTAATTACCTAATTATAAAAATGATATTTAAAGTTGTTATGCTCAATAACAGCTCTTATTTCATCACTCAGAGCTGTGGCAAACCGTCCAAACAGTCGATAAGTGTGTTGCCTAATAATTGCTGATTACGTAGATCAGTCCCACCATTTAAAAATTGAAATGTTTCTTTTCTATGTGACAAAGAGAATTAAATAATAATCTGTTCATTTAGCTGAGTGTGCATTTTAAAATGTAGCTTATGTGTTTTTGCAAATAAACCAAGCTTGGTGCACCCATTATTATTAGAACATTTATTATCCCTGTGGGGAAATTCACTGTGGGAACCAGTCGCCACCAAGGGGCCACCAGGGGGCACCCAACATGTTTTTTTGATGTTGGTGGGGGAAACTGGAGTACCCAGAGGAAACCGCACCAGGAGAACATGAAAACTCCACACAGAAAGGCCCTGTTCTGCCCGGGAGTCACACCTTAGACCTTCTTGCTGTGAGGCAACAGTGCTAACCATTGTGCCTTTGTGCAATCACACTTGTAAATAGACCAAATAAATGCAAAAGCTAGACTCCTGAACCATTAAGATATATGGATCAATACTCAATCAATACTCAAAAAATACAAATACAAATCCTTCAAAGATTGGACTCCTCAGTTCAAATGTCAATGTATTGGCTGTAAAATCATCACAATGCAAAACTCTTGCTGCCTTTGTCAACAAACTGAGTCAGCAGTTCAGTAGAATACACAATAATTTAACAGATAAACATCAAGAACAGAGAACTTCCTTTATTTTAGTTTTGGTTAAATATGCACTTTTCCTGTAGATATCTAAGGTTTGGATCATGCGTACAAAAGCAACAAAATCCAAAAATGTCAAGTTGAGAGGTGCTAATGTGTGCGATCACATTAATCGTCTGACAGGCTCTCACTTTCAGCGGTTAGTCCATTATCATTCGCACTGATGTGAGGTCTAGGTGTCAGGTGTCATAATTTAATTGTGTTGTTTTCTATTTCTTGGAGCTGCTTTAGGGACTAAGGCCGACTAATGCAGTCCACTGCCTCTTGTACGGGCAGCCTCTCCACTTGCTGACTCTATCTCGCTCTTCTTAATTGGAGACACTGGGGGTTCACATCACTTTTCACTTTAATCTTGACCTTAGAAGATAAACCACTGATAAAGATGGGAATCATTATCTGCCCAGAGAATTCAAGGAATAATTTCCCCAGCTCATGTTCTATTCATTACTGGGAAAAGCACTTTTGTAGACTGAGGATATGTTGAATTTGCAGACATCCGTTAAGATCTAAGACAGAACAGGCTTTTGTCAGAAGTTGTGTGTTGTCTGGTCAATTATTAAAACAGGCAGCAGGGAACTTGGGAATTGCCTTTGCAGTCTTAAGCTTTAAATATTATTGGGTAGAAAAGGACCAGCGTGGCCGTTGCTTGGGTGTAATAGAATTGGCTAACATGTCTTTATTAATGTAAAGTTGTTCATTGGTATAAGCAGTTTTGTTTTGTTAACACGTAATAGACCGTTTCAATTATGTCATTCATTTTGACCAATGGTCTCTTTAAACTTATGACAAGAGCGCAATGATGTCAGTATATTTTCTGCTGTTAAAGAGATTCTTTCTTTTGTAAGAAGGGCTTCAGATACCAAGAAAATAGTAAATGTATTCCTTACAAAAGATGGTGGCAAACCCCTCTCAGTTTGCAGAGTGGAGCTGCTGATGGGGCCGGTGAAAACACAATTTTATATCAACTAAGCTTCTTAAACTGTAAAAAGGACAATGAAAACTCCACTACCTGATTTTCTTTTAGCCGTCGCTGTCTCAAAACCACTCTTCCCAAAAAACAAAAACTCTTCTGATTCTCTTTTATTAAAAAAATAAAATCGGAGCATTTTTTTCCTCTGCAAAATACAAACTAAAGTTAAGAACTTAGCGGCGACTTCAGCATCAGACTTGCATTTATCTCTGCCTCGTCAAACATTTTTTGATTGAATATACTGTATTTATCCGCGTTTCACTTTCTCCCTATTCTCTGTTGATGTTTTTCATTTTTTGAGCTGTTTGGCTGAGTTAAAAGACACATATAGCACTGAATATACACTTTAACGGCAGCTGTTAAACTTCCTGGAGCATGCATCATTTTCATCATATGACTTTTTTTTATTTTCTACCACATTTACAAAATCTGAGAACTCATCATTTGTGCAAGCTATTAAGCACTTCAATGTGGTTGTCTGAACCAAGATATGTGCAGTCTCTCAAATATCATGGATGTAGCATACATTTGAGTGGGCATTTATTTTGTAAAATTTTTTTTTAGTAAAACCACATTTACAGAACTGTTCATTTAAGGAGATTTATGACAGATTAAAGGTCTGGTTCAAAAATTTAACTATACCTAAAAACTATTTATTTTAAACTAACTTATTGATTTCTAAGTGGGAAATCCTTTAGGCTCATGGGATTGTTTTGCTGCAGTACTAGAACTCACCACTGGTGGAATCAGCACCAGAAGAAGTGGCACTGCATCCACAAATCCATGGTTTATTTCTATTACATTTTAGCATACAAAACCCCAAACTGTACCTTCTTTACCCCACCACCATCTTCCCATTTCAAGACTATTTTGTGGAGAGGCCACTGACTGGCTTCTATCAAGGACAGAGTCACCTTTCTCTGGAGGAGAAGGGAGTCCTGGGAGACGCGCTGTGGCTCGTGAGTCTGCCACACCGCCAGAACTGGGTCACTCACCTCTTTGCTGGAAGTTAAACTATTATTTCCTTAATGTCATCTTGCTCCCAGTGTGTGACTTTGCTTGTGATTGACTTGTTTGGTGTATTCTCCAGCCGCCTGACAACGCCTGCAAACATTAGTGACACAGCACAGCGTTTTAGTCGAGGAACAGACAAAGAGAGCTCACATGGTTGTATTTCACATAATAAGTAACTGATATTATTGAGAAACATTTTTCTTTACCTTACCTCCTACAATTTTGAAGCATATTTATAACAGGCGTTTACAATAAGCAGACAATGGTTTTGTTTCAGTGTAAGACAAAGAATTGCATTGTGTCATACTCTTGACACCTACTACATCGCGTCTAATGTAGTATGGAGTGACACTGGTTTCATCTACACACTGCACATTGTGATTCCCTTGAGGCAAATTGGGGATATTGGCCTTGGAAGGAAAACTACAATTTGTTTGATTCATTTTGCTCCAGGTTTTTTTGACGTTCCTAAAAATTAAGTATGGTTATTAGAACTTAAATGTTGGTGTTAGCTTGTGTATATAATAATGATCTGACCATCACTTAAATCAATGTTATGCAGGAATCAGTATTTTTCTTGAATGCTCTGCTATATAAGATACAATTTTAAAGTATTGCTGTATTTATGTGCTCTTTGGATGGTCCCCGTTTCCAAGTCAAGAGGGCATTTTTCTAACTTTGTTGAGTTTTATGTGCCTTTTACTCACATTTTCAGAATACAAACATGGCTGTTCACAGACTGACTTAATTTTTTGTAATTAACATGTACCTCTTTGTTGGCGAACAAGTCATTTTGACGTTAACTTTCTTTTTAATAATAAATACTGTCTGGCACACGTGACTGTTCAGGGCATACCTCAACAACAGTCAACAACTGCTTTTCTAATGATTCTAGGTCACAACCCGGCTGGAGACAACGAGGTAGCCAATGTGTACTGCTAATAAAAACAGAAACGTTGCTGCAGTGTTGATTGAAATTCAGTTGTTTGGTCTTTTCAGATTAGTTTAGTCATACTTCATCTTCCATATACAGATTGATTGTAGAGTTTTATAGCAGAGGAAGGAGTTCTTGTGGCGTTCTGTCCTGCAGCTCACTGATCTCAGTTGTCCACTGACTGCTCTCTGTTGTTCAAAATCTGAATGCAGGGGATGGTCCAAGTTGTTTAGTATAGCATCCGTCTTGTTGTGTGTCTGTTGCTCCACTACCTCATTTAGAGTTGAGGCGTACGATGTTAAGTTGTAAAGAGTTGTAAACTCGGGCTCCGAGTTTCTGAGTTATTTTTCTGATTTCTGACGGACAATAGTACATATCGGGAAAGAAATTAGACCCACATTAATAATTCATAGGTGAGTAGGTGAGTACATCACAGTTTGAATACTATATCCAACATGACGGTTATTACAAGAGACTTATGAACTCATCATTTAACATTTTGCACAGTTCATAAAGTTTTTCCATTTAGGCTTTGAGACTTGCTTTATTAATTTTCTTTTCTCATGTGATTATGTAAATATGTATAGAATATAGACACGAGAAGTGCATTGGACTAATTAGGTGGATGAGTCTTCATCCCCTTAATACTGACTTTCTAATTACCTAAACTATCATAAATGTATGTATGATTTAATTGGTTAATACATTTGTAGAGACAGCCACATTTTTCTATTAAAATCCAATAATAGCTGTAAAAATAATGACACTAATGACAAAAAAATAAAGTAGGTAAGTCAGTTATGGTGCTGGAAATAAAGAGGATATTTACCTTAAGTTGTTTTTATGAATCTTGCAGAAAACACATTCAAAAATGTTGTAGTTGATTTATTTTCATAAAAAAGACCGCTTTCCTTTACACACACAGTCAAACAGGAGAAGGTATGTGCTTTACTAATCTGGTTACAGTGTATATCCAGCTTAAGTGGCAGTAGGCGGTGCTTTAATTATGTCTTCCTCTTCTTAATCACTTATTTTGAAAGCCTTGGCTGCTCGTCGATAGCAGAGAAATGAATGTTATGTCTTTAGCCGTTCTTTCCTCAGGTCTTCCTGCTGCTGTCAATAACCGGGTGGAAGGAGGGGTCCGGGGCCATCCTCACCGCTGCTGATGGATACGCTCACACTTCAGAGAGGTAAACACCATTGATTGTGTCCCACTATCACCTCTAATTTGCTTCTAGCCTCTGCACAATAAGCTCCTTTATGAGTAATCACACCCATTTACACGGCAGATACAAGGCATTTTATTTTCAGAAGTGCGCCGCGAGGAAGATGGTGTCAGTATTGAAATGTTTTTGGGCTGTCACCTCTTAACACTTCCTTTGCCCTAATGTCATCGATTGGACCTGCTCTGAGTTTCTTTTATAGTAACATTTAAGGCCGAGTTAAACTCCACTTCGGGGCCATTAAGTAAAAAACCTGCACCTCAAAGTCCATCCGAGGGCTTACAGCGACGTTAATGACAGAAATTGTACATGTCAGTACTATCAGGGAGCTCAAGGATTAAATAATGTGCATGTAATAGTGAGATCTGAGGTCTTGGCCTTGATGTGCTAAGAACATTTGCAGAACCACTTTAATGGCAAAAGGAGAGAAGACGTGTCAGGCCTTTCATGGAAACCAGCTTTAATTGCTCCCAAAAACATGTCTATTAGTCAAGTCTCCCCAGGGCTGCTATTGTTTCCATTATAGAGGTCAGACTGTTAAAGGATATATGGTAAGGCTTCATCAATATAATATTCAATAGAATATGTTGTCCTAAGCAGCAGGGTTAGTGTTTGTTTTTAATGCATAAGGACATCCACCTCATAGTTAGTTATATGAAAACTAGTATTATTCAATGTAAAATATTGATTTGACTGTTTGTAGCCATTGTTTATAAATTTTTATTTTGCCCAGAGCCATGTGGCAGCTTTCTATTGTTTTAAGAGTAGGCTTTATGTTGGTGTGGATTTGTGCTCATATCCAACATATTGTGACTGTTGCATGTTATTCTTCTCCCTGACATTTAACAGTATATTTAATGCTGTGAAGAAACGTCAGTAAACTCCATGACTTCCCATTGCATTCTGACTCAGATCTTATTATTATTAAACTCATTTCTGTGGCCTGGTGGAACACACAGGGTGGCGTTTGTCTTAACTGTGGCAGCAGGCGGCCCATGGGGCACGTTTGCCGGATTTAAGACTTAGAAAGCATTGACACACACAAATAAATTTGGACAGTGTTGCTTTTACATCTGCGAACACTATTTAACTCGTCCCATCTCGGGAAGTTTTCACACTTCACACTTCATTAACCTCTGGGGCGCACATTCCCAGGGAAGTCAAGGAAGTAAAATGCTTGTCTTTTTTATATAAATCACCAGTGAGCGGTAAGCCCCCAATGACAACATTTACATGCACACAGGAGTCCTGATAATAGCTGAGATCTGAGTTCAGATGCGACTCAGTAAACACTGTTTGTATGCACTTTCACGTCTCGATCACAAATACCCATGTACATGTGCAGAAGATTGGAAAACCCGCCATGCACTAAGCACAAAAAACAACAATAATTAGGATAAAGCAAAGTTTACTTGTGTCACTATCTCATAAGACACTGACACATGCTAGCTAAAGCTACATCAAGTATTTACATAAAGCACTGTCCTGTCTACATACAGCAACTGTGTTCTTACAAAGAATAACCAGCATTAACTACACTGGTCTTTTAGCTTCTGTCATGTTGACGTGTAAAAAAAAACATGGATGAATGAAAACAACTAAATAAACATTTAGCTAAACACAGATTTTATTTTCTAGAGATAAAAGTAGAGCCTACAGTTCTGGCCAAATGTGATCAGAATTTGGGATTTTTTCCCAACTGTAGATTTCATCCTTTTGAAATCTGGTTTTAACGTTTTCTATTTGATCAAATAAAATGATAGAGAAATACACACAGCTTCCTTTAGTCACATTTAAGTAGATACTAAAGCTGCAGTGAATGATGCAATAAAAAGTTTAAATTTGAACCTCTTTTTAAATTAATTATGAGTAGCAATGTGATCTAAAAATGAAAAGGTTCAGTTATTGAATTAGATAAAATAAACAAATAATGATCCAGAAACTGCACATTCATATTTGTATTGTTCCTAATCTAGTGTTTCTAATAACAGCACTTAAAAATAAAGACCTTTAATTAATTTCTGTGAGAGTCTGAGGCCAGGACTTCTTTCATCGGCAGCAATTTCAGTTTCACATAGTCTCACAAAACAATAACCTGGAGCGATCATATTGATTGGCTCTGGCTTTATTGCCCTGATGCTGGCTGCAGGCGGGCTTAGCTTCGATGGACATTATTAAAATCTCTTCTCCTGGTGACCTGGTCTTGGACTCTGACCCAACCAAATTTCAATTGTCTTCTTGCTTTCTGATTAGGGAGCCATTGGGAGGCATCGTACAAACTTTACCAGTGAGCCTTCATCAGTGCATGCTGAACTCAAGCAGCATAACTTTTTGTCTGTCTCTTTGATTTGGACATTTACTGCCTGTTGTGAGTTTTACTGAGAAGCCCACAATGTGTTTTGAACTGTCTTCTTCTTGGATCACACCAGTGTCATGCCTTGGATGAAAATTTTGCAGGCCTTTGGGACCTGGTTATCGAACTAAACTCAGTCTCTCACCAGATCTTTGAGGCTATGGACGTTCTCCTGGGTTCTTCTTGGGAGCCTCAAGAACAGCCTGCTGGCATTTCACATTGATCCATAAAGAAAGAGTAAAAGAAATTATGAGCTTATTGAGCCATGAAATTCTATAGTGGGACTCGGAGGTGGCTGCACTAATTTGCCCACTGCTACTAGCAGCTAATTCAGTCTTGCTAAGTCTTGCTTAGCCAAACCTATTTCCAGACGTTATGCTAGGCTAATTAGTTTAACATGTTTTGTGGTCACATCATGTTTAAGTTGTAAGTGACAGGTTTCCTTATGAGCGTAGATTTGTGTAGCACTGATCTTTAAAGAAAGCTGAAAGTAGCTCCTCAGCAGTCTTTCTTCTGCAAAGTAACCTTCTCCCTGGTCTTGGTCTTTCATATCAACTCTTATGATGCTTCGTCCAAAAATACCAAAAGTATTATTAAAATACTATTGAAATATTTCAATATGTCATTTTATTGTCCACTTGAAGAATATTTAAAACTTCTGTCAAAGCCTCTGTGCTCGTTCTGACTGTGCTTATTACTGCTGTTATAACAAATGGTTAATGGACAATATTCTCTTGACAGTAAAGCAAATTTTACCTTTTTGTAACGCATTCAGAAAAAAATCATTAACGGGTACCTTTCAATTGGGGGAGGGGGAAAATAATACATTTCTTTAATAATGATAAGGTCCAAATATGTTTGAAATACATGGCTCTACACTCAACAGTCTGCCAATGAGCCTACACACAAACAGCTCTAGAGCCAAGTGCAGAACAATATTGCTATAGACTGTGTCCTTTTTTTAAATGAGAAGAGAAAAGGTGATAATTAGTACAGATAAATGTTCTGTGGTATGTAAAGGTTTATTCCTATTTATTGTTTCTTAGTAGTTTGGATCAGAATAATAAATAATAACCATTTACAAATGTCATAAAATAGCCCTGTGCTAATGATGTTTT
Organism: Neodontobutis hainanensis; assembly: GCA_024349245.1. Taxonomy (NCBI): domain Eukaryota; kingdom Metazoa; phylum Chordata; class Actinopteri; order Gobiiformes; family Odontobutidae; genus Neodontobutis; species Neodontobutis hainanensis. Next base: position 685,520 of record JALDNG010000086.1, on the reverse strand, counting down.
CCTTAGAGAACAAGAACATTTAAATGGAAACAGCTGCTGAGTGCACTGCTATACATCAGAGTACAGCAGTCAGTGTTGTTCTGTAATACCTGCAAACAGTTCAGTCAGGGTATGAACTTACTGTAATATTCAACTGTTGCGTTAGTTATGTAGCTGTTGCTTTGTTTTAGTTCCTAAATTTGACTATTCACTTGCTCCAATATTGACCTGAGTGTATTTGAGTTCAGATCAGAAAACAGCATCATGTGAGACTATAGCACCTCTCCAGTGTAACACACAGAGCTCTGTGAGGAGGAGACTAATATCTAATGGCCCCCTACAGCTGTTACTCCACAATATGAAGCCTGCATAATGCAGAGATGAGCAATATTTAATAAGAGAGACACATTTAGAAAGGTATTGGAAAAGTGGCAGAGATAGTCCACAGTGAAGGCAGGACTCAATCATTGTGCTTGAATTAAATGTTTGATTGGTTGCTGGGAAACCCTGTGATTACATCTGTTTTCTGGAGTCATAATGCAACAATATATGACATTTAAAAGTCTGTGTTGGCTTTGTATTGTAAATAATAAAAACTATAATGTCTCGTGTCTACATATTTATTTATTTTTAATCAAAAATCTGGTCAAGGGGGTCATAAAAGATAATAAAATAATATACATATGTTTCCTCAGAATCATATGCTTGGAAAGGCCTTTATTAGAAAATTATTCGAAAATAAAAATAATATATAGGCTTATTATTTGTGATGATAAAAACAAGTCTCTTTATATATATAAAAAAGATTTATTGTCTCTTTGCCAAAATGGATTATTAAAAAAGTCATAAGGTCAAGTAGTAAACACCACAGGCTACGTCTTTATTGAATCTTAACGTTCTATTCTCGCGGTAACAGCTCGAACCTCGCGAAGTGCCATTAACTACATTTTGATGAGAAGGATTTTTTCGGAGATAATTAAAATTATTTCCAGGACGGCGCAGAAATCAATGCAGATGGTAATGTGCGGGCTTATCCCAGGTATGCTCGGTCCAGATAAGACTGATTGAATCCAGCCTCGCATTAATGAGTGTGAGATGTAAAATAATCCTAAAAGGCATGGCACCGCGAGGCTCCACCAGAAGCCAAAATGTCAAGTGGCATTTTATTTTATAATGGATCCCCTTTTCCTGTTTTTAAGGGACACGCTTCTTTCTTATCCAAACGGAGCCTTAAGTCAGAGTGTAACATATCACAGAGCAACACAACGCGAGCTATATTCGCCTGTTCAGACGCACGACGCACGGTGGGATTTAAGGCGAGAGCATATTGTCCGTGTGTTGGTTTAAGCAGGGGACTAAACCCTCCCCTATTCACTGTTTCCCTGTTTAACCTTTTATCTAACCTTTTTAAAATAAGGGTTAAAATAAGCTAAATTATATATATATATTCTGTATAAAACAATTAAACGACATTTGTAGCTTTTACGCAGCGTAAAACGGACGTATTTTAGGGATTTACAGTTAAAAATACGTTAATAAAACGATGCATTTTTAAAATTTTCAGCCTGTACATTTTATACACATTAGCTCTGATTCAGACACTTGCTTTAGTCTGATTTCTGTCCTTCTAATGCAACGCTCGCTGCAAATGAGACTCTAATATCACGGCCATAATTAATTGCGCAAATTTGTTTCTATTAAATAAAACTAACACATACTGAGAAAACTCTATTAGCCTTAATTAAGCTTGATATCCTAATTTAGCGAATGTGAGGTTGAAAACAAGGCGTTTTGGTAGATTTTCCCCCTGTCTTTCTCCGATAGTGAAAAGCCTACCAGCTCTCTGCCTTTGGGCTGCTTTTCCTCCTCTGAGACTTGGAAATGAGAAATGGAAATGGAAATACCAGGAGGTGCTAAATTAGCTGCCTGATCTGCACTTATTGCCGCATACAGGCCCCTATTACTTTGCCAATCTGTGCCTCTCTTTTAGCATTCCGGGCATGGAGAAGCTTCCAGATAGCAGATTTATCAAATGGGAAAATGAATGCATGATGATCAGTTAAATTGAAAATCAGCGTCTGCATGACAGCCCGACCTGACACCTCCGTAATTAGAAAGAAAAATGATGGCGTCCGATGCATAATAGAGCAAAAACAATTTACACTCTCCCATAATGATCCGCCGTTCAAATTGAAAATTTCTCCGGGTATAAATTGAATTCATAAAGTATGATTCATGGACGACACATCTCCTGGAGGCTGCCTGGGCATATCGATTGATAGTTTGTCTTGAATCATGCAGCGTGCAGCTCTCAGGCAAGAAAAGCTTAACTACTTAAGCAAATCGCTAATTTCACCTTAAGGCCACCAATGTGCAGCCAGCGATACTCCTATTCAGTCTGCTAATGAATTATGGATGAACTGGGCATATGTCCCAAATAGCCCTAAGAGTAGCAGGGAAAATACACACCCATGAATCTTATAGGGGTTATTTCAAAAACGGCCTCTGTTATTCCACAATGTTGAGAAATATTGCATCCCTTTAGTGGTAGACCTAGAGCAGCCTTTTTACTGTCACAACAAGCTCATAACCACACATCTGATGCTAACAGCCAACTTTGATTAAGACACTCTTATTTCAAATGTTTTAACAAATTAAAATGAATAAAAGATAATCATTATAAGGTGATATACCTAACACAAAAAGCCCTGTTGTAAGTTTCCCCTAATGTACTGAAGGGCTCCCAGTCGTTGCATGATTTTAAAGTTTTATGAACTCAGTGAAAGCTCAACCTAATCACTTTCTGTTTTTACTGTAAGTGCAATTGTACCGACCAAATTAAAAACAACAATCCCATTTTAAATTTCTTACAGATGAGAAAATGAAAACAATCTGTCCAACTTTTGCCACTCTAAAAATTAAACACTGTTAACAAAAACTTTGCACTTTGAGGCGTTTAAGTCACCTAAATTCTTTTGGTCTGACTGTTGAGGTTAATATGTGTAGACATTGTTGCCAGAGTAAACAAAAGAAAATGAAAGAAAATGATAAAAATAAAAGGTAATAATCGCATTAACAGTTTAAGGCTGGTCCAGACTCGGTGGATGCACCTCTAACCTAACGTGCAGGGCCTAATCTTGTGCATGCCCCCCTCGTGTGTGTGTGTGTGTGTGTGTGTGTGTGTGTGTGTGTGTGCATCATGTTGGGGCTTGTAGTCTCGCCCCTGCCCCCACCAAACCTAATAAGACATTGCTTCCTAGAGCAAACAGCTGCATGGCTTGAAATTTATGTAAATATTTTGAAAGGGACACTGGCTCAGAAATTCATTTGCGCCGGCTCAGACGTAAAGCTCACCCCACTCTGATTATTTTCAATTTATTTGCAAATCAAGACCCCAACGAGAGAACACTAAAGGGGGCTTGTGGATTTTTAACAAGATTTTTTTTTTCTTCTTGTTTTAGGGTGTGACATTTCTTCCATTGGGTGATATTGTGGTCAACACTGCTAATATTGCAAAAGGGAGCAGATGTCCCAGATCCTGCACGGCATCCCATGGGACCACCAACCCTATTAGAACAAATGTGTTCTGCTATTGTAAATAGGCACGTTTGCCAGCCCGTCCTATTACAGCCGACGCATGATCAATAGGCTGATAACACAGAAACATCAATGTAAAGCGACAGAACAATGAGGGATATCATCGAACATCTATCTTAATATAGCCCTGCTACAAGGGGCCCTGACAAAGTGGAGAGAGAGGCAGAGGGGAGAAAAAAAGCTCATGAAAATGCCTCCCCACGAACCCCCATCTCCTATCCAATATGCACAAACACACACTGCAGCTGCCGGGGCTATTATTTTCCTATTTCAATTTGACACCCAGGCCTTTTCATGCTAATTCTATTATTCTTGGAAGTTTATGTGATTTCATATCACTAGAAATCGGTAATGTATTATAACCCCCTTTGAGCTAAAATAAACTGAATCCCCCTGCAGTAGCCACCGGGAAAATAATTACTTTCATATCAAAACTCTGCAGGAGTCGAGCGGGTCCTTTTCGCCTCAGGCTCGTAACCTCATTTCAGAGGGGGCTTATAGATGAATAAATTTGTTAAGGCAATATACAAAGTACAACATGAGATTTCTTAAGAAAGCCCTTCCTACTGTACTGTGGTCCTAGACTCCACAGTGCTGCTGTAATGGTCTAGTTAAGGTCCCACACGTGCCAGGTGCTTGTATACAATAGATTTATTTAAGAAAAACCTTACATATATAAATAGTATAATACCTTTTTACAGCTCTTGAGGAATTTGTTGGTCTCCTTACTTTTTGACATTAAAAGGATAGTTGTTTTTTTTTTTTTTGTTTGTTTTTGTTTTTAAATCAGGGATGTCTGGGGTGTGCTACTTGTGGATAGTCAGTTATTTTTAATGATGGTCATAGTTTAAGCTGCACAGAAGCCACAACAAAACTAAAAATTTACTATAGGCAAAACTTATTAATAAGAATTTAGTTGATAGTCACACATCTCTTCGCTATTATTTGGAGGGATATATTTTTTACAGCATATTGCTACACCCAAGATAACCCTGGAGGAATACAGTACAGATAATGGCTTTTGGGCATAAGAATCTGTAAATATATATATAGTTCCCCCAAATAATTGCACTTTTATGTCATTAAATTGTTTTGGTTGTCAATTTTAGATGGCTCAGTTATCAGTAACCTCCTTCATCTCCTTCCTCTATAGTTATCTATCCACAAGTTGCGTACAGGTCTACCCCATAAACCCCCACAAAAAAGAAATTTATTTTTTAAAAAAAACAGCTATCACTTTTAAGGTTTATCTAGACTCCTGGCTCACACACATTGTCAAAAAATATCAGCAGAGAAGCTTTGGCCTAATGAGAAATAGATCAGCTAGTTTCTCTTTACCCCAAGGATTTTATTCCAAGTCTTTAGTGTGGTCTACGGGACTGTCACGTGGTACAGATACGGGGTTCTCGTCCTTGTTTTCTAAATGCTCTAAAAGCTCTTTCCTGTCCGCGTCGACAGGTGCAGCGGGGCTTGTGTGTTCGTACGAGGCGTCGCTGCAAATGACAGAGGTCTGAGTGTGGAAGGCGGGTCTGGACGGACTTGTGCCACTAGGATGGTCCTCGGCTGTGGCTGTGGAGTCCGCACAGTCCGTCCTAGATCCACTGGACTGGCCCTCGCCGTGTCCCGTCGCAGAGGCCGAGTTGGTTTTGAGAGCAGTTTGTGGAACAATGAATCCAAGTGGCTGCGTAATAGGATAGAGAAGGAAGTGGCCCTTTCCTATCAAAGGCCGAGAGGGGGGTAAGGCCGCAGGGGTGCGTCTGGGTCTAGAGTCCGACAGAAGGCTCTCAACGCTGAAGGGGTTGAGTTTGTGTACGCCACCGGGGTTCAGGGCGCTGTTGTCGGCTCCGCCAATGTCCCGCTCCGGGTGTCTTTGGTTTTGGAGAGGGTCGCAGCTCGAGTGGTGGTTGCTGTTGTTGTCAAAAGACAGGCTAGAGTTGTGTTCGCTGTCAGTCACGTGGGAAACCCCGCTGTCGCTGTCCGAGCCGGGCGTGTGGAACAGATCCCCAGAAGCTGCTTTGTTCTGGGCCTTGAGCAAGCGCCGCTCCTGTTTGCGCTTCTTCTTTTCCATGCGGTCCAGCTCACGACGCGCGATCTCCTCTGGATCCATGGGTTCCCCGCTGCACGTGGTGGGGTGCGCGTTGTGGGCTGGTCGACCCGGGCCCTTTTTTGTGTTCTCCTTTTTCCTCCATTTGGCTCTTCGGTTCTGGAACCAGACCTAGAGAGACAAGGACAAACAGAGACAATATAAACACTGTAGTTCAGGCGAAAAACAATTAAGTGACAGAAATAATAAAAGGAGTTGTGTCTTGGTCCTTTCTCTTTAATTTCACCTGTCAAAAGCAAACGTAGCCTGTTCTGCCAAGTGTTACTAGAAAAATAATACTTATTGTTTTTATTGGGGAAGTGGGGGTGGGGGCTATTATAAAAACACTAAAACTAAAATAAATATAAATTTGAAGAACAATATTTGGAATGCAATATAAATGTACTGTGTTTGTATATATATATATATATATATATATATATATATATATATATATATATATATATATATATATATATATATATATATATATGTCAGGTAAATATTGCCAAAGTAAAATTTAAAATTTTACACACATTATACTTTAATACATTTTATTCTAGCCTTTTCTATTTTATACTTTTTTAAGAGTTATTTAAATTAAGTTGACTTGATTAACATAAGTGAAGAATGACGTGAAATCAATATTTAATTATTAATGCAAAAAAAAAGACTTCCTTATATAGAATAACCTTAAATATATTTAAATATATTTATTTTTGCCCATTTTTACTTACCGTTTAATAAAAAAAAATCCAGAGCCCAAAACATGCATTGTTCGAGTTATATTTGTGAACATATAATCCATATGAATTGTAGTATTTACCTGCACTCTGGATTCAATGAGGTCCAAACGTAGCGCCAGAGCCTCCCTCATAAACACGTCCGGGTAGTGGCTCTCGTTAAACGCCTTTTCTAACTCCTCCAGCTGCCAACCGGTGAAATTAGTGCGCGTTCTCCTTCTCTTGCAGCCGGGGCTATCTTTGTCTGGGTCCCCGGAGTCTGAGCACAGCAGCAAACCCAAAGTGTCAACAATGAGGAAAAAAAATTACGTTTGAAAAATTACCACAATTCAGCAGCATTACAACAGGCCTGGTTTCACTGGGAACCATTACATTTTGGAAACTTTAGAGATGATTTTGGATCACATGTTTTACGCACAGTCAACCTGAACCTCCTCTAAGAAAGCACCACACGTGGCAGAATAGAATCTCTCTCTCTAGTGAGGACTATATTGTTTTTGTCTGGAGCTAAATTACTTAGATGATGATGTCCCTTAACCTGATTGTGCGTGTCTCTTTAAACGCCACAAAGAGTTACAATAACGTGCCTTTGTTTCTGTTTGCATCGCAGCAGCCAAGGTTATTGTGCAACATACAGTAGTATACAGTGTTGGCAGTGTCTTACCTGTCAGTTTGTACTGCTGATTATCTCCATTCATCCCGCAGCCCGAAGACAAGAGGGGGTTGGAATTGCCCACAGACGCCGTGCACGATCCATTAAGTAATCCGTCTATTGAGAAGGGGACCGCGGACGCAGATTGAAGTTGATGGCCGGCTAATTCGTAAACGTGATGGTGGCTCAGATGGTACGGGAAGCCCACCATCCCGAACTGGGCGTGAGGTGGATCCAGTATCCTGCTGTCCATCATCCCGCGGGCGAAAAGGGGGAAACGACGTGCAAAAAGGGCCGGACGCAGACGACGGCGGCGCGTTAAAAAGCACGCAGCGGCCAACGAGCGGGGGACATGATGCGAGCGGGAGGGATGAGCTCTACTTTATCCACATGAACCTCCCAATAATTAGCGGTCCAAGGCTGTGGGAATACGGGACCCAATGAGAAGCGGTAATGGGTCGCTGACGTCAGAGGCGCGCTCGGCTCCTCTCCGCTCCCTGCAAACGCTCCCCCGTATCGATTGCTAATTAAAGCTGACATCCACCTCAATAAACAATATCAGAGCTGTCACAACAAGACAGGAGGGCTTTGATAAGAACTACATCGCGGACTACACGGGGGAGCCAGTCAGAGGAAGCGAGGGAAGGGAGGAAGGAAGCGAGGAAAGGGATCGTAGCGAAGAAAAGGCTGCACGAGGACAGTTTTTTTGTTCGCCGAGCTGCAAATACAAGACATTGCAGCTGCGGTCACATTCATTAGGCTTATGTATTATTAAAGTAAAAGTCAAAGGTGGTTATTAATGCTTTATCTATTTGAAGGCTTTTAAACAGAGACGGGCTTCACGCACATAAAAAAAAGACGTTTACCGTGTCACCTCGATACACTTTTACGCACTGTTGGGGTAAAAGACGAGTATTGATTTTATTCATTACATTTTATTTCTAAACACATAATGGCTTTTAAAGACAAAGCAACTTTAAAGAAAACGATGGATCATTTCACCCCCTTAAAATGACAACATGTGTCATAAAATAAAGGCTGGTGTAAGCATTTATTTTAATGTCAGAATGAGGTTGTGTAAATAGTGAACTCCCAAAAATGTAACATAAAATTATTTTTGTCAATGTCAATACAACAATCACATTTGAGTTTGTGGAAATAAGCAGAAGTTTGGGATTTAAACAGAGAATGTGGTGTCCATATCTGAGGACGCAGGAACTCTGTGGGTGAGCATATAACCCCATATATTGGGACCTATAAATACAAATGCCATATACATACTTACACACATAAAAAAAACAAAAACAAACAAAAATATTTGTGTATCTTGTTATATACTGCCTCATTTAGTCAAGAAAATCAAAATCAAAATACAAGATAGTAAATTATAGAAAAAATATAGGCTTATAGTCTTTTACAGCAATGTATAAACAATTGCACAAAATTTGGTAAGTTGTAATAATTGTGACAGAAAATTAAAAAATTGGTTTGAAATTGCCATAGTTAACACAACACACTTTTTGCATTGTGCAACAGAAATATTTGGACTAAAACATTAAGGTTGGAGCTGGATCCACATTAGACTGTAGAGATTAGATTTTTTAAAATAATAATAAACATTCAACTTTCTGTTTTGTTAAAAGTATTCCTATTTGTGTGTCTTCAAAATGGAGATAAATGACGGCTCCATAATTAAAATAAGAAAATAAATAGATTTATAGGTGGTCTAACAACTGGCGGGACTGTTTCCATGGTAACTAAAGGTAAACCTACAAGGGAAAAGCAAACAATTTATACCACGTTAACTTTCATATTCACATTTAAATTTCATTAAAAAACTTAATCAAAAGCGGTTCAACACCAGAGACCAGTCTAACGTGTTTAAACCGGGCGCAGGTCAAATAAAGGTCGATTTTGTGAAGTGTTAAAAGACAATGGGACAAGAGCGTGAAATAGACACGTCCATATTCAACACTTCCCTACTTGTGTAAAATGAAAAAAAAAAAAAAAAAAGGAGATGTCTCTTCAATATGAGGCCAGCTTCAATCCTAGATCTCCTCATTAGCTTTCTTCAAATAATTAATTCGACTTTATTTATCCCAAGTCTGGCGCTGTCACAATGTTAATCAGAGTTGAAATTTCGCACCCCACTCATTCCCTGACCCTTGGCACCCCGGATTGGCATGTTGTAATAACCTGAATCTCTCAACAGAAGCTGCGATAATTGTTACCCTATTAGCATGCAAATTGTTTAATTAATATTATTATGAGGAAGTATATAATCCGCTCGTCACTTGACCCCCAAGCCCAAATAACAACCCCGTGTATTTTCCACATGCGCACGGGCCTTCCATTTTAATGAACTCCTCAGAAATGATCTCGCTTTGTGGTTTTATTTCTTACGCGCCAGGACGAGCTCTTATGAATAATTCCTCGCTTTATTTTTGGACATCTAAAATTCAATAATTGCTTTTTGTCACTTCTGACTACACACATAGGAGGTTTGCATGTATAGGTTTTGTCCCACGGCTCAATGGAAAACAGCCCTCTTCTTGACACAGTCTCCAGAGACCTTGCATTTAAATCCGTTTTTCTACAACCGGGTGACATTGTCAGATTGGAGCTTTAATTAACCCGATAATAAGGCGAACAAGGCCAGCGTTCAGTCGCTCTGCTGCCCCTGCCTTGTTACCTTTTTTTTTTTTTTTTTTTTTTTTACTCTTTGGCATGTCCTAAATGGAGAGAAGAAGTCCGTTTCAAGAAAGAGAGTTTTTTTTTGGATAGTCGTGCGTCAAAGCGCGGACAGCTTGTCTTTCTTGCATTTATATATGGTTGATCCAAGTCGATAAGAGTGCACGAGGCCTATAGACTAATTGATTACACAGAGATGAAGTCTAGAGGATAGAGCTGAGGCTGACAGAGGCTACTCACACAGGGGTTTCTTTCATTACAACATAACATAATAATATTCAATAATATTCAAAGAGCTCAAACTTCAATGCTGTTTTAAACTTTCTTGTGTGTTTTTAGTTTTATTAGTCATTTTATGTAGCCTATTGTAGTGCATAAAAAAGATAAATGCTGTTCTTTCTTACTGGATGTGTTGTAGTCTATATATTGTATGCTTTACATGAACACATTCAAGTCAATAAAAGTAAAAAATATGATGGATAATGTCTGAGTTACAACATGGAAGACATTTGATTCTTTATAATTTGTCAGACACTGATACCTTTTCTCTGTGCTTTGACACACACCATACACATCACAGGGATTATTAGTGGAATATAACGTACATGCAAACATTTTCTTATTCAGTAGAAGTAGCTGTTGTTTTTGATTCCTGGCCCTGATCTGGACAACGTCTGGGCTAACCTTTGATCCATCCAAGAAATTAAGAAAAACAGACAACCACATAGTGAACAGTGAACTATGCTTTTTACACTACATTTAAAGAATCCATAGGATTCATTTCAAACCAAGCAAATGAAATCACATTCCTTATAAAACTCATCACAATCAGGCGATAATCGTGCATCACATGAAGACTATATTATTTGTTTAGTGCTTTAACTCTGTGATTTATTCATCAGCATTAAATGTTTTGTGTAAATTTGTGTGCATACCAGTGTTTCCAACTGTGGGTCAGGACTTAGGGATGGGTCACTGAAAGTTATTTTTTTTTTATTTTGGGTGATCACTGTGCAATCGTTTTAAACAACAAGCATGTTAGTGGTGTTTGTTTATGGAATAGGTGCCGTGACAGTTTCTGAGATAGAAAGATCTTCAAAAAAGATCAGAAAACTGTAATGATTATTGTGCATTGAGGACACAATATAAGGAAATATAAAGTCTATTTTGGTCCCGGGAGGAAACCATCTTCTGTGAAGTTGTGTGAAGAGAATCTGCAACGCCACAGAAATGAGTGAGTTATTTTGTTTGTATATAAGTTTTAGAAGTTTAGAAGTCAATGGCATTCTTCACATGTGATTGACTCTTATCAGTCAGAGCAAACAAGCTGAAGTCTTTTCCTAAATAAGTCCCGCTAATGGCAACTTCCCTGTGTCTTTTCGGTGCTTGACTGCCTCCTCTTTGCTGCAGATCTAAGAGGATTGCACTCATCCAGATAAACAGATAAACAGATACGTGAACGACACTTCATAAAGGTGTTCAGCGATACATCCCAGAAATGACTGAGAGACAACAGGCCTTTATCAACAGCACTATCCAACACTGATGCCTAGTTTAGCTGCACAAAATCACATTCATTTTTAATTAGGCAGCCAAATTAATAGGCAGCAGTTTAGGAGTTTAATTACTCAATTAACTTCACGCACGTTAATTTTTAACTATCTAAATTAGGTTGCACATTATTCGATTTGATGATAATTATAGAATTAAATCTAAATTAATTGTTTGGGATGATTTGGAGATGCAGTTCCAATTAAACTGTACAGTGTTAGAGAGAGTACTGGTTGCCATTTTAAGCTCGCAAATCCTTTGATTCGATTTTAAGCAAGAAAACTCCTACTTTGGAAGGAGGAGAAAAAAATGAAATAGCCCCCCCATCCCAGCCTATATACACCCCTTCTTCTTCTTCTTCTTCTCCTCTGCCTCTCCTCTCTAATCCCACAATTAAAAGTTTCCTCCCATCTAATTATCTGTAATTGTGCCGCTGTCAAAGTAGAATGGAGAAGTGAAAGGAGCGATTGATTTGGACTTTTAATTCAGTTCATTTCTGATAGAAGAGAAAGTAATTCCCTTCAAATTACCTCATTCAATCCTGACACCCTAATGCCCTTCAAAATCTTTTTTCCCCTCTCCCCTTCTCCACTGCCAAGCATTTCTACATTCAGAATGAAGCTAGAATGACTAGTGCCTCCTAATAATAATAACCAAACTTCCATTAGAATAATAATTTCATTTCAATTAAAACTGACTTATCACCTTTGCTAAAACGTGCTTAATATGCCGAAAATTATCAATGCTTGAAGGAGCCCAAACTGGGGAGTCTAATTGTAATCAGCAAATCAGAGGTGCTTGTCGTTGGTGCGCCTTTTTACGCAGAGCCAGCCTCGGAAATAGAACTAATTTACTCAACTCCCCCGGGAAATCCGCTCAACAGATTAACATTTTCAAAATATAGTAATGATATAATTTGAGAAATGGTGACGCCAATTTGTGAGGAGCCTTTGTGCAGGGAATAATTTGCATTTTTTTTTCTCCTCTCACTCTCTCTCACTCGATCCGTCTTCGCCATCGCCTGTATTTTTTTAATATATTATTTTTTTTGGCCCCACGTTAATTACAGCTCCACAAGATGAAGGCTGCACTGCTTATTATTCAACTTCAATCTAATAATAGAGGAATATGAGGGAGAAAATTTAAAAGTCCAAATTTTTAAACCACCTCTATTTAATCCCAAATGGTTTGTTAAGGATGAAAGGTGCATAATATTTTGTACCTCAATGTGCCTCTTTAAATTAGCTTTGGTATAAATATGGGGTTTACACATACACAGTAGAAGAATACTGCACCCACAGACTGTTACCCACAAAAGGCCAATGAAACTGTGGAAGAGGAATTTATGGGGTTAGAAGTGATTGGGTAATAAGTCAAAGTTCAGAAAGCAAACAAGGTCAATGGAGCTGTTGCTAGCTAGTGATGCTAACAACTACTAAACTTCATAATGTGTGACCATAGTTAACTATAATACATACTGTATCTGTATTTGTAATAAGAGGCAAGCAACAAGCTGTCAATTATCAAGTCAGTCTACCTCTTTAAATGATGTAGAAGTTCTGGTGTCTAAAAATCTTATCTTATGATTCGGCTATTCAGAGAGACCTCAGATTAATGATGCTGCTCAAATGAATTCTGTGAGATTAAAATATCATAGTAACATGCCAATTGAAGTCACATCAGCGCAAACATCCTTAGAGTAGCAGATCCTAATATCCACTATGTTTTATTGTCTGTGGATTTATATTGTTATAAATATCAGCACCTTGGACAGAGTCACTTTGGACTGGAGTTACTCTTGAACTAACAGGGAAAACTCAAGCTAAGAGAACAGCTGCTTCTTAGATTTGTGTGTCTGCATTTGCTTTATTTGGTGTAAAACAAAGACAATAATACCATACTTAACATATTTGGTTTCACTACAGGGTGGACATGACATAAAAGCTGAGAAAAAAAGCTGAAATGTCATTTTTTTTACTAAGCTTGCTGGCCCGTTGTGGAGAAAAGTCACCACTTTTTGAGAATCTGTCCCCTGTATTAATTTAAAAGAAAAAGGCTGTAACTTCTCACCAAGAAGCAAAAGCCCAGATAAAAAGCCCTATGATGTCCTCTAGTGGCTATGTGTCTGAAATAATCTCAAATGACACATTATAGTGACCATTGTTTTTTCTCTTATAAACACAGATGTGTTGGTCACAATAAAGGAAGTAAAGCTTTTAAAAAATAATCTAATAAACATTGTTGTTACATTGGCATATCATTTGTTGCATATTTAGATCCTATTGTATGTATTTGTAAACTAAATGCAATTTTAAAATGATAAAGGCAGGTTGTTTTTATGCTAATATCTTTTCCACTTACACTATGACGCTGACAGAATGTACAAGATATAACTAGTCTAATGCATTTTGACTTTTGGCTCTCGTCTGTTTCTAGTCTGATGTGAAGCAGGGCAGGTGTTCCCACAGTAGGGCCATCTGCTGCCACTTTAGCTGCAGGTGTTTAGAGCCACAGAGACATTTATATGCTCTGTAAGTGCCTCTGCAGTTTCCCGAGAGTGATACATTACATTATATGGATAACCATTGAAGAGTAATGTGCCTAAGCATTAAAATCAATTAGATCTTCCCATAAGTTTCCATTTGCTTCGACAATAGTCTCCCACCTTCATCAGTGTGCAATGATCATCCTGGACAGGTCTTCAGCAGCAAAATTCACACCTTTTTAGAGGTTATCTAAAAAGCTTGCTAGGATTTATTCAGAACTTCACAGATTAGCTGTCTTTACTTTTAACATTTTACAAATTGAAGAAAGATGGATTATTACAAAACTTATTATCTTTGTTATGTTTGATGTCAGGTCATCTTGTACCTAATCATATCCATTGAAATTAAAGAAGTTTTTTTTAATTATTAGATCTATAATATATAATATACTGTAATACCTTTGGATTCATCTATGGCTCAACCGCAACTCTCTCAGCAATAGTCACTTGCTGCCACCAACTGGTGAAACCTGCAACACACCACAGGACAGTCACTGCAGAAGAATAGAGGAAAGAATTTTTTTCTTTACTGTTCAGGTTTAGAAAAGCTGTAACTGTAACTATAACTGTAATGCCTGGATAAATAAACCTGATTAAATAAAATTAAATAAAAAATTAATGGACCAAAACAGGAACTATCTACTAACAATGTTTAAGGTGTTGTTTGAAAAAAAAAGATATATTATATTGTAGTTCATTATATCACCATTGCCAACTGCTAAATTCTGTTCTGTTTTAGAAACTGGAGCACAACTAACCATATTTAGACTTAAAAACTACCATATACAGACTCTAAAGGATTAGAGGAACATACACAGATCAGAGTACAATTGAAAATAAAAGTCTCTATCATCACAATAATTTGATGCTATGATGCAGGATGGTGTACAGTAAATACATTTTAATAAACTAGATCATACACAAGATGTATGCATGTACACTTAACTTACAAAACTAAGAACCAATGTGATTGAAATGATGTACAAACTTAAAAATATGCACGTTCACTAATTGGCTAATAATAAATCCGAAGCCTTATTAAAATAAAACATGAGACTCAAGCCAATTACTTTTAAGTGGGAGAAATGTAAATGTGACATCATGTAATTACTTGTCAAAAATTACTGTGTCCATAATAATCCCAACAGAAGAATGTAAAAGGAAATGCTGCGCACTGCTGTGACACATTGTGGAGCGTAATGAGCAGAAATGAGCAGTAGTGACAAATTAATTAAGAAGTCCTTTTCAGGAGGCAGTCAGCTGGCAGAGAGGCTAAAGGCTACGAATGATAGGCTCAGGAAAATCACAACAAGCTAAGCACTCTTGATTGTAGTCAGAACAAGAACATTTGCATTTAAAATGAAGATGCTAGAGAGGTGTGAAGGGTTGTTTTGTTACAGAGACGCTGAAGATAGCAGTTGTCAGTTCGATTTGCTAAAGAAGATAACTTTTTTTTTTTTATAAATTGTCAAAAAAAATTAAGACTATTTGTTAAAGTTTATATCAGTCAAACCAAACTTGAGTGGCTTTGTCCAATTAGGACCACTAAAATGGATTTAGGCCTTAACAACAGGGCTATGCAAAGAATAAATTACAAGCATCAGTTCAATGATTTCCAAAATGGCATTTAACTGTTTTGGCAAATGATCTCTTCAAATTGATTTGAAACACATTTTACTGGAGGACAGAGGATGGCTTGAGTTAGTCAAATGAACATGAATAGGCTCTATGATTTATGGAATTTGTTTTGTTTTTTATTGGTTAGTATGAATGTGATTTTATGCTTGACCAGAAGATTTAATGAACATAATTATGAAAAATTATATAGATTATGTAAAAAAGCAAAAAAGCAAAAAGAGTGTGATTGATTTTAGAACTGCTTAGTCATGCCAAGGGAACAATGTTACCACAATGACATGGCATAACAGGACAAATTTGAACAGCTAGCTGTAACTGTAACTACGTATAAGTAGCCAACAAAAATGTATTTTACTTGTAGGACTATAATTGAATTATTGAATTTATTTAGTAAGATTATGTTTTTTATCAAGTCTGGGTTGGCAATAAATTAAATGGATGATGAGGTTGGCTATTATCTGTCTATACAATGTTACAAATTATTATGTTTTTAAATAACTTATATTGTTTTTTTTATTTTTATTATTACTTATTTATTTAGTTAAAAAATAATAAAAGATTAAAATAAAGAATACATTTCCAACAAAAAACAAAACCCACACCGACTAAAAGGGCATAGGATGAAGAAATAAAAAAACTTATTTCTTTTCCTACCCCTCTCAATTGTGAGAGGGGTAGGAAATAGTGTTACTATTTTTATAAATGTAGTTCTAGTACTCAGCCTCCTTTGCTATTGTGTAATAAAAGTGCTTAGTCACACCAGAGGATGTTCTCCACTTCCAAGCTTCTACAACAATGACATGGCCAAATCAACATGAAGGAAGTGATTGTAATACACAGCTGATTCTGAGAGAACTGTTCTAGGCCCAGCCGATGGAGTCGGGAAAACAGAATGCCTATATATATATAAATATATATATAAAACATATTTCCCTTCAAGGGTTCAAAACTAATCCTTCTCAAAGTTGAAAAGTCAGCCTGTAGATGTTTCTAGAATTGACCTGTGACTTTCCAGGGCGGTCTCCATCCAACCACGCCCGCAGTGACGTGATTTTTGACGAAATGCTGCGTAAGCTGCTGGTGGGCGGGGCGTGCATGACACATCAAAACCTGATGAAAACAGACAATCAGAAAGAACCAAGCTAAAGGGCAGGCTTTCTTAGGGACGAATAAGTTCTAGTGCTATAGTAAAGAACATCGTTAAACTACACTGTTTTTTTTTTTTTTTTTTTTAATAAACAACGCCGGTGCTTTGTGGTTTAAGGCAACCAGTCGAAGAGAAGACAGCATTTGGTGAGTAAACATTTACCGAGAGCTAGCTAGTGTTATCTGAGGTAACATTACCTTCAAATAGTTTTAACGCTATTAGTCTTACTAAAGGAAAGGGTGGTATGTTTTCTTTTTATTGGGGAAATATATTGAAAAGATGTTTATACGGATGATGAACGGTTTTGTCAAAAAACAAATATGTTTCTGAACTGTGGCTAAGTGTTACGTTAGCTCTCTTACTTAGCAATAACTAAGCTAACACTTAGCGTGTTATTTCGTTAAATTTATATTTTGTGCCAAGGGGTTACTCAATGAGTCCAGACATTACAGCCTTACACTAAGTTATTTGTGGAGCTTTCATCAGCACTGTGAGCTGGAGCTTGTTATGTAACTAAACTAGTTAATCGTTACCAGTTAGCATGGCCCAGTTAACAAGCTACAGCAGTCTCATATTTAATATTTTTCGATTGAATATATGACAGCCAAAACAAGTACCATTCCTAAATGAGGTCTTACTTTATCCGATTTTTTTGATGTGAAATAAACATTTTTACGTCTTGACCAACAGTTTAGCTGTATAGCTAGCTGTTAGCGTTCCATATTTAGTTAGCACCGTCTGTAGTCATCTTAAAGAAGTCAAAATATTTGTTCACTATCTCATAGGGAGAGATTTCTGACATGGAGTTTCCAGACCTGGGGGAGCACTGCTCTGAGAAATCGTGTAAGCGTTTAGGTGAGTTCAGCAAAGTGCTTCAATATTTTTTATAAATCCACTCCCTCTTGATTAAGCGAAACTTGATTAAGTCCCTTGGATGAAGGACGAGATATTTTCAACTTTTAAACCTTTTTTCACATGCCTTCTTTGAAACCTTTTCTTGACTGTTCTTCAAAGTTATTCTGGTTTATTTTTTTTTTCTTTAGATTTTCTTCCTATGAGATGTGATGCCTGTCAGGAGATTTTCTGTAAGGACCACATCACCTATGCGACTCACAAATGTACCTCGTCCTACAAAAAGGTATTAACAGTTTGTGTATACTTTATACTGTGGTGATTTACTTTCGACAAAAAGATACTCTTGGCAATCTTTAATACTCAAAAACTGTATCTGTCTTTACTAGAACTCTTTTGATAGGAACTTTATGTTTTGAACATTTTGTGTTTTCATTATTGTGTAGGATGTCCAGGTGCCAGTGTGTCCTTTGTGCAACACACCCATTCCTGTTAAAAGAGGGGAGATGCCTGATATTAAAGTTGGTGAACATATTGATCGAGATTGCAAGTCAGACCCAGCACAAAGGAAGAGAAAGGTTAATATTTTTATTTAATTTATGTCACTGTTAATGACGGCTTACTGTTTAGCAAGAAGTTTGAATATTTCTTTCCCTTTTTTTCCTCCCCAGATTTTTACAAATAAATGTTCAAAAGGGGGCTGTAAGCAGAAGGAAATGATACCTGTTACGTGCGACCAATGTCATTTTAATTACTGTCTTAAACATCGGCACCCTCTAGACCATGATTGTAAAACGAATGGGAAACCTCTGTCTAAAGCAGCGTACGTACTGCCACATCTTTTACACTTTATTATCTTTCTTGTTGTCAGGAAAGCCTAACCTACCTTGTTTATTCATTTTCAGACATGCTGCTGTAATGAGGTCCCAAGGTGCTTCCTCTAACTCTGCCTCTGGTTCTAGTTCATCCACTTCAGGGAACTCTAGACCTGTTTCAAATGGAGTGAGCACAAGTAACAGATTCAGCACTAGGTAAGCACGTCATTTATTAATTTTTTTTTTATATAAACTTTCAATATACATTTGTGGTTTTAATCTATAGTCCTTTACGTTTAGCATGCCTCAGCGAATCCCAACTTCAGTTTCAGCACACAGCGTAATACCTCCTTCAGTGTCTTTCCAAGCCGGCATGGTATTCATTTTTAAGAATAACAATCAATGGGCTTTTGTGTGATAAAAGTCTTAAGTGTTCAGACTCTTCTGTTATGATTACAGACCGAAGAGCAGGCTTTACAAAGGGCTCTTGAGATGTCTTTGGCAGAGTCAAGTCAGCCAGTACAGCCCACTCTCAGGTAAGTGCATATTATGAGATGCTTTAGAGCAACACGGCGTAGACTTTAGAGATGTGTATCCACTTAAGGAATAAATAAATGAATGCTGCTATAAACCTGCATTGGTTACCTTTTGTAATAAATATGGAAGTTGTGAAGTAATTTTTTTATGTTGATGGGTCTGTGCCAGAAATAAGCCTTCAAAAGAGAGCCAAGTCTTCCTATTTTATGTCAAGAAAACATCAAAAAAATATTTATTTATCTGATAATATTACTAATTGGTGAACAAAAATACATTATTTCCAGTTTGCTTTTACAGCATTTAAATATTGGAACTAAGCTCTGTTATATTTACAAAACCTTAACCTGGAGCACACTATAATAATGAGCTTATTGATCAGTGCATTTGTTATTCAGTTGGTTTTACTGCATTAATGCAGTGCTGCTCTACTGCAGTAAATGCCTGCAGAAGGGAGTTTTTTCACCAGCTAGCCTTTGTTATGTGTATATTAAGGTGTGTGTTTTCTGTTTGGGGTTTATGAATGGCAATAAAGGGTCATCTTTATGTTTTTCATTTAGTATATTAGAATGTTATGAGAGGATGTGTAACCGTATGTGACCTACCCACAGATCTTTTATATTCTTTTTTTACCCAACTAAGAAGCACTTGTAACTGCAATTATGAAGTCCTGTATAATGTTTGACATGTATACTTGTGTGTGTGTGTGTGTGTGTGTGTGTGTGTGTGTGTGTGTGTGTGTGTGTGTGTGTGTGTGTGTGTGTGTGTGAGAGAGTTTGTGTGTGTGTGTGTGTGTGTGTGTGAGAGAGAGTTTGTGTGTTTGTTTGTGTGAGAGAGTTTGTGTGTTTGTTTGTGTGAGAGAGTTTGTGTGTGTGTGTGAGAGAGAGTTTGAGTGAATTTTTTTTTTTTTTTCTCCCCTTTTCTCTCATAAGTTAGGGTTTGCTTGTAGATTTGTTGTGATCTAATGAGTTTAACAATAAAAGCAATAAAAAAATACATTTGTTTATTCTAGCTTTACTGGATAGTATCTTTGTTGTCTCCTAGCCCTCAGGAGCAGGAGGATCTGGCTCTTGCTCAGGCCCTGGCTGCCAGTGAAGAAGAATATCGTCGTCAACAGCAGAGACAACAGGTACCGGGAAAGATTAGCCGTCAGTAGCATGCTTAAAGGAAAAAACATGTAGGTGCACTGTTGTCATAGCAACACAGTCTCTTCTTATTAAACTCGACTAAGATTCTTTTGAGACTCTTGTGCCTCTTCTTAATAAGCTCTAATACACAGGGAGGTTGAGTGCTTGTTCCTAATAGACTTAATTTTGTTTTCAGGGGAGAGAGTCCAAACAGTCTAACTGCAGCCTTTCTTAGACTCGGACCACCATTTATACTACAAGCTGTGCTACCTATCTACTAAAAAACCACACAAAATCACCATCCAGCATCAAAGATTGTTTTAATCCAAGATAAGAAGTTGCTGATACTTTTCCGCCTTTTACAATATAAGCACATTCTTTAAGCAGGTTCTGTAATGATTTGCTCTGTACATATTTTATAAGCTTATCATGAAACTTTTCCCACATACCACATATTGAATAAATTATTTCAAAGATCCATTAAGAGTTCATCAGTCCTCTCTGATTTGTAGATACTTAAGACACAGTGGCTAGTATTTAGAGAAATAGACATATCCATTAGAGCGCCTTTGTAGACTACTAGAGTAATTTATTATTTGGTTATTTAAGGTTTTCGCCACAGTAGATGTTGCTCCATGCAGAGTTAGTCTGCAGATACTGTTCTAAATAGAGGTGGTGGAAATCCCATGGTGTTACGCCTTGCGAAAGTCTCATGGTCAATGATGCATTGCGGATTTGTCATCTTCCACCTGATGCAGGTGTGGACCACTGTTGGCGTTCTGGGGCGGGGTTTTGGTGCATGACGAACAGGCCTGATAACACTCGTGTATTTGAAGGCATTGAAGCGGCATGCTATTTTTATAAATAAAACAATTATATTATTAAATATTAAGAATATATCTCAAATATGTATTTTTTTTTACTCGTCTAAATACAAATAAAGTAGACAGCCTAATTATATAGTTATTTTTTACGTTTATGTAACAGACTTCCTTAAACCCTAAAAAGAGAAATTATGTCAAATTACTGTACTTTTTCTTTACTATTTAAGGACGTTTACTTCTAGCTATACTTTTCTAGATTAAATTCTACTGTTTGCACCATTTGGCTCAGCCTTATTAAGACTTTTTAAGTAGGGGACTTTTGAAACTCTATTCACCACAACAATTAAATTTAACAGAATAAAATTACACAGTCAGATCTCATTTATTAAAAAGCATAATTCAACATCACAACTAACAAGATGAAGGGAAATCTGTGCATCAACATTGCACTGAGGTTTACGTAACAGTGGGAAGGACAAAGTGTTCGGATTAAGCAAAAGTATTCTCCAGCAGTGATCAGTCTGTCCTCTCTCTGGACTCAAATAATTGTAATAATTGCCTTTTCAAAATATTGGACTGTGCCTTTTTAAATTTAGGAGTCAAATAAAGACAAAAAGCATAACAATAGGATTTTTTTTTTTTTTTTTTTTTTTTTTTTTTTTTGACGTTAAAAGATTTGGTTTGTAAGAATGCCAAAATCCATAAACTTTAATTCCATTCTCATCCACACACACACACAACTTTTTTTTTTTAGCAAAGGATGTGTTCACAAAAGCAAACATTTACAATTCTTCGGATTCTCATCAAGGTCAAAGTGATGAAGAAAACTAATCATCTGCTGCCACAAGACATTTAATCAGTTAACCTTCATAAAGGGATTGGCTAAAATTTTACAGCAACTGTGTCAGACTGAATGTCCCCAATGTCAAATTGATAGTTTCTCAGGGAATACCTGTCCTCTCACACCAATGACAAGTTGCTCTAAAAGGTGTTTTGGTAAAGGAACCTCACATTTGGACTGAACTGAGGGCATCCTGGGTTAAGTGGTAAGAAAAAATAATGAGTCCATAGTGGCAGGAATTGGTATAAAACGTTCATCTCTGCCTATTTGAAGTTTAAGCATCAGCCAGTTTTTTATGTATATAGGAAGAGAAAGAGGAAAAACGGTACTTGAGAGTTTATCAGTTTGTCCAGCAGGGGGCAATAGGGTGCCACACCTTCCATTTAGATTCATTCAGTGTGAATGTACTTCCTTCGTCTAAGGCCTTTTGTTCAGTTGTTGGGCATAAATACAGTGAACGCTTTTCACACTGGTTTACCTTCCCGTAATTTGGATGAATGGGCTACAGAAATGCACTCAACTGTTTGATCTGACTATTAAACCCAAAGCGTTTTGCACTGTGTTTATAGAGGAAACTGTTGTGATAGCCGCCCAAGCGTATTTCCATAATATTTAATAAGCTGTGCTGAAGAGAGCCAAGCTGTGGTACAAGACCCCTCTCAACCTGTTGCAATTACCTTATGTCATTAAGGTCCTAATTACCATGATCATATGCCAAGGACTAAGTTAGCTTTGTCAACGCACACTAAATGCTTCAGAAGGGAGTGGAAGGGACTTTGATCTACAAGTCTTTGAGATATATGTATATATTATTCAGTGCACATCTTCCTCTGACAAAATTATGCAGTGTAATCTGATTAATTGCACCATCCATCTGCACAGATTTCCATATCAATGAGGGAAAAGCAGTGCATCTTCTATATAAAGTTGGGACCTTTATAGCACGATAGAAAAGCAATGTTTGAAATGCCTTATCGTCAGCTTGTGTTTATAATGGGAGATATGAGCCGGAATGATTTCTTTTTCATTTTGTTGCAAGTTTATTTAAAAGTACAGTTAAAAGTTATCAGTAATATTTACTTTATGAACAGTAGGCCATGCAAAACCGCTCTAGAGTTTCTAATAACTGCCGTGTCTGTGCAACAGTAATCGTGGAGAGCAAGGTATGACTCATAATCAAAGTAAAATGAAATGTAATAAAAAAATAAAAAAATACAATTTAACAAAAGTTCCGGTCAGGGCAACTGAGAACACTAATGTCAAGAAGGAATGGCAATCTAAGGTCACCACTTTGGGTAAATACAATAAAACATTCTCTAGTAATTATATGATGCTGCTGACTAACTGACAATGACAGTCATTTTTTATTATGGGACATTAAAATGTATACTGTACACTATACAACACTATAACACTATAACACTATAAGTGTTGTTGCTGGTTCAAACGTTTTGGTCCAAATCTGCCAACCATCTGGTCTAAGCCAAAGATAATGTGAATCACCAGGGCCTGCACTAGGGGTCTTTACAGTGTTGCCATAGCAATAACAGCAGTAATGCTGAAAAATATCTCTCAAATAGTTTCAAAATTATTTTTGATCCTAAAACATTTAGGACATTTAGGACATAAATGTGCAGTGTCTGACTTTTTTAAATTGATGTTAAATGAGAAAACAGCTGTAAAAAGAAGATTTTAAAAAAGTCATCTATATGTGTAAGTATCAAGAATTTGAACTGAATGATTGCTAGTGCTTTGGTCAATCACATACTCACATAACATTTAGTCGAGACCCAAAAGTGGGCAATTTTTATTTGGTTAGCCAAAGAAATTCTTACTCAGTAATTTTAGTAAAATTCTGAATAACTATGTACTGAATTTTAATGTCAATAGGCCCTGCTGCTTTTGTTGGTCAGGGGAAACAGACCACAATAATCCAAAGGACACTGATCAAATTGACTAAATGGCACTAGAAAGGAGGAAAACTATGGGTAAAATAGCCAAAAAAATGGCAGAAAACTACCAAAATTACGCTAAAACAGACCAGGGCATTGGGTCAGGTACCATTTGGTCTAAGGAAATATGGGTCTTCTGAAAAAAACATTTGGGAAACATTGCAATAAGGGATGCTATCATTTTCTGGTTGGTCTACAGTACACTGCTTGACAAGAATAAATTAATGGCAGGGGAAAACCCTACTAAATATCTGCCTGGTAATGTATTCACAAGAAGAAGATAATCACCGAATCACATCCAACCCTGAATGTAATGTTGGTAAATTGGTTGTTTTACTTTTATTAAATAAAATAAAAGCAGGCAGGTTGCCATGTTTTCTGCTGCTGAGGCTATTATCTGCTAAAGTCTTTAGAGTCAGTCAGGCAAGCTCAAAAAGTATACAAAAAGTAGAAATTCCTCGAACATTTTGTGAAAAGGTCACAAATCTGTATGGACCTAACATTTACACTTGATAGGTGTTTGACAAAAGTACTTGGCTGAGTTGTCTCTGAGGATTTAGGTTGAGATAACGTTCAGTGAGTAATACGTCTTGTGCACTTGCTATCTGTATCCACCCAACGATTAAACGCCTGAATGGGGTTCTGGATTTGTTTAGTGTTTTTCTCTTATTCCTCAGGCTTTGAGGGCTTTTCAAATGCTTGATTTGAATAGGCCTCATTCATTTTCAGGGCTAAAGTGACTTGATTTGTTGGCTATTAACCCAGTGAATGTTTTCACACTTCCTAGTTAAACACATAAACAAGAAGCGGTAAGTGTTTTATTGGCATGCAAAAGCTCACACTTTATCCCAGATGTGTCAGACTGAAAGGAAGCATGATATAATATAACATTTAGGCATTGAATTTTTGCGGCGGTAAATTACGTTTATATTCAAGTATTTGCTGCATTGATCTGTGCTCCATGTCTGTTCTGTACTGGCTGCTCTGTTATCCTCCGCCTCCTGCTGATCAGCTCACTCCACTGAGCGCTGCAGCTGCGGGAGCGAGAGGAGTCTTTGCTAGGGGTTACCTTTCTGGCACCAGCCAGCCCTCTGAGAAAGATCAAAGCACTCACCGCGCCAATCATGCCAACGTCCTGGCACAGCATAAGGGGCTATATAAACCCCCTAGCCCAACTCTCTCCCATCTTGGAACTAGCTCAAAAGAAGGAAGAAGTCCAGCTGAGCCTGAGAGTAGGTGGGCTACGCACACACTCTTAACTAAGGTAACTGTAGTTACATCAGGTAACTATAATTTATAATTTGTGTGTGTTCCACCCACCTACGGGCTTCGCTACTGGTTACCTACCGAGTAAAAGGCCATAGGAGATCAGTGTACTCCCAGCTGGACGGGTACACAACGATTGCAGCGGGAACAAAAACCTCAGGAGCAATGCGAGCCCACTTCACCCAAGAGTAGCCATGGAAGCCCCACCCCAGGCAAGGGTGACCAGACCACATATCCCAAGAGCATCCTGGCACCATGTTCAGACTCCAAGACCTCAGTGTCTATAGTCAGGGGACGGACCGCCTCTCCCAAGAGCATTTATCCTGCCCACCGAGTCTTGACTACCTCTACCAAGAGCACACGGGTCCCTACACATCTGGCACCGGTCAGCACGACGATGCCACATGGTAAAGGGCGGCAGTATAGCTCAGTGGGTAGAGCGGCCGTCTTTTGACCGGTGGGTGGGCGGATCGATCCCCGCTCGAAACATCCCAAAACATCATAACATCCCGCTCTCCCACGCATACTGTCGTTGTGTCCTTGGGCAAGACACTTAACCTACATTGCCTCAAGTGAAGTTCTGTAACATTGGTTAATATTTTAATGTGTGTAAAGCGCTTTGAGTGCCTACTACAGTAGATGGAAAAGCGTTATATAAAAATAAAGATTATTATTATAAATGGTAAATGGCATGCATTTATATAGCGCCTTTCTGCACCCTTCTCGGGCACCCAAAGCGCTTTACATCGTGCTTCCACTCAGCCCATTCACACACAAACACTCCTAGGGCAGACAGAGAGGGGGGCTGCCACACAAACGGCGCTCAACCTTCTCCTACTACCACCAAACACACCTCTACAGTCACACACATTCATACACCAGTGCTACGGACACTGGAGGCAAGGTGGGTTAAGTGTCTTGCCCAAGGACACAACGACAGTTTGAACAGGGCAGAGCGGGATGGCGAACCGCCAACCTTCCTGTTATAGGACGTCTGCTTTACCACTGAGCCACGCCGCCACATGTCGTGTTGCTCACATATCGTCTACAAGAGACTGTATGTCAGGACCGAACACGGATGAGGTGGAGAGCGGCAGACTGAGGATGCATCTCTGCTCCTGAGTCGCCACACATGGCCGAGAGCGGATCTGTGACGCAGTGTGAAGTCTGAATGAATGCGAGTCACTCTCGCATTCATTCACTAGGGACACTTATATTCATGAACAGTGGGAGGAGGCCAGAGTATCTGGAGAGAACCCACTGTAACATGTGAAGGACCTGCAGACTCGTCACAGAAAGAGTCGGCAGACAATGTTTGAGTCGGCCCGGGTTTTAACTCACAACCTTCTTGCTGTGAGGCACACTTGCATTTTATATAATACTATGATATAGAATGCACTGCAAATAAAAAAATAACAAAAATAATTAAATGAAAAACCAAGCCCAAGGTTATTTTTATGATCTGAGTCTGATGTTAGTGAAAGTCTGATACTTATCCATGGCTCATGAAAAAAATACTTTATTTAATAATGGGTTGGATTTATATAGCGCCTTTCTCAGGGACTCAAAGCGCTTTACAGGTCGTCCATTATTCATTCATACACAGTCACACCGGTGATGATAAGCTACAACTGTAGCCACAGCTGCCCTGGGGCACACTGACAGAGACGTGGCAGCCATTCTGCGCCTACGGCCTCTCCGACCAACACCACATACATTCACTGCCCATTCTTACACATTCATACGAGGCAAGGTGGGTTAAGTGTCTTGCCCAAGGACACAACGACAGTATTTTTTTTTGTGGGGAGAGCGGGAATCGAACCCACCACCTTCCGGTTGAAGGACGACCGCTCTACCACTGAGCCACTGCCGCCCAATTTAAATTTAAAGTATTAAAGTATTTAAAGTATTATTTAAAGTCATTTGTATTTTTTGTAAAAGTAGAACAGCTGAACTTGATATGTTCTGCATGAATCTCAAAAGCCTATGGCAACATGAGCTGACACGACAACAATGATAATATCTCACTAATGTAAAATTAAACTGCAATTTATTGAGCAAATGTTTTCAAAATAAAACACAGCAAATGTATACTTTTCTAGCGCCTTTTTCTCAAACCACTTGCAGTGCATTGTGGGTAGGGGAAGGCCAAAAGGATCCACAGATGCATTGTTGGTATTTTGATCAAACAGACGACTCAGTCCTTAGGAGGAGGTAGGGTTTGGAACCAAATGGAACACACCTTCAGCAGCTGGTTTCCTCCAAAGTAGTCCTCCAAGGAAGGATACTGGCAATTGGGAACCATCCCAGGTCTGTGGGAAAAGGTGCCCCTTGCCAATTTTAGTCAGTCTTATGATATATATCAATACAGCCTATGTATGTTTATAGAGAAATAAAGTCAAACTAAACAATATCAAATACACATCTAACAGTCATTTTTTAAAAAGCTGCTTCAGTTCGTCACCTCACCAAGTGGGAAAACACAAGTCAGGTTTCTATCAGAAATTACTACACATTGCTTTCATTTTTCAATTTCCTTCAGAAACAACACCTCTGTTTTTGTCACAGGGCTCACATCAGGTGTCATTACTATAGAAATAGAGATGTGTGGTACCCAGTTGGAGATTCATGACCTTGTAAACTGAAAAAGGAAAAACACAGTGCTCTCACACAATTTCCAATTTCCTGTCATGAAGGGTCATGATGGCAGGGAAACAGGAGAGTGGTCCCTACACTTCTTCAAATGCAAAATGTGTTTTAAAGAGATACAAGTGCTGAGTGTGTTCACGCGTCTGTGCTTGCCATTATCTTTGCCATTTAACAATACAGTATTTCAGAGATAGATTATTAGAATATTGCTATGGTAACTACGTGATTGTTAGGGAAAAACACATTTTCAGGATATAGTCCAGATAACTCCAAGATTCACAAAACAAATCCTGAAGTGAATACTAAATTGTGTGTGGATCTGAATCAGTGTTTTTTTTTTTTGTCTGTTTATTAAATTTGCAGATGAATAAGTGAATGCGTTGGTATTAGTTGTGTCTTCTAATGTCAAGAACCATACGTGGACATGGTGGTAAATAAACAATAAATTGCAAAACCTAACCCATTTATATATAAATTTAGTATATTGATCTATATTTATACTATTATGGATTGCTAAGGGGCTCTTTGTGTTAATGGTGTTATTTGATGGTATGTTTGTGAATAGGAGCCTAGTTAGAGCACAATTAATTTAATTAAGGCTCATACGATTCTGGAGAGGGAGCTTTTACAACCTGCAGTTAAGTATACTTGATCCTGGGCTGACAACAGAAGCAATAGTAAGAGCGACAGATGACTAATTTCTCATTTTTTCTCTGCTGAAAGAATTGAAACGGTAAGTGCCTTATGCAAGTCATGGAAATGTAAGCCAGTTATAAGCTTTAATGTGAAACTTCACAGTGGAGACTGAATATATTACTATATATAGAGCTTTTAACAGTGAAGTGCAAGTAGAGCTGAGGTTAACATTTGCACCTTTATGGCTGGCTTTAGTGTAAGCTTTATCATTGTAGGTTGGTATGTTTACTGCTATATAAAAAATGCACACATGGTCAACAGCAGTAGCTCTTTGTCCAAACAACAATCAAATAAACCAAATCAAAAAGCTTCTTTGGCACCATGCAGGACCATTTTTTTTACAGATGTCCAAATGAGTCACTGTCCAAACAGACTAGAGAAGTGCTTTTTCAGGTAATATGTTTGGCAAAAAAACATCTCTATCACCTGGTTTTCCTGTTAGTGTGTGTGCAGCTCCCAACCACCACCAAAATGAAACATAAAAATTACATCACAATACTCTTGTGGATGGACAGTAATAAAATAACTGTCCACGCGGATACAACAATTAAAGAAGATTGACCATAGTCTGGATATTGGCAACAGACACATGGCTCAGATCTCATCCTTTTACACTGAACGAGGTAACACTTCAGTGTTTCTGATATGATTGTCATCGTACTTTGGAACAATGGCAGCATCAGAATGTGCCATGTGTCAAGAGTCATGACTTATAAGAGCAAAAAATGGACAAAATGGGAAAAACAATGTTCCATGTCCAGTGTCCACGTATGGGGCTTGACATTAGAATACACTCACTTATTCATCTGCAAATTTAATTAAAAGACAAAAAAACACTGATTCAGATCCACACACAATTTAGTATTCACTTCAGGATTTGTTTTGTGAATCTTGGCGGTCTAATTTCTCCTGGTGATGATTTTTCACATAGCACACTTCGAGCCGGAGGATTTGCTAAGTAAAACAGCCCGAGCATGTCTAAGTGCTGTCTGTTCACTCCCATCTGGCTCTACGCTCCTGATTGTAATCTCTCTGAGTACACCTGATTCCTGCATCGACATACCAAAGGACACAGGTGAGCGTCTGCTGTTAATAAGACACACCTCAGCTCCTTTTCAGGCTCCGGAGGAAATTAAGGTCTTTCTATTACTCGGAGAACAATCATATTTGTTAGATTTGATTTATGGTCCTCAGTATTAACACATCTCCTGACTAATGTTTAATGAATCAAGACAGTAGATGCTCCTGGATGAAAAGCAATATATTTTTTCAAATTTTTAGCAACATGTAACATCAGCACTTTGTAGAAAAAATTATATGTTGCAGGGAGTTTTACATATGGCATTCTGACACTCTGGACTGCTCTGGGAACAGGAAGTAATCAAAATTATTTTAATGTGCTGATACAACCTTTTTAATGACCTGTTTTAAAACCGTCCACATGTAAACCTGGCCCTTTGGTGAAAACATCCATGTCTATCAACAGCATCAAGGGCTTTAAATTTCAATTTGTTTTGTAGAGGAGAACTCTCAAATGGGGCAAGAATATGGTCAATCTTCTTTGAGTGGCCGACCGTGACTACTTCAACACATAAAAATAGACGTGGATTTAAAGAAAGACAAGAAGGCCACAAATCACGTTTTTAGTTTTTTAAAAGAGCTCTGGATCCTCTGACAATATGCAGTAACAGAAAGATAATTAAAAAAGTCTTTTGTTGAACTGAAATCTCCAGAGCTTAAAGACTTGGCAATGCGTCACAGGCTAAACATTGTCATCTATTAAAATCCTCAATAATAAAGCAGGTGAGTCTTGCTTTTGTCACAGACTATTCTTATAACAATATACTATTTGGTGATGTGAAAAGTTTTTATCAAGTAAATGCCATTTCAGTCTGATTACTTTATAATACAAAATGATGAATGAGATTTCTTTTGAGTGTGCGCTTTCATTTGCCATGTGAAAACACAGACATTGATTTTCTCTTATGTTTGCCTGCCTGGCTCCAAAAGCCTTACTTCCGCGGTTCCAGTGTCTTGTGGGGCTTGTGTTTGAAACAGCAGCAGTTGCCAAGTAAAAATCTGTTTAGCTCTGCTCTAAGCCAATATGTAATTTATCAAACACCAAATCTGCTGCAGTTAACTTGTGAAAAATGATAGCAGGATTTTCAGCATGTGAAAGCTAAACACGGTCGTCCAATCCCAAAGCCAAAAAGCAAAATCCGTTGTATTTTTTTGTGTGTGTTTGAATTATACAAGCTCCCCTGAAAGCCTTGTCCAGCTGCTGTTTTGATTATGTTTTGTTGAAGTGCTGCATCCAGGGCTAATGAATTCATCCGCGCTGACGATTAATTATATCAGTCAGGCCGTGTCTGTGGATGGATCCTCAGTGGATTTGGGCATTGCTCATTCAGTGAGAGTGTGACTTTATTGAATAGGCTCAAGACAAACACTACCCAGCGCTGACCCTCCCACAGGTATCTCTGTCTAATGATCTTGGCTTTAAACAAAACCTTGAAACTGAGCGGCAAACACCAGAGAGCGCTTGATAGAGTAACATCAGTGTGAGTACAGTTAAGTACAGGATATTGAGAAGGTCTAGGAAATATTTATTTTCTATTTAGAGACGGTAGAAGAATAATAGATGCTTAGAATGAAGGTCACTTAGAAGCTGCTCTCATTGACTCTCATTTAATCCAATTCCTGTCATAACTCTTTGGTGGGATGGACAGCTCAATTGTCAACTGCTATTCAGTAGTTTCAAAGGTAAAGCAGAATCATATTTAAGACAGACTTCATAATAGTCTCTTACACTGAGGTGACCCAGTTCTTCTCTAATGTGTTTTACTAATATGTTTATGTGCACTTGTAGTCAATTACCTGTTAGCATCTTTCCTTTTAAATGTTTAATTGTGCAACCTTTGAGGCTTTTTTTTAAAAGAAAAAAGCCATTAAGCAGCTCTTTCTTTCAGCTTAAGTTGCATGTCATTTATTGGATCTACAATTTGCACACACAACATAGCTTTGGACACTTTAAATACTGTATATGCTACTTACTACCTCACAATTAATGAAATATCAGGTGTCTAGCTGGAGGCTGGAAATGATGCCTATTGCCCACTGTCAGTGACGCATTTATAACAGCACACACTGGACAACAGGGGATAACTGCAGCAATGCACCTGATACTTCCACGAGAACTAGATAATTAAAGAGATGATATTCCTGAATCAGATGATTTGGAACTGCAGAACCATTATTTGGAACGTATAATCCTCCATTAGCTTGTGTTTATTTCTTCATCTTTTTTTTTATACACCTTTGACTTACCTTTGTAGAAAAGTAACCTGTATAAAGTTAACCTGCTTATTTCATGCTTCCCAAATCATGGCCACAAAGCCTCTCTCTGCACTGCAAAACATGCACAAGCATTTGTTTCCATGACAACCAAGTGATAATGACATACAATATATAGCAGTGACATGATTACAGTTAAAACTATGGTGAAAACTCATATAATCACCGAGATCAGTCCTGCCTCGACATCTTTTCAGTAAACTGTACCTCACACTCCCTCAGTGCACTGCATTTCCACACAAACGCTTTTGTGTGGAATTTATTTTATTCATCCTTTTTTTTCAATAATGGTTGCTGCACTAAACTTAGGGCTTGGAATTTACTCCATGACAAAGAATAAGGGTAAGAGAAGCGTGAAAAATTTGAAGCTGTGAAAAAGTATTGTGAGTCATCTATCCTTGAAATAATACAAAATGGTTAAATTTTTATTCTTCTTATTGAACATAGGAATCCTCCTTATTTATTGCAATGGTTATTGCGTATACACCAAACACCTTGCATTGTGCTTTTCATTTTGTTTGCTTATGCCTTGATTTCTGTCTTAAACTGAAATATAAACAGGCTAAATTTATTTTTTAGATTGATTTAGAGGACTGCTTGCTTAAATTAATTACTCCATTTGATCATTTTTATTTTTTTATTGTCATTTAAATTAAATCTGCATTATCTGAAATTTATGAGTGATATTTTGACAGGCCATCATAATACGCCATTCTTATAGACCTCATTTAACATTGGTAGAATGAGTAAGCAATGATTCAGCAGCAGCTGCTTGAGGCCTTGGAGACGTCCCACACAAGAGAAATTAGAGCACAGCGGATCTATTCACTTATCAGTATCATTTTGGCTACTGTGGGCTGCTGTAGAAAAATGGCTTTTTATTAAGATGCAGTTGTTCCCAGAAGTCACTTTTTGTAAAATTTTGATTTCAAACAAATTTCAACATTTTACCGTCACTCTCACAATAATTGCATATATGGACATCCTGAAATGTGTGGTAAAAGAATGGCCTGTGTTGGTTTGGGATTGAGTTTACCCTAAAATCTACATAGACAGATTGAGAATAAAGTGTATCAGTTGTGGTAAAGAAGCTTTTTGAGGTTTTTTGCCAGTGGTGATACAAGATCAAAGACGACCAATCTTCCACTGGTGCATGGTCGCCTGTGAGGAATATCTAACTGTAGAAAAAAGCCCAGTCAGAGAGTTCTTCTCTGATCTAATATCATAACATAATATTTGTAGTTAATCCTGTGCAAAGTGGGTAGCAAGACAAATAAAAACAAAAAACAAGCACAATGCTCACAATAACAAATAGTCCTGTCCTGTTTTTTTCTTTGAATGCCACTCTCACTGCTGATGCCAATGGCACTACATTTTGTTCTCCATAGTTCAACTGTAGCTTCTGACTCACTCGACATGTTGTAGCTGATCTTATTCACACAGTGTGACATGTTATAATCTTATAAGATTCCCAAAAAAATTTATAAAATATATGACAGAAGCTGTAGACAGTGGAGGAGAACTGTAACGGGCTGTGGACAAACAGCTTGTCATTAGACTGTTTCCATGGAGTAAAGACACTGGTCAAAGGTTACTAACACACTAATTGTGTTTTGTTGTGTGAGGGGATTGTGATAATAGTTGCATTAGCCAGAGCCACTTTAAAATGACTGGCAGTGGCTGATTATTTGAACGACGCATAAACATGATGGGGCATGTTTCTCGGCCCACACATCCATCAACACTTTATTTGTTTTTTCTATCACCATCTGTCCACAGTCCACCTCAGAGTTCCTCATGGCTGTAATGATCATGAGCTGAGTGTAGTCAAAGGACAGGACTTCTGGGGACGATGTTTACGACCATGAAAAGGACTGGGCAAGATTTAAAAGTGAAGCCTGTGTATAGTTAAGCCCCTTACACTGGCCTCGGTCTTAGTATTTATGTTTCAGTTTAAATAGGTTGATAGATCATTTGTAATTATTGGAGAAGCAAAGTTAAAGTAATATTTTGTCTGTAGCATCACTTTTTGTTTGTAAAACGTTTGGCATTTGGTTTATAGGTAAACTATTAGACTTTAAATTAAATAATAATAATGGATCGGATTTATATAGCACTTTTTAAGGCTCTCAAAGCGCTTTACAGAGTCCCGTTTTCATTCACTCCACAGTCACGCTGTGGTGGAGACGCGGCAGCCATATTGCGCCTATGGATTCTCCAACCTCCAAACATACTCACACATTCATACACCAGTGACAGAGACACTGGAAGCAAGGTGCTTACCCAAAGACAGAACAACAGTATGAACTAGAGAGAGCGGGAATTGAACTAACAACTTTCTCACTACAACCTTAGCCACTGACCTCATAAATACCTCAGACCTCAGTATAGCAGCCTGGGTGGGAGGTGTAACAGAACCAAAAAAAAAAAAAGAAATGGATAATTACATGGTCTTGGACGTAAAATGCTAAATCCAATTTGTCAGAGACCGAAACTAGAAACAGGTAAAATGTTCTCCATTTCACCAAAATAAAAATAAAAAATCTTCAGACTGATCTTGAACACTATATCACAAAAGCTGAAATAAGAAAATGTTGTAGCTCCATTACCTCAAATGATGCATTAATTTCCTGAGTGCTAATAATTCTTGGATAATGAACAGGTCACAATAAGGTGGGACTGTGCTATGGATATGAACCATTCAGTCAGGTCGTAATTGATTTCTACTGTGTCAATACTCTATACTTGTTGTGTGACCTTGACAATGAATGTACTGTTCAAGGTGATGTTGAGAAGTAAATGTTCTTTGTATAATATGAATTTTGCCAGGCCTTTATATTGTTTGAATGCTTGTAGAGAAGTGATGCTGCTTTTCACAAAGGCCACTCGTGACGGGTTGGCTCTGCGTCATATTGATCAGGTCAAGAGTGTCACAGCATGTCTATATATGTGTTATAATACAAAGTCCCTGGAGAAATGTCTAAAGGTGCCATCAATAAATCACTGTCGACAGATGGCGTTGAGACTTGTCTTTCTGGTTTTGTGACAATGCTAAAGACTTACAAATTTGAATAAAATAAAATAAATACACACAGTACATATCCTACTTTCTCCACATTTATTGGCATTTGGAACAAAGTTTACAGCATGGTATAAGATGAATTGCTTAACCTAACTCTTTTCCTTCATCACCAAGACAATACTTGTTAAAAGAATAGTGTTTTCTATAGTGGACCCCAAAGAAAAGAAAATACAGCAAAAATAACTAACAAAAGATTGAACCAAACTTTTACTTGCACAAGAATATTGGAAATCCTGCAATGGCAAGCACTGTGTGCACCGAGACGTTTTTTTTTTACTCTTACAAAGAGTACGTAATGAGGCAAAACCACACTGGGGTGCTGTTTTTTTTAATGGCAATGTAAGTACCTTTCAATTTAGCATAATACATTTGGATTTAGTGTATTCCTAATGTACTTTTTGCCTGCCTGGTTGGATTCTAAATGTGACAATTTTGGTTCTTTTTCAGACTAAATATTCTTTTGGTGTACTGAGTGCTTCTGCTATGTTTGTACTTTTTACTCTGTTGGCAGGGACCCAGACATTTTCCAAATGGTTATGACAGACCTTCACTGGCAACGGCGTGGTGAGAGGTTGTTTACACACCCTGTATAGATTCAAGATGTGGTAAACAAGACCGTGAGTGATGTCATATGCTTGAATTAATTAGAAGTTGTTTTCTGTTGTTGCTACTCATGTATAGCCATACATAAGTACACACTTGTAGCCTTGAGCTCCCCTTTAATAATTCATCTCTGCATTCCCACTCATTCCTCTTACGAATGTGGTTTAATCATTCCTATGTTTTTGCCCTGTTTTTAAAGTGTTTCAAATGTGTGGTTCCTATGGCAACATGTCCATGAAACAACACTCAGGGGTATTTCTGAATGTTAATTAACTTCATACAGCTTGATGAGAATCCATCATTGTCCATATTTAGCTGTTCGGGGCCAGCTGTGATTTACACCTATGATTTTAATAAAGGTGGTTCTATTACATAAGATAGACTCAAGATGCCATTAAACAAAAAGCATTTTTTTTTTTCTCCGTTGTTGGACTTTCTCAGCCCTGTTGCTTTGGCTGACCTTGTGTCATAGAGTAGTTGATGGATGAATGCTGACAGCTGTGAGACACTGTGTCAGAAAGATGAGTCTGGTAAACAATAGGACACATCTGGCCTTCTCTGAAAATGTGAGTGTGAATAGAGAATTCAATCCAATAGCATATCCTACACCAGAGACTATTGATTTACTGAAACAAATAAAAATACTAGAGTATTATGAACTCTAGAGTCCATGAGCCTACAGAGAGTAAAATTAGATTAAGTCTGTTTGTAACAAAAAGTGGTTAGCGCTAAGTTTTTAGGGCAGGGGTGCCCAAAGTGGGGCCTTGGGGCCAAAATTGGCCCGCCAAGGGGTTTGATTTGGCCCGCCAGTGATTGTCATGTTTTGAAACTGAAATTGCCTAACTGATTTAATCTGCAATAATGGTTGAGCATACTTAACCATTGGTAATGGCTTATTGAAACAGGCTAGTGCACCCCTTCAACAGGCGAACCGCGGTCCAGAGCCGGTCCTCGAGAGGCTTTGATCTGGACCGCAATAACATTATTTATATTTACAAGCGCATTGTGTAAAATATATTTTTGAACCGGCAATCCTAGGACAGCTACTGTATGTACACGCGTGGGCCCCTAATGTTACTGTGGTTATGGACAGAGCAGCAGCAAATTCAGCATCTTTAGCGTAGTCTGATAATGGGTTAGAAATTATATGAAGTCTTGTAATCAGATGAAGATGAAGTATAGCCTTGGCAAAACATTTCATTTACTGACGTTATGGACGGAGAGGGAACCATAGATTGTAAATAAACATGGATGTAATCCGCCCATTTGTCCCCTATTCATCGATATTGTCATTACCACAGGGCAATAAAATGGCGGTTACATCCAGGCTTTTCAGCTTTTACTCCATAGTAAAACAATAGTTTTTAGATAGCATAAATAGACATATTAATCAAAAATTCACACCTCCAGAGTTGTCACGTAGTAAAAACTTAGCTCTAGAGACCATCTTTTGTACCAGGGTGTAAACATGATTTTTACACTTGTCAAGTCGCCATTGGGTTTCTCCTTATATTTCCGCTTTTGGAGCCTACCCTCTGGTGGACGGCGGTATATCGCTGTATTTCGCTGTATTTACCCGTATGCCGGCGCCCTTACTCGAGGACCGTTTTAGGAGGTTCCATGAGAGACGCTTGGAGGAAACATTTATTTTTATCAGAAAATACAGCTCCTAAGCTCCGTGTCAGTGTCAAAGCTGAACAACAACACTTTATCCTCCAGGCCAGGCTGCTGTGATAATCAGAGAATGAATCCAGGATTGAACCAGGACTGGACAGTTATCGTGTCAGGATTAAAAAGACTCTAGCTCGAAGGGAAGTGAGGATGTCTAATAATGTGTTGAGTTGGTCATTTGTCTGTCTACTTCTTTATTCTGTTGTAAGTTATTTAAATTACTTGTTTGTTGCATATTTGACCTCATTTTCAAACAATGTGAGTAATTAGCTCACGCTGTATTCGTTCATCTGAAAGAAACATACAGTATGTTAATTCCGGTGATTAAAACATAAAAGGTGTGAAAGGAGGGTTTGAAGATGAGTGACACAGGCTAATGCTTCCTTAAGTTGTGTTAGTTTCTACGGAAATCTTAAATCCTGTTACAGAAATAATAATAAGTATTTTAATTAAAATGTTACCCCTCATGTGGAAAACACAGAAAATAAATCTTTGTATTCTGATTTTGAACATGTTTAAGATGAAACTGCAAATTGAAAAGTAAATATTTAGTTATTGGCAACAACTAATGCTAAAGCAATGCTCAGTGCATTTGTCCTTGTGCCTGTTGTTTTTTAAGAGGAATGACAATAGAAAGAGATGAATTATGACTGCATCTTTGTCATGTTTGATTAACAAATTTTTTTTGGCTTGAAGTTATGGTTTTGTTTTTAGAATGTTTTTACACATAAATGAATGAGTATGAAACATAATATGCATGATTGCCAATAAACAACGTGATGAAAGTTAACTAAGTGGACCTCGGCTGATTTTAGTTAAAGACTACTCGCCTAGTGCCTTCACTCTTGGTGCTCGCATTAACTTCAAAGATTAAAGGGTGTTTAAAATATAAGACAAGTATTACTTTAAGACAATTCATTGTTTGTGCATGTGTGAACAATAAGTCCACAACTGTCCGGATCAAACAGTGTAAGTTCAGGTTAAACAGGTTCACAAGGCTCCAACAAGGCGTGAGTACTTCTTCCAATTACATGCAAAAGATTTTTGTGTTTGGCCTGTGGCTCATTAATACATTTCTGGTTTCTGGGAAAAAGTTTGGCCACCCCTGTATTAGAGCATAACAAGTGCTGGACTGCCTTCATTAGAGGTGCCAGAGACCACCGGGCAATGATGACCCATACACTCTGGGAGCTGGAAAAGCTGAAAGGATGGGAAAACATGCTTGGGGGAGACACAAGATAAGATACTATTTGATTTGACCATGATGTGACACTTGTGATAAGAATTTCATAACCTGTATTGAGCAAACAATCAGTCATTGCTGAGAACAGTTCATCCGTTGAATTGGTTCAGACTGTATGAAGGATTTTGTGCTTTAGTGCTTTAGGATAATAACTTAATAACTGATATTGATATACTATTCCCTATTTTGTTGTTATTCCTGAATGGTGCAATTGGTTTACAAAGATTTATTGACAGGATTTGTAATAGTCTGTGCAGCACCAACAAAAATATGAATATGGTTTGGGGTGCACAGCATGAAGGTTGTGAGTTCAAACCCCAACCGACTCGCACATCTTCTGCCAACCCTGGCCTCTCTGTAAGGTCCTCCCCATATTACTGTGGGTTCTCTCCGAGTACTCCGGCTTCCTCCCACCGCCCAAACACATGCATGTACAGGTCAATTGGCAAATCTAAGATAATAATAATACATTTTATTTCTAGGCACCTTTCAGGACCCTCAAGATTGCCTTGCATTCAAACACACTCAAGAATAAGTTATTCCAAGTAAATGAGTGTGAGAGTGAATGGTTGTCTGTCAGTGTTTCTAAGTCTAAGTTCTAAGTGTGTCTAAGTGTCAGACCTAAAGTGTACCCCGCCTAAGAGCCAAAGCTGCTGGGATAGGCTCCAATCAAAAATGAATGAATATTTGCTTGTATTATTCTAGTTCCTCGTGCTTTATAGGCAGTCACTCTTTAATAGATAGTTGTTGTTTTTTTATGTTGTGCTTTTCCCATTGTTTGTGCAGTTCTTAACTAACTACTGTTTTTAGTTTTCACTTAACCTCATTAAGAAGTTTAAAAGTTTTGATGTTAAAAGATATTGGCCACCTTTTAAGGGGAATGATTAATGCTCTTGTCTGCCTCAAAGCAAGAAGATTGTGCTAAACTGGTGAACCTAAATTGATCATAGTGAAAGTGTTAATGAATCTGAGAGTGAATGGCTGTCTGTTAGCCCTGTGCTTAACTTGTGATTGTTCAAGGTGTTCCTTTGGTTTGTTTGAGTTTGTAAATAATCAGTGCCTTCTGAACTTACACATGACACAACATACAATGATAAAAGTTCATGCTCTGTGAACATTAAAGGGACTATTGTGGAAGTCGTCCAGATCACTGTGCTCTATTTTTAACAGCAGCCTGAAGAATGGCCACTAATTAAAGCTATTGCATGGAGTGCACAGAGACCATTACTGTGTGTCCGGGCTGATTGATTATAAATTCAATTCCGCTGCCACCTTCTTCCTTCAGTAGACACGCTCTCAGTCACTGCTCTGCAAAAGCAAGGTAATGAAAATGTAAAGTGTGTAATTTGAAGTCAGACTCATTTGGGTGTTGCTTAGTGATCAATGTTGTTTAGTCGTTCTTTGTCAGAATGCCTATTTATACAAATGGATTGCAGAGCATTGTTGCTGCTGTTCGGCTCCATATCTTAACACTGCAATCCCTTTTCTGCAGTGAAGTGTGAACATTAAAGTGAATATGGAGGAGGAGTCCTTGCTGGTAGGAGAGGGATGGGTTGGGGGGGGCTAGAGGCGGAGAGCAAGAGAGAGAGTGTGATACCAGTAACAGGGGCAGATAGCGATGTACACTGACAGAAGAGACGCTTTGGGAAGAAAGAAGCAAGAGCATGAACATTTTAGCTGAGCGTGTCGGCTGCTTGGGAGTGCTAGTCCTGATCTAAGCCTTTTGGATACCATCCACCCATCACCATCAACAGCACCATCGTCCTGGTAGGTTTTTTCATTTAGTGTCTGCACGATGTATGTGCTGATTCTGCTGTTTGTCAGAATGCTGGGGAGAAGCTATAGACAATATAAAATGCATGTATAAAAATCTACTAAATATTTTATCTTTTAAAATCCAAAATGATGATTCTGGACAAAAATAAGTTTGTGATCAGAAAATCTTCCTGCACTATTTGGTTATATAACACAGAGTCTACTCTCATTTAGAATACATCCTTTGTGTTGCCTGTCTTTCTGATTGGCAACACTCACTGCATTGACCAGACACTGTGACTGCACTCTTCACGGCGAGCTAAAGTCTGTCAAGTCCACTAACTGTCTTTACAAGTGAATCTGCTGCGTTGACCTGATTTCTCTGATCCTCCGCTGAGACTGTTGCACGCTGAACCAAAAGTCTTCCATCCTTTTAACATCGCCCGGACAGCTGCCAATATATAGAAAGAAAAAGACATCACAAGAATATAGATAAGGTCATATATTAGAGCCACCGAAACGTAAGAGGAATACCTTTGCATCAGAAATCAGCTGATCCTATCATATCTTTGAAAAGGTTATCGTCATTGTATTATTGCTACGCTTAAGTCTTGGGTATAGCATTGATAAGGGCCACATGTCTGATTACGCACCAAGATAAGCAGCAGATGAATACTCAAAAGCTTTTAAAAGTTTAAACAGTCTTTAAATGATTTATTCATAATAACTGTTTAACTGCTGGCCTCTGCTGCACACACAGGCAGAATATTATTTTGCATTGAATATTTTACACCCCTGGTATTTGAAAGGCAAATCAATGTTAGATTATTATTATTTTGCTGTGTGTGAGGATGCCACCCAAAAGGAAATCAAATATTGAAATGCTATTATTTTGAAGTGACGTTATATGTCATCGCCGTGATTTGATCAAAGCTGTCACATTTTTAATAGAAGCGGAAAATTCTAAAACCTTTGGTACAAAAATAAAAAAACTTTTCTTTTCAGATCCCTTCAATGAGGATTTAATTTCTTTATTCAGACATATTCGGTGTGAGCTATGACTTATTTTTCCTTTGCATATGACTTTAGAGAAAATCTTGACACAGAAATGTGTTGTCAAATATCTTATTTGTAGCAGAAAATAACATATTCTTTTGAAATCAATCATTAGGAAAATATGGAAATAACAGTATTCAAATAATTATTGATGTGTAAACAAATAAACGTGTGAGTGATGTCACAGTGGTCTGTAATACAACATTATGCCACTAGAAGGAGTAGTGAGCCACTGCAGAAATCAGTCCAAGACAAAATAAGGCTTATTAAACAGACTTAGTCAGACTTGGCTAACAGTGGACAGTATACAGTTTAATTTAATGTGTCCCAGAGTGACTAGTGCAAAAAGAGTCAGCAGGTAGTCAAAAAAAAATTCCTAATTTGGGCATAGTGATTGCATTTAGTGATATTGGTCATATTATTCTGACCAAAGTAATTGCATAACACTGTTTACCAATGGAGTCCCAGTTGCCGGCACAACACTTTAGGGATATACATTCTTGCAGCTGACAAAATTAATAATTACAATACTTAATATAATTTAGCAATTAACAACTATAAAAAAAAAGTACAATCTGCAAGAAAGTTCAGCAAGAGCACAAATAAAGTGTAATATATTTTCAGTAAGTAAACACGCAGATCTTTGAATGAAACAAAACTTTGTGAAATACTGATATTAATTAGGGAGATAACACGATTGCTCTTTGGTGTGCTTTATCATGAAATGTTTTGACGCACTGCTCTAAATAATTAATTTAATGTAGCCACAGGAAAAGATGTTACACAATCATTAATAAAATGTCAGGTTTTGCATTTTTTATATATATATACAAATCTCAGTTATATTTAATACTATTTATTTGCCCTGACTCTTAAATAGAATGTTGGCTTGTCTCTTTTTTTGGGAAAACACGACATATACTGTCAAGATGGCTTATTACACAGAATGAGGGATGTGTAATTTGTGAATGAATGACAGATGACAGACAGATGGGAGTCAACACAAATGTTTAAAGTCAAAAAGCTTTGTCATGAGTCATCAGCCTCACATTCAATACTCCCAATTTGGTACCATTCATCTTTAACAACCACTCCATTTTCATTTGACTGAAAACACTGGCAGGCATGCGAACGTCACCATTACGTTTCTGCACACTTTGAAACGTCAGACACTGCATATTGCCGGTCGGAAATTGACATTTGAGGTGTGCCAGGATGAAAACTGCCCATGTCCTTTCTAAGAGCAGAGAGAATAACCGCTGAATGATCAATCTGCTGTAAATGGCTCTTGACACTTACTGAAAAAAACTTGAATTGGTTTGTGGAGCCAACAAATAATGTATTATCTGGTGAAATAACAGCAAAACATGTTTTTGTTTTTGCAACAGAATGATGTGATTGAGTCTGAAAACTGAGGCATGTTAACAGTGTCATTCCACACTCTGTAACATCTCCATCTTACACAATGAAAATGCAATTCAAGTGTCCCATTACATTACAGCTCAGCCACTGTTGTATTGGCTTATTTCTTGAACCGGAGACTGAAAATATTCCCAGTGCACATCTGACAAAATGCCACACGCCTGGCTAATTGGAGCAGTAGTCGTCTGGGGAATGTAGACTGGTCAGATTTCTCAATCTGCCTCAAAACTGCCCTGAGCTTCTAGTTTATGCTATTTACTGCTGGTACATAATGCTATATCTGACAGGGACTGGGGAGGACATTTTTGACACTGGAATTCTTTCTATTTTTACCCCACAGCTGCAAAATGTCAGACTTTGAGGAT
The DNA here is from genome assembly GCA_024349245.1 of Neodontobutis hainanensis. Taxonomy (NCBI): domain Eukaryota; kingdom Metazoa; phylum Chordata; class Actinopteri; order Gobiiformes; family Odontobutidae; genus Neodontobutis; species Neodontobutis hainanensis. Next base: position 642,787 of record JALDNG010000086.1, on the reverse strand, counting down.
TTCATCAAGCTCGAGGGCCAAACAAATGTATCAGAGAGCTACCAGCTGAACCCCACCAGTGTTATTGTGTCAGTGGTGTTCTCCCTCATCTTCCTGCTGGGAACCATTGGCAACAGCCTGGTGCTGGCTGTGCTACTGCGGAGCGGCCAAGTGGGGTACAACACCACCAATCTCTTCATCCTGAACCTGAGTGTGGCTGACTTCTTCTTCATCATCTTCTGCGTCCCTTTCCAAGCCACCATCTACTCCCTGGAGGGCTGGGTGTTCGGCTCATTCATGTGCAAAGTGGTCCACTTCTTCATCAACCTCACCATGTACGCCAGCAGCTTCACGCTGGCTGCTGTGTCGGTTGACAGGTACAGAAATATCTCTGGATAATATCCCACTGAACTATTCACTATTCAAGTTTTTGCTGTGTAACCAGTTTTAGTTGTTTAGCCTTATCTCACAAATCATGCCTCGTCCACACGAAGGCCAGTACCTCTGCTTTTTCTTTTTTTTAGTTCAAGCTTACCAAATATTGTTAGCACTCGTTGCATAAGCAAACTCAAAATGGACATCTCCATCTCAGTTAGGTGAGTTTATTTATTTTTCTGCCCCCTTGAGTGTGGCTGCAGTACATCTCATTGTCCCCTACTTTCCAGAGATAAACTAAGACTAAAAATTTAAACTTTATCTAAAATATGTTTCTGTTTTTTTTGTCTAATAAGCGTGTTTCAGTGCTATTGATCAATACAATATGGCAGAAGGAACAATGCACTAAAATATTCCAACCATCTTTGTACTTCCATTTCTTCTCTTTACTGTGTCTAATGTGTTTAATAAAATAATATATCAATTCTGTAGAAGTTACATAACAGAGTGAAGCAGCAAAGTCGTATTATCTGCAGGGAAATTGATTTATGAAGAGCCTAAAAGACTTGTAATTGCGTCCCAACTGAATAATAAAACAGCAGAAGGTGGTCTCTAATTTAAATGAGTGCTTTGTTGATTGACGGCAAAGTGCTAGATTTACATTTGAACAAAAGCTGTTCCTATATCTTCCAAAGTGTTTCATATATTTATTGTATCATAACAGCTGTATTAATAACCAGACCTTTTGCACTTCTAATGCATTTTAATATTTTACTTTTATTCCAAGTGTTACTAATATGGGCTCTAAACAGAGGATAAAATCAAAGAAAAATATTAATCTCTAGGAATATGGCAAGTGCCCAGAGGTGCACATTAATGAAATTAGTCAGGCACTCCGAAGACATCTGCAAAGACTCGGCGGCAGTAATTGAATATCTTCTGTGAGGATTAGTGTAGCAGCTTCAGAATGATACCCCACCATTGCAGCTGTTGCCTGACATTAACAGCTTGGTCAATATAGACACTAAGATTGTGGATGCTCCCTCTGTAGCAAACATCTTCCACAAAGGAAATGGTCTCCCAAGGTGCTTCTTGCCAGACAAAATGGGTTGACATTCAATTACTGTATTGTAACATTTTTGCCATCTATAATTAATTATACTCCACAGTTTGTCTCTCTTTTACAGATTCTACAGAAAAATGTCTTTACCTACGATATGGTTTTACACAATCGTGCAGTATGTGAACAGTAGACATGAAGTTACCCTTTCCCTGTCATTTTGAGTGGCTTCGGCACCATTTCAACAAGATTTCACTATTTTTTTTCCCCCTTTGTTTCTCAAGTGACTCAGCTGAAGTGGCCAGTAAAAGAAGCGTTGAAAAAAAAACAAGGATTTGAAGCTTATTCTCAATCCCTGCCTTGAGCCAACTCAGCTGCAACAGAAATATTTAATTCTTCAGTGAACATTACCTCTTGCTTTCTTTGTGAAAGGTTAATAACCAGATGATAAATGTAAAAGGCAGCGTGGATTTGCTTTATAAAATTGGAAAATGATGCATCGAAAACGACATGTGATGCATTGTGGGATTTGCGGGACCTGCTCTGCAACATGAAGAGCACAGCACAAGACAGTGATCCAGGCTTTAGATGTTCTAACCTTGTGATGCAAGCAGAGCCAAATCCACTCTGATTTTTAGCTCTGAAAATCTTTTATTCAACTCAACACTCTTAACTACTGTGGCGGGCAGCTAGTCCATTTAGTTCATTTAATTGGAAACCAATTGGGAAAACATAAATGTTTTGTTAAATAAATCTCACAGAAATCCGTACTGTCCAAAAAAGATGGAAGTGGAAAAATATAATTTAAATTGACATTTCATACGTTTTATGAATTTGCAACCCTATGTAGGATTTCTCTGCAGAGAACCTGCTGCAAACTCACATAGGACAGAGGTTACATAATGGGATATCTAGCAAACTGTGCAATAAGCTTTGAAAGGTTATTGCACAGTTTTCAAATCTTATTGCTTTGAAAATGTGCAATAACCATCCAAATTACTTCCTGGCTACATATCCTACTTATTTTATTAATTTTATTTGCACTGTGAGACTTATTTATGGATATAGTTCTCATCTTTTCTTGTTAACATGGTTAAAAATGCTGCTAATAACACATTTATCTACATAACACCACATAACCACATCATAACTTTTAGGGTCAATTTTAACAGTAGGTTTAATAGACATATAATTATTGTTTTTTTTGTTTTTTTTGGTAGATGGGTAAAAGTCAGAAGGGCTCTAACAAAGTTTTTTTTAAGTTGCATTTTCAAACAATTTTTTTTAGACTTTAAAGACACAGCATTTGCAATAGGCAAGTTAAATCTAGTTATTTAATGTGAAGGTGAAAATGTGTCCATTATTCACTTACACCCACACTAACCAGAGAAAAAACACATTTCCTGCAGTTATTCACTAATTTCCTTTGACTGAGTGTTTTTTTCTGTTTTGATTTATTCTAATGATACCTCAGTCAATAATAATGGGTTTGTTTATTTTCACATTGACCAAACCTGAACCTTTTTCTAAGACTAGAAAAAGACAATTTTAGCTCTCCTCTCCCTTCGTCAGATTACATTCACAATTTTCTTTCTATCAAGAATAATTTTAACATAAATTTAAATTCATTTTTTGCAAATCATCTGAATTTGAAGAAATGTAAATTAAAATTGCTATTTTAAAACCAAATCAAAACTTGCTTCTCTATTTTTATTTATTTATTTGGCTTGTAATTATATTTTTGTGTTGTTATAGGTATCTGGCCATCCGTTATCCGTTGCGCTCCAGGGAGCTCCGGACTCCTTGTAACGCAGTGGTTGCCATGGTGATCATATGGGGTCTCTCCCTGGTGTTTGCCGGACCTTATCTGAGCTACTACGACTTGATCGATTACGCCAACAGTACAGTGTGCATCCCGGGCTGGGAGGAGCAGAACCGCAAGGTGCTGGACACATGCACCTTTGTGTTTGGCTATGTGATCCCTGTGCTCATCGTCAGCATGTCCTACACCAGGACCATCAAATACCTGTGGACCGCTGTGGACCCTCTAGACGGCATGTCAGAGTCCAAGAGGGCCAAGAGGAAAGTGACCAAAATGATCATCATAGTCACCGTTCTCTTCTGCATTTGTTGGCTGCCGTACCATGTTGTCATCTTGTGCTATCTTTATGGTGATTTCCCATTCAACCAAACCACGTACGCCTTCAGGCTCCTGTCGCACTGCATGGCCTACGCTAACTCCTGTGTCAACCCCATCGTGTACGCTCTTGTGTCGAAGCACTTCCGCAAAGGCTTCAAGAAAGTCTTCAGCTGCATCCTCAGTAAAAACGGGAGAAACAAGGTCCATGTGGTTCACGTGGCCAACACAGTTCCCGGGTTCGAAGCAGGATCCACGGAGGTGTCCCACATGAACGAGGAGAATGTACGACAGAACGAATGTGAAATGATGAATAGGCCGCGCCCGGAGCCGAGAGAAGCCACAGTGACGTTGACTCTGCCCTTTCAGCGGCAGACTTGACCAATGATTCAGAGAAGGCTCAGAGCAGATGCCTTACGAAAAGACTTAGCAGCCAACAAAACTATTTAAAAATGTGCCAGTTGTTTATTATAATGCTCATTCACTGGGAAATAGTTCAACATATTGACAGGCTTTATTACAGACTGAATTTTGTGTTAACGAGGTGTTGTGACAAAAATCTGCTGCATTGTTAGATTGAACCCAGAGCCTAAATAATTTATGAGAGCTTGTTTACTAATCACTATGGCTGCTACTGTATGTGTGTGTGATTGTGTGAGATTACATTTAACAAACCATTTCTTTCATTTCTTCATTTGAGGGAGTCTTTACACCCAAAGGTTCAAACTATACACTGTATGTTTACATTTTGTCATCAATAGTTGTGCCAGTCATGTCATTCTTTCTGCAGGTGTGTTGTTATTTTACTGGATAATCATTTACAAAATCAAAGCATACAAAATCATTCTTTGTTGCGATGTATCTGTTTTGTGCATTGACCCGGAACCTGACTCTGGTTCAGTCGACTGGGAATTTTACACATCAAATTGGTTTGGAGCAAACAAGAAACTGATAAAGTTTGAATTAATGTGCTTTTATTTGACTAAACTTTTTTTTTAGCTTTATCATCCATACCCAAAAAAAAGAAACATAATTTGGGTTTCCATTACATCCATGGAAATAAGAGAAATAGAGTTGCAAAGTGCAAATGTCCAGGAGATTGAATTTTTTCAACCTTTGTTTATCCAGGAAAGTTCCACTGAGATTACAAAGCTCTTTTGCAGATGTCCAGGCCCCGTGTGTGTGTGTGTGTGTGTGTGTGTGTGTGTGTGAACATGGAGGTGTGCTAACCACTCTGCCACTGTGCCGCCTTTAACTTTGTCCACTGTTACTTTTACAATTTCCCTTCATTTTGGTTTGTCTTTTCTTCTACAGGACTTGTACTAGATAATTCTCTTTTAGAGTAAAATGCTATGGGAGTGCTTGTAATGGAACAGAAATCTATGTGCTTTTCTTGACTCTAATGTAGGATTAAATTAGTACATTGGTGCTACTTTTCTCAGTGAAGGTCATGCTGCTATATTTTTAACATCACTTGTGACTGAAGCTTTAACGTGTTGCTTTGGAGTCTTGTGTTATTTCGCTCTTGTGAGCTTTGTTCCACCTACACAAGAGTCATCCTTTAATTCACATTTTATTTCTGGTGCAAGAAAGAGTAAAATATATTTTCTCAGTGATGTATCTTGCAGGCAGAATATAGTCTTGTCAAGAGTACATTTAGACTGAAATTATTAACTCACACATAACACCGGATATTAGTCACACTTAAACATTCTTGATTTGTGCTTGGTAATAAAAAAAAGTAAGAGTTCCTGTTTTGCTCATTTAGACCACACTCCAAAACTGTTCTGTTGCTTAGCACAAGAATTACACATATTGCATTAACGTGCATGTTTCTCTTATCTTTGGTGTATATATTCAAATGTTTTAATATAAGCACTTAAACACATGCATACTTTGAACTGTGTATGTTCTCTGTAGATTTCAAAGCTGTGACATGTTTTTATGATGACATAGGTATCTCTTTCTCTCTGACCATAGACTACAGTGTGTCTATGTCTTTGACTGTGAGCTTGTGTCCTACCTCAGAGTGATGGAAAAATATCCTCCAGCTATTGTCTGTTGTCTAAGCTGTAATTGTCCTCTTAAGAGACAAATGGAACATTCCTCTTTGCATTGGATTGTTTTTCTTGAGTATGTTGAATGTGGTTGCTGCTTCTGCTTTGCTAGCTATATTTTAGGTGTTTAAAAAAATACTAAGACGTTTATAACAATACTTTTACAGTAATACTCATTCAACAGACTAAATAAAAAATATTTTTTGCTGTGAGATATTAGTGACTTTCTGTTTAAGGTACACAACAGCAATCGTTCCACCAACCACCTCAGACTGAGATAGAGTTTAGGGTTTTAGCAGGAAAGGGTGTCAAATCACACATTATTGAGCTCATAGTCTAAAGCCTAGAGAATTAAGATGGAAAAACCTGTGATAGACTTGTGGCAACTTAGTATATTATGCCGAAATGCCGGGCAAATGTAGTTTAATGGAACCACAACCTTATATTTAAATATATCCTTACTAGAGCATAAAAATCATCCATCCCCATTTTTTATTTTTTTTAAAGTGTGTTGAGTCTGTAAATTACTGCAACCTACTGGTGGGTTTAATGTGATTTTTTTCTTTTCCGGAGCTGGCCTTCACAGTTGGATGCAGTTAGAAGCTGTGGGGCAGAACAGTTTTCATCCCAGAGGCCCTGAGGGGAATTGCAGATACCTGTTTTTTGTTTTGTTTTGTTTTTTAGTTTATTTGTGGTAGCAGCGAGTCAATAACTGTAGAGCTGCTTCTTGTATCTCTTATTGCTAATGCTATAGGTTATCACTGTTTTTTTTTTAATCCATCTTGAATTTACAGGGCAAATAAAACATAACATAACATAACTTTCTGCCCCCTCAAGCAACAAATACAAATGTGTGTGGTTTTATGTGCTACGGTAGGTCAAAAGGGTTGATTTTAAAGGTGAATAGGCTACTTTTTTACTCTAATGAAGCAGTCCGAACTAACCCACAATATATATGTATTTGTAATCATTACTGCAAAACCCTAAGTATGAAAAATATCAATTCCTTGTTGTGCCTTTGCTTGCCCGCCTTCATTATAGAGTATGTAGCTTACTGTGGCTTTGTGCAGCAGAAACTGAATCATACTGAGAAGCGTGGCACAGCAAAGCGGCTCCCTGGAGACCACTGTTTCTCTGGTAAGACCAAAGGCTGTCTTGCACAAAGAGCACTGTATGGAAAAGTCTGCTAGGACGTCATTCAGACATAGGCTACATCAAAACAGAACATTTTGCTCTGTGTACTGCATCACAAATAGGTTATATGGATGAGAAGATTCCCACAAATACAATGGACGGGCAGCTGCTTCCTTCTTGAGGATTTCAAAGTTGTATTATTCCCCCGAAAAATACATACATAGTACACCCAGGTGTACCCAGGTGGTTATTTCAGTCGGGTTTTCCATAACACAGTTATTGTGTACAATTACATAAAAACTCACTGACATCATGTGTAATTACAGGGGTTACATGTATCTTTGGATGGAAAAGCACTCTACCATCTTTCTACCTCAGGTTATACATGTACATGAAGACCTTTAGGCAACCACCGCAAAATACAGCAGCAGGAGTAGATAGGACCAGAAATGCACATGTACCCAGGTCATCTGATTATGTAATAAATGTGGTTGGGTTCATTTGAGGTGTTTTTTTTATTTTGTTCTTTTAGTGTGTATCTTTCATATTCTCTTGTGGTTTCTAGACATATCTGTATGTATAATGGTGCTGTTGAACGGTCTCTCCCCTTTTGGAGTAGTTCTCAAAGCTCAGATATTATATTTTTTATAAGACAAGATGAGAAGATGAGAAATACCTTTATTTATACCATAGTGGGGAAATTGCATTGTTGCACCAGCATAAGTACAGTAAGAGCAACTTAAAACAGTGTCAAAGTCAAAACTAATAAGTTGCATGTTAGAAAAATTGCACAGGTAAAATAAAAGTTAAAGTTGATGACATAATTGTATTATGTTGCACAGGTGAAGTGAGCTCATATTTAGAGTGTTCATTGAGTCTGACAGCAGCAGGAATCTCTCCTGCACACACCGAGGGTGGAGCCGTCTGCCGGTGAAGCTGCCCTCTAGTGCTGACAGGGCGTCCTGCAGGGGGTCTGACTCATGGTCCAGCATAGACCCTTCTGTCACCCATCTCCGGGAAGAGAGTTCAGAGTACAAACCAGGACAGAGCTGGACTTCCAGATGCCACCTTAAAGGTATATACTATGAAGGATCTTTATGATAAAAATACAGTGATTGAAGTTACTATGGAGGTAAATGTAGTAAACGAACTGATTTCTGCCTGTATTTATCCCTTTTACTTTTTGGGAACAAAAGGAGAGGTTGGATGGTGGGACCAGGTTTGTTTGCAAAACTCTAATTTTTGTTGTCTTCTCTGTTATGTCCAGGAGAGTACTGTGATGTATTCGAGCTGTAATATGGTCACAAAAGCTAACTGTGCTGTCTTTGTTCTGATTAGTTGGACTGCCCCCCAAAAATCCTAGTTTCTGTTATCATTACTGTAAACTGTAAAAGCAGTAAAACAAATTTAAAACAATAACCATAACATAAAATAATGCATGCAATAACCCATAATGCAGAATTTACATAATATCAACTCTAGCCAGTAGCTCAATTTTATTAATAGTTTATAAAATGCATGCACAGAGCCGAGACGAGATATCTGACCGACACACAACCAGGAGACCAAGTTAAAGATCTATCCCGGACAAAAAGAAAGGTTGTTCGATTTTATGCTCTGAGCTCTGGAGTGATCATTCATCGCTCTGAAGTGGCCTCTGGCTGTGATATTCATTAGCGCAGTGTTCAAACAATTACTTCCAACGTTTTGGGATTTAAACCAAAGGGAGGCATCAGATACATCAGTGACAGCATTGACATGGTTTACGTCATTGTGCTTTGGTTGTCATGGAAACATTGTTAGCATTAATACATTTAGGGCAAGGCAGTGGTATCCCAAATTGTTTTAAATAGATCTCAACCTGCTCCAGGCCCATAATAATTTTGAGTTTTTATTTGACTTTTTCAACAGCTACAGGAACAGAACGAGTAAACATAACAAGTATGAAAGTGGTATTCAACGTCAAGACACACAAAAGCAATAAATCTGAGACATGAAAATTCATAAGGTATTGTGATTAGGCCAGAGTGACAAGTTGTGACATTCCTCTGTAAGTGAGTTTGATAAAATGAAGGTTGTCGTTGAGCGCTTTGAGTTCCTTAACGAAGTGTGGAAATGCGCTTTATAAAATCCATGCCATTTACCATTTATCTCTTTTTTTCACCAAAAATCAATGTTGAGTGGTTAGTCAGTCTCTCGGCTTTGCAATAATTAAACTCTGTCCCCTTTTATGAACTGAGGAAAACAAATTTAGTGGGTTTTCAAAGGGTTTGTTGTCACTTACTTAATTTCTATAAACAACTGCCTTTTTTAAATTGTTTTCCAAAAGTCTGAGTGAAATGAAGACATGTTTCCCCCTCAGTGTACACACATAGAAAACATTTTAAGAGACATTTTACTTTCCATAATATAATGTAGATCATAAAACTAAAGTTTCTATGTTTTTAAATTCATAGGCCAGAGCCAATTTCATCGTCCAAGGTGCTCAAAGATAAAGAAGAACTGCGGTTAATTGTAACAAAGCTTCATTGGTTTAAAACTCATCAGAACAAGAAGGGATAATAAGGTTCGAAAGGTGTACATTAAAACCACAATGTGATACAGTATTGCTATGTAAACTGGCTTACAAACCCAATTCCCCAAAAGTTGGGACACTGTACAAATGGTGAATAAAAACAGATTGGGAATTGCATGAGTGCGTGTGGCATGGACAGCTTACACACCTGGAAAACCATCAATTTTGAAAAGTATATCATATATCATAAAGTATATAAATAAGTTTTAGAACAACATATGCTCCCATCCAGATGTTGTCTCTTTCACGGAAGACCTTGCATTTTCCAACATGACAATTCCAGATACATACTGCATCAATTACAACACCATGGCTGCGTCAAAGAAGGATCCGGTTCTGAAACGGCCAGATCTCTCATCCATAGAAAACATTTGGTGCATCATAAAGAGGAGGATGCGAAAAAAAAGACCTACGACAGTTGAGCAACTAGAAGCCTGTATTAGACAAGAATGGGACAAAATTCCTTTTCCTAAACTTGAGCAGCTTGTCTCTTCAGTCCCAGACGTCTGCAGACTGTTATAAAAAGAAGCGGAGATGCCACACAGTGGTAAACATGGCCTTGTCCCAACTTTTTTGAGATGTGTTGATGCCATGAAATTTAAAATCAACTTATTTTTACCTGAAAATTAAACATTTTCTCAGTTTAAACATTCAATAGGTCATCTATGTTGTATTTTGAAAAAAAAAAATAATTAAATTTGAAACTTCCAAATCATTGCATTCTGTTTTTATTCACTATTTTTACAGTGTCACAACTTTTGGGTAATTGGGTTTGTATATTGCATACGCTCAGCAAGCTGTAAATGTGTAGTGTAGGCTACTGCTGCCTGTCTCTGATGGAATTCTTTTCTAATAATAGGGGTTTGTGGCTTTCAACCCACACCTGAAAATCATCTGAGGGGAAGAACTCAGTCATGCTGTGAAAGAATAGGCTATTATGAACAAGACGAGACACACTTAAAGGCTGTGTTGAGAGGCCAGCTTATAAAAAGGGAAGATAAGTGGAAATACGTGTTAAGGTTGGGGCTAGAAAAGCTGGAATAAAGCACTATACTGTTCTGTTTAGAAACCACTCTACTCAGGCAAGATGCTAGAATAGAGTTTAGTACAATGATTGAAAAGTGTTTGGAAAGCATAAGGAAACAAAAAATAAGACAAATATGACTTGGTGATTGATGCATAAGTGGCCTTGTAGACTGGGTGTTTTTGTCAAGTGTGTCCTCTGAGGAATACAGAGCTGCTTTTGAACAGAAGAAAGACACCTTTGACTTTGTAGCTCGAGAATTCATCTGTAACATGAAAACCATGTCGTAATGGTGGAGGTATTTGGAAGTTAATCAGAGAGGCTTTCCAATCAAGTTTCTATTCTGAAATCAATCTTTTTGAATTTTTTTGGCTGGAGCTCAAGGCCCCTCAAAATAGTACATTTGGAAGCCAATGTTGTTCAATAGATATTGGAACAAAACCTCTGAGAACAAATGCCAGCCAAGCTAGGAGTCTACTGTTGTAGCTTTGATACAGAAATATAACATTAGATGTCTTCAACCAAGTATATCACAAAACTTTGTCATCCAGGGTGTTTTTGTAGGAAACAAATAGTAAAGTAATGCTTTTTTTACTCCAGACTCCAAATTAAGCCACATAAATGCAGAGAAAGTCTTGAGAAACATTCATCATCATCAAATAAATTGCCCAAACTCAAGTGTTGGTTTATTGCATGTATTTATTGTCCAGGTACCTTTCGATGGTAGCCATGCTAGTTTGTTGGCTTAAACAGGTCCAGTTTCTGATTGTGCTGGTAGATGACAATTCAAGTTGTACATATTTACATTTAAAAAACAAAACAAGAAAAAGCAGTCAACAATGAGAAAGAAAAAGGAGCTTTTCCAAATTACGTATAGTCTCGAGGCTAGTCTCAGTCAATATGTTCCCACAAGTTTCCATGTCACAGCCGACATCATTAACAGTGATAAAGGCACTCTGATTTATTATATACATTACATTAATCTTAAATAGGTTTCCTTTAAGGGCTTTGCACATTAAAAATTACAGTACTTTACTGGAGCTGCTAAATCAACATAGAGCAACTAAATAAAAATCACATGGAATATATTAAATTTATAAAATGTAATATCAATCATCAAAACATAGCTTTAAGTAAATAAATGCATCTCAAAAAGGTGCTCGTTCTTTCACTGGGCCTCTAAATTGTTCAAGGTCCACTTATTCATTAAGTTTTTATCAGCAGGCAAAGAAAAAAAAAGGCAGCCTTGAGTTGAGTGATTTCTAGATGTTGAATCCCTGACATTATATTCAGCGTAATATTATGGTATACATAAAAACACAACCTTTTGATTGCTGATAAACTAAGGTTTCACACATGGACTTCACTTGTGATGTAAAGATAAATTTCACAAAGTCTAGAGTGCCTTTTTCATCATCTCTTTGGTGTAACAAGATCTACCACAAAACTGATCATCAGCACTAAACAACTCATTTAAGACACACAATGTAGCTGTGCTAAGCCAGAGAAGGCTAACATCAGCTAAATCACAAAATGACTTACTAAACCATTAGGCATAACTATTCAAGCAAGCAGTGACTTTTGTCTTGTTTTAAGGGCCTCCAAACCAACACATGCATTAGTACATTACAACATACTGTAAACATGATTGTCACATTTCAGTGTATAGCCCTCATTATTTCTCACACATAATGTGCATACAGGAAATGTAGAAGCTGAGCTCTTTGGGCACTTGTGTTGAACATGCCATCATAAAATGTCCGCAGCAAAAAAGACCACCTTTGATAGTATTCTTAGAAGAGCATTTTCACATTTCAATGCTCATACAACTTGTAATAATAAACAGCATCAGCTAATAAAAGCTAGTGCTGAAGGCAAATACTTTAAATTTAAGATTACAAACTTCATTTTTTGTAACATAAACGAAAATGGAAATTATGAAAGAAATAAGTTTCAAATTAACATTGGTACTTAAAAAAAAAACAGAAACAGAAAAGACTGATTATAAATGTAGCTACATACACACATACAGTGTATACACAATGACAAAAAAACACAGGGGAATAAATGTCCAATTATAAAAAGAAATCTTTTACAACTCTAATTAAAAAAGCTAAATCCAATTTAACTGTTAATCAACAATAAAACTGCCAGATTACATTAAAGCCTTATTGGACTTTAGGCCTTACACTAGACAGAGTATAATGAATGACAGGTTTAATGAAGTGCAGCCTGGCTCAACGCCAAGACCTAGAGTACTGGACAGTGAAGTACTGCAAACTTAGAAACGCTACAAAATTAAAGTCACAAGGACTCTTAGAAAACACTAGACAAACATAAATATATTTTAAAACAATGAAAAATTAACAATTTAAACACTTAAATAGATATAACATATTCTTAACTTTTAACACAAACTATACATTTTTTACAAGTAAAAAGTGGTTGTTGCTTTAGAAAGAACACCATCTGGTGCTTCATATCAAAAATATGTAGCTTAAATAATTATTCTTCACTTGACTAGTAAACTTTGAAATGCTACTTGATAGAGGGAGTCCGGTCCTTCAGTGCCATGCTTCTTTAAACACTAAAGAGCGACGATCCAAGTCCAACTGTCTCACCTGCTGCTGCCTCTGTCATCTCAGCACATCCTCTTTACCACCAACACCCCATCGAACAGTAATCTCTTCATATCAACTTACACTTGAATAAATCTTCTCAACTTTCCCAATGATCTTTTCTTCAAAGATGGGCAAGATGGCGTCATCTTCACGTATCTCTTCAAACACTACTCCACAGTCAAACTCGTCACTTACCTTCTTGAAATAATACCTAAAAATAACAGTAGACTTGTTTTAATGCTGGGTTATGTGTACTTAAAGAACTATGAAATATGTCTTATTGTCTTACTTTATAAATATGAAGTCCACAAAACTCACCTGTAATTGCCTCTCTTTGTGAGCAACTCTTTAAACTGGCCCAGCGTGACCACCTTCCCTTTGTCAACACTTGTTGTGTACGGTATCAGTTCTTCACAGAAGTAATAAGCCACAGTCATTTTTTCACAAGGCTGCTTTTTAGTGGCTTTATGTCTGTGAGAAAATGAAAGAACAACATCAAACACTACAGATATGTTTACGATGAAATAAAGGGCAATATTTACAACCCATTTATTGTACTATAGCTACAATGCTATTCAGAAAAGGGCACCAATTAAAAAGTGTTGATAGTAATGTGACATAATAGGTAATCCAAATTAGTACTATCATAGACACTATTCTCTTTCCATAATATAATATATAAAATAAAACAATCATAACAAGCTAGTCAATAATAGACCCCTTGAACCTGCCAGTTATGTTTTTAAAAAGGTTGTATTGTACCACCATCTAAAATAATTATCCCAATAAGCAACTTAATAATGTTTCATGAGTTAAGCTTAGGACAATCATTTAAAATGACGTGAAGTAATTGCAGGCTGTAATGATGAAAATATACACAAGGTACAAAACAGAGGGTTTTCAGAGGTCTGGGGGCAGGCCTCAACCAGAAATAGCCACATAACCTGCCTTTCATCAGCCTCTTGTGCTCTTAACCTAGGGGCTCAGGTGTTAGAGTGGTCGGCCTATAACCTGAAGGCTGGCTGTGCATACTGTCAATGTGTCCTTGGGCAATACACTTAACCTACCTTGCCTCCGGTGTCTGTGGCAGTGGTGGTGTATAAGTGTGTGTGTGAATGGAAGCTTGATGTAAAGTGCTTTGAGTGCCTAGTATGTGGGAACGCATTTTGTAAAATCCATGCCATTTAACCTGGTCTGAAGACGTTCAACATTAAACAATGATTTGGAGAAACAGCTACTCATCTCCTTGAGCTACTCTTCTCTGCAAAAGCACTTCATTTTACTTAAATAACATACTTAAATAAAAATAACCCTGGGGACATTTAACGTTTTGTTCCATCATGTCAGATTCCGGGAAAGTGCATTCCACATTTACAACTAAAACTGAAAGTGTTGCATGTTGAAAACTTGGTCAGGGAGAAAGAAAAACATTTTACTATGAATGTGTACAGTGGACATACTCGGGCTCGGAAAGCTCGCTGTCTGAAACGGCGGGCACCACGCTGATAGGAGGGCACTGTGTGGGCCTGACTGCAGAACGACCCCTCTGGATCACCTCCATCACATACCTGAACAACCAAACATCCCAGGATTTAGACACAGCACGCCTAAGAGAGCGTCCTTTAGACACTTGTAACCATATTTTAAGATGAGTCCTCTTATCTTTGCTTGGGCTGCACCACTCCAGACTTGATGTTTTCCTCCTCTAGCCGCCGGCAGACCTCCTCCAGCTGAATGAGAGGGTTGGGGGCAGGGTTGGGAGGCATGGTGGGGTCCTGGATGAATGGGTGAGATGGCTGGATGTTGTTTCGAGCTGGATGGACTGAGCCTGAGTGGTCCTTTGAGCAGAGAACTAATCCTTCATGTCCTGGGGCCTTCTTGGATCCAGTAATGCTTCTAGCAAATAATAATAATAATAATAATAATAATAATAATAATAATAATAATAATATATTTATGGTAATCTAAAACTGACACCTCCCAGTTCTACTACTCACCCGTATGGACTCTTCTTGTGTCGAACCATTTCTTTCTGGCCTTCCATTAACCACAGATGTATCTCCATCTCCTTTCCAGGCCCTTGCATGTCATATATCCGTACTTCCTCACCTTTCTTGAAAGCTCTTTTACATGGACCACCTTTACTACTGTACAATAAAAGTAAAAAATCATTAAAGAAATAGGTATTTGTGGTGCATTTGTGTTGTTTTGCTCATACCTGTAGCCTGTGTGCTCCATTGCGTTGTGTCCTGTACCGTCTGCATAGGTGCGAGGTTTTGATCCATAATGGCTGTCTGTGCCCCAATGGTGGCTGCTGTGCACTCGCATGGCTGCCTCTGCCTCCAGCTGCTCTTTGGGCTTCTCACTGGCGCTGTGATGGATGTGTTGTGTGTGTTTCCCACTGTGCCTCTGTGGATGTTTACCCTGAGCAGAGAACCCAGGAAACCCAAGGTTTCTCCCTGATGGGAAGCCTTCCGGGGAGCGGGTTTTGGGTGAATGGCGGCCCGTCCCTGGGGACTGACAGCCGGGGGTCTTCATGACGCGTTGGACGTGGTCATCCAGGATGCTCTCAGGATTCTCCTCATGAGCATCTATCATAAAGGGACCACTGTAGATGTCAGTGTAGTGGGAGTTGTAATTCTGCAAGTAGGCACCAGGGGGAAACCTGCTACTGGACTTGGAAAAGGCAGTACATATGCTTGCTTCATCTCCTTCTTCCTCCTTTAAAAGAAACACAAAAGATGTTTAAAAGGTCGTAAAATATTTCTAAGCAATGAAATTCAGTTATGTATTTAAATACATAATGTCAATGTCTAAATGATCACCATTTAGAAGAAAACACAAAATATATGTATTAATGTCAGTAATTTCAGATTGATGTTAAATTACAATATACTGTATTTTAAAATGTTGTTCTCCTGTAACCAGCAGATGGCAGACTTACACTACAATACTCAGTGCTGTATTGGAGAGTATGTGCTATAATCTCAAAGGTTTGCAGATGAAACTCAGATGGGGATACAGTGCATGCATAAATGTATGTTGTTTCTATTATTGACAAGCTGAACCTCTGAGTGATGGAAAAATCAATCATATACTGACAGAACAATCTCTGGGGGAATGATTAAAAGTTGTATTGAAAACATACATTGATATGTGACATGGCAGTTTCTTCTCACAACACACGGAGAGACTGTACTCAACATATTCTGTGAGATCATAAACTGTTTGAGTGAGGCTGAAGTAGGGAGTGCCAGAAGGAAGCTTTCATCTGATCTGAGGTTGAACTTACACTTTGGCTTTAAAAGGCAAACCTGAGAACAAAGACACTGAGTGAGGAAGAATAAGAGGAGAAAGGTGATACACTTTTGTCTTGTTCGCTAGCCAGTGTTTAAACACTTATTACCGAAAAACTTCATAAGCACTAATTGTAAACTTTACATTTTCAACATTTCAATTTACCAATGAACCATCCAATGGGCTTTGATGGTTACGGTTGAAAAAAATAAAACAAGCTAGCATCACAAGGAATTTGTTCCCTTTTGTTGTTGTACTGAAAAGTATTTTTCACTTGCATTTAATCATATTCATTAATAATAAATGGTACACTATTTTATAAAGCGTAAAAGTCCAGGGGGATGAATTTTTTCCATCAATGAAAAAATATATCATTGCTTTACAAGCTGGCAAAGTCAATAAGAGCTTAATTTTACGTTAAAGTACCTTATTGACTTACAACATGCTTCTCCTGTAACAATAGAGCACATGTTTGCACCTCTATTGTGTTCTCTTACTAAAATACAGACTTCTTAATGAACATTTGGACATTCAATAATAATAAAAATAAAAAAATACATTATAGCATGGAAGGCATTTTCTCAGGTTTTATCAGAGACAGCTAGTTAATTAAAAGGACATAGTGGAGAGCATTTTCTCGCATGTACTGTATGTCAATCTCATTCTTGAACTCAGTTTTTATACAAAATATATTAAAGCTATTCACTGACAGCATGTTCATATCTCACATATCAATTTAATGCTACCTCCAGGTTTAAAGGGAATGGCCCTCTTTATGCGGCCAAACACATAAACTGTCTGCTTTGGGACTAGATACTTGGCTCAGAAAGCTGAGGGATATTTCAGAAAGCTTTTAATCACTGCTAAAGTGACATCAAGCAGGCAGCCCACTGATCGAAGCTCACAAGTGGTGTGTGTGCAGGTGCTCCATCTGATTTATCGACAAAGCCAGATCGCACACAGGCCAAGGATGGATCTCCAAGTCACTCATGTTCTTTTACGCACACACTTAAAGGCTGGCCTCATTATTTTCATAAAGGCAAAATGAATTCAAGTGTTCTTAGTTAGTAGAAACCTTTAGCTCAGCAGCCACGAACATGTCTCTATTTTGGTTCAATAACTGCACCACAAAAACTCTGTGTTCAGTTCTTATTACAATAAAACGTTTCTCTTTTTTGGTAAACTTCAACATTTAACATAACTACTTAAAACAGGAGGTGGTTTTATGATAAGAGTGATAAGATTAATGAACCTTAAGTAAAATGTTCTTTCTTCATTGACACTGCACTTTCTACTGGCTGTTGTTTATGGTTTTATAAGATATTGGTATTCAGCTCTGATGCTGCAGTAGTCACAGTCAGATGACATCGAGGGCAAGGCTATTAGTGGCAATTATCCTGTACATGTTACATTTGGTGATGTTTGACTACCTAGGAGCTCTAACTTCAACATCCTGTGACCGATTTACATATATCTCTCCTCTGTACATGTCCAAACCATCTAAATCTGGCTTTTTTTTCTCCAATAAAAGAGTTTGGGCATCCCATCAGGGAATCTATCCCCAGTCCCCCATGACAGGCAGGGTGCTCACCACTATACTAATTTGAATAGCAACACAAGTGACAACAATTTTGGCTGGTGTTACATACCTGGTGTAACTATGTAGTGTGATAGTTGTCAAACCCAGTCTTTTTTATTTCTTAAGGTTTCTAACTACTTCCCCGTTATGTTACTAATGTATATAATAATGCATACTACTTACATTACACTTTTCAAGATACCCAAAGCCATAGTCCATTATTTATTCACTCCACAGTCACACACTGGTGGTGATAAGCTACGTTTGTAGCCACAGCTGCCCTGGGGCAGACTGACAGAGTCTTGGCAGCCATTTTGCGACTACACCCTCTCTGACCATTACCAAACATTCTCACACATCATACACCAGAAACTGGAGGCAAGGAGGGTTAAGTGTCTTGCCCAAGGACACAACAACAGCATGAACTGTGTGGAGAGAGGGTATTGAACCACCAAACTTCAGGTTATGGTACAACTGCTCTACCACTGAGCCACTGCAATGTCTATATGTATATATAGACATTAAAAAGAGTGTTAACACCTGCACTTAAAAGTAATGTTCATCTAAATGCACAAACCATGGATTCAACTGTGCTTCTGCGTATACATACCAATCGTACTCTCTTGAGCCATTCCTCGGGTTTCTCTTGAGCTTCTCTCTCCTTCAGTACCCCCTCCAGTTTGCTGATGAGCTCCGCAGCAAACCTCTCCGGTTCTACATGGATATCTTTTGGAATCCGGTTTGGGCGCTAAGAAGGGAAATGGCACACTGTAAACGTCTGTTTTTTTGTCACAGCGACTTACTGACACCTTTTGACCCAGCCCCTTGGTGACGATATAAGAGGAATAAAACATGAGCGAATTTAATGAATTCAAATGAGCCTGCAACAAGATTTGTCTCTTGAATACAAATGAAGGCTTGTGAATTATGATGGCATTAACTTGATATTTTTTTAAATACTTAACAATTATATAAGCCGGTAAGAGAAAATATTTAATTTTTAATATAGAAAACGGTTTACAAAAGGTTAGACCTTAAAGCCCTGTTAGCTCTTTTCTGCCAACAAATCATGATTAATTTGTTGGGGAAGAAAAATGCATGGTTATACTTGGGGGATTTGCGCTCACTATACAGTCAATCCATGCATTCTAATAGGATGCTACGTGTGGAGTTTTAATTTGACTTTTTACTCTGAGGCCTAATTAGGGCTGGTTTTTCCTACCGAGAGACAGCCTAAGCTGCAGAGGGAGGCATCAGGCTGTCACACGGGAGGATTCATGTCTGCTAGGCTTCAGCACACACAGCTTAGCAAAGCATCAAGCTACATTTAGACAGCCTTCTCTTTCACCATCAGCTATTCTTATACTCCATCACAGACCCTACGACACAGCACAGCTTAAATATGCACATCTCCAACGGTGGAAGTGCGAAAAAATGAGGCAGAGACAGGCAGTTAAATAAAAAGAGAGAGAATGTGAGAGGATGGCCATGAATAACTCACTAGAATATGAGGTAGTGGCACTAGCCCATTTGCTTTGGCACTTTCCTGCATCTCCCGCCGATGCTGCTTTCTGTATCTGTAAGGTGGGACTCCATCTCTGGAATTAACAACAGAGACATTGTACGTAAGAAATCTCCATAAATAAACAACAATGATTTGAAGTTGTGAGCTTTGATAAATCAAACAGAGCTGGACGGGGTTTCTCAAAGGCTTTACTCTGTCTCATTGACAAAAAGAGGTCTGGCCGATTATGTTATGTTAACACATTCATGAGGGTTTAATTTTGATGCGGTACTGGTCATGCTGGGTTCGAAGTTGCCTATGCTACAAGCTATGGACTAATTAGCTGATAAGCGCCTCTAATCAATTTGACTGCAAACACATTTTTGTCCAGTTGTGGACTATCTATCTCTGCAACTAGAAAATGTTTGGTTTTAAGTCAAGGCACCTCAAACGTAAGTGGACCTTGGCAGTAAAACATCCTTTTCTAGTGTAATATTTGGGATTACCTTAAACGTTATGGAGAAATTCTTCTTTGACTCTCATAACTAAGACGTGTGACTAAAAGAATTTTAGAATTTTAGAATAGAAGCATTTCAAGAATGTTGGCAGTGTGTGAATTTTGAAGTGAAAACAATAAGTACATGTAAATGCCAGTAGGTAAATTTAAATTACTGCCATAGTCCAATTATAACTGGAGTTTTAAAACACTTTTGTCCAATTGGTTGTGCAGTTATTCTAATTTCTGTAAATTGGACTAACACACCTTAATCGGATTACAGTAAGACACTGCACATTGAGCACATTCCAAAGTTGGACAGCGGCACAGAGTACCAGGTGTAACCAGATGTTAATTGCACGTAAAGTTGCAGTGCTATCGTTGACATTGGGTTGAGTAAATTAGCTGAGTTTTTTTGCATTTAATGCTTCAAATTAAAATTACTGGCAGACTTTGGCCATTATTTTTTCTTCTAAGTGATGACAGAAGCATTTTCTGTGGTTGCATTTGCAGCTTTGCATTGTCTCTCTGTATTTGAAATGACAATGTAATGTACAATCGTATGCAGTGACATAATACTTACAGGCTGCTGTCGGTGAGTGAAAGTGTGTCTGCGTCGCTGGACATACTCTGATGTTCACTATCGTTGGCGCTGGTGGCAGGAGCCAGTGCATGACCAGTCTTGTTATAGCACAGATTGACTGGCTCTCGACAGGGAGGAGGCCTATGAAAAAGGAAAAGCAAGCTGTGCTGAGAAAAAGATGCTACCATTTAGCATTCAATATAGCAAACAACATGTGCCACGTTAAAAAGACTTAGGCTATGAATCGATACCCAGGGCTAGCTAGACCAGCAAGGCTGACTAAAGAAAACTCTATTGGGTCTGGACAAAATGACCTCAAATCATGTTATACTTTATAAATAATTTTGATTATTGACCAATTTTTGCAATGATGTTTTTGCACTTACACGTTTGTGCTGTAAATATGTTAGCTAATAAAGATAGGACATTCTTTCTATTTAAAGAATGCCCTATCTTATGTATTATGATTGATTTTTTTTGTTTATTTTTTTGTTAACTGCCCATCTCTGATATCTACACAGTTCATAAGCACTGCATGTTCCCTTTGGAGAAAGTCACACTGTAGAAGATCTGGGTGATATGAGCTGGTGACTGGGTTTTGTTGCAAAAATAGAAATACCTACAGCAGTAAACTAAAACTACTGGCCTTACAATGCACATCATTCAGCGAGAGGCAACGGTAAGGAAGCAAGGCTTCATTTGATACCATTTACATTTTCACTCAGTGACTTGGCTGAACATATTTCTTACAAGCCATTGTCCACATGAATTATAAATGCAAGGCATCAACTCTTTTATTCAAATTAGAATTCCCTGAGGCGTTTATATTGCACGCTTTCTCCATTTTTAGGAAAAGCAAAAGCAACCAGAGTTCAAAATGCAACCTTTGTGACCAGTTTTCATTAGCATCTAAATTCAACAGCAGTGCATAATCTACAGACTATGGAAGATTACTTAAAGAAGTGCTCTGGAAGCTGAAGAGTAAGACAAAATGCCACATTACTGCATCGTCTACAGTTTAAGGCTTCAGTTTAGAGACTTTTAATGTCACAGCCGCTATGCCCTCGCTGTCTGCTAATGAATAGGAAAATTATGCAAAGAATGGGTGAAGAGGAAAAATAACATGTGAGCCTTATGTTATTTCTTAATATGTTAAAATTAAAGACACTAGTCATATAGCACAAATGACTCGCATAACACAAAATTTTACAATATCAGATTTTAAACAAAAACTCTGCTTCACTGAATTTCCAATATAACTATACCATACTTTTTACTGAGGAAATTGAACACTGAAAATTATCTTGCTAATCTGTGCAAGACAAAATAAACTTCATACTTCTTCTGGCTACAGCATCGTATATCTTTTTTTATCGCTTCTCATAAATGATCTAAAAGACTATTAAAGTTCTTTCTTGTAAGTCTCGGAAGAAAGACTTGATTAAAAATGTAGCTTCACACAAACCCACAGGGTTCAACCAAAACTCTTTATACAAATAAAGGGTGTCTTTCTGTAATTCTAACCAAATACTTGATTGCTAAAATAATAATTGAAATCCAAGTTCAAAGTTATTCTCACTAATGAAATCTCTCAGATAAAGGACTGCTGTGCATTGCTCTTTATGGGTTTGCACACTCATTGTGCAGTGAGTGTATACAAGCCTTTGTTTCACTCGAAGCAACAATCGATTGCCAACAGAACTGCCATTGGTAGTGTTTCAAAAGCAAGACTTAGTTTATCTCCTGACCAGCTCAAACGTAAAAGTATAAAAAAGAAAGGTATCATCAAAGAAAGGTATAAGGAAGGTATAATGGCAATGAAGCTCAGTTCATGTGACCTGATATCAGAGTTAGGTAAGTATGGCCTAACAGCACAATGTTTGGTGATTTATCAAGAAGCCATTGTCTGTCTGTCAGCTGAATTCCTGCTCCTTGTCACTGCGTCTGTAGCCACAGAGGTTGTAATATGAGCAAGTATATCTTTTGCCTATACTATTTGATATTTACCTGCAACAGTTTGAGGTGTTCAGTGTTATACCAAACGTGGTAAACAGCCAATGCAAAACTGTAAACTAGGAGCCTATATCCTAATCATATTATAGAAGTTAATTTTTTGCTTAACACCCGTTACAATACCTGCATAACTATACAAACGGACACTCATACAGTATCTGACCTTTGAAGTAAACAACACAATAAAAAACAAAATACCCCAATATGCATTTACAACAAACTGCCAAGTAAACCCACCAGGTTCATTCTTTAGTGTGATTTGTCTGTGAAGGTTCTCAGTCATCCAGGACATCTTGAAAAAAAGGTTTAATTATTTAAACCTTTTTTCATTAAGTGTGATTGTTATAAGCATTGTGATTGTTATAAAGCCAGAATGAGCATGATAAAAGATTAAAATGAGGTCCTTTTAGAAAGGTATCCCTTGCTACATTCCTTTGCTACAAATCCCTGCTAGATAAAAGGTGTTTAGCACAATACCTGCAGCACAAAAACCCCTTTAACTCAACCTTCAAACAGTAAGTAAAGCCGCTCCAAAAGCCTCTGACATTCCTCAACAACACAGGTGTAAACAGAGAAACACTTCACACAAACTCATCTCTTTTATCAGAGCAGTCTCTTGAGTCACACATTCACTCTCTTTTTCATTTCAAACTTTCGGCAGCACTCACGCTGGTGTGGGGTTTCAGGGTTATTTCTAATTCAGCAGCTCACAGGAAAAAGCTGTGTGGATACTGCTGAAGTGAGGTTTCTCAGGACTGCTGTGAGGATTTACCTGCACTCCTGACCGTCCTGGAATCTCGTACTGCTGGCAACATGCTGCGCCTCCATCTTCTCCATTAGCAGCTTTTGGTCGCTGGATGGCTTTGGGCTCTCTCCGCCTGTCCTTGTGTATTCCAAGTATACGTCCGACTTAAGGAATAAGGGGTATGTGTTCTCCTCGATCATAGTCTGTATTTCAGTCTGAGCCTGGTCAAACATGGCAGGGTCAATGTGAAGCTTTAGGACACAGTCTTTGATGAAGGACTTAGTGGCTGGTTTAATCTGTCTTGACACTATCCCATTGTTGTCCAATATGTATTTTTTATAAATAGCTTTTGCTATTTTGACTTTTTTCTCCTCATAGTCCTCGCTCGTTTCAAGTTTACGGAAACCGCTGCATGCAAACCAGAAATCCAACATGTCAGCACACTCCTCTTGCTTCAGGAACATTCGAAATAGGTTGATACCATCCTCATCGTCCAGGAGGGAGTGAAGAGACTCTGCCCACTTTAAGTAAGGTGGTGTTGGTGAGGCACTGCCCTCCGGCTCATAACCCAAATCCAGGTCTGGGCGCCGGGGCGTAGCGACAGAGGCCTCACATTTAAGGCTCTCATTCTTTGAGGAGAAACCAGGGTTGCTCTGCTGGCGGCCATCACTGCACACCAGCTCACCTTCTTCCCCTGGGACTGGGGGTCTGGGAGCGTCCTCAGTGAAGCTGCCTCCAAGGTCCACTGAGTAGTCCCGTTTGTTGCTTATGCTCATAGTCACAGCATCCAAAAACCACGTCCCCGCAGAGCCCACAGAGCACAATTATCTGTTCCACACCTTTACTTATGCCACTGCAAATACACTCCTGCAGAAAACAAAAATAAAAAATGAGACAACATCCTACACAAAGTTATCATCACGGTAGCTAGAGGTACATCATTTTGTTCTCCCAATTTCAACATCACAATAATACTAATAATAACTACATCAGACTGCTCAAACTGCAATTATGTTATGGTTTTCTATGTGTAAAGCTATCTCAGTACTCAGATTTATCACAGGTTTAACAAAGATATTGCATATTTCATCTATTTCTCATTACATACAGATATTACCTTTTCTGGTGGTTGATCATGTGCCAAAGAGTTGTTACAATGTGTAGCTGTTCATGTATAATGTGGTATGTTTTTTAGTTACACAGAAGTTACAAGAGATTTTTGCATCAATGCAAAACACCAGGTTTTTTATTTTTTTAAATATTACATTTCAGGCGGTATATAAGAAGTATGTTGGTGTACTTGCAGCTCAAAGGATCATACTGCAGATAAAAATGTATTGATCTTCAGAACAGTACCTTCCACTTTCTTATTATAGTATATAGTATGTCAGCTTGAAAACCGGTTTTCAGGTTTGAATGTCTCGTTCAAGGGCAAATGTGGTTCTCCTGAGATTTCTTGCTCGGTGCAAATGTCGAGACATGTGGGTTACAGTATCAGTTGCTATATCAGTGTTCATATCACAGTGTAACTGCAATGAAGAAAAAGACACATTACATCCTGTATGCAGCAGTCAATCTCATTTCTAATGTGGACTATGGACAACGCCTACAGTATGGCCTAAACAAACTGTTCACCATCCCTCCGTGTGTATTACAGTGGGGGTTTGTTCTAAATGTTTTATGAATTAAAGCATTATTTCTTACCTCATACCCCACACTCATTGTCTTATACAGTGCTGTCCATAAACAATACTAATTTAAAATAATAATGTAAAAAGAATCCAACCAATGTGGCATCAACCTGTGCATAATTCTGGAACATGAGCAGGACATGCAGCAAACAATAGGCAAGGTGTAACATGTGGAGTGAGGTGATAAGACTTTCACACACATTACTGAGTAAATGGTGCCATTCTAAAGCTGAGGACATTCCTTCTTTGTGAATATAAATCTAATATCTTGGTTAAAAATCAATAGAGGATACTGAAAGACTTTATTCTGTCCAATGGGGAGGGAACCACAGAGGAGCCTGCTTCACATAATGATATGATTTACTTCCCACAATAATATCACAATTAATTATTTACTGATAATTAATGCATATTCTGGAAGGTGACTTGGAAACATTTTGATCGGAGCCATCTGGATAAAGTGTCAAAATTAGATTAAGATTAAAAACTGACTGGGAGATTTTATTATTGAATGAAGAGGCTTTTGTTTTGCCATTCTCTTTTTTTCCTCCAAATTTCGCTTGGTTCAGTGAATTGTCTTCTGACTTCCAGCAGCAACTGTGAAAGGTATAGACTGATAAATTATTGTCCCAGTTATGGGTTTTTGCTCAACCTGTTCACACGCACACAGATCCTTAAAATGGGTCATACCCTGAAATCTGTGGACCACAGTATTTATAAAAAAAAAACGGTCTAAGGCCATGTTTGACACCATAGAGAGATGCTCATTTAGCCTCTTGTCAATATTAATGGTCACAGGTGTGCGCCCTGACAGCTAGAAGTAAAGGCTACGGCCGTGATTGTAACACGCTGCGCACGAAATGTCCTTTTAATAAATCAGCGGCGGGCATGGTTTGGTCATTCCGGTGCTTTTGAACTGAGCCTCTCATCACATTCATGGCTTGGCCTTTTGCAGAATGATCCGAACAGCGGCGCTGAATGGGGGAGGGGATCTGGAAACAAACTCCGTGATCACACACACACACACACACACACACTGACACACAGCCAGGCCTTTCAGCAGCCGACCGACAAGTGCACAACTTTGTCACACTGTATTTACCTATTAATACCGCTACTATCCCCGCTAACAACTCCTCACTCCGCGAGCAACACACAACCCCGGACATTCCCAGTGCCGTGAAAGGACACAGGGAATCCCAAAGCAGTACACACGGAATACATTTACAAACAGCAAAGCGATGGCACGTATCTGCCGACTATACCGCAATCCCAATCTCTGAGCAGGCTGACGGGAGGGGTAAAAAAAAAAAGTGACAAATACTTAACCCGAGGAAATATCCATGATGCGTTGCAGGGCGCCACACGTTGGAAGCCGCACAAGTCATGGCGAACAGCGACATAGTCCCGAGCTGCACGACTTTAAAAATAACAAAGAAAACAGTCCGCTCTCCACCTCTCCATGGCTGTCTGCTGTCTCTCACTGTCTGTGGATCCGAGGCTAAGGAGCAGTGGATAAACAGCGCCTCGTCCGTTCACTACACACATTACCAGTGTTTAGCCAGGTCCATGTGATCCCCTTTCTCTCTCTCACTCTGATTGTAGCCTACAGGTTGTAAGTCATGACCTATAAGTATCAGTGCAACATGTTTCACTCTAAGCCTTAGCGTTATGACTACCTGGATGACTGAGAACCTCCACGATCGCATTTGAGACCCAAAAAGGGGCTCAAGGTGAAATGAGGCTCTCTTCTTTTCGCTCAACACAACGCCACAGCCTATTGTTAAGTTTCTATGAGCATGTTGAAGACCAGTCCTTAGTGTTTTAATTGTGAAATATTGACTTTAAATTTCTGTAGCTACAACTAAATCTGTTTGTTGGTGGCTACAGTGAAACAAACTCCAGTTTCATAAATTTAGAGCCTGTCTGTCCTCATCCATTTTAATCTAATTCTAAGACATTTTCCATGACTAAGTATAATTACAAATATTGAAATTTATATAGGCCTACTCAATGCAACATAAAACTCTATTGTAGTGTATTGCATTGCTTAACGCTGCAGAGCCCTAGTTAGTGTTTAATAGCTTTTATCATTCCTGTTTTTCTGCATTTCAAGTTAGTTTTTACATAGTTATTGAGATGCGTCACTGACATTAACCAGGGAGAATAACCTTTCTTCAATAGACACAGAGCAACCAGTTCACCATATACTGCACTATGTAACTTTGAATGACAGGGCACGTTACCAGCTCATGGTAGTCATCAACACAACCCGTTACATCTTACATGAGACTCATACTGACACAAACAGTCCCACGTGAGTTTGCATCACTGTAGTGAGTAAAAGGGTAACATACATTAACACAATAATGATAACCTCTAGTCTTCTTTTCCTTTTGGTCGTTCCCTTCAATACTCTGCATCCTCTTGTCCCAAACTGAGTACCTTCATGTCCTCCTTCACGATACATCCATATTCCACCAGTACCCTGTAGGTCCACAGCACTGATGGTGGTTGTTGTTAATCTGGGTCCCTTTTATAAACTACCTAATGGTAAATCTTGGCCCATTTCATTAGATCCATGACCCATGTAATGTGTTGAGTCCCATTATATAAATAAAGTTTGCATCTTAGAAAAGTTGAGGCCAAACATCATAACCAGTAAATTTTGAATTACATCCAATTCTGCGACACAACATTAATATACCTTTATTAATTATTATTGTTTTTACTAAATCATTCACAAGGTCTAACCTGGTGCTTCTACATTTGACTCACTGGATGTATCAAGTTTGAACACACAACATAAATGGTCTAGCAGTCCTCTAGCCTTTGAATAAATATTAATATATTTTTGGTAATTTATAATTTAGATGCATTGTTTATTTTGTATATTGTGAGCTGTGACAGATAATCTATTATAAATCCTTGTCCTTGTAAATGAGAAGTGAGGCAGCAAGATGCAGGTGGTGAAAAGGAATTGTTTTTGGTAAAAATTCTTTAAAATTTAGTTAAGACAGCCTCTTCCAAGTTTTATTTTGTTTGGTGGTTTGTTTTAAAATGAAGTCGTCTAAATCAGTGGTTCTCAACTGGTGGGTCGCAGACCCGTTTTGAGTGGGTAACGGCAGACCTTTAGCTAAATGTATTTTTTACTGTGCTTTTATTTTAAGGGAGATTTTTATGCAGCAGTGTGCAGTAAACACTCCTCAACAGTGGGTGGCGATAACTCCCTGTAATACTAATTAACAGCCTAGAAGAAGACCCACACAATTTGTTTTCAAATGCTAATGGAGGGAAAATGCTTGTATGACATGGGACACTACATGAGATATGGATTTTCTTACTTTGAGGACAAAAACTTAAGTGTTTGTGGAGTTTGTGGATAAAAACAACTACTGAATAATGCACTTCAGAAATCCAATAATCAAAAAAACCCTGGTTTACATGTTTCAGTCAATTATCTGATTTCTTTTGGAGTACGTACGTATGTTGTTAGACTGAAACTTTCTTCCGTTATTTCAAAACATTTCCTGCCTCGGTCAGGAGATGAAGGATATTGAGTTTTCATTTAATTTAACATGAAACTCGTCTCCTCTTCACTCCAGACTTTACACTGCTGCGCGCAATGTTTGTTGGGGTTTGTCCAATGTGTTTATCCTCAGCTAACATTGTAATGTCACTTCCATTTTAACAGGGTGTTTTCTTTAGTTTTTTACACATGCGCAGATATGAAAGAACAAAATAAATCCAATTTCTCAGTATACTGTACATGCACCATTTCTCATAATCTGATAACTGCCGTTATCAGATAATTTTGGGATTTTTAGCGCACATGTAAATGAGCTCAATGTCTTATTAAGTGCTACTGATTGAATATTATTAATAATATATAGTATGTATACACTGATGCAGGGATATCACAGCTATTGATCGGGAAACATGCTGGTCGTTTTGATTTATCATTAAAGATGTTTTTGTGTTTAGTTGACAAACTGTGATGTTCTGTACTATGTCAGTTTTAAACTGCAAAATCTTTCTTTAAATGAAAATTTTCCTTGATTTGGGTTGCGGTTTGTCATTAAGGGGTGATGGTGGGTCCTTAAGCCAGACCAGTTGAGAACCACTGGTGTAAGTTCTGTTATTTTAGTACTGCAGAAATCTATTTTTAATATATGTCAGTTTCATAATAAAAAATAAATATGTAAGTATATCTGTTTCAAATAACAGGCTATTCTTTATTTACACACTATATTGTTTTAATAATAATGCATAGTATTTATATAGCGCTTTTCAAGATACCCCAAGACATATATATTATTCATTCACTCCACAGTCACACACTGGTGGTGGCCATTTTGTGCGAATAGACTCTGCAACTATCACCAAACATTCTTACACCAGTGCCACAGACACCGGAAGCAAGGAGGGTTAAGTGTCTTGCCCAAGGACACAACAACAGTATAAACTGTGGGGAGAGCAGGATTCAAACCAACAACCTTTGGGTTATAGGACTACCACTGAGCCCCTTTGTTGCAACAAACTTGTCAGAGCTATAATTTGTAAATGAACCCCATCTCACATTGTTTCTAAAGTCCACAGTTTACATGTTACAGTTTAATACAGTCGCAAAAACATTTCAACTCTTTTTGGTAAAAAAATAATGAGGCAAAAACAGTGTATTTGCTTTTTACCAGCTGTAATTGTAATTCTGTTTTAGGGCAAACTGTGAGAAAATGCAGGGCAAGCAAGAAAGTTTGTTGGAGGCCCAAAGTCTGCAGGTTTTCATTCCAACCAGCGCACAGCAGCAGATGACTTCACAGATTAATTTTGTGTTTTGGCAAAGCTTCAACCATCTTATCATGACCCAGATTTCTGTACTTTTATGTGTTGCATCTAAATGGAAAGTTTACCTTTCGGGAAAGTACATGAACAAAGGACAAAGTGATAAATTCCAATGGTAAACCAGGACCAGTTTCATGACACACATTACTTTTCAAACTCGAGATGAGAATTCCACCTGTATAGTAGAAATTGTTCTTTCTTATACAAATACCTTCTGTGTTGGTGGCTAGTCAGACTTCCAAAGTGACAGTAAAACCATAGATCTACTGGTCAAGGCACTATCAGAACACATCATCACACATCAGATAATGACATGTAATGTAATAGTGTCAGGAACCTATTATCTTTCAAATAATAAATAAAAGACATTTCTGCAGCTGAATTGGCCATGTCAAATTTTTCAGATGAGAAAGCATTTTGCCTTTTTCATACCTGGCAATGACTTAACGACCACACTTAAAGGCCCGTACAACCTCTAATTTGCTTGTGTAACAATCTAACTGCATTTTAGAAAGACAGATTCTTGTCTCATTATCTCATTTTAATTGCATGGTCAACTTTAAAGACCTGGAGAAGCATTATTTTTGGTTCTATGGATAATAAGCTTGTTTTTTTCCAATCCCACGGATATGCCACCAGACCTAGAAGCTATTAGTAACCACAGGATACCATTTGCCTCCATTTGTCCTGTGTGCGTGTGTTTGTTTGTGATTTACTGATTTACATGTAAATCAGCACATCTTACCTTGGGTTTCTGTGGTGTCCCCATCCATCCTCCACCAGTGCATCCAATTATTGAGAACTCCATTGCATGCTTTTTTAACATGTCAGGCTGCTGTAGTGCTGAAGTTACTCTCATCCCTGTTGAGAGGGTAAGCTGGGCAAAACCTGAATGGAAACGCAGACTGGCCTTTATGTCCATTTGTTCCTGAAAGGAAACATTTGACAAGTTTACATCATGCACACTTAATACATAGTAATGCATCTAATTATAAATACAAGAAAAAAACAAAGCCATTGGCATTAATACCATTAGCTTGACATCAAATAAGCAAATATGAAAGCAACAGAAACAAAAGCACCAAATAAATGTTTAAGTTTATGTTGGCCTTCAACAAAAATATCTAAATAAAGTGGATATACAGCTCTAGAAAAAATTAAGAGACCACTGGAAAATGATCAGTTTCTCTGGTTTTACTATTTATAGGAATGTGTTTGGGTAAAATTAACATTTTTGTTTTATTCTATAAACTACTGACAACATTTTTCCCAAATTCCAAATAAAAATATTGTAATTTAAAAGCATTTATTTGCCGAAAGCAACAACTGGTCAAAATAACAAGTGTTGTCAGACTTGGAATAATGGAAATAAAATAAGTTACACTATACACAATAATAATGTTTTAACTTAGGAAGAGTTCAGACATCAATATTTGCTGGAATAACCTTGATTTTGAATCACACCTTTCATGCATTTTGACATACTCTCCACCAGTGGGCTCTTTTTTCCAGAGCTGTACATAAATGGAAAATACACAGACAGGTTTTCTTAACATTGGGGTTGTCAGGTTCTTTGGTAAACATCCTTCCACCTGGCACAGCACCTATACTGAAAAATGCTCTCACATAACACATGTAAGTACTCAGTGGTAACATGTAACATTATTTTTTGTAATGCTTTACTTCAACTGGAACATAGCATGATGTTTGTGGTTGTGTATTTTAAATAGAATAGTGAAAATGTAAATTAACTGTGCCACATTAGTTGAAAGCATGGTTTGAATTGTAAGTGTAAATGACAAAATGTGTTTATGAAAAAGTTAGCACTTATCCAAAATCACCTGTCAATGTCTAGGGAGATAAATAAACTTAATTTTTAAAATAACTCTTTCTTCTTACACTACAAGAACGACAAGCCCTTAGCAAATTATTCATTGGTCCTGCCACACAGCTTGCCACTAACAACAAAAAACAGTTCTAGCTCTACCAGTTAAAAAATGAACAAACCAGCTTAATACTGGAATTAACAAAAAAAATGTTTTTGGATAAAGTATAGAAAGTGATTTTTAGTAATGGAAATAACATATTAGTTACATTTATGTATCACAAAAATATCTGCTTTACAATGTAAAAAAAAACATTGTATATTTCTTAATACAATTTTTTTTCTGTTTTACTGCATATTTTTTACTAGAGAACAACATTATGTTTCTGAATTCAGTGCATTCAATCGTCTTTTGTTCCACCTGTCAGTGTGGATTTAGAGTCTGTTGTAGGCCTTGGCAGAAATAGGCTTATCTCATTTGAAGACTCTCTGATGAACAAAAGCCCATTAGGGCGGTCCAAATGAATGCTCCTATTCTCTGTGCACTACAGAAATGTTCTTTTTTTTTAACATTTTTAAACCAATCACAGAGAAAAAGCAACAAAGAGGTAAATCCTGTGTCTCAAAGAGTTTACATCTAAAAATACCAAAGACATAGAGGTGTGGTAGATAAAACAGAGAAGCTCAAAACGGATACAAATGATTGCTAATATGGTTGTAACATTGTACCAGTATTAACACTAATAAAAGTTTCAGGTTCTGAAAATGATCCACAGGAATCAGACTGTTAGAAAATGTATTCTGGAGTCCTGCTGATGTCCTTTGTCCAGAAGAATATATCATGACTAACAAGCCTTGGAGTGGATTAGGCACAGAGGAGTGAGCAATTTGCACATTAGGGTTTACTTTCTTAAGATTTTATGGGAACACTGAGAACAATATTTCTACAAGAAATAAATAAATCTGATTAAAAGGCATAGATTTCCTAAAGTCATATTAAATTACTGAAAACAATACCCAACACAGTGTCATAGACGAAAATGCATTGTCTAGTAGCTGTTGTCTATCAAGAAATTCAAATAAATTTTGTAATTCTTTCTTTGGTGGTTTTGAATAGTTTGGTCTTGGGATGCGTACCCAGTGGTCAAATCAAATGATGTGGGTTGCATCTGATGAAAAGGAAGACACAACAAAACCAGTATGGCACTGACAAAAATAAGCGATAACAGACATAAAGGACCGTTAAACAGTACAATAGAAAGTTACTGGTAACAGCGTTTTTCATCCATGGAGTCTCAAAAGCAGACATCCTACCTGCTGATTTACCTTACTGTATGTTTCACGGTTTTGTTTTGCTGAAACGTAGACAACTCCCACCGTTTTTCTATGGATCGAGTGTAGTCCTTCGTAGTCTGCAGTAAAGACTGCCGCCATCTTTAATCACCCCAAGTCCATCTGTCGATGGTTCTTTCCTTTCTAGCTTCTCTTTTTCTGTTCCAGCCCTCTCGGTTTGTTGTGGGGGGCTCTTATATTCCATCCAACATTAAACCACCATATCGACAGGATCACGGGCCGCCCAGTAGGGGTGCAGCTTTGACATGCTGCATTGGCTGTTGTCCTTTACCAAGCTGTAGACTGAGTGACCACATGCATTTTTCTCAGAATGATACGGATAGTCCGCAAATTTCTTTTTAGCTCTCAGGCCTTTGATTTTAAAAGAGCAAGGCCGCAGATCAACTCTATGACTGATCCTGATTCAATTATTGGACACTGAATATTCTGATGGTAGAATTATAATGCTTTTTTATTATTTGGGGTTATGTCTTTAGAACTATCAAATAAGTCTTTAACAATATATAACCAAACTGTTAAATATTTTTTTATATTTTTCTATTACGAGCTTGTCCTACATATGTAAAAAGACAGTTTAAACAAGAACACCAGCTAAATCAAACTTCTCCAACTATCTTAAACTGAACTTGACCCGAGCACCCTCAGAACATTTTCAGAATAGTAAGTAAACACAGACTTTTGATTCCTGCTTTTCTTCAACTGCATTACATTTAAAGTGGCAACCCCTTTTTAATGTTCACCCTTGTCTTTTTTTTGTGTTCAAAGCCTAAACACTCAGACATATATTGTCTACTGTCACTGGTCTGTCCCACCAAACTCAATAAGACAACAATAGGAGATGAATTTTAAAATGGTTGACGTTCTCACCTCTGTCTCCTGCTGTGTGGCTCGTCGGATCTTGTTCCTGTTGTCCGCCATGACAGGGCGCCGTCCCCTGTCTAGCACTCTGCAAGACTTTCTTATACTCACAAAGCTGTTTTTGGTTCTCACCAGTTTATTGCCTGAAGATGACAATCTTTACTTTGTAATGCAGCTCAAACAGTGCAACCCTACCAGAGGAAAGAAGAACCAGATGATTGTCTGCACAGTCGCAATGTAGCTATGGTAACAGACTCAACAGACATGAGTGGTGTAACTAAATGTTTTATACCTGACAAAAACAAAAGTGATTTAAAAAAAGAATGACTGATCTTGACTTGGATTGTTTGAAGAGATAGATCTATAATCGGTTGTAACCTCTAAATAAGTTAATTAACTGTATATATTTAACATATCTTGAAGTGAAGTTGTAAAATCAGTTAATGAACAGATGAATGCAAACAAAAGACGAGATAGACAGACAGGCAAAGACGGGAGGAGAAATAATATTGCTTTTGTTGAGGAGCTTTATCAGCTGCTTACCTTTCAAACAGATTTCACACTTTCATGTCTCGTTGCAGCGCGGGTCAGATCCAGCAAACCCTTTTCACAATGACCACTTTTCTCTCCACATAGCACCCTCAGACGCTTAGTGTTGGCTGCCACATGCATTTGCGGAAATTACTCAAATTTCAATGTTGAATCGATGGGTAACTCAGAAATAATGGGGCTTTGTTAAAAGAGATAAAGGGGTTTAATAAATGTTTACATTTAATTTACAAAAACAAGACAAAGTTGTTATAAGGACATACAATATTTACCTACAAAAAGAGATGAGAAAAGTGTGACCTGGTGTATTCTACATCAACATATGTGTGAGACTAAGCCAAAGTCTCTTAAAGCAACACTAAGTAACTGCAACAACTAAAAAAAACACTCTCTGTTCTGTCTGCAACTGCACTGCTGCAAACTCACATGATGGGACTGTCACGTTTCAGTGTGTATCCTGTAGGAAGGGCTATATATCCAATGTGTGGTAACTAAAAGATAGGTTATTCTTCCTGTTTATGCCAGAGATGCATCAAAATGACTTGACACAAAAGTCACTTAAATAGATATTGCCACATATTCACATGGGCTCAGGAGTCATCCATTTCAAAATATGACCTTCTAATAAAATTAAGAAGACTATGTAAACAAAGAATTATAACTTATAATTCTTTAAACTTCTTCCAACATCCAAGTGATTTAGCAGTATTTTAGATAAATATGACATGATACAACCAGCATCTCAGTTTTCAGTGCAGAGGGAGATTCTACCAAACACCAACAGACATACACCACTAGAAAAAAGCAGAATTACTAACAAAGCCAAACTGAAAGTATATCCAACTATACAATAAGTTCTCTGTCTGTTTGCTAAGACTTGATATAAGCAGGTCAAGGTGAATTCTCAACATCTGTGATTTCTGTGCTAACTCATTCCCAATGGAAATGAGTCTTATTCATTTTTCAAACAGCCTCTAGGATATCTTATCCCTCAAAAAAAGACAAAGAAAAAAGCAGCTCCTTTAGGGGAGTAGCTGTCTTTGATGTTTTGAACAGTCAAACAGTTAAAAGTCTGGCTTTATGAATATTAGAAGCAGTCTGCTGCTCAGAGTTATTAAGGAAACGAGCTTGTAGTCAGTCTGATCGAGACTGGTTTGGAGACATAGCACGGATTAGCTATTTTTATGGGGCTAAATAGGCTAAGTATAGTAATTTAATAATAATACTAATAATAATACTAATAATAATACTAATAATAATACTAATAATAATAATAATAATAATAAGACTTTAAAAACAAATTAAAACTGTGTTGAAACAAAAATTTAATTGGAGGACTCGTGACTGGAAGCTGCACGTAACCACCTAGCTTAACTATATTTAAACCCGAATTTATGATTTATGTTAATATACTATTATCACTGGGCTTTTTCCCCAGGAACGTAGCTGTTACCTTTAAACGTATGGATTTCGTTTCTTACCCGTTCTTTTTGCTTCACTTAAAATGCAGTCATTATCAAGTTATGTGACCACGGGGATCATACGCAGCAGTTAGCTTAACAGCATCATCTTGTGGCAGAAACTTAGCAACACGTGTAGGCTAACATAAAGCTAACCGGATTTGTCACTGTGTAAAAATTATTTACAAGAAGTAGACAGTGGAGAATGTGCTCGGCCGTAGAAGGGATGCAAATGGAGCAATCCTACAGAATCGTAAACTAATTGTTTTGATGATTTCGTACTAAAAAGCCTTGTAGCAGCCATTTTTGGCGCAGGCGCGGTGGCCAAGTGGTAAGGCGTCGGTCTCGTAAACCGAAGATCGCGGGTTCGAACCCCGTCCGTGCCTTTTGAGACGTCAAAAGGTGATGTACGGAGGTATAAGCTCTCCTCAAGAGATGTGTCACAATCCCATAATGCCGTTTAAGCAACCTCATTGACAAATAATCGTTACCAAAATAACTCGCAGTCTATGAATGTATCTAGGACTTTCCAACCTTATGCAGAAGAACAATATAGAGTATAGTAATAAGAGTATAAATGACCTAGATTTGATATAAATGATATGATACAAAATATCAGGGGGTAGAAAAAGCTTTGTATACAACTATAAAGTATATTATATTGTAACATTAGGTTTAAGATTACAGTGATTATCAGTTGTGGCTTTGTGGTTAAGACAAGCATGTTGGTGTTTATTGGCCTTACTGCCTATTTGTTGGAAAATCGAAACTGGTTATGTCCTATAACTATTATCCTGCTTTTCTCATATTGATCTAAATTTCAATATTTTTTATTACTATTCAATTTCACTGTTATTTTTTTTTTTTCAAATCTACAGCTAATTAACCCAAATACAATCCCTGTTTCCAAGGGCATTGGATGCATTTGAAAGTTATGGGAGACAATCTAGCTTAGACTTACTAAACTATTTAAATGTATGTTAGGTTACTGATACTTGAATTAGTGAAAATAAAATCCTGTAATCAGACTGTTTAGGCAGGAGAAAAACTAAAATAACACATAGTCATAGTTTTCAAAAGCGGGTGGGACCTGTCCCCTTTATTTATTATGGTTGCTACACTCATGTTGCTGGAATAAAGCCCCACGCTGCAGCATCGGTGAGTCATACCTTGGTGATACTGAGTGATGACAGTGGCAGGAGGAGACCCACTTCAATCTGCTCTTCTTTGCTGCTGGCAATTTCAGCAACACATTACTTGATGAGAAACCTCACAGTTAGATGAATTTCTGTGTAGCACATGAATCTATAAATTCAAGTATGAGAGTGTGAGGTTTTAGAGCTGCTTAAATATTTCTTCATCCATTGTGAGGAAAAAAAGAGTAGCCGTATGTTTGAAGGGTAAAGTCTCACATCAGTGGATATTAGTCACCACATAGTATTACCTTAAAAAAAAATCCCCAAAGCAATTAACAGGTTCCCATAGACTTTCACGGCTTCTTCTCAGTTTTCCGCACAGCCATATACTTACATTTTGCTAATACAGCATTTTCTAATGACATGTATTTGAAATGTTTCAAGCAGGTTTATCCTAATTATGAACCTAAATGCTGGAAAAGCAACAAACCACTCTCCAAAAGTGTGGCTAATTTGGCATACGCTGTGTACAATCTTCACATGCATCTATTTTCACTGATATTTATTCATATTTGGATGTATCTCTTTAAATTCATACATATTTCTACCGTCATCACTGCATACCTTTTACTTATTATGTGTTTAATCATCCTCTGTTTTCTCCTCTGCAAAGCAGGCAGATGGAGGACAAAAGAGTGAGTAACACGCTCTTTATTGGGAGCAAGTCTGTGTCTGCTGCGGGCAGTATGCACATTGATTTTTGTGTGGGCAGTGCTATTCTGAATTGAAAGGAGCTTATTGCAGTAATTATATGGACACTGTAACCAATCTAAACCACGCACCCGTTTGTATGTGAGTAAAATACACAGAGCATTATCAAGTAGTTGAACACTTGAACTCATCTAATGCATCTTCTTTTTTTTGTGTATTTGAACTAATTCAAAAATGGAGTCCCTTGTGCACCAGCTGTTGTTTGTAACATAGATGTTCCCCAAAAATCACAGAATCCTACCTACCTTGCTGTCTTTTGAGCTTTACCCTTTTGTGCCCACTGCCATAGAAAACCTACCTGCTAAATCTACCTTTTTCCATTTTCACACAGGCAGTAAAACAGAGTATAAATGTCCACTTTGTCCGCCTCACTGCAGGCAGCGAATATTACCTTCCCAAACTTAGAGCAAGACAATCAAACAAGTGTCTGTGGGCCATGACCCAGATACTTATTTCCTGTGATGGACTTCTGACACTGCAACAGGACAGGGTCTCCCATTTCAGTCCACTTTCACAAGGAGTATACCCGATTTTGAATACTGTTTTTATGAAAATAGTTGGGTTACTTACACTGAAATGTCAGGAAATGCACAGTACCCAGTTGATTACTATTTTTTTTACCATTTTATTTTACATTTATCATGCTTTGACCAAAGCTAAACCTCTCCATATTTCTCTTTAGAGACACCAGCCCTTGGGATGTACCGATGAGTCACAATGTCCTCATTATAAAGAGCAGTTATCTTTCAACAACAGAGCGTTTACATTATCTAGTAAAAAAAAAAACTCTGTGTCCATGTGAGTAATCTCAAGTTTGTACTGATGATACAATGTGGCACTGTTAAAAGGTGTGTATAAGACTTCATAGGAGTGGAGAAAGGTTAATATGTGGTTGTTATACAGAAAAATCTGATCTGAAGCAGATTTGCTAGTGTTATAATAATATCTGCATCCTGTGTATTCCAGATCCAGGATTGTGTGAATGTGGCACCATCTGCAGGTTGCATTAAAAAAAGATATTGTGAGTTGGGCCTATTGTCCCCATTCAGCAAAGGTTTAAATGTCAAGGAAACAAATGGTGCTTTGTGGAATAGTTATTTAGCCCATTCACCTGAGCAGTCGCATTTGATTGTAATAAGATCTTTAAAGTTGAGTTATGTGAAACTTTATTTCTAGAGCTCATTCAAAAGAACAGTTTTAAGAACTTAAATCTACATTTAAGTAATTCAAATAAACTAGTTTTATTACAGCAACAGCAAGGTATTCAGTCAAGCTTTTTTAGGTAGCATAGTTTTATTATTTTGAGATTTTGAGCACATTAGGTCATTGCATTTGTATGAGATTAAGCTTTTAAAGTCAAAAAGGCCAGTTTTTCAGCACTGCCTGCCTCTTATAAAAGAAACCCTCTTAGGCGTGACTATGCAATATCTTCCATCTGATTAACTTTTGATTTTCTGCTGAGTCAAATTTTCTTTACAAAAAACTTGATAAACATGCTCCAGTATAACATGTTAAAGACAATACAGATCTTCAGCCAACATTGGGTTTATTGCTGTTAAATTTACAAAAGGCACAGATGGTATTCAGCTGGCTTTATAATCTGAGTAAATACTACACATGGGATGTTTGCTTCCGCACATAAAGTCTGGCCATAAAGCATATTTCTTGATGAAAGGGGCTTTTCTTAAACATTTGGCAGCATCTCTGTCGCACTTGCACAGGAGCTTTTCACATTTGTCCTCCAGATCATCTGCAATGAAGAACATACAAATATAAAGATTCTAAATTTATAAGAGCACATTTATCATATTAGAGCCCTCTTATCTTGCTTCTTGCTTCAATCCATCCAGAAGCTTTTGGAAATATAAATTTTCAATGTACATATTTGCACATAAACATTTCTTACACACAGCCTCTTCTGTTTGTTTGAATTATATTATAAGTTACTTTCAACAAAAATCCTATACATTGAAATGCCCATTAAAACATGTTGGACAGTGATAATAAAGTGATCATAAAAAAATACATAATATCTTAGCTTAGCCTACCACATTCAGCTGTCTTGTCCTCACAAGTCCACTGATATTGCTCTGTTTTGGTCCGGCAGCCGAGAAGTTCAGCGTCTCCATAACAGCAATCATGTCTATGGCAACACCTGCATTTAAAACAATGGGTAGAAAACCTGAGGACTGTATTATTTTGATGGCTGAGGCCACACACCTGCAGGTCAACCCTTGACTAGACGGAGTCAAGACAGTGGGTGGATATAGTCTCAGTACCGTGCTTGAAAACACTCCACAGCTATTTTAAAGGCAGGGCAGGAATCACCACCAGTTTGTGTAACACGTATTTAGCATTTGGTTTCAGGGGGTTTGGTGTCGGTCTTGTGGCAAACCAGGAAACGAAACAGACGGCAATTACGATTCGGGTGTGGAATGATTTAAAATATCCTAAGTGAGGGTTGCTTATAGACTTCCGAAAGACACTTGTGGTTTCTACAAGTCAATGTTAAAATGTGTGGAAACAAGTAGGATGTAGTATGATTTAAAGGGACCATAGAACGTGGATCCAAGAAGGGAAGTGACTACCCATTATACCCATTATTCTAAGCACATGAAATGACACGTTTTACTTTATAATGCATAGGTGGGTCTTAAAAGTGCCAGCTCATTGTTTACATCTCTTTACGAGGTGTGATTCTCTTAAAATAAAGTTTGTTTTTCTGGTCATTAAAGTTGTGGTTCGTGCTTTACCAGTCTGTTTTGTCCCTCGGCCAACCCTCTCCTCCCAGTCCACAGTAACAGCCATACATCATGTACGATAAGGCAGATCTTCCAGTGCTGCACTTGATGGCTCCGGCGAGCTCCAGCAAGCCTCTCTTACTACGCTGGGACCTGTGTGTTCCCACAGGGGCTACCGTAACTGCAAGAGCAATGAACAACTTAAGAGGTGGAACGAATACTGTACATCTCTTGTTTAGTCCTCATACAGCCTCAAATATTTAACATATTGTTTACAATTTTTGGCTAATAGTTTTCTCTGTAGAGGCTAGATAAAAAACACAAGCATTCCAGTCATTCAGGCACAATCATAACAAATCATTGGAGATAGGATTTAGAAACACTATGTCCTGTTCTGCTTGTAAAATTTGTTTTTTATATGTGTATTTATACAGCAAGTGTTTGCATAAGACATAATAAAGTACATACACACCCAAGGGAGCTGTGTTTTTTTTAGGTGAAATGGAAATAAAGCCACAAAGCTAAAAGAAAACATTACAAAACGCCTAATACAAATGAGGATTATGCATATGTAATCAAATAACTTTCATTTAGAACCCTATCCTAAGTTAACTTAAAACTGTAAAGTAAAACCAAGCCACTTACCACATAAGAGGAGAAGTATCTGGTATAACACAGTCATGACATTAAACAAGCAGCCAACCTGAACTTAACTCCATGAAAGTCACACACGTTCAGAGTGTAGATGCTGTTTAAATAATCTCGTGAGCGTTACCATTGGCTACAGGCAAGTCCAATGTTCGCAAATAAGCAGCCTCTAGTGGGAGCAGCCCAAAATGTTCCGGCTCTGAACAGTCATATCGAAACACGTGAACAACAATGTTATAATGATAAAACATGATAAAGATGATGCGTAATAAAGAAAGATACAATGGGACATTTTGAGACTGA
This sequence comes from Neodontobutis hainanensis, assembly GCA_024349245.1. NCBI lineage: Eukaryota > Metazoa > Chordata > Actinopteri > Gobiiformes > Odontobutidae > Neodontobutis > Neodontobutis hainanensis. The sequence continues at coordinate 601,431 of JALDNG010000086.1, read as the reverse complement.
AAATGTTTCCAATAAGATTGTTTAGGGAAGGGAAAATTCACTTATAAATAAATAATAGTGGAATAATAATGGGAATAATAGTGTAATAGCATTCATGCGAAGATAGTTTTTCTGTTCCTTTCCATTGCAATAAGAAAGTTTTGTGACTTAAAAAGTTACCTCAAAAATCAAGACAAAACTGTCTTGATTAGTTAATCTGTATTACTGTGGAGAAGAACTACATGTGTCTAACAGAGTGATGACAAACTAATTGCAGAATGAGATCTAAAAATGTCCAGAAATTGTGCTTTGTGTTTGTTTTTCGTATATTTTAAGATTGGGCACTCCCCACTTATTATATTTAATTTCTAATGTGGCAAAGAAACAGCAGTTGAGTCATAAAATACAGCTGGAGCGTAATTGTTTCCACACGAGTGGTTCTACCAATAGCTCCACATTATGAGTTGGCGCCCTCTGCTGGCGAAATGGTCAAACTACACTACAGTTATCACTCTAAACAATACACTATTTGTTTGCTATACAGGCGACTGTACTGTACAAAAGGCTTTTAATCAAATTTTTGAAATATGTACTCAAATAAAAATAATTTTCAGTGCAAAGTGATAATGGTCCAATCAAACACCAAAACCACCACTTGACCCCCTGCCCCTTTGTCCTCATACACTTTGACAAAATTCCCTTTTGTTAAAGGCTGCATTTGAATACAATGTCGGGTATAGCTTGTATAGAGAGATACTGTATTTTGTTAATATAATAACATAATTACATTTATTGTCCAAAGCGACATATATGAGCTTCTAATTACCAGTGTTACAGCCACTGGAGGAAAGGTGGGTTAAGTGTCTTTCCCAATGACACAATGACAGTATGATGTGTGGGGAGAATGGGAATCGAACTGCCTACCTTTCAGTTCAATGACGACCACTCTACCACTGAGCCACTGCGCCCTCTTCTCTGGGTAGCTGTGCGTTCACTCATGAATCTGCATCTGGGCCTTGTCCTGGCAGGAGGAACTATCACGTTTTAGTGTAGGCTATTTGTGTAATTGCAAAAAGCAGAGACGAAATCCTCTGGCCCCTGGCTGCGCCTAGAAATCCTGTCCATAAAGATAATGAACAGGACCGGTGACAAAGGGCAGCCCTGCTGGAGTCCAACATGCACCGGGGACAGGTCTGACTTGCCGGCAATGCGAACCAAGCTCCTGCTCTGGTCGTACAGGGACCGAACAGAATCGAGGCAAAGGGCCCCGGACCCCATACTCCCAGAGCACCCCCCACAGGGCACCACGAGGGACACAGTCAAATGCCTTCTCCAGCTCCACAAAGCATATGTGGACTGGTTGGGCAAACTCCCATAAACCCTCCAGCACCCTGGAGAGGGTATAGAGCTGGTCCAGTGTTCCACGACCGGGACAAAAACTGCATTGTTCCTCCTGGATCTGAGGTTCGACTATCGGCCGCATTCTCCTCTCCAGTAGGCTACCCTGCACTTTCCCGGGGAGGCTGAGGAGTGTAATCCATCTGTAGTTAGAACACACCCTCCTGAGACTCCAAGAAGGCCGGGTACTCTGCACTGCCATTTGGCCTATAAGCACAAACAACAGTGACAGAGCTATCCCTGACCAGAAGGTGCAGGGAAGCAACCCTCTCGTTCACCAGGGTGAACTCCAACACATGGCGGCTGAGCTGGGGGGCAATGTAAATGGTAAATGGCATGCATTTATATAGCGCTTTTCCTGCACCCTTCTCGGGCACCCAAAGCGCTTTACATCGTGCTTCCACTCACCCCATTCACACACATCCACTCCTGGGGCAGACAGAGAAGGGGGCTGCCACACAAACGGCGCACAACCTTCTCCTACCACCACCAAACACACCTCCACAGTCACCCATTCAAACACCAGTGCTACGGACACTGGGAGCAAGGTGGGTTAAGTGTCTTGCCCAAGGACACAACGACAGTATGAACTGTGGGGAGAGCGGGAATCGAACCTACTACCTTCCGGTTGAAGGACGGCCGCTCTACCACTGAGCCACTGCCGCAATGAGCAAACTCACACCAGCCCGCCGCCTCTCATGCAACTCCAGAGTAGTGGAGAGTCCAGCCTCTCTCGAGGAGTTGGGTTCCAGAGCCCAAGCTGTGCGTGGAGGTGAGCCCGACTATCTCTATAATGTAATGAAGCTAAGTTTATACCTGTTCAAGACGGCTGTATCTTTACAGTTCTATGTTTATCTACAACACAGACCTCTAACTCTTAGACTTAAAAATAAAGCAAAAATGTCTTATTAAATGTCTGAATTAAACTATAAGCCTTTGTTTTCAAATTTAGTTTGTATTCGAGTATTTGGTTTCCAAAAGCCCCCTCCTTGAACTGCCACCTGTGGTGGAGGGGTTTGAGTGCCCGAATGATCCTAGGAGCTATGATGTCGGGGGCTATAGGCTATGCCCCTAGTAGGGTCTCCCAAGGCAAACGGGTCCTAGGTAACATTTATGGACATCTTAAAATCAAGGACCATTACGTCGCCCAGTATGGCTCAACCGGGGCCCACCCTGGAGCCAGGCCCGGGGTTGGGGCTCATATGCGAGCGCCTGGTGGCTGGGTCTTTCCCCACGGGACCCGGTAGTGGGACCGACCTCCCGTGGGCCCACCACCTGCAGGAGGAACCGTAAGGGGCCGGTGCAATGTGGACTGGGTGACAGTCAAAGGCGGGAGCCTCGACGACCCAATCCCTGGACACAGAATCTGGCTCTATAGGGACATGGAATGTCACCTCGTTGGCGGGGAAAGAGCCTGCTTGTGCGGGAGGTTGAGAGATACCGACTAGCTTCATATTAAACTGAAATTGCTTGTACAAAACAGCTGATTGTACATCATGTATCTTTTGCTACATCTGCAAAAACATGCTTTTATTTCAATATTACATATTCTTATTTCATGCTTTAAAATGATTCATAAATCTCCAGTGCCGCTCTAGGCAACTTTAGCCTAGAGAAGCTGTTTTTTTCCTGTTTTGGCACACATTTACCGTTGTGTTTTTTTTTTTTTTTTTTTCTGGATGCATTAAATAAATACAGTGAGAAGTATTAAATAACATATATTATTATTTTTTTATTATAACAAATAATAAAAAAATTAAAATAAAATCTTGAGAAATCTCTTTAAAACTTAATTAAATCGTAATGTTTTAATGCAAATTACAAAGACAAAAGCTAGTCTATAATAATAAGAATAATAATATAAGAATAACAATAATAATAACATACATTTTAATAACTTATATTTATGTAAAATTACTAAAAGTAAGTCAACAAAACTATAGAACTTCAGTCTTATTCATTCATAACTAAAAAAGAAAAATATAAACAATTGGGTGTCATCTTACAATAATATTGGATCGTATTCAGACAAGAGAGAAAGAACATTTCAAATACGGTCATAGTAAAAAGAAATAAGACTGCATGGATGAATTATACAGACATATCTTAGATATTCCCGAAGTCTGTTTGATTAGAAACCCAATCAAACAGAAATTTTACTCTGAACACTAGTGCTTTACCTTACAATGAGTTGACATGTTTGGCCACAGTCAGTAGAGGGCAGCACGCCTCCGTCAGTTAGACGCGTTCTGTCTGTAATTAGGAAGAGAGGAAGACAAAGGGCGGCCTTCAAGCGAAAGAGCAGTTAGCAAGTTATTTTAGCTAAAACAAAAAAACGCTTTCCTCTCCTTTTATTAAGCCGATGTGAGGTCTGTTTGAAAGAAAAGATCCATTCATGTAAGTACGAACGGGAGTGATGTTTAAGCTGTTTGTATATAGTGTATACACTCAAGTCAAGAGGCATTTACGTCCCCAGTTCGCTATTGTTTGCGTTGGAGAACTACTTCAACTTGGACATACCTCTGCATTGTTAGGCTCAGTCTACTTCCTAGAAACGTATTCGTTTCACGTCATAAACACGGACATGTCCGTCGGTTCCTGCCGACCTAAGACACGGCTTTGTTTTTCAATTTAATGTAAATGTTGTGCGTTTACCGCACAACACAGGTGTTCTGTAAATTTCTGTGCCTAATGCTAGCTCTTGGTAGTCCGCGGGTAACACACGTGTGCTAACTGTCATGCTCCCATTATCGGACATACAGGGCAACCTAAATTTTTCATAATACTGAATAAAAAATAAGTATATGTCTATGCTATTTGGGTAGTGGCACTAGTTTACATATTGTACATAATGAGTACAGTGCACGTAGTCGTCAGTGTGTAAACGGGAGAGACATTTTTGTTGTGAGTGTCACCTGGCTCCATATTATTACAATTTTACTGTAAATCTGACAAGTCTTACAGTTAAGCTGTAGCTTTTAAATGTCAAGTCGGAAAACTTCTGTAGGTTAAAAATGATGTCTGCTCGTCTAAATTGTCTACACTCTTGTGAGTTTTAGCAGGCTAAACGCCCACTGGCGTATTGCTAATTGTGTATATTGAGTGCCAAGTCACCTTAACTCGAATGTGCTTTGCGGTTCATCACATCGAAAGGAGACTCATTTATTTCCTGTAGTTGACGTGTGTCGCCGGTACAGAAAGCGGGAACAGTGACGAGTTGTGAATAATACATGAATGAATAATACACAATATATTCATTATAATAATATATTTTTATTAATTCCCAGAAAGCGATGATACATGTTTATTTATAATGAAAAAGACCCGAAGACATATGTCAATTATAATGTCAAAATTATGTCTAGAAACATAATTGATGTCACTGTAATAATGGAATTGGACCTTTTTGAATTGTGAATTTAACCAAGATCTGTTATGCTTTTGTGCGTGCATGCCCGTGTTAAAAAATATTTTTAAATCAAAATAAATATGTGGAAGATATACCTTTTTGATGATGAGTAAACATGAATGTATGGCTATGTCCCTAGTTTTTGTTTTCAATAATGTATCATGTTCATTATGTGGTGGTACAGGTATTGATACGGAGTTGGTTATTGAAATAGGCAACCATGTCCAGAGCGTGTCAGGACAGAAGAAGCCGCTGGCAGGAGATTCAGAAAGGCCTGCAGTTCATTGAGTAAGTGCCACTATTGAGTTGTTTGTTGGCCACAGTGACAAAAAATTAGGAAGGCTGTGTCAAAAGGCCCTTGTCTATCTCAAGCGCATGATGCAACAGTGATGTATCTGTCTTGATTTCTTGTTTATCAGCACAGTATCCAGGATAACACAGGTGATTCAGATTTTTTTTTTTTTATTTCCCAGGAAGCATGAACACAAAGGCTTCATAGAATACATCATACCATAATACCGCACATGACCAATCTATTATTCACGTTTGAAACATTACTGTGATTACTCATTAAACATAAATGTCAGTTAACATTGTTTTCTGTATAACATCTACTGTACAGCACTCTAATCTTGTACAGGGTTCTACTTTACACTAAATGTGTTTGTGGGCTGTCGAGAATACTGGCATTAGTCAAAACAGTGTGGAATATAAGAATGTCCAAAGCATATATACAAAACTACATGGCACTATATTAACATTCATACAAATATACCTGACAATTAATTATATTATTGATTTTTAGCAGTGATGCAGCTTTTGCCAATGGTGTTTGCAAAGTTGTGCATTTGCTGACATGTCAGTTACGGTAAAGCACATCTGAGCACACAGCAGCTTCAAACCACTGTTGTGTCATGCTTTCTTTCGCACTGTCTCAAGATCTCTTGCATCTTTTACAAACCAGTTTTTCCTCTGTCAACTGAAGTCGAAATAGTATTTTTTTTTCAACTGAAGTTATTTTTAAATATAAATTATCAAATAATTTGAGCTTATTAATAATGTTTGACCTTAATGATTTTACGTTGATGGTTATTTGTCCTGGTACCTAAGATTGATACCTTGATAACTTATTCTTTGTACCTTTTTAGGTCAACTTTGCCATTTCCTGGAAGCCAAGACCAGTATGAGGTAATGCACATTTGAATGTGGGGCTTTCCAACCTCCCACTTTGCATTTGTGTGTTAACTTTTTACTAGAAAATATAAAGCCTCAGAATTATTAAATTATGTAGTCATTAAAGTTATTTTGGTGGCTCCCCACCCCAAAATAAAAAATGATGAATAATACTTTAAATCCTAAAAAGGTTACATAGAGTTACAAATGGAGAGACCAAAGTGTGCCCTGTTCGTTCATTTATGTATATTTTTTAATTCCCAGGTCTTTATTAAGGATCTTGTGTGGAACCTTTTTGGAGAAGGAAATGACGTGTACAAAGAAGGAGAATGGACAAAATCCATAGAGATGTATACAGAAGCATTAAGTGTAGCAGATTATGCTGATTCAGAGGATATATGTATTACCACAGGGCTAATCGAAAAGCTATATGCAAATCGAGCTGCTGCTTACCTTAATATTACGGTGAGTAGATCTGAAGTTTACTTAGTATGAGTACATATCATCCGTTTTAAGTGCTTTGTCATTTGATTTAAAGCAGCTACAAGTGTACGGTACATTTTAAAGGTAGCATGTGCTTCCAAATTGGCTGTTCTAAAGACATTGTTAGAACTGATGCTATAAGAAGTGTGCCTGGTCCCTTTGTTGTTTATGTCAATAATTTATTAGAAAACGATCTACTTTGAATCTGGTTTGCATAAACAAGGGATCCCAGTGAATGTTGTTTGTATGGCACACTGCACATGTAATGTCATGTATCTGTTTCATTGTGTAGAGATTATATATTGCTTTGAAGAGTAAGTATAGACTTATTAAAAAAATAAATAAAAAACGCTATTTGGATCACAATACCACACTTGAGTTACTAAACATGTAAAGTCAATTTATGATCAAAAAGGCTTCTTTGTTCTGTGTTCACTTGCTGTAGCCTTTAAAGTGTAGCGTTCTTAACTTCAGGGCCTTTTTCTTTTTTTCTTTTTTTGTTAACCAGGGACTGTATGACGCTGCACTTGAAGACTGTGAAAAAGCTCTGCAACTAAATGATGGCAACTACAAAGCACTGTACAGAAAAGCAAAATCCTTAAAGGAACTGGGAAGGCATCAAGAGGCCTATGAGGCTGTTGCCAAATGTTCTCTAGTGGTGCCTCAGGTAAGATAGAGATCTGTGAGCCTTTCATAACTTGTTAATGAGAGCATAAAATCACCTCACCTTTTGTTTTTATAATTATGACACACTGATGCAAATTAAAGCGTCACAGAAGCTGCTTGCAGGCCCTGGATACTTATTGTTTTATTCTGCTTAGTTGTTATATAATCTGTGGCGACAAATGCAACTCTTTATTGGATATTAAATGTACATTTACACTTCTATTTCTGCATGGTTTATTTATTTATTTTAAATATGTGTACAACTTTGACTTTGTTGTTTCTTGATGTTCATTCTTATCTGCACAATGTCTTTAAGTGTGTTTTTTTTTTTTTTTTTTTAATTTCACCAGGATCCCAGTGTCATACAACTGACTCAGGACCTTGCCAAAAGTTTGGGTTTGAAAATCCGTAAAGCTTATGTTAGGATGAAGGCAAGCATGTTTTATAATAACATATTGCACATTAATAAAAGGGAAATGTCACTACCCAAGTATTTTTTATTTGTTTTGGAAACCAGTTCAACAAGGTGTTAACGTAATTTAACTCTAAGAAATTGTGAAAGCAAAAACTAAAACATGTCAAGTAATACATGTGTAATAGTTATATGTTGTAACATTACATTTTTTTTTAACAGCCTGCCTTGAATGTTTTACGTGGATCACCTTATCAGGATGCATCTTCTGAAAAGGTAACTTACTTTAGACCGAATTATATACCATACCATTAAAATGTCTGCTTTCTTTTGAATTGATGAGTCTCTTTTTAAATCCAGTTTTGTAATGGCTCATCTGCAGTTGAAGACATAGAAATAGGTAAGGTTCCTTTTTTCTTTTTTTTTTCTTTTTTTCTTTTTTCTTTTTTTTTATCAAATAATACAGATAGAATTTACTTGATCTGTTTTTTGTGTTTATAGAAGTGCCTCTTTTAAATGAAGATAGCAGTGTTTTGGCTTCGGTCCCAACTTCAACCCAAATCCCTGTCCCGGTGCATTCACCTCTATTTGATGCAGTGGTTGATGAAAAGCCTCCTAGCACCAGTCTCTCATCTGGGACCCCCTCTGAGCCTCCAGGCTTTGAGTCTATTCATCATCGTCCAGTGTCTGTACCCACATCATCCCCTCTCCCTGTGTCCACATTTGTAAACGGATGCAGAACTAGTAAGCCTTGCTCATTACTTGAAACGAATCAAGACTTTGACACAGACATAATTGGGGATGACCTTGATGATCTACTCGACCAAGCTGGCTCTGAATCAGACATGGTTAGTGAATAGACGTTCACACAGTTGTGGATATACTTGTTACCTTTTTTATTGACTCTCTTCTCTTCTTTCAGACTATACCCACAGTAAAGGGGCCTCTGCCATTGCCGACCAGTATTTCCTCAAGTAGTTCCATCTCTAGTCCATTCCTAATGCCGTCTAACATCAGCCCATTTATCCAGTGTGGGAGTGGTGCTCAGCAGTGCACTGTAAACCTCCCCCCCTTATATCATAAATCTGGAACAAGTTCATATTTTGGTTTGAATGCCTTTGACACTTTATCCCAACCACTGGACTCATTGGATAGTCTCTCCATATCAGACTATAAATCAGGTGAGAGGATTGTAATTGTAATCAAAATGGGTGTTGTCATAAACATATAAACTGCTACAATTAACTAAATTCTTTATCAAAATTTCAGACTTTTCTCACAATCCATTCATTGCCCGGGTAATAACTGTTTTAAATTGTTGATGTAAGACCATTATACTGTTTAGCAGTGTTACAACTTTCTTATCGTTTTCCGTTACAGCTAAATAATCATGACACTCCTATGGGAATGCCTATTGGGATGCCAGAGGTGAAGGGAATCCCTGCTGCAGTAGATTTGGCTAAGAACCCTTTAGCAGAGACTCATGAATTTAGACAAGGATGTTCGATCTGCTACGTTAAAACGGGTGAGGACGGCACTGACGGCACACCATTTTTTTTTTGTCTGATAGTCTGTCTTAGTAAGGATAGTAAATATGACTGTTCCCCCTTTACATCTGCAGGCCCTGGGGTATTGGATTATACACTTCACACGGAAGATCATAAATGCAAAAAAGATGCTTTACTCGGCAGACTCAAACATTCACCCGACAAAATGTGGAAGCTAATTCGACCAAGACCAACAAAAACCCAATATGTTGGGCCTTATTACATTTGCAAAGGTACCTTCTTTTATCACAGCACCCACTTTGTCCTTTGTTGCTTTAATGTACCTATTTCAGTCTGTTTGTTATATCAGCCAGCAACATTTCATGCTTTGCCATTTTCTGAATTGGAGCCAGTGTTTTAAATGTCATCTCTGTTGTTTCAGAGGTGGCTGTTGGACAAGACTGCTTGTACCCAGGCCACTGCACATTTGCATACTGTCAGGAAGAAATCGATGTTTGGACTCTGGAGCGAAAAGGGTTCATCTCCAGGGAGCTGATCTTTGATCCTTTTGGGCCTCACTCCAATGTTAGGTTGACTGTCCCAAAAATCTTACAGGAGCATCATGGGATTTTCATGTTCCTCTGCGGAGTTAGTATTTGTAGAACAATCTATACATTTTTTACTGCTGCAAAGTAGTATACCATACTTTTCTCAGCGTAGCCTGTTGCTGAAATTGAGGTTTGCTTTTTTTATTGGCAGATATGTTTTGACCACAAACCAAGAATAATCAGCAAAACTAATAAAGATGATCCCTCAATTTGCTCTCATCCAGTGACAAAGCATGACTTTGAGACTCACAAGTGAGTTCTGACAGTTGTATCTAGAATGGATGATGATTTCAAAATATATATTAATGCTTGTCTTGTAGGTGCCTGGTCCATATTTTGAAGGAGAACACGGTTCGTTATTCTAAAATCAGACCTTTGACGCTCCACTGTCAGTTAGACCTATGTCGACATGAAGTCCGGTACGGCTGTGGGAGAGAAGATGAATGTTTTTATGCTCACAGTCTCATAGAGCTAAAGGTCTGGATGATGCAGCATGACCTTGGTAAGGTTATTTAATGTTTGAAACACAAGCCCAGCCAAAATGAGTCTTACAAAAGACCAGATACCAACATAAGGACCCAATACATACATTACAGTAGAAGCTCAATTTAAATACACAATTCTGATGTTTAATCCATGCTTCAGTCACAAATGTGGGAAACAAATATATTGAAGTTAAATAAGATTCATCCTATTATCATCAAAGCTCCAGAATCTCACGACTGTTGGCAAAAATTTCAATAATCAGTGTTTCTCTAAACAAATCATAAAAGGAACAGTACAAAAGGAAATGAAGATGTCAGGGCTATAAAATATAGTAAAAATAAAGCCACAAAATGTGATGCAGATAACTGAGGGATTCTCTACATTTTTTTTTATTTTTATATATGGCCTATGCAGGTATTACTCATGAGAATATGGTCCATGAAGCAAAGAAGTTTTGGAGTGCAACAGCTTCGTTGCAGGGAGCCCAGGTAAGAGTAATGTCCGCACTGTAATTCACATCTAGTGTTATCTCATCAAGAATTTAAGATGTAATATTTTATTTGCAGGTTCCTAACACACAGGCAAAATTTGGGCCTCCAAATCTGAAGATGATGTTTGTTTGCAGCCAGTGTTGGAGAAATGGTCAGCTAAGTGAAGCTGACAAAAACAAAAAATATTGTTCTGCAAAAGCCAGGCACACGTGAGTAACTTGCTGTCACTCTTTCTCTCATTATGATCTGGCAGTAAGAATTGGTAATTCTATTAATTACTCCTTTTTTTTTTTTTTTTTAGGTGGGCCAAAGACAGACGAGTGGTACTTGTAAGCTCCAATGAAAGGAAAAAGTGGACAACTGTACGCCCACTTCCAACCAAAAAGCCAATTCCAGCTCAGTTTGAGGTATGTCCCTGGTGTTTTACCTATCATATATTTTAAAACTTTGTTTATGTATCGCATGCATTTCTTGGCAAGAATGAAAACCAATTAATTGTCCTACAGATTTGTATGCATGTAACAGCTGGCAAAAAGTGCCAGTACATTGGGAATTGCACATTTGCTCACAGTGTGGAAGAGAGAGATCTATGGACCTACATGAAGGAAAACAACAGTGAGTTTTTAGACAAGGGCTGTATTTTTCTTTATGTTGGTCAATTGAATATATTTCTCCTAATAACACAAATCCCATCCCGTTTAGTTCCAGATATAGAACAGCTTTACGAACAGTGGATACTGTCTCAGAGACCAGGCTGGGGTGATGAGACCTCCAACAACTCTGTTCGGGAGAATGGCAAACAGATCCATATGCCAACAGACTATGCCGAAGAAGTGGTGAGATAAAAAAAAACAACTTTCTTTTTCACCAATAATGTCAAGTTAGAGAAAAGACTTGCTGTGGTATACTAACTTGCATTCTTTCTTCAGACAAGTTGTAAATATGTTAAAAGGTGGTTATTTGTTTTTGACAGGCTGGTAATCACTGTTGGCTTTGTGGTAAAAATTGCAACAGTGAGAAGCAGTGGCAGCAACATATCACTTCAGAAAAACACAAAGACCGGGTTTTCAACTCTGAGGATGATCAGAACTGCTGGCAGTATCGATTTCCCACAGGCACTTTTAAAGTTTGTGAAAGGTAAGATTAGAAGTTGCAGCGTTCATTTAAGAAATACTGCTTTTGTTTACCCACTTAATGGTGTGCATTCACAGGTTCCTCAAAGGCACATGCACAGAGGATGACTTGTGTAAACTGGCACATGGGGAACATGAACTAAGAGAGTGGAAGGAGCGCAGGGAATTCCTTTTGATGAAACTTGCCAAAGCCAGAAAAGACCATCTTATAGCACCAAATGACAATGACTTTGGAAAATACAGTTTTCTCCTAAAAGACATTAAATAATTTGACAATATTAATGTTCAAATCTAAAGGATATAGTATCATTTGGCTAAACAGTTATAAATCAGGTGTTTCTTGAGGCCCTCTGAGGTACATGGGGGGGGGGAACCTGATCTCTGCATCAATTTTTTTTTTTTTTTCTTTTTTTTTTTTTAATGGCTGGTGTCTTGAACCAGCCTTTTGGTGGTTGGTTTCCTCTGATCTGAACCACAAGTGTATTATCATTATCTACTATGATGATATTAACTATCATTAAGTAGACCCCTGAAATTTTACTAGGCACCGTTCAGTAGATAACCTGAAAACGGTGGTTTAAAAAAAAAAAAAAAAAAAAGCAAGTGTAAACTACGATCAGAGTTTTCAAATACTTAACAGTTTACATGAGATAACTTTATTTCCTAAGCAGTTAATGTTTATAACCTTACCCTTAAAAGTACTTTGTGTAAGGAATAATTTCAATTGACAGTTAATCTTTTATTTTAAATCATCAGTATACACCATTTTCACTTTCCATTTCAGTGTTACCAATGTAAGGGGCACCAAATAAACCTTTTTTTTTTTCTCCCAAAGATTTGTTTTAACTTGTACTGGTTACTGTTTTTTTCCACACCCATTAAACATTTTAGAAATAAAAGAAACCTAATTGAAGACATACTTTTATTTATTACATAAGCCTTAAAATTTTGGAAGTGTAAAGAGTCATTAACTGGCAGATTCACCATAACCCTTAACCAGTGTTTAATGTGGGCAACCCTGCTTAGCTTTATAATTTTGACTGATGTGTGTCAGTTCATATATCCAGTCTGTCAAAGTCTCTTCCTCTTTCAAAGAATGACTGCACATTTAAGACTTCACATCTCACTATGCCATTTAGTCCAGTGAAGTAGGGGTTGACAATCACATAGGAACCACGTCCCCGGCTCTGACAGGAGCGTAACGACCCGTCAGTGAGCAGCTCTGCATTCAAGCCAGGACCTGCTGCAAGTCTTCCACCTCCAGCTTCCACATCCGTCTGTGAAGCACAGCCTGCTCAGAGAGGTCTGCCACTTTCACCGCACGGATGACTGGCTCCGGGGAGACGGCCTGGATGACACCCATCACCATGACATATTTGCCTGTAAGAACACCAGCAGGTGGCCAATTGTTTAGTGACGATGGATTCAAGGAAGTACAGTCAGCCTCTCAAGGTTAAAGGAGCAGATTTCCAAGCAACAAAGGGGTCATCTGAATAATCAATCTAAACACATGCATGCAATAATTAAGTTGCACATGTATTCTATGGACGGAACAATGTTATCACCAAATAGTCAAACATTCAAATACATTTGATTGCTCAGATTGGTTAAAACAATATATCTTACAGATTTTAATCTGTATAGTTGGCACATATAACCTTTATTGTGAGAGTAAGAGATTATATTGCACAAATATTGTACATTTTAATAGATTTTGTGGATGGATATGCACCTTGAAACAAACAGGGGTTTCCCTTGGGGATGTTGTTAACGCCCTGAACAGCAAACGTCCCGGTCTCGTCCATCAGGAGCACGGTGTTTCGGTCCAGTTGAACTTCTAGGACAGTGCCCTGCATCCAGACCAGTGAGGCAAGCAGAGAGCGACCGGGGCCTACTCTAATGTGAACCCCCTCACCGCTGTCCGTCTGTCCCCTGCTGCCTGCCGCCCTCAGCTGACCCGACAGCACTTTCACCGGCGGAGGACGTTTTTTGTCCATGATGGTTTTTTCGGCCTTATACATCAATGACTACACGAAGGCTAAGATGCTAACAAGCTACATGATTTGAATTAGATTAAGCCATCGTCTGTGACAAGTGGCAAAAAAGCAGTAAGAATATTATAATTTAGTTTGCTTGTCAATGTTGGTAAATCATGAATCCGCCAAAGATTCAAAGAGGTACCACGGTAGGAAGTTTCGATGACACACTTCCGCCTCCAACAATTTTACTTCCGCTTAGTTTTTCCAAAATAAAGAAATTCTTACAGTAAAAGGGACAGGTATTCAGCTTCGATCTATTTAATAGTTATGAATAGAAAGTCAATAGAAAAATAAATTTAACTTGTGTAACCCTAACTACATTTTAATGAACACATCTTAACATATTAAAACTTATAGTAGGGTCGGTATAAACTTTTAAAATGTTTTTTTTTGATCCAAATGGCTAGAATAAACCTTGCATTTTAATGTACACTGTAAACATTGCAATGTCTTTCAAATGTAAATAACCAGTCTTAAACATAAGTGTGGCAGTTATTTGTAGAAATATATATTATGCTGCCACATTATGCACTTTACTTGGCTGAGAGCATAGCAATCAAACTACATACTGTATAAATTCTATACAAATATACTGTACAACCGTTGTGTTAGAACCAAAAATCTCCACTTGAGAATGCATATTATATATGCCCAAATAAAACACCAGTAATTTTTTCATTTACAGTAACAGCACAAGAGACAAAAACAACAATGAGAAGCAGTGTTTATTTCATTAAATAAGTTTTATTTCTTTAAGAATAAGTGAAGAAAACTGTTAGCAATTTCTGTACAATTGTTTCATTGTTTTCCCTTGAATTTGCTGAAAATCTTGAATAAACATTGGAGCTGAAAATTGTTATGATGCCACATAGTGCACTTTGAACCTAAAAAGAATAAGATTACTCCAAAGGCATCTGTCCGCTTCCTTAATATATTCCAAGAAGTTCTTTAAAACTCATTGAATCCAGTCTTATTTTTCATTGGCTCGTTTTGTTAATCCCAGTTCATAATTGTCAAAATAGAGGCACATTAGAAATACTGCCATTTTCCAAGAACTGTGTCTTTGATTGCATCAACAAATTGTGCAGGCACCCAGTAGACCCAGTATTGAGAAGCTTCTGTTGGACCCAACTGAAAAGCCTGTGAAAGTGGAAAACTGGTAATAGTAAAAAGCAAATGGCTGCGTTTCACAAATCATTCAATATACAAACAAAAAAAATATAAGGCATCTGAGCTATCTGCCGGCATCCTTTTCATCTTCAAAGCCTGGCAGTAAAAATATAGAAATGCTTTATATGCATCCCACTGCTCTCTCTCTCAGAAACAGGATGCCAATGGGAGGCTTGCAAAATTGTAGTGCATTGCATTTAGTTGCTACTGGGCAACTAAATGTTCTGTTTATAAAAACTGGTTTATATCAAGTGTGGTTAAGATCATAAAAATGTATTGCACTAAAGATTTTCTATTCTCCATCAGGCTGGCTGTACGAATCAGAAACACTTGTTCAGAGCCTTCAATTTCACTGCAGAACACAAGCACCTTTTAAAGGTTAATATAAAGAAGTCACTGACATTTCCCGGTCTACTGAAGAACACCAAATAGCACAGAGTGGGGTCACCATTACTCTGATACTCACATAGTACTCCACCACAGACACAGACCAAGCGCAATGAACACACACTTTCTATTTGTAAACTCTTAACGTATATCTAAAATGTTTTCACTGCATTTAAATTATTAGTGAAGACTGTAAAAAGCAGTAGTATAAACAGTTACCATCATGTGATAGTCCTCGTGGCCTTCAATGGGTTCAGTCACTACGTTTTTAATGGAGCCCATTGGGACTTTCTCTGTTCTCTCTGGGTAGATGAACACACACATTTCTTAATAGTGATACCTTTTAAGGATGCTTTGAATTCAGCTTAATGAGACCAACTGTGAGCTCACCCTTTGTTCCAATCCACAACTGATCTTGCTCCAGTTTGAATGTGAGTCGAACTTTTCCTCCAGATTTGTTATACATCCCAGATAAAGGCACTGTTGGTAATCGTTCCTGTAAGTGGGAATAGGCAGTTAAATACTTTGTCCGATATTCAAATAACACATTCATAGAGATGCACCAATTGATTTGATTATTATCAGAAAACCAAGACCAGTGATTGGACATTTTCTTTATATAATCGGCAACATATACAGCAATGAAGTTCTATTAAAACTGCTTTGCATTCAAATGTATTTTTACTACACATTATAAAGTAGTAAAGATTGGTACACCCTGAGTATTCAATTAATAGTCTATTTGAACTGCTTTGAAAGTAAATTAAAGACATAACATCTTACCTTGGTTCCTTTAATAGCAGGCATTATGTCTTCTGGTTTACCTTTGTCCAAAACTTTCCTGTGTTGCTGAAATTACGGCATAATTTCAGAAATAAATATTGTTATAGACTCCAAAATATATGTACTTTAACTTACCTTTTGCCTACATAAAGGCTCTTTTTTGTTTTCTTCAGCTTTGACTTCCTGCTGAATGACCTCTTTGGGTGTATTCACAGCTAATACATCATTTATTGTGGATCCTACTACCATTATTTTTGCACCATTTGTAACCTTTATTTCACGAAGCGTCTTGTCTTCGTTAAGCAATCCTTTGTACATCACTTTCTGCATTGCCGGTGGAAGACCTGGAGACATGAAGGAGACCGTTAATTACTTAATAACACCAGTCCATCTCCCGAACAGTCACAGTGAGCAAGATCTGAGTGAAACCCTTACCTGTGAGTGAATGGATCCTCTCTTTTAGTTGGGCTCCTGTGCTGTCAATAGGAATTTTCAGATCATATTTATTCTTGTTCCAAATAATCTTCAAGTCAACCCTCTCCTTATCGTCGGTGTCGTCTCCATTGCTAATACTAGAGTCCTGAGTTGTGTCGTTTCCCAGATCTGATTGCGACGCATTTTCTGTGTCACATTTCTCTGCATTTTCACCTAGAAGTGGTTCAGCTTCTTTTGGTCTCGCCTCCGATTCCATTATGACTTCTTCACTTCCTGAAAAATAAAAGAAATGCAGATGCTGGACTTCAGAAAGCTAAATCATTTTAATTTGTGTTTCCCAAGGCTTTGCATGCTGGTTGCCTCAAAATTCAAATCAATGATTTAATTTCAACATTAAAAAAAAACTTCAAAAACATGTTTAGAACTGTCAGGGGAATCATTTAAAAATGGTCAGAAGACTCAAAACAGCACTATAAAAGGAAACTGGCACTAAAATGGGTTCCCGAATTAAAAAAGATTTTAAAAGCATACGTGTCTTGAGTTATTTTCTTTTCACTAACATGGCCTCTTTTTATTTTAGACCGTCATTATGTCCTTTGTGAATTGAAGAAAATCTAGTTTCTAATTATGAGTCTTTAGCATATTAAATGTAGTACTGGAAAACCAGTTTAACAAAACAATGTGTCATGACCTAGGTAGTCAAAATAATTGTAGGGGAAGTCCAGCTAAAGCTTACTTTCACTTTAAGCAAATTGTTTAAAAAAAGATACTGACTGATTTCTTTAAATACAATTAAAAAACACACAGACAGTATTATAACCACTGTCATTAACATTTAACTAAAGAAAACGATGGCTGGCTCTACATAAACCGTTATATACAGTAACTAAGTAGTTAGGTCACAGAATGAAATGAGTGTATTCAATTACATTTTTTTGAATCTATGCCCAGTTTCTCCTTCCTTCTAGCTCTATCATAGCCACTTTTTTATTTAGACAGCTTTGTAAACGTATTTATTTAAGTTAAAGCGTATTAAACAAGAATGCAGTGTTTTAAACCAAACTGCATGTTTTTTTTTTTTTTTTTTTACAAAGTCAGTGTTCTTATTAGTTTAAGAGGGATAGCCTTGTTGGTTACTTAACTGGTAGCTTGTAGTTTTAGAGTGCTTTACAACTGCCTCTGGTGGCTAAATACGTGTTAGCAGATCACAGGCTAAAACGAAAAGGCGAACGCAAACAATGTATCAATCGTAACATTATTGTTATACATTGTCGATATTCTAGATTCCTCTGTTAGCATTCGTAGGCTAGCAGGAGCATTGGGGAACATTTTCATATATAATTATTACATTTGATGCGTAAAATAAGAGAACACTAAGTGAATCGAAGCAGTTATTAAAATATTAGTTATACCGACGAGTCAAATCATTGAAAGTTTTAGTGTTAAATGTAATTATAAGAGAAAAATGCAGCAGTATTTTCTGAGTACCCACCATCCTGGGTCGCCATGATGATTGTGTACAATCTGTTGTAGGTTTTGCCAAAGAGATGACACACAACCGGATGAGATGTAACATTTACGAAGCAAAACTCTATTTTTGTAACTTATCTAAATGATATTTTCGGTATACTTTTAAGCAGTGACAACAAAAATATGTTTATGTAAGTAAGAATGCGAAGAGTTATTTAACAAGACTTTAACCGGCTTCTAATTGAACTTAGAAATATGAAATAAAGAAACAAGTAATATTAGCATAATATTATTTTTGGTAATTGCGTTGCGTTTTTACTGTCAGTATGTGGTGTACTTTAATTTTTGACATAGTTCAAATTAGTTAAAACGGAAAAAAATACCTATGCTATCAGTTGGATAGCTAGAGTGTAACCACATCCGGCAAATCAGCAAACACGGATGTGAAAAACATCAGTGCTCTTGTCTCTAACGCGTCTTTGTTATTGTGCAGATGCAGATCAGCAATCTACCGAGAGATGGCACTTGATTTAGTAAAACTCTCATCTGTGGTATTTACCAAGGCTTTTAATAAAAGCCTTTTATTATTATAAAAACTGATGTCACAATCACAAACCAGTAATTTTAGGTAAATAAAACAGACAACTTTCTGGTTAAACAAAATCTGAACTGGTTGGGCTTTTTGTCTCAACTAAAAGTTTCCACAATAGCCTATAACCATGTAACTCCTACAGTAGTAAATCTCATCTGATCACTGCTGTATTTTTCATCACGTGGGAACTGCCGCGTGCTTGTACTGGTTCTTTGAAGTTGGTCATGCCAATCTAATAATTAATGTAATAAGACGACCTGCACTATCAAACACGCAACAATAATCAATAGAGGCAAAGGGACTATTTGGATCTTTTTTGCACACTTTGGGAGAATTGCTCTCGGTCACCTCTGGAAGGCAGCAAATCCAAATCAGTGTGCGCCAAACTGCTGCAAAAGAAGGGAGTGAAGAAGGACGAGGGACGGCAGGCATGAATAGTAGAGAAAGAAAGGAAGCGAAAAAAAATTGCTTTTAATTAAAGTCACAAGTTGTCATGCGTATTTGGCATGACAACGGAAGAGCCCCCAAAACAGAGCCGCACTGTTGGCTTATCCCGCCGCTGCAGCGCCACTCTGCCCTTTACCCCTGCTATTTTGCGCATTTAAACCGTAACTAAAAAGTAGTAGTGTCAACTTTTCTGGATAAACTGGTAAAATGCTTGTTTGTGCCTCTTTACTAGAGAAGACTTTTTGAAAAGCTGTTTTGGTAAATACTATGAGTTTATAGGACGACATTAAGAGGACCATGGCGGACAGAAGGACATTTAATATTGCGATTTTAGGAGTGGGCTTTTTGTTTATTTTTACAGCTTTTACCACCTGTGGGAACATAGAAGTAAGTAAGAACAAACTCTGATTGATGGCCATCGACTTTCTTGTTAGGTCTCATTGAGTGTAGGCTATGCGATGGTCACTGGTCAACTCCTTTGAATGCATCTCGTGTTTCTCATTTTCATCAATAGAGATCCTCAAACCGGATGAATGACTCTGGGCCTATTTTAATCACTGCTTCTGTTTTTTGCTAAACTTTTTTTTTTTTTAGCAAACGGTGGTGAAAAGTCTGGGAAATGATACTTTAATTGGAAGTGGATACTACAGGCAAGTTGGCATTAGTTAATTCAGGTCTACTTTTGCATTTGCTTAATACCTTTTTATTAATAATAGGCAATGCATCTTTGTTTGTTTTCCAGCCTGGGCATCATTTACGGGATATTCTCCTTCTCAAATCTGCTTGCGCCAACAGTTGTTGCTATAATTGGAGCAAAACATAGCATGTTTTTGAGTGGCCTTCTTTATAGGTAGTCCCACTATCAAATTTCATATGCAGATAAATTTTTAATGTGGGAATGTACTCACCCTTTTGTTCTCCTTTGTGTGCAGTGGTTACATTGCTGTGTTCATCATCCCCTTCACATGGTCCTTTTACTTGACCTCTGTGCTGATTGGCATCGCAGCAGCCAGTAAGTTTATCTCCACACGGGTACATTTATTTATTTACAGTATTAGGATTTACTACCAGATTAACATGTGTTTGCTTTCCGTGTCACAATTTGAATTTGTGAAAACATTTACTACTTTAACTCGCCCCATTTAATGCAAACACAACAATTTATTAACCCCAAATACTGTCCCCAGAAAAAGAAATATATACTTTAATGGTATTTTTGTTGAGTATGTGATAGCTGCAAATGCCACAAATCTAAATTCAAAGCACTGCTGCTCTCTATCTAAATATATATTATTATGTGAAAACTACATATTTGGTTTTGATATTTGGTTGGATTTTTATTGGTTTACAGTGCACTTTCATATATTTTCATTGCAATGGTCTTCATTAAAAAAAAAAAAATCATTCATCTTGTTATTTTTTTGTAACATACAAAAGTGTGATTATATAAATAAACACCTATTACCAATGTCTACTTTACACCAGGGTTTGCAGCATCCAAACACTCATTTCTCTGTTAAATATCAAATAGTCTAAGTCTAATCATGCATACAGGGATAATCTGACTGCAGTGATGATGCATATAAACAGTATACCCCAATTTAAACCTAAAATAGGTTAGAGGCTGTGACTGCAAATAGTCCGCAGCACCTTGCTCTCATAGATTATAGAAAATACTGACAAAAGACCCACTGCTGAGCATTCACTGGAAAAATGGCTTGAAATCATTGAATGTGATGAATTTTTATCATGTCCGGGGGCTGCTGTGGTTAGATGCATTATTTACCAACACAGAAAGATAATTTTTCACTTCATGCAGGCAATTAACGGATAGGCTATTTTTTCCCTGTAAGTGACCCTCTGCCTCATCTTCCGACAGCGCTGTGGACAGCTCAAGGACACTTCCTGGTGGAAAACTCCGAGGCCTCCACGATAAACAGGAACACAGGGATGTTCTGGGCTCTCTTACAGTGCAGGTATTGATCCCCACAGACTCTATATTATTGATAATAAAAGTGTCTTGGGTATACAACTAGACTGACAGATATTAGTAACCAATGCAGTGCTCCATTCCAGTGTACATAGCTGCAGTGCAGTGCTCTGTTACACACCATTGACTGTTGAGCATCAGAAACACACTGTTTTGATATATTTGTCATTGTAAATTACATAATTTTATCAAAGCAAGGTCCTAATGCAAATATCTAAAACATATTTATGTCATTAATGCAATAAACACAAGACTTTCCCTCTAACAACATGGTGGTAAGAGTTTTGGCTAAAGTCCCTTTTCCTCTCCTGTGTTTGGCCCGGTCTCTGGCTCCAGCAACTATTTTGTATTTGGTAAAATATGCAAATTAAATTAGTTTAATAATTAAATTCTCTGTCACCTGTGCCAAGCCACACAATAGGGCATTGCTAATCTGACTCCGCAGTGGTGATCCCTGCCACGGTAAAACTTATGAGGCTGCTGTTCACTCAAGACACACAATTCAGTTATCTTTATGAAAGCTCTGTTATTTTGTTTAGAGTCCATGGGAGGAATTGCTTTCTTGTTTAGGAGATCTTTAATTAAAACAAGGGTGGATGACATAACTGCAGAAACAAACTATTGCTGAGGAAAGATTCACGGTCTACTCTATATTTTATGTCCCTATGGGGTGCTCCACCGAAACAGCAAAGCATACAGTTGTTAGCTCTAATGGGGAGGTACTATAATTAAAGGTCAGAATTTTAAACTCCCAAAGTGGCTTGGGAGGGACAAATAAAATTTCCTCCTCACCACAACTTGCACTGCAGGGATTTGAATTAAATGCTAGAGCTTTTTTTTACCAATGTTTAAAATGTCAAACGACACTGCTTTGATTAAAACATTAAAGCATGAATGGTCACAGATTGTTACTATAACTGTACAACATGTTAGGTGAGCTACTTAAAATAGGTCACAGATAAAATTATTTTCCAAATTATTGTTTGTTTGCAATTTTTTTACAATATTTGTTTTGTCTTTCATGATTTACAGCATGATATTTGGTAACCTTTACATTTATTTTGAATGGAATGGAAGAACAGAAATTTCAGGTACTGCTAATGGTCTTAGCTCTTCTAATAATGCTCCAGGCTTAAAGTGTTAATCGATGCTGTGTGTTTTTAATTAACAGTATTGTTTGAATTGTCCTCTCTCAGAAAGCAGCAGAAAAACTGTTTTCCTGTCGCTGCTGGTCGCCTCAGTACTGGGGACACTCAGTTTTCTAGTGTTGGGAAAAAGTCACAGCGAAGAGGAGATGCTCTCTGAAGAGGAAGGGCAGTCGCTGCTCTCAACGCGCATGATGTAAAAATATACTTATGGCAATTACACACTTTCCATCACACTTAAAAAACAAAAATCACACTGAATATGGCTGGAGTGAAAAGGGGCACAAACTAGAGAACT
Organism: Neodontobutis hainanensis; assembly: GCA_024349245.1. Lineage (NCBI taxonomy): Eukaryota > Metazoa > Chordata > Actinopteri > Gobiiformes > Odontobutidae > Neodontobutis > Neodontobutis hainanensis. The sequence goes on along the minus strand of JALDNG010000086.1, from coordinate 578,950 downwards.
CTATGGCAGCGTTCACACTACATGGAAAGTGGTCAGGAGAATTGTATTGATGTGTTTTTCTGGTTTACATAAATATAATTTATGCAGTTGCTCCATAAATGATTAATGAATAGTTAATAAATTCATATATATTTTAAAGGTATTTTGAAATTCTATATATAAACTGGATCTGAGGTGTTTGCACATAAATCAGATTTAAGTCCAATATTTTGGGGTGTATGAGAGGGGACCATCCCAAAACAGCAGGAGTTTTAAATTACTCTTGTCCTTCACCAAAAATGACACAATGCGTTTTTTTTTTTTTTTGTGACAGAGTCAAGCCTAATCATAGCACTTCATGCAAGTAGTCTGCAATCAGGGCGATTTGGAATTGCTGGGACCTTCTCTTTGAGGGTGACAGTCGCCAAGCCTCCTTCCACATTATGTCTGACATATTCACATTTTTATGACTTTGACTCATGAGAGGTTGAAAAAGCTGCCATCAAAGACTGCTCAAAGTCAAAGAAAAAAAAAAAAAAAATCAACAGGATAAAACGGCATGCAAGAGAGCTTTAACATAAAAATAACTTGAAAAAGGTTATGTGTCTTTTAGGTATTTATTTAAAAAGCTCTTACTCTAGTACTTTTTTAAAACTACATGGAGTTTTATTGATACTGCTAAAACTATAAAAACGTTTGTTATTGTCTAGGTATAAGCACAGAGCGAACAGTGCTATGCAAGATGCCAAGGCTGAATTCAGTAAGTTTTTTTTTTCTCCCCCATTATTCTGTCTAACGCAAGTTTTAATCACTGTACTGTCTTGTCTTATTTGGATTTACATATTTAAGGATCATTATGCAGAGTGCATTAATTATGCATACACATATAAATAATCTTAATGTGTTCGGTAGTGTATGCAGTATAAGTCAGACTATCATTCATGGGCAACAAACTTTTACTTTATTCAGCTGGTAACCTGTTGTTGTCCCTATTTCATCACTCTATTTCTAAAACTAGCAAGTACTCACAGGCTTTTTGTTTTCCTTTTGGTAAAGATTGCTTTTATGTGGATAAAATCTTCTAGCGTTACGAGAGTACACAGAAACTGCCTGTGCAGAGTTTATTTAAGATGTTATCAGTGTTTGTCAAGCAGAAAGTCTGCTGCTCTTGCACCTGCTTTCAGAGCAGCCTGGAATTGTTTGGATGATCAGATTGCTCTTTGTCTTCCTAGTATCTGCAGCGCATGTCGATCTGTGTACACCTGCCTTATATGTATTCGGTTTATCAAGGATACATGCTGTTTTATGTCAAGAAAGGGCGACCAGTCATACATAATCAGATAAAGAAGGATTAGCAGGGTTTTCCTATGTGTATTTTCCTAACAGCTAAACTAAAGATTATCTGAGGTTAGATGTAGCTTTTTGCCTTGAGACGGGATATTTTCACCATCTTCTGTCTGCAGTGAGTTGGAAATGTCAGTGGAAATCAAGGTTTTAACTTCTGCATTTTACTTAAACTCTAATACACGCATAAGAGTGTGTATTGCTGCTTGGAATAAATCTATTTATTAGCAATTCAAATATCCTCCCCAGAAACCATCTTGCAACTTCTAAAGACTAAGACTATACTGCTCCTGAGTCCCTGCATGGCATACAGCGGTAAGTCTAACATAGAATATTTTAATGTAATGAGTTGGTTGCCTGCAGTAAGATCTTGAAGCTACAGCTCGTGCTTCTTGTTGTGCAGGCCTCGAGCTATGTTTCTACAGTGGAGTATATGGAACGTGTATTGGGGCAACTACACAGTTTGGAGAAGCAGCCAAAGGCTTGATTGGGATCTCTGGGATTGTAATAGGCATTGGAGAAATAGTGGGTAAGTATTTGAGAGCGTGTGCGGTGGATTTACAGTGTGTAGTGAATCTATAACAGTGTTTTTATTCTTCAGGAGGAGGCTTCTTTGGATTGTTGTGTAAGAACAACCGCTTCAGACGAACCTCTGTGGTCTTTCTGGGAATGGTGGTGCATTTTGTTGCTTTCTATTTGATCTTTCTGAACATCCCAGGCGACGCACCTGTTGTCTTCAAAACCACCACACAAAGGAACCCGTATCTGTCTCCGAGGTAGATTTAGGATTATTTCCAGTAGCTATTTGGAAACCTATGAAATCTGAAACTCCTGACTTTGCTTTGTTTTAATGAGCTCATATTTCCTTTCACAGTGTATCCATTGCCCTGCTGTGTAGTTTCTTGCTTGGACTTGGGGACAGTTGCTTCAACACACAACTCTACAGCATATTAGGCTGCGTTTATGCAGAGCAAAGCACACCTGCCTTTGCCATCTTCAAATTCATCCAGGTAATCCCGAGTTGCCAATTCTCAGACATTGTTAGTGGTGCTGCACAAAGCTGGGTTAAAGCGTTGTTTTGACAAGTGTAAAATAAATACACCAAAACCCCCATTAAAACAAAAAGAACAAGCCCCACATCTTCCCCTTAAGCTTAGTTCAAGGTGAAAGTTTTACAGTATATATATATAAAACTAGAGGTGCTATATAGTCAACAAAATATAATATACACACAGAGCCATTTAATGAAATTACACAGACAATACATTTTGTTATTAGGAATACATTACTTTTGATCAGACATATTATGATATTAATATGAGGCTGGGAGCAGAATCAGGTCTGATTTTATTCAGTGACTGTTTTATTATTTCCGCACTATCCTTGCACTAGCAGATTGTAAATAACAAAATGTATTCTTTGGTATACGTTAATACTGTCTTCAGTTTCAGGTTATTAGGAATACTTGTCTGTTTACCTGCTTTACCAGTTTCCTGTCTTTGTCAGAAGCTTCACGTGATGCTCTTGTGACGTGTCTTGTAGCCGGCTCAAGATTTTGTGTCAGACAGTAGGGACAGCACGTCACAACAGCGTCATGTGACACATTGCTGAATAAAATCACACAATGCAGGTCCCAAAAAGCTTAAAAGCAAGGCTGTTTTCTGTTCACAGCCTCATTTTAATATCATAGGTTTTAGAAGAGCTACACTTCAATCATTGAATGAGTGCAATAACCTGTGAACTATGTCCTTAAGTTGGAGACGTGTGAGTCATTAAACCATAAATGTATCTAATATTAATCTTGGGTCTTACGTCTATGTCTCTATCTGTATGTTCTGAACAGGGAAATGGTTTCAGTTAATGATGGGAAAGATAAACATAATTATCGACCATTAATACGTTTCATAAATGTCTTTTTCTGAGACATAGAGACATATAGAGACATGTATCTGTATATTACACCCGTTCTGTTTTAAACTTTGCAAGGACAATATGACTTGCTATATTTAAATGCCTGCCTTTAATTGAATTGAAATTGAATATATAATGAAATTTATTAAAACTTTCACTGGTTACTTTGATCCAAGTCCCTTTTGAGCAAAGTGTGAATGTGATCATAATATTATTGCGGTCGAAGCAGTTTTAAATGGGTATACTGCAGTTGATGATGTTGTAATTCTTATGTGTGAGCTATATTGTGCAACCCTAATATGCCTAAATGAATAGAGAATGAACAGTTTATAGAGATCGAGGCACGGGCAGTTAGTTGATTGATCCTCAGTTTGATTTGATTTTACTTCACATGTCGCCTGTCCTCTCTGTCCTCAGTCTGTTTTTGCAGCCGTGGCGTTCTTCTACAGCGGTCACCTCGTGTTGATGTGGCAGCTCCTGGTGATGGTCGTCCTGGGCTTCTCTGGGACCCTGTGCTTCTTTGTGGTGGAGAGGATGCAGAACTTTAGCGCAGATCTACAGGAGTATTAGGATCAAATGTGTTACGGCACCACTAATCCTGCTGATTTTCTGAGAGACGGGTCCTACATTTTTCTTGAGTTTACAACATAATCCATAATGTCTTTAAAATATATTCTGACTGTCAGTGTCAAAATCTGGTTGATACTTTGCACGTAGCAACTTATTTACTCTTTTGTGTCATTGCACTGCTGCAAACTGCCTTACTATAAGCTACTCAGATTAACCACTCAGTTTGTTTTCTAATACCTTCAGAGCTGTTAAGGTTTTATCAAAAGAATGCCTCTATCATTAACCTTCAGGATAATGAACAAATGCTTGACAATCCTCAATTAACTTTTTATAAAAAAAAAAATTTTCTTAAATAAAATGATCTTTTAAACATTGAAGTATTTTTGTGCTACAAAGTTATTTGTCATCCTTTGCATTGAGTAAGTACTTTATCATCTCTTAACACTTTGTTCTAAATAGGCTTCTATTTTGCTGTTATTGCCATTTTATTTATTCAAGAGAAATGTCAAGTCCTGATTTTTCTAAAAAGGACAAAACAGCGTGACTACTGTACTTACTGTGTGACCAGATTTATTCGAGAAGCTACACTCCCATTAATCAAAAGTCTGGCTCGAGTTGGGAAAGAAAAGGTTATAGGCCCAGGGGTCCCACATTACTTCACTGGTAATTGAATATTGATCACATTATAATGAGAGTAAGCACTTTTGGGTGATCTTAAGTCCATTGTGCCACTTAAATGACAAACAAAGCACTGATTGGCAAATTGGAGCATGCAGCATTAACTCAGCATTATAGTCAGCCTTATAGTCAGCCATTATAGTCATTATAGTCTTGTAAACTCAGGCATTACAACTGAAAAAATAACATGTAACTACTACAATACAACACAACACTAAATCCTAATATACAATTTTAAAGTTAGATTCATTATAAACATTCTGCATCTTGTTGCCAGCAACTGCATTGTGGACAACGTTAGCACTCCTTTAGTGAGAAGGAAATAACCACAGAGCTAATTCTCTGTTCTTGTTAGGCTTTTTAACAAAATAACACACAGCACCAGGCCTCTTTTGCAGTGTTAATTTCCCCAAATGCCACTTGAGCTCACACTGAATTCTGGCTAAAAAGCTGATCAAATGTGTACATCAGCCTCCATCTATCTTCTGTCACATTCCCAGTTACTTCTTGTTAATTAGCACGCCTGATTGAAACAGACCTACAGGACATAGGAACGGGGCTTGTCAGAGTCTGTTGTGCAGCTGTCAGAGTACTTAACCAATGAGAGCCCAGGTTTGTCTGCACTGAGCTATTGTTTTAACTAATTAATTTTATTAGATTTTTAATTCAGTGACAGAGGAATGTTTATTACGTTCTTTGTACCAGTAACTCTCAGGGTGATTACATTTGACGACATGCCTCATTTCCATGAATTATGGTAATAGCACAACCAAGAGTGTTTGCAGAGGTAAGGTTGAGAAGACAAATCTAGTCCAATTAGATGACTTGTGATATGCTCAATTAAGTTTTGAATGCTGAATTCTATTTGTTGTAGTCTAGTTTAAATAGCTCTATGTTAACTGTACATGGATCTACGGTTTCTGTGTCCTCGCATTTATGAGAAATGCAGAGAAAAAAACATTTTTTAAATATTTTTTATTAAGAATTTGCAATTATGACCACCAGAAGCTGACAGAAAAGCTGAGTTCTAAAGATCGTATATAATGCCAGTGTTGGACAGGGATGTACAGCACGTCTCCAGGCTGTAACAGACATTCGAGATACGGCGCCTTGGCAAACTCGGGGAACCGTTCGGTATCTGGATTTTCCACATCCACCTGCAGCAAAATGGAGGCAGAAATTGGAAATACTGCATTTATTTCTCAGGCTACACATGTATTATCTCTAAAGACTGTCAATCCCACCTGACTGGTATTGTGAAGGAGTGATGATTGATGAGGGTAGAGCTTGTCTGTGTCCTCTGAGCAATATAGACGAATGTATTTACTCCCCACCACCTAATGTATGACAGAGAAGTCTCTTGTGGTAAACAAACTTCAAAGACACGAAGGATCTTTGACACGAACTGGATCTATAAGGCGGTGATTATTAGTGCTATCACCTGTGCCAGGAAGTTCTGCTGTGGATCTTGGTGAAGGGGAGACACAGTGCCTTCAGGCCCAAACCAAGCATTCACCGTAATATGGTCTTCCTCTCCTTCTCCCAGGCAGCAATAATCAGGGATGCGAATATCATCTTTCAGCTCTGGTATCTGAGGGCACATTAACCAGACATATCATGGGGCCATTTAGAGTCATCTCTCTGACAACTCATTTTAATAACAGCACTGTATTAATCACACTTTCTCAGAGGTGTGCCAATAAAGACACAGTAGATAATTAAAATAACTACAGTATTACACTAGTACAGTTCTTGATCGTTAATGTTTTTATGTTTTTAAGTATGTGGCTCTCAGCCAATCACAGCTCACAGAAGAAAAGGAAAATAGAGCAAAACTACATGAAAACATGACAGAACTAATTAAAAGGCAGTGTAGACGTGGATTTGAGTTGCCTCATATAAATGCTAAGTACTATGACAGTAGAAAAAATGTGCACTGACAGCAATATAAACTTATTGTTAAAACAAATCTCATTTTATCTGTATCCAAAAATATATTTATCAACGTAGGGTCATGTTTTGGCTGTAAGCTGTTAAGATCTGGTTATTCATGCTTGAGCCTATCCCAGCTGCTTTTGGTTAATTTCAGGGCCCCTAACACTAGGGGACAGACCCTGACAAACAATTCACACTCCCATTCATTTACTATAGAGAATTCAGATTCACAGATGCACATTTACATATTGTATGGTGGAAGATGGAGTAGCCCGGGGAAGACATACTGTACATGTGACTTACTAGATGGCAGTCTGGGGCCCATCAGCAAGGACATAAAGCAGAAATGAAAGTATTGCCTTTAAAATAGTACAGCACATATTGTATAAATGTATGTAAACATATCAGAAATAAATTTATGAGATAAAAACATCCGTCTTTAATTTGCCATTTTATGTTTTTAGTTTGATTTATCTATTCAAGAAGAAAAACATAAAGCAGTTCATTGGCCATAATGCTCTGCCCTAACATTTCTAGTTTGACAAGGTGCCCTTTCTCACAAAACTCCAGTCCAGACAATGTATCGACTGAAGGCAAAATTAGGACAAAAAGTCAATGTTGTTCAGAGAAATGTGTTGTGAGGATGACAACTGAGAGAGGGAAAAGCTTATTCTTTAGAGTGTTGAAAATATCTGCAGAAAATCTATTAGGCAGATTATTGTTTTCTTAATATTTCAAACCTAGCTATTTGAAGATCACAACCTCTGATCCACAGCGGTGTTTGTGTGGAGTTTATATATTTACAAGGATCAAAAGAGAGGGAACTTTACCTGATCAAAAAGCTGGTGCTGTGCGAGATAACCCACTCCTTTCCCTTGATCCTGGCAGAGCACAGTAAACAGTCAGATATAAAATATGTTTCTTGAAACATCTTTTGAGGAAGTACTCACTTTGTTTAAAATGAACTTATCAATGAACTCATTGATGGTGAGAAGCGTTTGTGACCACTCCTCGTCTGTGTACCGTGAGCCCACCTCCACGGGAACCGTCCGGCAGCCAGCAACACCACGCAGGTATTCTATGCTTTGCACAAATGAAATAAACATTTGACAATGACAGGAGATTAGGAATGGGGCAAATACCAGTTTCAAGGTATACTGTGGTTTTAAATGTATGAAAATGTGTGTGAAATTCAAAAAACTAAAAGTACTTGAACAAAACCACTTCTGTGTTCACTACTATTAACTAATTATCATAGATGCTGAATATTAAAAATAAATTGACATTGCTGTTGTATATTTGAAGTGTATAAGTCAAAGTCCTTTCTTTACAATTAAATAAAGCTCTGCCCTAAGGAACTGGATTCTTCAGAAATACTAATAAAAATAATATTGTTTCTATTATAACACCCAACATTTGCTTGCATGCATTGCTTCATCATCTAGAAATGAAAAACAATAAGACTTGTTAATCTTACTGTCCGAATCTCATACTGCCCCATGCCTACAGCACATGCATAAAAATGCTATTTAAAAAATATCCTGTGTGCACTTGTGATGCTGTCCTGCATCCTCAAACCCAAGAGTCAGGGGCTAGGAGCTTTTTTAGGATAAATAGTCAAATGTCTGGAGTCAGGACGACAGTGAAGGATATTCTTGGACAAGCCTTTATTGGACTCAGGTGGCAAAGATTCAATTAGGAAATCAAAATTGTGCCAAGGAATGAACTCAACTTAGTGTATGCTGCCTTTAACAAAAGAAAGCAATAACAACAGGATAAGCTAATATATGTTACAGATAGTCTGTGAGGTTTGTGAATGCTGGCCAATCAGATCAGAGGGGGCTTTTGGTGAAAGAGGGCAGCAGCTCAAATGGCCTGCTTCATCAGATGGTGGCTGAAATGAGGCGCTGCTTAACAGGCTAGTATGAAATAAACAAGGTTTTTGAAATGTAAATCATGCATTGCTATTCTAGGAGAGGGCCAGAGAAAATATATGAACCTTGAATTGTGCATAATAGGGCAGTCCTTCTCCACTACGCTGTAGAAAAAATTGGATTTTGTATAAATAGTTTTCAAACCAATAAGAAAAAGAAAACAACGGGCAGAGATCTTAATATGACAGCTATTAATGTGATATAAACAAGCAACCAAATGCTACTTTGATTTAGGATCATTTGAGATAAATGTTAAAAAATACAAACCTCCAGGGATGGTCACTAAGTGCAGGCCAGTGGTTAATGGTTCCCTCTAAAATAACAGGTTTTAGTGGGAGTAGGTAGTTTGACTTGAAGCTCTCCAGCGATGGACACTTTATCCTGGGAACTGCCAATTCGTCTTTGATCACAGGATTGTGTGGGTGCCGTGGCAACTCAGTCTTAACTCTCTGTTAATGATGCCAAGACAACAAAGGCTCTCAGACTGGTTAAAGCCATTCCAAATTTAAAAGCTGCTCAGAGGACAACAAGGGAATATTCAGGTTTGTTATTGCAGCTATCAAACTCACTTTTAAATCTATTCCTAACGTTTTGGAGACTGAGAAAAAAGCACAGGTGACATTTGAGTGGATTTCATTTTGTGCAACATTTGATTAAATGTGACAAGATAAAAGGGCAAAAAGGGGACAAGCTACTCCATCATTTAAATGGCCCCTAATGCTTGTGGCCAAAATCTTTGCTCAAATAAACTAGTGGAAATGTGCAAAAAGTATTCCTGGTCATGACATGCAATGGTCACTGAAGGCATCCAGAGGCCAGAAAACAAGTTCTATTATTCAAAACATGCATAAATTTACTTATAGGAATAATAATAATTCATTAGTACATTTACTACTATTTATCCATGGCCTTTTCAGCTGCTTCAGATTTAAGGCAACACATAGACGATGTTGCATAATGCATGTTTTTGTAATATTGTAAAACCATAGTTTTTATACTTTTAAATGTTATAACAATATATGTAAAGAACCTTTGAACATAAAACCACAAACCTTGGCCTTAACCTGTTGACTTTCGGCTTCTTCGTTGCTGGATTTCCTCACTACACTGTGCAGTATTCGGACTATGGTTTGAAGTATATCATCCATTATGGCTGCGCCCATAAGTAAACCCATGTCACAGGTCCTGATGGCCATGTGAAGCTCATCTTCTGTTAGATCTTTATGACAAAGTGCTGCAACTTTAAACAGGCAGCCGTAAGAATAAACACGTCTCCACTCTTTGTCCACGCCCCGCCAGGTCCCGGTGTTGAGCCTTTCCCAGGAAAAGTCCAAAATGATCTGCGCTGTAAGCATGCGTTGGACACATGAGGTGTCACTGTAGAGCTGCCGTCTGGAGCGCCTGAGCATTTCAACCACACTTGAGTCCACTTTGTCAGTGAATTGCAGGGGAAACTGATCCTCATTAGGAGGCAGGACAGCAGAGATTTTTGACCACAGCATTGTCGTTGATGAGGACTGTAGTAATCTGTGAGAAAGGGAGTGAAGGTGAAAAAGGACATGACTTTACGCATTATGACATGATGATAAAGCACTTCAATTTTCTGCTAAATTTACTTGAAGACAGTATAAAAGATCATAGAGGGCACTGATGTGATAATTTGCAAAAACTGCCACACAGGGCATTTTATTTGTCCACTCGAGACAGGCTCACTGCTGCAGAGAAACAGATGTATACACCTAATTTTGAAACTGGCAACAGCAAAAGGCAGGTGAGGACTGCGAGAGCCAAAGCTGTGAGCGTGACACATGCACAATGACGCCACTTTGTCACAGAGTTGGTGGAGCCGCCAAAAGTGCCTTTATGTAACTCAGTCCCATCCGTGTTTGGAAGCTATCTACCACCAGAGATGATGCCAAGCAGTAAAGCGGGGCCAACTTTAACCACCTGATACATTTGGGTGCATAAACACATCTTATGAGCTGTGAAGTAGTCAGAGCACACGAGTGGCTGAGGCAGTAATCTGTAACAAGACAGTTATTGTTCACTACAGGATAGTCAGTCGCATGTCCTCTCATATATCTCTATTCTTTAATGGTACACTCTCATTTGAGTGTACGTACATATATATGACTAAGATAATGATATTTGGAAATGTATACCATTGGTTTAGTGCCGTTATAATTACATCAGTAGATTGTAACTGGTCAGGAACTCAGCATTAGCCAATTCAGCCAATAAGTTGAATCATCTAATACAGAAATGCCATATATTATTTAATCAATATATTGTAATAAATTTTAGATTACATTACATTAAAGAGTAAAATTACAACAAATTTAAAGATGATTAAAGCGGCACTTAGCATTCAGATTTTACGTTCATAATATCTTGTATTTCAGACGCTACCTGCATTGCTTGATTACATTCTTAGCAGTTAGCTGTTAGCAGCGTGTCACCGTAAACACACCCGAAAGGAACAAGGACGTCTATATATGTTCCGTTTGATTCTCATTGAATAATACATTAAATTCCACTCGACAATATTCGTTTGATAAACTTTATTGTATGTTGACTTCGTCGTCAAGTGGAGGGCAGTAACATCCTGTTATTTTCAATTGAGTCCTAGAGAAATGCAATAGATAGTGGAAAGTCACTATCTATTAGGCTACACTCCCCTTTCACTTTACACCCTCTAATGGCAAGTGCAGATTAGTTTTATATGCAGCTTAGTTTGGAAAAAGTGTGAAGAGCCCCTCATATAAAAAAACTGCTTTATAATATATATATATATATATATATATATATATATATATATATATATATATTTTTTATTATGTTTATTTTGTGGGCAGCATGCATTATTCTCAATAATTAGTGTCATTGTCCACCTGCACAATTGCACTCACATGACAAAGGAAGCTTATAAATAGACAATAGCAGGAAAATGTCAAAGTAAAAAAAAAAAAAAAACAGTAAGTGGTGGCACATTTATTTGTCATTCCGTCCTCTCATTTCTCAATATTTATGTAAATAGAGATCTATTTCCTAAAGCACAATGGATATGTATCTACTCACACAAAGCTAAAACAATAATTGGCTTTGCCTCTTTGATGTCATACAGAGATAGGCCTATGTGAGTTTTGAATTTAATAGCTTTCTGGACACAGTTATTCAGAAAAAAACACGATAGGAAACCTTCTGCCTGGGAAGTCTAGAATATATAAACACATGGCACGATTATAAAATGTCAAACACCATAAGAAATTCAAATAATGTGAGCAAAAACCTCAATAGTGTTCCCATATGTAAAGAAGATGGGAAGAAGAGAAATGGAGAGAGATGGTTTGCATTTCCAGGAATCACGAGGGATTTTGAAATGTTTTATGCATTTTCTCTGTGTAAGTAGCAAAACTCTCTTTTTCTGAACATGTGTGGAAGTGACTCAAACTGTAGTATCTGTAGAATAGAGAAACACAATACGATAACAATTTCAAGGATTTTCACGGGAGACATTAATTGATCAGATCAAAACAAAAATACGTGGAAAAAAAGTTGTATGTATTAAAGGAGAGGCCTGTGGCACCTTACCTGTAGATTTCCCTGTTACTTTTACTCACATTCCATTTTATTCTGCCCATAATAAATACATATTGTGGCAGCACCATGTCCTGTTTCTTTTGGACATTTTCAAATCTTCCTCTACTTATTTAAGCACTCCTCTGACCTCTGTATTGAGGAAAACCCTGGTCGAGCTGGGTGTGTTCATTATCGATGGGAGACAGATATCACACCATGGTGCGGGTGCTTTGTTTGTATGTTGTGCTTGTGCGAGTTGTGGTGGTCCCAGCAGGAGAGGCCTGATGTATTATGTATCGAGTTTCCGACTCTGCGGTTGTAAGACAGTGTGGGGCTACACTGAAGGTCAGAGGCCCACAAACGGTGTCTGTTTCCTGCCCCATGCTGACAGCATTGACCTCATGCACTGACCACTTCTCCAAAATCTACATTAGTGCGGGTCAGCGACCTTTGCCTAGTTTACGTGAATGCTCGGTCTAGTATCTCAAAAGAGACTCAAGCTTTATTTTGACAAAGTGAATAATTTCTCGTACTCTTATTAAACTACACGTATTTAACTGTTACTATACAGTTTCCTGTGAAAATTCATTATGCCCAAACCCTTAGTATGTCGAACAACAGAAAGATCTGTCTCTGAGGCACAAGGCTTGGGCTTCCTGTTACATTTGTGCCACCATTTTGAAACTACTGCATTGTTCAGCTCTTAACCTCAGCCCTGCTTAAAGAGTAGATTTATTTCCATTAGGGAGCCATCTTTAACCCCGGCTTCAAAATAAAATCACACAATAAATTGACTTGAAATATGTTTATCTTGATGCAAAATATGTAACTCACATTTTTATGGTTTCATCACAACAACACTCCACAACTCTTTTATATGAGGTGCAATAGTAAAATGTTATGAGTTTGGAATGGTGCATTTGAAAGTCTTTGGAGGGCACACTACAAAATGGTAAAAAAAAAAAAACATTTTACCCCATTAAAAATGACGCATCATTTTGCATTGAAAGTCATAACAAGGTTGTTCTACAAAAACATTACTATATTTACTTTGAAATATACTAATTTATGCCTCTACAAATGGTGCCCGCTCACTGAGCATTGTTTTCTCTTCTGTGGCTGAATCTGTGCAGTTTGTTTGCTTCATATTATCATAATTCTGTTTGAACCTGAACTCCTCTCAGTGGTGCTATAACAAAACATCGCAGCAGTTGCGGTGGCAGCTCAGGGTCAGGCAGGCAGGAGGGCAGAGGGGAAAGCACAGGACTGTGACTGTCTACGTAGTCATCCCAGGGGCCTGCGTATGCTGTGCCGCTGGGACACTGCAGGAGGGATCTAATAACCGCCACTACACTTCGGGTGCAGCTGAAATAAAGGATGGAAACAAGGCTCCAATGGTGTTGCCATGGATCAGAATCCAATTAAACACTGTTTAGCTCAAGACAAACTGGCAGTCGTAGTCTGTTGACTCATGAAATTAATGTATTGTCATTGGCATAAAGAAACTGCTGCAACAGAGAGAGGGTGGCATGACCCGACGTAGGTCTGACTCTCACAAATGGTGCTTCATTACTGAGAATGCAATTTCATAATGTAATGCTAATTTCTGATTTGACTTTCGAAGGTCATCTTGGTTTAAGCTTGTGCTCAAACAATTTTCTCCTTCAGGTGCATCATGTCGATACCTGGTTATTGCCCAAAATGCAGTGTCACATTATCCTTGGGTAATTTACACATACATAAAAGCCAGTGGAGGTTAAGGGTGGCTTTGTTCCCTGCAACTCTTGGTAATGGATATTTGGAAATACCCTAAAGAGGTAACAAATGAGAGGTGTAAAGTTAAATGTTCTGTGAAATCATCAGGAGATCTGCAACAAGCCTCCTTTACAGCCTCGGGGAGCATTCTGGAGACAATTATCTTGGGCAGCCCTTAAAGCTCAGAGGTCAGTGTTGGAGGGGTCTGCTCACTTACAGATGTTGAAGCAGGGCAACGGAGTGGTCCCTCGTGGTTGGTGTGAGGGAACAGTCTCTATGGATTGGCGATGCTCCACGTAAGCAGTGTTAGTGCATAGCCACGCTCGCTTCCAAGCAGGTGCTCGGCTCCAGTAGCTTAATGTGGGACACCGGAGCGCAGGCAGTCCGTCAAAACCACTTTGGATCAAATGAATGCAGCCAGGTGTGCCCCTGCAGTCGGGGCTCAGGTGACACCTGCTACTTTCCTTTAATTAGAGCTCAAACAGCTGTTTCAGGATCGGCAGAGAAGCGCAGGTCCCTGGGTTAGTCTACTGTCTCAGACGCAGCTTGATACGGGTCACATGAAATTTCTGCAGTGGTTTTGAGGAATGCTCTTACAGGAATCTCACAAATTAAATGTATCCATTACAATGGACTTTTTACACTTTGCATATCTGAACACAAAAGGACTTGGAAGGATGTCAATTATGGGATTTTCCGGAGCAGAACTACTGACAAACTAATGCAGCAATACAAATGTACATCTAATTCTAAATATAAATCATCAGAACATAAGTTTCTGAAACACATAAACAATGAATTCAGTCATTCAGTCATTCATTCAGTTTGTAAACAATAGCTTTTGTGGACATGACTGTATACGTTCTCATTTTCACTGAGGATGTTGTCTTTACAGTTTATGCAATAACAGAGCTGGTGCTGCTACTAAAAAAAACAGGATTCAAAACTTTGTGGTTTTGTGGTACAAGAAAGCCATTCTAATGTAAACAAACAAGCATACCGAAACAGAATCTTTACAATTTTGGGTGAAATGTGGCCTGTATCTATTGCTTTAACCAAAAACCTAAAACTCTGATCTCTCACATTAAAGTTCTAAATACAAATTTTTATACACCACCCAAACTTTAATTCCTATTTAGAGAAGATCGTCTCCTATTTTCCAATACACACATTATTTTTACAGTATATCTGGAGTGTGGGGAATACAAGGTTCAACATGGTTTCAGCATTTTAAAAGAAGTGGCTTTTTGGGCGGCCTGAATAATCCCTATGTTTTCATTTTTGAGGAGAGTACAGCGCTACTCAACCAAAAGACTTCTGACAAATATGAGTCAGTCACAAAGCAAGGTGAAGATAAAAGTGAAAGCAGTCTCCACCTCGTTATTCTAGTCCTATGAAGAATCTTTAGGGGGCTGTGAGCTCTGAGGCTAGTTTTAGCGAGCTTTGATCTTTCTGGGATGCAGTAATAAGTATAGTGCACATGAAGAGCGAGGGTATCCATCTTGAAAAAAGATTTCCCTTTAGTTCATTAACACGGCTAAAAAAAAGAGGGTGGGTGGTCAGCTCCAGGGGCTCCACAGGACATTCTTAGCGACTGACAAGGTATGAGTGACGAAGTCGTCGCAGACATAGTGGTATTGCTGAAAATGTTCAGAATGGCCCCGCAGCTGGGATCCAAGGAATAATAACTCAAACGTTCCCTCAGAGTCTCTAAATGCATGTCACCGCAGCAAAGGGGCTGTAATACTATTAACCTGCTTAAGAAGTGACATTATACTGATGTCTCGGCAGAGCACGCCCGGGGCACGGTGAAAAAATTTAATAACACTTAAGTCTGAAGATTAATCTCTTAATAATATGCAAATTCACTGTAGATTCAATTTGGTTAATGCTCAGTTAGTCCTCCGTGTAAAGATCATTCTTCTATTTTTGTGCATCCCCTGTAACAAAAACAAAAGCTCACTCTCCAAGTGTCACGCTTACTTCCTTCAAAGGTCATTTCAACTTTGGATTACCAGCAGAGAGCAGTGTTGTGGCAGGAAAGGACTCTGGCGTCAAGCTTAACCATTTAGTATGCAAAGAAGAAGCATAGATCAGGTCTTCTCATTGTTGACAATGTTTGGAGCCTTTTCATTGGGTCAAATTTATGAATGACATCCTTGGTATTATGGTGACAGAAGCTGTAAGGCAGAGATTAAGACTATCCTGGGAGGAAAGGATTTATTTGCAGTGAAGAAAAGCAGATTTTGAAGTGCACTTCAAATTGTAAACTCTATGTCAAATTTGTTATAGAACAGGAAACTGGTTTAAACTATTGCAATAAGGAAAAAGGAAATATTACATATTTGCAGTTTAGAAACTTTGATCAAATATTGACTCAGTAACTTTATCACGTTTATTTATCATCATCAATTAAATCATAATTATAAGAATGCTTCAACAGACATCAAATATAACAAGCAATAGCAAAAATAAATCCAGCCATTTATTAATGCGTTGGCTTATTGTATTGTCGAGAAAAACCTCTCACACCATATTGCTGGTCAAGAATGTTTTTTCTTCCCTGCTTTGTAAACAAATAAAAGCTGTAGATGTCTGACCTTGTGGCCTTGTGAAAAGAAGCCCGCTCTTTATTTGTTGAATTCCATTGCCGCAGGTGAATGCTTCTCCCGAGTTGTGTGTCAGCATACGGAAGGGTAAATGTTGGCACTTGTTTGCGGTGCGCTGAAGACGACGGTTAATTTTCTTGGCACCTGTGACCTGCCACTGTTTCTGTCACAAACAACTGCCGCGGTAAATAAAGAGCCAGAGAGGAAGATGCAGCGTGGCATATATTCTGGGGCACAATCTTATTTTTGTCTGGAGGAGATGCATGCCGAGTGCTGCCAACATGTCACCACATTGTATGGTTTGGAATGAGGAATTGGCGATTGAGCAATTGATAGAGTCTTTAGATTGTTTCAAGAAAGGCTCTTTTTAAGAGAAAGCAAAACAAGACTAAAAAGAAAAAAAGCCATCTAGTCTTCCACCCACCTGCCTCTCCAAGAAGCAAACAGAGACACGTCCCTGAACATACCTAAGGGCTATTATCACATCTAGCTGTCGCATGGGCACTGATCCATCATCCTGGTTCTGTGTTCACATTTTGACATTTTGACCCGACCAAATAAATATTTAATATGTCTGAATAAACTGACTTTTCACTGTGGCAGCACTGAAACTACCTGACACACATTTCCATATGATAAAAGCAGGATTTTCCCTTTGATAAAAAACGCTGATATGACAAAGACATCTGTGCGTTTGAAAGTATCCCCTCTGTAAATGTAATGATGGGCCTTTTTTACCCAAGACAACAGATATCTCTGCAACGCTTCCTATTAAATGCAATACACAGAATTTCTTGTTTCCTTGGACACGGTGTTTGAAATGGCTGCGGGACATTTGGTTTAACTGTCCCCTACTATTATGTAAGTCTCTGTCAGTGAAGTTGAAAATTGTGATATTTGTAAGCAGTAAAAAACATGGCAAATAGAAAAGCACATATTTAAAGTGCCACTATATTGTAAAACAGTATATTTATAGATTGTACAAGTGCACAGCAAAGACAATGTATTTTTCTTTGCACTATTATAGTAAGCTGTAGTCAACTTGCATTAGCAGCAGACATTTATACCGTGCTTACTTCACTAATGGTTGTTCTCACACAGGCCATTTAATTCTGTGGACCTAGTACTTACTCAATATCAGCAGTTATTTAAGCTTCAGCACACACAGAGACTGACATGGCATCAGTGTGTTTTTGTTTTAGCTTCCTCTTCCACCAACCGTAGCCATAGTCCGCCATACCCATTCGTTGTATGTCTATCACTCTGTTAACCTGAATCCGCCAGATAGAACTGCTCTACAGAACATAGATAAATTCATGTTAATCAAGATAATTTGCGTACAAGTATAGTTTTTGTCTAAAAAGCTTTGACCAGACGAGAGTGTTTTGAAATTTTTCCACTCAGTTTCAAAAATGATCATATTTGGGCTCCCAAATCGCTGCATCCGTGTGAATGAAACGCTCATACAATAAAAAAAAAACCTTTGCAGATATGCCTGTCTCCATGTGGAGATGGCCTTAAAAAGTATCCGTTTAGTGGCCTGAAAACGTTAACATGTGGACAAAAGGCCCAAACGCATAAAAAGTATGCGTTTATAGAAATATCTGTGTACCTGTAGCCAGGGACTTAGGCTAGTCTAGCTTTCGTCATGCCCCAAATGCTAAGTCCACATTATTCCTCTGTTTGTTTTTTATCTATGCATATCTCCACACTCCGTTAACTATTACAAAGTAGATAGTCATTTCATAACCATATGCTTTTTGCTCTGCATTCACGTTAGTCCTGACTCATAACAGCATTATTGTAAATAAGTCAAAAGATTGTGCTATAGCCTACCTGAATAAAACAAGCCACACCATTTTAGTGTTTAGAAGACTGTTCTTAATAACCAATGTGCTACACTTCACAACAGTAATTTATTTCCAGCAAGGACAAACTGATTGAGCGACAAATTCTTTCCCTTTACAGAAACACATCTGAGTGGAAAGATCCATTTGTCTGGTCACAAAAACATTTCCCGTTGCCATCATTTCCTCTCACACTGAGATGCATCCCTCACTTGTAGGATGTGGAAGATTTAGCAGTTCACTGACTCCAGGCAAACTTGGCAAACCCCACTGGTTTATTTTTGAGCTCCAATAGACAAGAGTCTGCAGTCTGTCACTGATGCGCTGTGTAATCTTGATGCTAATACCCGGTAAAACATAGAAACACTGTGATTCATTATGCTAATGCCCGAGTCTCAGTAGCCTGTGTAAAATCATGAAAATAATTCAAGCTGTTCCTCTCCAGTTGTTTCTCAGCAGAAGCCTGCAACTCTTCTTCCAAAACAGGGGCAGGGAAAAATTACTTTTGTTATAAGTTGTACCTTGAACACTGTTAAGAAACTATTACTTTCTTGTTTTTCTGGTTTGGGTCTACAAAAGGACTGAAAACACACATTGGGCACACCAGTCGCTGACAACATGCTTTTGTAAGCTCAGTTGGCAATGACACAAACTGATATGAGAGCAAACATAGGCTTGCTAATGTCCCGTCTGTTGTTTAAACTTTCTGAATCTGTTGCATGTTTATAACATTGTGCCCAGTTAAATTTCTTGTACATGATTGGTCATTGCATGTTTTTTCAGATACAGTGAACATGTCCTTAATACTATATTTTTTACTCTGGAGCTTGGTGCGGACTACACTAAACAAGACAAAATGCAAACAAACCGAGGTGCCCTGTCTGTAGCAGTGTGACCTACTCCAGCGACCTGTCCAACACATCAAACCAACTGTACATAAAGACGCCTCAAACAACTCCATGGACACAGTTGCATCGCCTCTCTCCTCAGTCCTCCTCCAACTATTTCACTTTCCGCTTTAATTTATAAGCTTTTTTGTCGCTGCTGCACATTTCACTTTTTTTTTTTCTGTGGGCGTACGGTGCACAAGGGCGTGATTACCTCTCTACCTGCGTGATGGAGACATTTCCTCAGTGACTCTGGGTCCCTTCATACTTTCATTACGCCGCCGCCATACATCTTCTTTCTCTATCTTTGACTGTGCTGTGGGAACTCGGCGACCATCTGGGGGTAAGTGCGCCCGAGTATAACAATGTATCATTTCTGGCAAGCTATCAGCACCGGCCTCACCGTTTTTAATTCTGATTTAGGGCTGCGAACAGAGAGTTTTGGGGCGGAGGTACTCATGATACAATCCCCTTAACTTGATGCCCGTTGAACAAAAGAGACCGCCGAGACTGCTCCTCTCCAAGAGACGCATGAATCATCACTGACAAGGCCCCTCCCCCGACGAGGTTGCCACCGTAAATTATCTACCTCTGTAAAGGCCTTGATCAATTAGTCAATCTCTCAACTGCGGCCCTCAATTAACAAGGTGATTGCCAATACCCCCAGCTTCTAACGCGCTGTGCATTTACTTGACGCTGCCAATTAAAGCCAAACTCCAACGGAGCTTCCAGGGTCCAATACCATGAGTAGCCTATACTGAGGGATTCATCTATAACCGCTCTGTGTGAGACTGCGAGACTGAAATGAGGGGGTAGCAAGCAGCGCCTTTTAGATTGATGTGCTCAGGGATGCTGTTAGAGAATTGATTTTGTTATAAATTCACAGAGAAGGTGCCAATCACCTGTGTTGGCAGCCAAAAACACACAGTCCGAACAGAATCTGTAACGAAAGGCTAAA
Organism: Neodontobutis hainanensis; assembly: GCA_024349245.1. Classification (NCBI taxonomy): domain Eukaryota; kingdom Metazoa; phylum Chordata; class Actinopteri; order Gobiiformes; family Odontobutidae; genus Neodontobutis; species Neodontobutis hainanensis. Next base: position 558,964 of record JALDNG010000086.1, on the reverse strand, counting down.
AGGAGTTGTCTGAGGGTTCAAACAGAATACAGATTGGCGGTGGGATGCACGAGCCAGGCCCCCGGTGCTCCAGCGCAACATGCCACTAGCCTAAGTCCACTCCAGTAGAGCGTTGCATGTGTCAGGGGAACTCTGGTGCGTGAGGCTTGCTGTAATTGGAGCAATCTGTTCCTCTGGCCTGGAGCTTACATGTTTGAAGTCATAACCCTGGCAAGATGTCTGCCTTTTCCCAGCGCTGGTGAGCGGCAGTAACCCCGACACGCTCCTCGCTGCACCTGAATGCCCTCTGACATTTGCTCTCCTTAAGCACCAGGCCGCCGCCTCTGCTTCCTGTTCTACTCCAGTTAGGTTCCTGTCATAGTGATTGGATAATCTAGGATGATACTCTACAAGACAGTCTTTATAAAGGATTTACAAATGGTGCTAATTCGGATATTCATGAGCTTGTAGAGTCAGTAAATGAAAACCATTACACTTTAATACAGCAGTCAAATGACCTGGTAGTATCTAACTTTAACCCTCCTTATATCAGCTTGACTTTATTTGAGCCATAACTAAAAAATGGTGTAAAAGAATGTACATTAAAGGAAAGCAAAGCATCCAATAATGGAAATTATATTAATAAAAACCCTGCATATTCAAACTAGCTAATAATCTAATGCAGAAAAACAAGGCCATTGTACAGACAGTGTCTTAAGAATTAATTGGTGCTAAAGGTAACATTGACAAGCTTTTTACAAACCCAATACTGCTCCCAATATTACATTTGAGTTCAAGTGAGTTATCTAAATTACAGCAACAATAGGCTAGACACCATAAACAGAATAACATAACAGAAAAGATTATGCCAAAGTCGGACTGGACTATGTTTATTTGACGTCCCTCCACTACACATGCTTCTTTATTATTGGCACATTAGCACTTCTATTAAAAGCTTGCCGTACATAGAAAACAGTTTTAAAGACTGCATTTTAATTCACAAACTACGACAACAGAAAAGACACTAGTGACTCACCAAAACACATTACAGATAATTTAGACTTTATTCTAGGAAGTCCAGAACTGTCATTATTCCAGATTTTTGAAGCACGATTATATAAGCCACTTGTATGAGATTCTGTCCCGTGAAGCTGCAGGCTGGAGAACAGGAAGAAACCCCAACCACCTCAGGGTTTATATTTTAGTGGCACAGGGCTTTATATAAAATCTGTTTTATACACAAAACAAAGGTGGATCCATGCAACTCTTCTTCAAAGATCTACAATATGCCTTTAAAAGCAATATTATCTTGCCAGCAGCTTCATGCCAACAATCGAATTGGATCACAGCAGAGGTAGTAAAATTTAAAATGGCCTCCAAGACTCTATAAATAATGCTTTTGAAAGGACTCGATTTGCTTGAGAAGCGCCGTACACTATTTTACAAGTCTAATCGTAAACCTGCCTTTTAGTCCTCTCAAAAAGGTTAAATCTTGAGCAATTACTACATTTGCAATGGGCCATCCATGAATATTTTATTGATAAATCTTTCAAGTAAAATCTTACTTGTCATATCCTGATATAATCTGAGGGTAACATGTTCAAAAGCTGTGTGCCACCACATTACTCTCTCTGTATTTGCTTTGAAAACATGGAATAGGCCTAATCTGTCTCATTTTATTGTACTCTTGGATCCACAGAATGTCCTTGTATTTTTTGTCAAATCAACCTTGCTGTTTCTATTACCGTGTCTACAAATCAGTCCTATTCTCTGCTTTGAAAGTGCTCCATAATTTGCCTCTTGGTGACATCATTAAAGCTGGTAAAGTAAATAAAATAACACACCGCATACTGGCTGTTTAGTGTCTCATCTGCATGTAACGTAGGTGTTATTTTTTGACTCCACTCCACATGGTGACAATGTGGGAGAGGATATAGAGTGAAAATGTCTGGCTGGTCTCAGGTGATCTGTTAAGGAGCTACATAATAGAACAACTGCGTGAAGAGTCTGACACTTGAATGGCCACGCAAATCCTGCTCTTAATATCTCCGACTTGATGTACTCCCATCAAAGCTGCTGGGCTGGATGCATTACATTTTTTGGCTCATTGAAATCACTTTTTTCCCTCTCCGCACTCTCCATTTGTTTTCAAATTAGACATGCTTTGTTAGAAGAGAGTCGTCTTCACATAGAAAAAGAGATGAAGATCTTTCCGAGAGCTGAAAACAATTGTGCTTGCACTGCCATACTCCTGCCTTTATCTTAAGTAGCTGCACTCCTTTCAAAACAAGTAATTTGTGCTAATGGTTTTCCCTGCCACTTATTTCTGCTCCTTCAAAGAAACAAACTCACTATACTGTTTGTCAAACCTGTCCTCTTGTCTTGTGTCAGTCACGGTTGTCCATGGGGCATATAAAAAAAAAAATCAATTTTAACTTTTAATTGCATCAAACTGCTTGAGTGAACCTTCATTTGGAAACAAGATGTCTTGCTGCAACGTTTTTTTGCAAATTGTATTGTTGAATGGCTCCCTCTTGTATGCCTGCATGAGCGTTTGACTCGTGGAGCTCCACTTGAGGCCATCTCAATCATTTTTACATGTGTTCCCAATAGGCCTGAATTGTACCTGACAGGCTCCATAATTGTGGGACTCCTGTGGGCCTCAACTGCTCTGGAAGAAAAGCCAACAAATGGTATTTTTTTTCACTGGCTGCCAATTTATATATATATATAAAAAAAATTCAATTCAAATACTAACCAGACTAATTTGCATTTCCATGGATGTAAGATTAGAGTAGTGATGATGATAGAAAGAACTCAACACATTATATTGATCAATGCTGTAATGGGTAAAGATATTTGTTCCATAAAAACATTGTGTTATGTTTGAATATCCTTGAACAGAGCTGAATGTCTGAGGATGTGGGAGGTTTTTTTTTGTCCTACCAATCTTATCCGTTATACTTAGATGTTATTGTCTTCCAAAATAGGCACACGTTGTGTGACTGAACAAAATGTCTTTAAATTGCTACAAAATACAGTTCCTAAATTAAGCTGTTTTAAGGTGATAATATTTATTTAAAACGTGTTCTTCTGGAGTTAGCTTTCACACTGCCAGTTGCTGCCTGACTCAGACTCCAGCTTGGTCTCGATACTAAGGCTGCACAGATAATCATCTAGTCATCTGTAAATGTTTAGAAAAGGTGATTCTCACCAAAAACTAACCAGGCCAGTCTAAAATGCATTTGATACCCATATGAGTAAACATCATCAATTACCAGCTATTATTTACAGAATGCTCAATATACAGTAGCTAAGTAAATAAGTCCGACAACATCTCAGTTTGATTTTTTTAGTTTTTCAAATAGCACTTGTTCCATATAACAATCTAAAACAACCAGACAAAGCAAGAAGCCTTTATAATTCTTCAAAGTACCACTTTAAGTTTTGCATGACCCAATGTTAAATCCCCAAATTTGATTTTCTACTTTCGTGAATATTCATTCATTCATTCATTCATTCATTTTCTACCGCTTTGTCCCGTTAGGGGTTGCGGGTGACTGGAGCCTATCCCAGCAGCTTTGGGCCTGAGGCGGGGTACACCATGGACAGTGGCCAGTTAGTCGCAGGGCTGACATTTAGAGACAGACAATGACAGACAGCCATTCACTCTCACATTCATTCACTAGGGACACTTTAGAGTTGCCGATTAACCTGTACATGCATGTGTTTGGTTGGTGGGAGGAAGCCGGAGTACCCGGAGAAAACCCACGGTAACACGTGGAGGACATGCAGACTCCTCACAGAAAGACCGGAGACGGCCGAGAATATTTGAGTCGGCCGGATTTTGAACTCACAACCTTCTTGCTGTGAGGCAGGAGTGCTAACCACTCTGCCACGTGCACCCCACTTCATATTCATATTTCGTGAATATGACAAAAAAAAAAAAAAGTAAAAAGTTGTCTAGGTCAGAAGATGAAAGACGAAGGAGATGTGAGCTGCCATAATAGAAAACAGTCCTGTTAAAATGATGATGCATGTAGTGTCCCTTTGTTGAAGTGGGACTGGTTTATAGCAGGCCAGGTTCATTATGTTTTCATCTGCTCCTTCCACAAAATGAGAAGCGTATTGAAATCAATAACTTATGCCAGCTGCAGTGTCATGATAGAGATGGTGAGTTAAATATTTTTGTTTTCCTGGCAACATTAAAATGGCTACTTTCATTTGCACCGGATACAGACAGGAATAGTTCTACTGTTTCTCATGCACAAGTTCACATATTCTCTAATTTAAACAGTTTAAGGCATCCAGCTGTGCGACTGTAGGCTGTAATTGGTGATAACAGCATTGATCACTGCGTGGAGCATCAGGGTTTTGTTCAAATTCTGATAAGGCTGGTGCTTGCAAGCTGGTGTTTACGGTTGTACAGACAAAAAGACAAATTAACAGAGCTGAGGCAGGATACAGATGCCACTGGTGTGTAGTTCAAAGCTATATTTAACAAGTTAAAATGTCTAGACTTATGTGCACGTTGGATTACATCACACTATTTACTAAGAGTTTCAGAATCCACTAAATTTAATTGAATGAATTAAGGTGCATTGTGTAAAACTGTTGAATAAAACAAAACACATCAGTTAAAACCAAGTTTTTCTAACTGTATGAGCACACTCATGCTTCCTTTCGAGCAGACTTCTGTGTAGTTAAAATAATCTGATATGATTAATTACACTACAGACATAAGACATACATTCTCATATTATTGCATATACTGTGACTATCTGCAGAGCATATGTTCCCTAATACACAAGGGCTAAGGTCTGTTATATAAAAAGAAGCTTATTCAACAAATTGTGCCACTGTAAAAACCAAGGAGACCAAAATGTCCTCCTGAGCAAATGATATGTTTCTGCAGCTAAAATCACACAGTGAAATGCTAAGTCGAGCCACATTGTGATTATTGTCTTTTAACACGGTAGGAGTCCGGCCTGTAGGTGGACGATGTAGCAAAAAGAAAAGCCTGTGATATGTTTTAACTCTGAGTGGGACCTCTCTCTTTCTTTTGATTTTACTTTGATATTTCTATTGCAAAGCACAAACTGTTTTCCAGTTTTAGCTCCTCACCTATGGCTTAGATTGCATCCCTGGCTGTCAGACAAGTAAGAACCTTCCCTTGGAATTGTCTCTCTTGAGGTTTGCTCTTTTTCTACAGCTCTATTCTTCATTTTCCTTCCTCTACAAATTTTTATTTTGCTCGAAAGCTCGGACTGTGTAAGGAACTGTTGCTGCTGTGAGCCCCTAAACCCGTCGAGACATTTGTGCGATACTGAGCCGAACAAATAAACTTGACTTGACTTGACTTCACAAGGCTTATCCAGTGGGTGCTCCAGTTTTCTGTCAGCAATTGTAGACATGCAGGTCAGGTTTGGCACTCTGTCTCAACTCTCCGCAAAGTGTGAAAGTAGTCAATTGTTTCTTCATCTTACACCTATGCATTGTGGGTCGCACTTCATCTATTTGTCTGCATGAATAGAAGACAGGTTTAGACAAAGAATGAATGGATGAGCGGGTAGATGAAGGGGTATGACACTAATTGTTGGTGTCTTTGCACTGTGTTAAACCTACGGAGATTGAAATCAGTGATGTTTCTCGGCGGCAGATGGTCGGCCATAATGAATGAGGAGTCTGTGAGCTGGAAAGCAAACACAGTCATTTGGTTTACAATGAAATGACTGAACAAGTCCAACTCACCGACTCACTGGTTTGGTTCATCAAACATGCCTCAACGTCAGCTAGAGCTTCAATGCTGTGTCACCTGTCATGTCGTCTACATGGGAGATGGTGATCCAGTCTACAGGAAGTGATTGTAATTTACACTGCAAAATTATTAGCGTCTGCAATCTAAATTAAACTCGGTTCTCTGTTTGTTTTGCAAATGAGGGTTATGTAATACATTTTAATAGATTTGGTTTATGTAACACTTTTAAAGCTCTCAAAGTGCTTTCAGAGTCCATTATACATTCACTCCACAGTCACACACTGGTGGTTGAGACTTGGCAGCCATTTTGGCACCTACGAACTCTCCAACCACTGACCATACTCACTGTCATACACCAGTGCCATAGACACTAAACACAAGGTTAAGTGTCTTGCCCAAGGACACAACAACAATAGGAACTGGGGAGAGCAGGATTCAAACCCCCGACCTTACGCGTATAGTACAACTGCTTTACCAACCGAGCCACTGTGCCTCTATCTTAAATAAAGAAGAACAGCCCCCCTCAAAACCATACATCCATTTTTACATTGCATATATAAAACCTTTGTATTGTGTCGGACATTAAAATGGGTTTTTACACTCCTTATCCATTCACACTTGAACATCTCCTTAGCACAACACGGACAAACTGTAACTGTCAGCTGGTGGTGGAGAATAGATATGGTCCTGAATAGAAAGCTATGTAGATTAAAGAGCATTGACAGTGGATTTATGTCTTTAAATATTATCCCTTACATAACTATATCTTTTCGCAGATGAATCATTGCGGCCGCCCTGAGCACAGGATCAGTAAGGATCAGACTCTTTTAGATTCCTGCAGTGTAAGTCTAGTCTAATAGCTTCTATAACCTTACCTGCATACTAAAGAGACCCTTTTATTCATCTAAATGACTGCGGAGTGCATTCTTAAAATATCACTTGCACAGCTCCGTTTTGCAGTTGGTGATAAGCTAAATATGACACCTAAAACATAAATGATTTTTAGGAAACCTTTTAACGGGCTAGACAAGATCTGAGTCTGGCTGTGGATAGCATGAGCAACGAGCTTCCACCAGACAAGTGCTGACTCCTAACCTTTCTGCTCTTCAGAAAAAAATTAAAAATAAGAAATAGAATATGCATACTTAGACTATCAGTGTTTCAAGGGCATTTTAAACTTGAGGGTATAATTTCCAAGCTAACATACAAAAATATCTCTAAGTTTTATCATTATATATGCTGGGTGCCCCCTGGTTTCAGAACTCAAATATCAAAACCTGGTCATAATTAGGAATGCAACAATACAGCCAGTCCACGGTTCAATACGTACCTCGGTTTTTTGTTCATGGTTTTTGGTTTGGTTCACTAGAATTTATAATGCCATCATTCAATAGGTGTAGTCACTGTGAGTTGATTTTAAAGAAACTATTGCTGTTGTATTTGCAAAATGGTCTTCATTTTACTAATAAAGCCTTATAACACAAAAAGTGCATTTAGAAAACTTTGAGAAATGTGCAATTAACATTTAAAGTAAATTGCTGAATCGAATGTCATGTGCAGTAGTACCTTAAAAATAAAATAATTAATGTCTCAGACAGAAATGGTTTAGACCGGTAACAACCAATGCTACATTTAACAATGTATCCACTTTGCTAAAAGGATTATCTCTCTTTTTTGTCAGGAAATGGAAATGGAAAATTTACTATTTTTAAGTTCAACTTCCTGTGAGTTCAGGCTCAGAGGCAGCTCTCGCTAACTCGGCTCTGAACAGACCAGACTCAAGGTAAAGCCAGTGTTTACAGAGACCTTACAGGGACCTTACAGTGCGAGTGGTTTCACTTTCAACGCAGAGCCCCGTAACACAGCACGCTTGAGGAGGGCACGTTCATTCAATGTACTGTACCTAATGTACTGAGAACATCATATTCATTTACTACGACAAATGCATTCTTGAGCTATTGTCTTTTGAGTTTCCAACTACTGAGTTAGTGTATTATGAATGGTCTTAATTTGGTCTCTAAAAATCACAGTCTTGAGCTTAACTAATACAACACTAACAACAACAGTCTTTGTTTACAAATGAGCAATTATCTTCAGAGTAAAAGTTACAGGTTCAACTTGTTCACCCTCAGTCTGATCTAATTTGTCTTCCGGCTACAAATGCGTAAAATAATAAAACTTGTAATGAATGCGTAATCTGTTTCTGATCACAGTCCGTTTCTTCTCCAGGGGAGGCAGGGTGTACATTTTTGAGATTTTGTGCAGGATGAGCAAAATCACTAGAACTGTTTCTCAGGACTCACCTGAATGAAACCAGCCAAACTTTTTCAAACTGTTATTGACACCCTCTACTCAGAATACGTTCCTGCGGCAATGAGTAAAAGTGACTCCAAATTCAGTGACTTCCATGTGCAGCATCAGCTTTAGAGAAATATTTACAGGTCATGAAGCCTGAACAGTGAGCATGAATAATAACAACCAACACCATCTGGGGAACTTCAAAGTTTCCCATTAGCTGGTAATGAACATTAGTGTTATGAAGAGGGTCACTGGTCGTTGCTTGCTTTCAGCCATTGAAATGGCTGCAAATGCTGCCATAAAGCAGACACAGCCAGAGACTATCAGCTTCTACAACACACAATTTTAACCACATTCATTATAAATTGTTGTTGTGGCTCCCTGTGATCACAAAGCCCTGTGACATGAAATCCAAACAAATGTTTTAGCGCTTTGCACACAACATGGCTGTTCATGGAAGGCAGAAAACAATACAAGGAAACGTAATGGTTCCGATAGGCCTCTCTACAATGTATATTAAAACAATACATCATGTGGAATGTTTGCTAAAAAATATGCACCTACATCAATTTTAGATGGGTAAACAAACAATTCAAAAAAAGCAAACGTACTTTTAGGAAGTGTAGGCAGCAGGTGATGGCTTTGAGATGTTTTTGCAGTGACACAATCCCACTTGATGCACAATGTCTCCGATTGAGACACAGCGAGAAATAGAGAGCTAACATCCCCGGTGTCTCTTTGTGAATACCGAGCAGCATCTTTGGACATAATTTATCCCACTGTATCGCCAAATGGCTTGCCTAAATTTGTTTGCACAGGGATGTCGCTATCATAACTCTGGCAGACGGCTCCTGGCAGATGTGTGAAAATAGTTTGTTGTCGTGAGGGAGCGGAGGAAGAACGAGGAACAAACTAAAATGTTTCTAATACGTCACATTTGCTTTGCTCTGCTCGCGCTGAGTGCACTGCAACAACTCCAAAACAATACATTATTTATGTGTGTGATGTTTTTTTCTCAACTCTGCTCTATGTATTAATGCCAGAGGATATCAACATTTCTTTTAACACAAATTTTTGACAATTGAAGAATTGAAACAATTGAAAAATACAAATTGGTTTCAAGAATACTGTATCTAATAATACATACAGCATACCAGCATACAAGTTAACGTTAGCTTTTCAAAGGAGAACACATAAGGACACAGTAAAGCTGTTTTAGGAGTTATTGTTATGGTTCATACAAACAGGACTGGGGCAGAGAAGTGCCTCAAAAACATCATTTTGGTGAAGATGTGAAATGTTTGCTTTTCCAGAACAAAACAAATTGGACATCATGGAAATGTGCAAATAATGAGGTATGAAATCCAGCAGTGAGAGCCAGAGGAGCTGTAGCTCACCTCATGATACACAGCAAGGGTCAGAAGCATTAGTTTCCTTCAGTATATTATATATATACAGTATTGTACTTATGATCATCTGTCTGTTTATTATCTGTAATTTTCCTTTTTCCTTTATGATCATACATAGATTTGCTTTACTATATGAATCTATGAGATGATCTGTATGTGCTGGGACTGACTAAAAAAGTGGAGCACCTTTTGAAACCCCTCTTGCTTTGTAAATGAAAAACACTGCAGCTGCCCTCCACATTGTCTTCAGTGTACCCACAGAGCAGTGGAAACACAAGCCTCCTCAGGACTTGCCACACCAAATCATGTTGTAACTAATCAATCAGTACCACTCAGTAGAAACGACAAAAACAATTGTGTGTTTTATTTTTATATAAAGAAAACATTAACAGTGAAAAAAACAAGGCCATAGGATGTCACCTATACTTTATGTTGTTTATGATTTTAATAAATTAGAATGTTCAGCGTGTGTAGGCTTTTGCCAATCACATCCTTGCATTCAAAACCATTTGAAAAAGGTTAGTTTATTAGTTTCTAATTTATTCAGCTTGTGAAAATTTAATAAATCGTTGGAAAATCCTACTGGGAAAGAAGGTATTCCGGCAGCAGCTACGCCCGTTACATATGAAACAAGAAAAACAGACAAAGAGAAGACAGAAGCAAATGAAATGTGCATCAGTATTGTGAATGCATTCATGCGATAATTATCCAGATAGAGATTGTGTCGGTCCAAAGCTGAATGCTATAAGTTAAGGTAAGCTCTCCACTTTTAGTATTTGTAATATGTGCTGGCCATTTGGGTCAGTTTAACTCTTAAATAAATTAATACAAGTTGCTATATTGTTTTGGGAGGTTGGCATTGGGTTAGTTTGTTTAGTTAAGTCAAGAATGATGATTAGTAGTAAACTTTAATTAAATCCTTATAGAAGTATTAATAAACTGTCCTTTTCATGACCTGACCACAGTGTTGGAAAAAATACACTAAATTTGGAACTTCCAAAGAAAATCTCGCCTGTTCTTTCTTGTATTACAGTGGGATGCTGAGGGTGAGCCCGCTTGCACCACCTTGCCTCGGCTCCACGGCCCAGAGCAGATCAACTGAGCAGTTTATAAGACAGCCAGTTCAAGGTGTGCCCCTATTTTCACATCCTATTCCCGTCACTGTGACCATGCTTAGCCCAAACAATGTGCTGCTGTCTAAAACCTCCACACGGGTAGTTAAGATGAACTGACTCGTGCCCTGGGAGCACAGGCTGGAGGAGAGGCCGATGATGAGAAGATGACAAAGTATCAGGGCTTGACGGCACGGCCAGGAGTGATGTACACAGTGGGCGCTCATCAACGAAGGTCACACAAATGTCTTTCCACACCTCTGTAGTCTCCTGGTAAAACTTGGATCGACTCAGCACACAGACAGGCTCTAGGGATGTGGATCACGGAAAGAAGGGTTTGCAAATAGGCCAGCATCATCATTTGTGAAGAAGTCCCAAGGCATCCCACATTAGCAAACGGGTCATGTGCTTGAAAAGAGGGGTTAGTCATGGATTTCATAGAGGTAAGACAAATTCCAAGGTTTTATCCTTGTCTTTAAAGTGACTCTTTTAAATAAGTGACACCTATTTGATCCCAGAGGATGCTAGTTTCATCAAAACAAAGTTAAAGTACCCTATTATAATATAACATTACTTGAATAAGAAAGGGGTATATAGTTAATTAAGTTAAGTTAAGTTAGATTTAATATAAAGGTATAGCAAAGTAATGTAACCCACAGAGGTGGTGCACTGTGGGGGGACCTTCAGGAACCTCCTGTCTGCAAACCCTGGAGCCCGTTTTCCCCACAGTTCATACTGGTTGTGTCCTTGGGCAAGACACTTAACCATCCTTGCCTTCAGTGGTGTTCCAGCGGTAACACTGGGGAATGGAACCTTAATGTAAGTCGCTTTGGATAGAAGCGACTGATAAATGACTAAAATGTAAATGTAAAAACTGAAGGCGGAACTTGTCATACTGTCCAAACTACAGTATGTGTTTACACTCAGCCAAGTCAGGAGGAAGTTCATAGCCCCACATTCCTGAGGTATCTTGTGGAAAACACCTCAGGGCTGTGATTGGTAGTCTTGATGTTGTAGAAAATATATTCTTAAAACTAAAAATAACCAATCAACCAATAATAATCAATAAATAAATACCGCTTTGTGGATGGAAATGTTCAATTAAAGTATGAGTGAGTTGTTTTTAAAGTCATTGTATTGAGAAATAAACTATGGAGTAAAGTAAGCAAAACAAAAATGCAAAATATTGAGTCCAAATTTTCTGTTATTACATTTCTCTTTCATGGCAGAGTTATCAGCTTGCTAGGCCTATCAAATAAACCATGGATACTGTACTTACTTTTATTAATAATTCAATCATACTAAACCCATTTTAATTAATGCAAATCAGATTCACTAAAACACTCACAAAGGGACATGGATATACATTATGTTTATTTGAATTATGATGCATATACCATGTATTTACAATTACACATATGTAGTATCCATTTATGCAGTATGTATTTATGAATGTGTCGTTTGGCAACTGACATTTTACAAATTCAGTTGTTCACTATCTCTTGTATTTGGTCTAATTTGAAAGTGGAGGTAGAGGAAAAAAAATATTTTGTATACATAAGAGGCTGTTGCCAGAGAAACTGGCACTCTGCTCTCTACAGTCTTCACAATAAAAGACAAGCATCCGTTCACAGCTTCATACCTCTGCTCTGCCCCTTATCCATGGACCACACAAATAAACGCACAGCACCATTAGCATTTTGCCCTTGAAGCAGGATGAAGCAGCTTTCATACAATTCAGGAGAATAATAGCAATAGAGACTGAAGGGAAATGATTGAATGAATTGAGGTCAGGTTCTCGATCAGTAGCTTGTGTCAATAGTTGGAAAGTGTGCAGATGAATATGTGACATGTGAAGACATCTCTGCAAGTATTCAGGCAGCGAGTCTCACAGCCCTTTCATACAGAAATGAGACAATGTCTGTGAAAGTAGGTGGGTTCACATGCCAGCTTTGAGCTAAGATATTTTACATCTGGAAATGTTCCTTTAGATATTGCCATTCCTTTTTTTTGCTGCATATTTGAACAGAAGAGATTCAGTTATTGCAATCATTTGCCTGTTTTTATCAGATGTTTGGGAATGATAGTAAATAAAAGAAATAACAGTGTCAGTTTGATATACTAATATTCCGAAGTTAAACAGCGTCAAGTTGTTCTCATTACAGAATATTATCAGACATGTTGGTGAAGCACCTGTAGTGCAGTGTAATGTGTTTGTCGATGAGATTAGAGGAACGTTCATCAGAAGCTGCAATGGCTTCAAAGGACAGGTTTACAAATAGCATGAGTCTGGGACGGCCGCTCTGTCTTTCTGCTTTATTTCTCTAATTTAGCCGAGTCACTGTGAGTCAGAGCGACAGGGCCCACCAGCTGCAGGAGTTTAAAAGGGAAACAAAAACAAACTGTAGATCACTGTCTGCAATGTTGCCATACTGCACATTTAACCCCTGACAATTTTTAACGTTAACCATTATTTGTACATGCATGTTCATCATGTTCCTGTCCCTTCAAGTTCTAATCTCTCAATAGTATATTTGCAGTAAAACATCATTTGATGCACTTATTAATAGGGTATTTTACATAAAAACACACTTTGTATTTTCTTTAATATACTTTATATTCTCAAGATGTTGTGGAGATGTGGAGGTTACTGTTAGTTTTGTAAGCAAACACAAACTAGTTTGATGATTTAAAGTCAAACAGTGGCACAGATACACTTTTTTTTAGCAGCCACCTCCAGGGGCACTCCCCGGCAGGTTTTGATGTTGGTGGGGGAAACTGGAGTACCTGGAGAAAACTCATCCAAGCACAGGGAGAACATGCAAACTCCACACAGAAAGGCCTCGTCGCCTGGGAGTTAAACTCTGAACTTCTTTGCTGTGAGGCACAGAAATGTACTACAGGTGATATACACTGACTAGTACCACATATAACCCTACTTCAAAAATCCTAAAATATCATCATTAAGAGAAAACATAACATAAGACACAACAGCAATAAACAAAACTACAAATACAAGGGGGCTGTATCTAGCCCAGTGTTTCATATGTTTTGCACTAAGGATGTAAGATGTAGGTAGCCTGACATGACCCCAATGTTGCAAGAATCTCGAGTTATATATATATCAAGGAGGTTTAGCTACTTAGTAAAAAACACAAGAGTCCGGCTTTAGAGGGATGTCAACAACATGCAATAGTTTTTTATGGCCTCATTAATCCAGATAGGCTTGTGGAGCTCACATCTGTCTCTTCCCCAACCACTGAACATAATAAAATGTAATGTTTGTTCTCTGTGTACCCCTGTCTTCATCCCGGCATTGGCTTCCTTTTTTTAAAGACTTGATGTTGATAGGTGCATAGGTGGTAGTTGATAGGTGGTTGATAAGTGGATGTGGCAGACATTTTGAATTAGTTTTACCAGCATTAGATCTGACTCTGTTTTTTTAATACAGACCTCAATCCATTAGAGCTAAATCAGGATGCATTAGTCAGAATATGGACCTAGTGCGGTTTTTCATTTTTTTTTCACCATACTTCTTGCTATATTTACAAAAAACAATTCACAACATGCCCTGAAGTGCATCACAACTGCTGTCGAGAAACACATCTTTGCCAATGTTTATTCATTTAAAAAGTTATGGCTAAAGATGAACACATTTTTTTTCCCACTCTATAATTCAGACCACATTGTTAGTCATCTCCATCTTGAGTTCCAGTTGCTTTTAATTTATTTATTCTCAGATACAAACTCACAGGAGAAGCCCGAGTCATCTCAAAAGGCAGTAAAGGCCGCTGAATTAATAAAGACGTATGAGCTTTTACCGGAGCTGTGAGAAGAAGAGGAGGCTGTGTTTATTCTCTTCTGCTCTGACAGAACAGAGCACGACGAGACAGTACAGTAAAATCCCAAAGCGGGCCCTGTGCATTTTACACTACATATGTTCCTCAGCTCTGCCTGTTTGTTTTTGAGAGGCATATGTATTTTAAACCTTTGTCATTGTCAAGAAAAGAGAAACATAGTCACAATAAGCTCTGAGTTATAGATAATTTGCACTGTATGGGGTCACACGTCAGTAGGCATATTAACCTTGGGGGTATTCATGGCTCAGTCATTACTATTACTATAATTACTATTACTTCTTAAACCTATGTCTTTTTAATCACCATTGTCAATAAACCTAAAAGTTAGAATGCAACCTTTTAATGCCACTAATTCAGACATTCATCTTCCAAAGCTTCAAAAGCAAACCCCACTAAGACCGTGACAATCCTTTGATGTCATTGACAGGGGTTTAACTTTGCTAAGGACACTGCGTATGTCAGGCCCTTCCCTGGTCCTGACAGAGAGTCTTAACTCTCTTGAGGTCGGCTCATGGGTATCTCCACGAGGCAGGCTGACAACGACAAGCCCACAATGACAGAGAAGTCCAGAAAAAAAAAAAATACAGTTAGATGATGCGGCAGAATAATGCAAATGTAATTACCATGAGTTAATAACTTGAAGCAATGGAGCCAAACTCAGCTCAGTGTCTCGTTCTAATTGTGAGCGCTGTTAAAACCTTCCTTGTTTTCGAGGTGACACTCAGCAGAACAAGTCCCCGGTTCTGCGGCCTGAGCTGGTTTGAACGCTGAGATAAGGGCAGCTTCGACGGTGGAGGCGGGAATAATGACACAATGCATAACAGAAATAAAATCTATAATACATCTATTGCGTTTCTGTTTTATTCATTCATCATTCAGCTATACCGTTTCATTTTTAAGTCAAGATAAAGTGTTAGAGGGTTAACTGGGTATGATTAATTCGGATTAGTTTTTTATTCAAGTCCATTGAAACATCACTATTATTTGACTAAGGCCACACAGGAGAAGAATTTGTTAAAAAAAAACATTTGAACACAGGATGTCTGCTGCTTAATTACTTTACTTTAGAAAAACGTGACAGCTAATTTAAACTTTTACAAGAAACTCCTAACAGCCTTTAAAACCTGCATGTAAAGAAAAGAATAGAGAAAAAATGAGACAGTGTTAACGTAGAATAATTGTTACGAATAGGCCCGACAAATATTTTGATCAAACAACAGCAGTTCTAAGAAATAAGCCAGTGGATGCCATCAAAAGGCCGGATATTTACTGGACTTTGCTGCTGATTAGAAGGGTCACGTCTGAAAGGCTGCAAATCAGTCCCTTTGTTTTGCTTTTCAAAGAGACTAAAAGGAGAGGATTAAAGTCATTTCAAGACCCTCAGGCAAATTTCTCCACAAGGTTCAGTGAATTAATCAGTGTTTTACCAAGACAGGGAGGAATCTTTGTCTAAAAACTCTTTTATTAAGAAGAAGACACTCCGATTATTGAATAATACACTTCTTTGTAATGGAAATGCTTTGTATGTTCTTGGTAAGAGCTTATTTGGATTTAAACTAACAAAAGCATTGTACTTCAATTTAATATCTACTAGAAAATGCCATTGTTCCCCTGTTACCAGTCCATTTGAGTGGGACTATTTTTGACAGTTTATGTAAAGAGCTCAACTATGTGACAGTTTGACAGTGGCACAGTGACAAAAGTGAAGCGGACAAATATCAAAGATGTAAAAACCAAAGAAAGCCAGTAGCCTAAAGTCCTCAGCGGTGCCTTTGCAAGTCTTCTGCTACATGCCATGATGTAAGCACCAGCAGGACATTTCAGAGTTGAGTATTGACAAGACCCTCTCTGGTAAAAACTTTTTATATTGCAATTTTTGAATGCAATTGTAAAAATGAAACTCTATAAAAGGGGAAATGAAAAAAAATCTGGAATATAATGCTCATTCAAAATTTGTTGCAATGAATGTTCTCCACTCAGAAATACACTTTATTCCACACTCAAATA
This sequence comes from Neodontobutis hainanensis, assembly GCA_024349245.1. Lineage (NCBI taxonomy): Eukaryota > Metazoa > Chordata > Actinopteri > Gobiiformes > Odontobutidae > Neodontobutis > Neodontobutis hainanensis. Next base: position 542,541 of record JALDNG010000086.1, on the reverse strand, counting down.
AAATAAAGGCGAATGTATCTGTAAACCCACTTCCCTGTATTTCACCATTTATATGGACGTAATACTTTTGAGTGAGTAGCTCTCAACATACATCTAAATATACATACAGTTTGTTCGAAAACCAAAGTAAACCTGCATTTGACTCAGTTATGAGCAGCATCTGCCCTTAATATCCTGTCTGTTTAAAAGGCAGTGTGTAGTAGACAGAACATTACATGAATGGATACCCTGAAAAAGTGAATTATGCATTGTTTGAGGCTGAAGACGAGTAAGTGCCTCTTTTAGCCATAAAGACTATTCAATTATCACAAAAATATAAATGTGCACTTCACATATGAATGCATATGTTCTGTGCTGAAAATGTTAGAGGGCTATCAATTGTAAATATAAGTATAATATCATAGCTCCTGCCTCACTAATCTCTCGCTAAATGCCACAGTCCCGGTGGCAGGAAAGTTACATGGGAGGTTTCTGTCCAGCTGAGGGTACTCTGTAAGTGAGATAGATAATATTCTACCGATGTCATGTCTAAGAACCAGTAAAAACAGTTTGAGAATATATATTTCTGGTTTAAAAGTTACCAAAAATACCAACAATAATTTAACGGAACCAAAAGACCAAAGGTACATTTTTGGATCTGAGTTAGTCCTTGACACATTAGGTAACAACACAAAATGGCGCTAATGCTACTTTTTCAACTTCTGCGGGTGTTTAACTACTGCCCTCATCACAGACAAGACAATTAAAAACATAACTCAGAATGACATGCAATAAGAATATGATAGGATCAGATATTCAGAAAAGATGATACACGTTCAGATTTTACATTATATCACTCACAACGCATTGACACAGACCCAATCAGCTTCAACAGGACAATAAATCCTGCTTTCCCTGCAAGAATTTATAGATTCAAATTACTTGTTCAATAAAATCCTGGAGGAGTGTTTTGTGAATTTATCGCCATGTATTGACAGAACAAAACAATTCACACCAATCTATCGAGTTTTATTTAAAAATCTTTGTTACTTCGTAACATCTATTTATAACATGTATGTGGCCAATCTGAGAGGCACATATCATGAAACCACCAAAACACATTAATGCAGTGGTTTATTATGCTCACAAAACAGCATCAATACTAATTTGTACATTTTGCTGCAGGCGGCAATTGTAAGCATAAAGTAAATGTGCGTCCGTGTTGGGGATCTTGATTAATGATGCACTAAAGATCCAAGTCTCGTTAATTTAAGGTTGCTGGTAATTATCCACTAACATAATTTTACACACACTGCAAAAAGAGTAAATGAATCAATACTGCATAAATCTCAAATTAACAGAATCCCATTAACAAGATTTCTGTTAATTTACAATTAACAGTATCAATATGGTCCATTCCCTTTAAACCATGGACAAAAAGCAGTTCAGCATCTGATGGCAAACTCATACACTCAATGTTATTTCACTCTGGAGGACTTACACTCTGTGGGGAAAAAATATATAGTGCTGCCATTAATTTGCCATCTCCAAGAAAGGGCATCAGTGATCTGTGAAATCACTTTGTTCGTTTGAGATGGTTGCACTTTCTGTTCATTTAGGTCTGATAATGACTTAGATTATGTGCATCTCTCCTTCTGCCTGTCTCTTCTCCTGAATGTGCACTATATCAGACTGGGACATTCCTGAGCCCTCGCTGTCTGTCTAATTTCTGTTCCTGACAAAAGCTTAAACAGCCTCATCTGTAAAGTAATCAAAAGCACATATAGGAGGACGGCGGCTCTGACACTCCCTTTGTTGAATGAGCCTCAGTTTTGTTTGCTGTGATCCATGAAATAATCTGTCAATGGGAGAGGAAACTTGAAGCACTCCCATCGATTCTATTTTTTATTGTCAGTGTTCAGTTCTGCTCTTGTGGTTTTATAGCACCATGGGAAGTCTCTGGCGCTGATCTGCCATCTATTGTTTCTCAACTTCTGTTCTGTGTGGGAGCTAGTTTCCTCCACTGTAACTACTCCTTCTGCTGTCACACGCATAGTCTCTTTTGGCAAAGTAACCGCTCCTCACAGATGCTACCTGGGCTTCAGTTTACAAATGGCTACCTTAAAATGTAATTGCACTATTACACATTCAAACCCAGCAGTGCTCAGAAAACGGCGCTAAATTACAGTATAAAAGCCCTAAATACGCTCATAAACTGTTTAATCAGAGTGCTTGTTAACAAGCTGTTCACCAGGCTCAGTGTACTTTTACCCAAACCTCTCTTCTATGCACATTAAAAATGATCTGCACAAATCAATTGTGCAGATTGGGCAAGACAATGGCTATGTGTAATTGAATCAAATCTTTACAGTTTACACCCCAAAACACAAATACTTCACAAAGTTAAATCTATGGGTGAAGTGAGTTTGCCATTTTGGATCAGTATATAAATATTATATCCTTGATAATATTTTTTATTCAGATTATTGTTAAGATTTAGATCAAATAAAACATAAAGGAAATAACAAATATTTAAGCTTGCCTTACACACAGGTAATAATTAGTATATTCATTTTCTGTTTTTACTTAAGTGAAAAATTTACCATCTACGTATCTGTATTTTAGTCCCCTGCAATTGATGCTGTGAAACTTCGCATTACTGCTCATTTCAAAGAAAGAGAAAACAAATGTTCTCCTGATGCCCAACATACACCAGGTTCTACAATAACTGTATGTCCCTAGCACTTCAAATTAGACTTTTTTAGATGGCTTTGTATGCTTAAAAGGGATTTGAAAGGTTGGAACAGGTTTGAATAATAAAACAGAGTTGGGGCTTAGGGTTTGGTCAGGGGTATAACAGACGTCTGGGACCAGGAGGTCAGAAAACCCAAGTACATGAACCAGGCAAGAGTTCAGGCAAGAGAAGCTTACTCGGGCAGACAGGGGTCAGAAAGCATAAGAAACCAGCACAGCCCAGGAATTCATGATACAGTGTGAGGGATAGAGACCAACAGCAGCCGGTGGAAAGGCAGATTAACTAAGACAGGATCAGGTGGAGTACATTTTGTGGACTGAGCTAAGGGTTTTCCAATGGGACACAGCCAATCAGTGCTTTGCCTCCTGCATAAAATGTAACACATAGCACATTTTAGCTTGAGCTATAGCTGTTAAGAACTGGAGCCGCAGTAATAAATACCTAATCCATTAGTAATGTTTTGCTGAAATGTGTCGAATTGAATGATAATAAACATAACTTTTCTCTAACAAGCAACTGATCTCAGGTGAGTCCCATCTGACCTGTAAAAATGAATTATCATCAACATACAATAACCTTGTCATTACTGTTTCTCTGCCTCACACAGTCTCTGGGCTGGATCATCAGTGTATAACTTCCTTCTCTGCTTCCTATCCTAACAAGAAATGTGCTGGACGTGATGAGTGAGCAATGAAGATGGAAAAATGAAGGCCATTTGGGGCAGTTTATTTTCCAATCCATCATCAGAAATGGACAGGAGCTATTGATGAAGTTGTCCCACCGTAACTGATCCAATGTCATTTTTATATTCCACTTTGGCAGCCGTTGGTCGGATGGCAGGACCTGATAATTAACACGAGCCATTCGGGAGCTTTATGCTGACTGCCGACAGGTATATGGATGTGCCTTTTGCTCGGCTGTACAATGCTGCAACTTCAACTTAATGAAGGTAGCTTATATTGTAAAAACAAATTAGGAGCCAGCAGTAGTCAGAAGCCCAATAGTTTACGGGCAGACTTCAGCAGGTCCCAGCTAATTAACAGAACGTTGCCAAAGCTGGGGCATTATGCTGCCTATAGTGATTTATTGTTTCCACATTCAAATCTAAACTCACCTTGGGATTTCAGAAATAGTGTGAGTACTTTTAATACAGTTTTCAAGGAGACTGCTTGGTTTTCTTCTGGTGCAAGAACTTTTGATGATGGGTTTTAAAGTCTAATTATAAAGTTTGTGACAAAACCACACTAACAGACACTCAAGTCAAATCCGAGACCACAATGTTTCAAGACCAATGCAAGAACAAGACTTTTCAGGATTGAGACTAAGCACCAGGACCAGTGACACATGGGGCAAGCCCTGTCTCAGACCAATGACAAACAACAGGTTCACAAACACCAAGACACTAGAGGATTTTTTTATTTTATTTTATTTTATTATTTTTCATGGTGTAGTTCCTTAATGACATAAGACTCCCAATAACAATAAATGCAATTGTGTGAGATCCACTTCAGACTCATCTAAAACTCTGAAGTCTGTGAAGTTAAACATATAAATGCAGACTGTCTTTTTCTATACTCTCTTCTACTCTTTGAAATATTTTGGCTTGATGTTTTCCTGGCACCATGGTAACACCAGGAAGTGCAAGACAAAACATGATGGTGTGATACATAAAAAGATAAGTGAGAAGAAGCGGAAAAAAAATCCCACATTTGCCATTTACTCATTCTGTTTGTCCTTGAGCAAACTTTTTGTATGGGTATGGATGCTCTTAAAATTGTACATAATACATTTGCTGTCACTTTTAAAAACAACCAGTCTTCTGAACAAGAGTCAAGTTGTTTCTGAATGTGGAATCAGGAAAAAATAAATAAAACCACATCCAAATACACACTTGGCTGAGGTTTACTGCTAAAATAAAAGACTTCTTTCCTTTTGCAAAGTGTGTGTTGGCTGTTGGCTGAGGCTGAAAGAAACCCAATTAACCCGAGTTAGAGACAGAGCAACACTTTCAGCAGTAGCCTTCTACAACACTCAGGAGATCACCCTCTACTATTAAAGTGAATACACTACGATGCACCACACTTTTCTAATTGAAACCTTTGGGACTGACTTTTTGTGGTTCAGAAAAAGCATATAAATGTTGGGGTAGAGACAAAGAGCTCAAAGGATTACGGCCCTCTGTGCTGAAAGACAACATGTACTGTAAAAAAACAACAATACACTGACTTACAAGAGTGTTTTTTTTTTTGTCTTGGACAGAATGTTGGTGGAACTGACATTAGATTATCAAATTATAAACATTTAAAAGTATTCCCATAAAAACATAATTCACACCTTGGTAAGTTTTAGTAAATGACTCACTGCAAAGCACTCTCAACAGATACATTATTATTCTCGCTCACACGGTATCAAGGGATAACTTGTAACCGTGGAAGAACATTTGTCAAATTAAGTGAAACCTGCTCTATTGATTTCTTCTAAGCAAGGTAAATGAAATAGAATTAATTAAAGAGGATTCGTGGATAAATGAGAGCGAGGCAGATGCATTTCCTTGGGAGCTATTAATGACCCACAGGGCAGATGAGATCCACATACATTCTGTCAACGCGCCGTGAAAACATCTACAACAAACTGCTCGAACTGTGAGTCCCTATATCACAGGCTGGGATAATTAGCAGTGTTGGGAAAACAATAGTAAAAAAACCTGTTGATATTATTATTATTTATGCCTTCTTTATTCGATCTTGCCTCATGCATGAAAGTAAAACAGGGCAGGGAGTAGACTGCATATAATAGACCTTGGGATTTGAAAAAGGTTCAGCCAATAAAATACTTTCTTCATGTTTATAAGACCTTTGCATTTTATGGACACTATTCACTGGTCTTTCCTTTAGCCAAATAAAGTGCTGACAGTGATGAAGTCCAGTCAAAACATTTTCTGACAGACTGTTAAATTAATAGATAATGTGCAGTTCTCAGTACATTATAGCATAGCACGTTAGAGCTTTTGGTTTAAACAGTTTAGTATGGTTTACAAAAGGTGGTGGTAATATTGCAGTCTCTTAATTGTGGAGAGAAAAGGCAAAATTCAGTTGGGGAAAAAAGAAGAAATGTTTTCTCAAATAAAGCGTAAAGCTGTTTTTTGTTCTTGTTATTGTGCCAAGAGAAAACATAACAGCGCTGTATTTTTTTCTTTTTTTTTTCTCAAACAAAGCTGGTATTTATTAGCTGAAGCAGATTGTTTGTTTTAGATAGCAAATTAGTAAAAACAAAACAAAACAAAAAACTCTAAATAGTTTTGGTAAACATAAACATTGTCACATTAGTCTCTGAAATGCAGGAAATGCAGCCAGTAGTTTTTTCTTCTGCAGCAGTTAATGGCTCACTCTTGCACCACTTCCCAATGGATTTCCTCACTTGTTAATGTAATGCATTTTTATTCATTTATTGAAAATATTCCAACAAACAAAACACAAATGAACACAACACAAAGAACAAAGCAACAAAGGAAAAACAGCTCCACACAGTCCAAGGAGACAAAACATGTCCACGGCCAGTCCCAACACCTCCATGAACTGTCCCTTTTTGGATCGCACCAAAGAGTTCAAATACTCCAATGAGGAAAGCTCCATGACAAGTCTGTGCCCGTTAGATTTGAAGGGAGGTTTGTCTCCAATCCAAGATAGGAAAATGATCTTTTGTGCAGCATTATTTGTGGATATCATATGATCTGTTGGGGCCTGAAACAACAGTACTGTCTCTTTAGGCCAAGAGCAAAGACACTCAGATGTTTACTCTAAAAAAATGAAAATGCATCTAAGGGTCAAAGGTTTGAATACTGCCTGATGGTGTTTTTTGAAAAAAAATATCTTCTGACTGCTTCTTGCTTGCTTTACTGCGTGCCAAAAACTAGCTGCACTGCAATAGCATACTGAAAATGCTAACAGTTGCCAATGCAAAACCCACCCTGCATTGAAATGGCCAGTGGCATAATTATAAACAAGAACAGCCTCATTAAATCTTTGGAACCATTAGTGCAACTTTGTTTAACTAACGCTTGCGCTAGCCTGATGCTTTTGTTTTATGTTTCTTGTATGCTCAGCTTTATTAAGTCATTGAAAGCAAAGAAAAGAAATTCACAAAAAATGTTTTTCTTTTTTTAAATGACCCATAGTTGTAGTGTGGTGCAGTTGTCAGGGATCGAATAACTCCTCAGAGATTCCCTCCTTCTAATAGATACTGGCTATAAGGAAGTCCTCTGTGAGTTTACAGAGTCCAGAACCTTGTTAGCCCTCTGCATGAGTCAAATATCCTCACAAATCCTCTCCACAATACAAGAGCCTTTGATTGGCTTTTGTTAGTGTTCACATCCAGCCTGCAAATCAATGTTTATTAGGCTATACAGCAGCAGCTTTAAGTCGGTATGCTGTGAGCAAACAAGGCCAGGAAAAGAAAAATCTCCCAATCACTTAATAAACCTGTCAGAGATTTTTTTTTTTTTACATTTCCATGACATATTTTATCTTCACTGTGCTGTGCATTTGGATGGCACACACTTTTTTTCTCAGAAGTATACAGCCATTACGTTGTACTGATGTTAAAAACAATAAACACTTGAATAAAGTCTAGTCACGTTCTCGGAAAATAACAAGGCCAGCAGTGCTATAGGTAACCTTGAAAGGGAGAAGTCAGCGGAAAAAAGTTTTAAAGTGTTGATTCAAATGTACAATATGTTGCCACCTACAGAACACCACATTTGTGAAAAAAACAAGTTGTGAGGCCAGTTTATTTAAAAAAATATATAAAATGGGCTTAAAAATATCATTGCTTTAAGATTAAGGAACCATTGCAATTTGTTTAATTACATTTTACCAATTCAGATTTGTCTGTCAACTCTTATCTAGATAACCAGTTCATACTGTTGTTGTGTCCTTGGGCAAGACACTTAACCCACCTTGCCCCCAGTGACACTTGTGTGAAAATATTTGGACAATGGATTAATGCATCAACATGCACTGTCCCAAACAAATAAACTGCTTAATAATATTAGGAAGTTTTGAGTTCAAATCCTCTGAGAGTTTTACTTTGTTGAATAAAGTTTAAACCGAAGCGAGAGATAAATAGATTTAAATGCTGTCCTGAAATGTCAAGAAAAAGACTGCTAGTCTGTAAAAATAAATTTGTCTCGTACATTAATATAGAGATTCCCTGCCAAAGTTATGTCCCATCATTTTCCAGATCAAACCTTCATTCTTGCTCATGATATAAAATGACATTACGACTCCACTTTATTAGAAAAGTTTCTGAGCTATTCATAATATTTCATGCTATCAGCCCACATCATTATATTTTATTCAAGCCGTGTACAATGATCTTAATATTCCTCTGTCAGAAATCTTTAAGTTATTAGCCCACTGTGGAAGATCAAGCATCAATAACTCTGTCAAATTTTTCCATTGTCACGTATCTAGATTATAGTTATAAAGAAACTGGAACATGGGGCGGAAAGTGTGCCACGTTTTAGTGGAAATTAAGTGGCCCGGGACAGTGTAGAGATTAACTGTCTGACTTGGCACTCCAGCAGACACTTCTCGGGTGTTTCACTCACTTCAATTTGTCACCCAAAACGCTAGACTTTCTCTCCTTACGCTCGTAGCATTACCATAAATTTACAATTCATTTGTGCATGCCGATTTTGACCGAAGCCCTAAGACGCCGCTACTTTAAGCAGTCATTATTTATTTGTTCTCATTTGTGTGATTTAAAGGTTAGGCCTGTGGGTAATTAGGCTGAGTCAGCTCTTAGTCGTGCCAATAGTGAGGAGGCTTATTGATTTACAGTAGATAACCGTCTTTAAGAGAGAGGAGAGAGGCACTACTTTGCTTGTGTTCTCCTCTAACTGTAAAGTGATACCCAAGCTAAATACAATTACTGTTATTATTAATATTCTTTGCTTTTATCATGTGCTTTTATACTCTTCTTTTAAGTATTGATATTCTACTTTTATATTACTTTTCAGCTGCTATTTAAAGAAGAATTTGTGAGTTTTACCTTATTTATGGACCAGCATACAGAGAACTTGTCCCAGACGACTGTATCAAACAGTGAATGCTACAGTATATACAGTAGCATACACTGTTTAAAGCATCAAACATCAGAATTTTACAAAGTTAATTTTCAGAAACAATGAATTTATAATTTTGTTTAATTTATTTAAAACTATTTGGTAATTTTTATTTCTATAAAGCACATAAAAAATGTATTACTTTTTTGCTAATGTCCCCTCTTAATGCGCATTAGTCATTAGTTTTGATAATCGGGTAGTGTTTTTTGTCTTGCCTGACATCTGGTGGAGAAATTGTAGCATGCAATGTCACATCTCACAGGTTTCCTTTTTAGAGCATGTGAACAGCTATGGCAGAACAGGAAGTAACGGATTCTATGGTGTTACATTGATGTGAATATACACTACTAAAAACATACTGTTGAAACATCTGTTTTTTTTTTGTTTTTTTTTTTTTATGACCACATGGAAACGTGGTAAAAGCGCATCAATCCAGCAGTGCACCACCAATGCACAGAACTTACCTTAATGATAAAAAATAGTACAAAGAACAAGATGTTTATTATTTACTTCACTTTTCTTCTCAAATTCATAGGGTAATTGATCTACATTCTTTATATATCTTCTGAGAAACACTGTACAGTCAACACAGATAAGTCAGTATATAAATTATATTGTGAATAAAACTTACAAAATGATACATCACTTGGAACAAGGTCTGCTTCTTCTAAGCTCTTCATCAGTCTATTGTTCTTGGTTCCTTATTGGTGGCTACCAGAAAAAAGTGTCCATTTGAAACTACAGTACTTTTATGTGTCTGGATTTTCTAGTTCACCGTAGTATTCCTGCACATTTTGAATAATTACTGGCGTAGGCACTGATTACTCGCCACTGTCTATGAAGCAACTCAAGTGCCTCCGTATCTGCGCCGCAGATAAACGTGGGATCCATCCAAGAAACCCATATCCTATCTCTCAGTTGAAGCTGAGCTGTTGAAGGTGACGATACAAAAGAGAGAAGCTAAAAATATGTGTAATGTGTCTTTTCAGTATCTGACTAATTGCATATCTGTAAAGCTGTGGGTGTTTCTTGTAGATGACTGCATATACTACCATTCCCCAAGAGGAAAATGCGTTGGTATAAAGCTTTGTATTGTTAACTATTTTTGGAAAATTTTCCTGAAATTCAACTCAAGTGGGGGTGGAATCATTTGGCAATACCTGGTTTGAAAGTTTTCTCACAATAAAGTGCTTGTTTGTAGTTGTATATTATTGCTTTCTTTTCTATGTGCCAAGAGGATTTTCTGTCAGTGGCCATAGATGGACTTCCCATGGCGTTTAAAATGGATTGTGCTGCAGTGAAGAGAGTTAAATTACAAATAGTTGCATTAAACTTTAGCCTGAAATAAAATGTTAACAATCTCAGGAGGCAAGATGTCTGTCAGCACAGTCTATGTAATTATATGCCTGCAGTGATTTATTCACATAGGCTCTCTAGGCTATAGGTATATAAATTGGCCGGTAGAACTATGACTGATTCTCTGAACGAGTTATCCATGGCTTCAATGGCTTTAAAAATAAAATACATGGAATCAACAGCCCACTGCTGCTCCCCAATTATTGGTTTATACTGTATTTCGAATCCAGCGAGTTTTAATGAAAACACAGGCCTCTCAAATTGCATATGTTTTTTTTTTAACCTAAAAAACAAACAAAAAGGGGGGGTATTGTACATGTCTGTTGGTGGTTAGGAAAACCGTCGCACCAGGAGGAAACACACGCAGGCAAAGGACAAACAAGCCAACTCCACACATAAAGGCCCTGATCTGTTTTTTGAATAGTGCGAATGAAAAGCAAGATGGATAGTAAGATTTTGCCAAATCACAGTAGTAACATATTTTTCTGGATATCTCAAGATAGTGATTTAACACACAGATGTACACCAGCAAGTAAATAGTATTGTATAAATAGTTATGAATGAGAACTGCGCTTTACTTTTTCCTCTCTCACCAAGACACACACAGTGTGTTTTCTTCAGCGGGTTCAAAAAGAAACACTTTTTACCCTTGTACCCTCTGCGCTTTAGTCCTCATTTTCTCTGTTGTGGATTAAAATGAACTGTAAATGTTTTTTGACATTACCTTAATGCAGTAAAGAGAGAGGCAGCTACAGAGACAGGCAGCTACACTCTATAAAACACTGCATTGGTCCTGTGCATTTTTACTTTTCTGTCTGCTGCACTGAAAAGCTGTTGTTTATTATTTTTTTATGTGGTTAATACAAATTTCCTTTTATTATGATATAATTGTGATGATTGTAGGTCCCCTCCCCCAACGGACAAATTAGGTTATTATCTGTTAATGCTAGAGACATCCATGAGCTCTATGTCAGCATTCATGTGCTGTCAAAATGCATGTTATAGTTAAATAGTGCTCTCAAAGCTCTACTACCTGATTATGTTTTTGCCGTCCCTGTCTCAGACAACACTCACCCCCAAAAGCAGCCTAGGGACCGATCTTGATTTTCTTTTTTTATTAAAATAAAACTGGACCAATTTCTTCTCTGCAAAATACAACACACCAACCTGAAGTTTAGAGCTTACCGTTAGCTTAGCTGCGACTTCAACTTCAGAATGGCAGTTATCTCTGACTTGTTAAACATTGCACGTTGCCTAGCTTTTCTCTGTTGATGTTTTTATTTTTTGTGTTGTGTGGCTGTGTTACAAGATATATTCAGCACTGAAGATATTGTACAAACCATTTACACACCATTTTGATCAACTAGAAGAAAAAAAAATGTAACTTTACAGCAACCTTTTTTGTCATAAACATTGATTTAGTAAAAGCACACTAGAAAAAGTTGCTAATGAGAGTAAAATGTTGCAGTGTCCTATCATTATTTTGACTCTATGGACCTGCTGCTGCCAGCGTCCCACTGCGAAAGCCGAGCAGTTTGCCAGAACATGGCGATGACAGACGAGCTTACAATAGAGGCCTGATTTGTGTCCCCTGAAGAAAGCAACATGCCAGGACACCTTCCCGCGGTAAACACTGGTACAATGTCATCTCACAGTGCATGGATGCATCTATCACGCGCTATAGTCCAGCAGTAACACCAACTATTCCAGCAAAGGTTCAATACTAGTAAAATACATTCTGCAAAAAATGTTCTTACTGATCAAGTTTACCACTTACAAGATCATTTTCTAAAAGGATTTTGTCTTTCAAAACCACCATTTATGAGCTTCCTGACTATGATAGCTGCATGGAAAGCCTTTGCTCTTATTGCTCTACTGTTGGTTACGATCACACACATATCCCACTCAGAGTTTATGTGCTGAAAGCAGTTCAGAAACACATTTTATGATAAACTGTTTACAATTTGGAGAGCTCATTAGACGGAGATTGTGTCAGGGAGTGATTAATTATGCCAGACTGTAAGACTTCTGTTTGTGTCAACTTGATGTATATGCTGTTTTTTTATCCTAATGAACAGAAGAATTGTGAGTGCTGAGCTCACATCAACAACTGCGATTATGCCTCATCTCAAGGCTGGCACGGTTTAATGCAGCATCATTTTCCTGAAGTACTATTTGTACCATTACAGCATCTTTAAATGATATATTATGCAAAATTAACACTGTTCATGTTTTTTGCAATAGCCATGTGTCCATCATATGTTTGTGACACCTAAATATGTGAGCGATACATTCTGTCTGTTATTCAAATTATCCAAACACAATTATGATTAGATGTGATACCAATAGAAAAAAAACATTCAATTCATTCTTATATCTATCTGATAATATCATTCAGAGCCATAAGGGCATCAAACAAGTGATGATAGCAAATAGCTGTCAACCTGCTGTTTCATAAAACCAAAAAATAAAAAAGGCTAGTATGCCCAAAATATATTTATTAAAAAAAAAAAAAAAGAATATTGGCTTTTTTTCATAGAAATAAATTTGTGCGGGGGCAGTTGAGATGATGATTCTCCATATTTGTAAGTTGTTTTTTTTTTATCAGGAATAAAAAACATTGTGGTAGTTTCCTTAATGCCATAATAATTTAATGTTATTTGCATGTTGCCTAAAAATTCAACAATAAAATCAACAATTTAAAGACACTAAAATATGGTACAATAGAAATGGTGCAAACACAGACAGAACCAGAGACATGGATGAATAGGTCAATTGGTAAAAAGACCCTAGTGGATGAATGTGAGAGTGAAAAGTTGTCTGTCACCTGTGACCCATTCAAAAACATATAATATGTAGATAATCTAAAATAAATCCAAACATGGATACAAGTTTTCTTTGTAAACAGATTTTTCTTTATTTTTCATGCCACAAAAGAAAAGTGTTTGTCATGTAGATCAAAAAAATCTTAGTGGTTACGCATCACTCTACTTCACTTAATGGAAGCCCATTAAGTGAAGTAAAAAGGCGGAATGAGGTACCAATTGTAAAGCACTTTTGCTAAATGAGGACAATTTACTACTCACATCTAAATGGAACAGCTTTGAACAGTGTTGCTCCTACAAGTAACAAAGAGCCTCTGATAGCACCAAAGCTAGCGATATTAGCAATGAGCGCTGTAAAGACGCCAGAGCTTAGCTGTTGATCCAAAACCAATGCCAGGATTCACTCTGAACAAGAAGCAAATCATTCACACCAAAATGTTCTTTTCAAGCAGTGAAAAGAACCTGTTACGTTAAAAGGAAAGGAATCATGTTGTTATCCATCAATCCTAGACTAGTCATCTACATAATGGTTTACCTTAATCTATTAAATGGATGATTAACAGGGCTATAAGCAGAGCTGCTAACGAGTGACCTATTAGTTTTTTATGGGATTGACTTTAAGTAAGAGTTTATAAGATATTTGTCTCAGTTTAAATAGACATAAGTTGCCAGGAAGATTATTCAAAACCCCATGTGTCAACAGCAATGGCCCCCGCTGGTTCTTGATTTCGACCTTAGAGCTGACAAATGCAGTCTCTGTGGTGCTAATGTCAATACAGGTTCCCTTAAATGTGCCACTACAGGGATCGTAGGGTCAGGTACGAGATTAGCTAAAATTACAATGGTATACATGTAATAACTTATAATATCACTATCCTAAAATTACTTACAGAAATTTTGCCATTTTTAGTCTAGGTTTTATGATAAACCACTGTGTGTTTTTAAGAATCCTTTTGCCACAAGAGATTAAATTAACCAAAGATGTCTCCTCAAGTGCCTTGTTGTGTATTTGAAAAGTTTTATTGCATTTTCACAACACAACATAAGTCAGTATGGCTCATAAAAATATGTCTCTTATAGGTGCATGTAAAAAAAGTGTGAATAGACACAATTGCATAATAGTTTTCAGCACTGGGGTTTGGTTGAAGTCATTATGAGATGGTTAAGGTGTCATGTAAAACGATTAAGACAATTCCATTTTGTTCTGAGTGCTGTTGAAGCTTTAAGACTAAAGATTAATTTTGGCCTTTTGTCTTTATTTGACAGTAGGCAGTAGGTCGACAGGAAGCAGGGTAAGAGAGAGAGAGAGAGGGAAAGGACATTGGGCAAACAACCCAAGCTGCATAATAGACCCAAAGTCCATAGTCAAATAATACAAAAGTATACTTTAAATAGATTTTGTTATTTAAAATTCTTATTTGTATTGGGGCATATTTTGATGTATTCTCATCTCTTGGCTGTGAATTGTATTGACAAGAAGAGAAATGAGGGTGTGACTGCGGACGGGGAGCATCATTTAACAGAGCCTCGGGCACAGTTTTCTCTCTTCCAGTAACATGCCTCTTCTGCAACTCTGACTGCTCGCTGTTTCATTATGATGAGGCTATGGGCTAAGAGTAGCCAAGCATATCAAATATCCTGAAAGCACATACTAAATAAATCATTTTATTCATTCCATTAGTGGTGGTTGCGCTTCCCTTGTAAACCATCTCGGGACCGTACCGGCAAACAAAAAGCTGCAGTTCCTCAACCTGCCATGTCCGCCGTGGAGATCAAGACAAAAACACACAGAGCTTCACTTCAGCAAATTGCAACTGTTCCTTCCATTTAGGTTTTAGACTTTTCTAGGCATGCTCTACCCATGGTCAGAGCATGGTGCTTGTGTGTTTTTTGCTTTTCTGGTGCTAAATTAAAGGAAAAAAAGTGTATATGACCTACCCAAACAAACAAAAGGAACACTATGATCTGGATGGATCATGCAAAATGTAGCTTGTTTTCCAGCAGTGAGTTGGAGAGTGAAAGTAAGTCACTCAAGAGTGGAAAGTTTGTATAAACGTGACGGTCAAGAAGAGTGACATTAGAGCAGATAGTTACCATTTTTTGGGGGGGTAATTTTTTTAAGTGGGATATAGGACAACTGGGGGGGACAAGGCCAAGCAGAGGTGGCACCCTCTTTAGCTGAAGGGTCACCTGTTAGAGGTCCAACGGCAGATGTTGCAGGTGACACGCCAATTCTGGCAGCAGATGGTAAGCTCTGTGGCAGTTGGCCCAAACAACAGACACCAGAGGTTTCCACTGTCTTCTCCAAAAGATATTCAGTGCAGTGATTGAAGGAGACAGGTACAGAACGGGAAAAGGAATAAGGGAATGCACTTCAACCACAAATGTTGTTCAGTAGTTTTTATTCGAAATCTGATGCAAAATTGTAGTTATAGCATGCCTAGTCTGGTAATATATCCTACTGCCTGACACAATTGTTGTGGGTATGCCACAAGATTACAATTTTTTACATGATTTAAGTTAACATTTCCTGGAGATACAATAAACGCCATCCAGCCTTTCATAATTTTGTTAACCTACTGCATGAGTAATTTTTGCAAAGCCTTGTATAAGTAAAAGCTTTCCCAATTTATTTATACTGTATGTTTTGTTTGCCCAGATTACTTGCTTTATTTCTTTATCTTTATAATTTCATGGCTAAAGGTTGGCTGCTGCAGTATTAATATTGTTGAGGAATTGTGCACAGTTATTAAAAAACAGTCTGCAAATAAAAGCGTCATAGATTAGACAAGAAGTGGAACACACAAAGAGACTGATATAAAACTGAACACAACAGTCAGTCTTTGTGCAGCAGACACATTTTTTCTGTCTGAATTGTTGAGTTGCCTTGTTGTGACACCCATCTTCTACGCCTGGGTGGAAGAGCACCAGTGAGTGTCAAAGGCACAATGTAAGGGTCATGTAAGGCAATCTCCCCTTTTTACGATTTGAATTTTAATTAGATTTCAATAACGGCACCATTTTGTGCCAATTATTTATCACAGACACAATTACAAAGTCTTTCACATTGTCCCCGCCGTCTCTAATATTGGACTTTGAAAGAGAAGAGTTCAGGATTGTCAGTTCAAAACAGGGATCAGTCTTTTTTCTTTGCTTTGATATTTCAGCACTGCTACAAAGTATCACAAAAGTATTTGACTGATGTGAATGATTATTTTCTTTTTTTAGTTTTACTCAGTTGTAATAAAATGAAGAGAGATGAAGCATTTAATTAACCTTTAAAATTGCATTAAATGGATACATCCCAACTTTCACCTTGAGTACAGATCTTATGTAGTAAATGGGAAATACATAGGAAGAGAACTTCAACCTCTCCATGGGCTAATTTTAAAACGACACAAAATCATTTTTCCAACAGTTGTTAGCAGTTTTACTTTTTTTTGCAACAGGATAAAGCAATTTCTTTAAATTATAGTTTTATTTTTGTCCTTGCTTTTTGGTTCTCTCTTGGCTCTGCTAAAACCAAATCTACTGGATGCACTCATGCCTTCTGGCTTAGCGCATCAATGCACAAAAACAACAACAAACAGAAAAAAAAAACAGCACGCTAGTCCGAACCATGGGTTTACTGTAGCCTTTAGCAACACAGCTGATATTTCCAGGGAACTATAGGGGAGAATACAGATAATAAAAAGCTGGCAGTGCAAGTGCGAAGAAACATAGAGGTAATTTCTTTTTAAATTATTAGCGATTTAAATTATGCCCTTTGCTGTTTTTTTTGAATATCACTGCTGTGGGAAAAATAAAACATCTTGCCTTAATATTGAGGCATGCGATTGATACCTAATGCAAAGGATGCTACGTACAACGTTATCCTTGTTTGATCAAAACATGTGCTTTTTATGTGCGAGCAGTAAATTCTATAGGAAAATAATAAAAGTGACAGAGAGAGGAAACAACAGGCTGGTCTGTTTGACAGCTTGTGATATGGAGATATTGTACGAAAACAACAAACAGTCCATCAGCACCTCTCCTCCCCAGAGTATAGCCATATTGTACCGATTGGAGGGTTTTCTTTTATGCAGGTGTTGAATAGGCTGGGGCTAGCGCAGGTATTTGTCTACTCTGTGGCAGGGCCAAGGGATTAGAGAGGCAAGCACAGTGTTGCCATGGTTTCCAGTTCAGCTCTGCCTGCCTCCAACACCAAGGATAGTTGTTCTTTGTTGGCCTTCGGTATCACACCAATTGTAAGTGGGAGAGCTGAAGATAAACAAAAAGATCTTTATACAGGAAAAAGGCAGGTTGTGAGTCATTATATATACAGTATATCTGGCTTTTATGGCGTCTGTACAACAATATCTTTTATTAAATATCCAATGTGAGACCAGAACAGTTGGACCCTTCTTTATAACATGCCATCTGTCTACATCACTTGCAAGAATACTGAATGTTCGACATAGAAATTCAAATATAAAATTCATTCACCACAGTCATATAAAAGCTAAAAGTCAAATACAAAATCGGAAGTACTTTCCTCAAGTCGCTCTTCTCTTTTCACGGTTGGATTACTGAGCACAGGGTATAGGACTTAAAGCGGGTGTAGTGCAGTGAAGTGATTTAATAGTCAAAATGACTATGATTAGAAATGCTTACAGACAGGAAGACGTGTATCTGGGGGAAACAAAGGCAGTCGATGGGTAATATTGAACAATTTCAGCTCAAAAACATAAATAAGGCTCGAAGCAGGTGAAAGAGGATATGATTGCTCATAAAGATAAAATGTACACACACACTGCGAGGAAAAATATCAAAGACAATATTAAAAGCATAGTATCAAACAATGTTTTGAATCCCTTAATACCAGTTTTAAACTACTTAGTTAAGGTTAGTTATAGATAATGTGTATTTATTATCAGTTTATGTTTTCTGTGCATCAAAGTTATCCATCCTATGCCACTCTGTACCAAAACAAAGACAATCTGTCCCATGCATTATTTGTTTCTTTTTCTAGTTCAGGTAGCAATGCAAAGAAGCTAAAGCAGATGGAGGTAGTTGGAGTTTGTCTACCTGATCGCCAAAATCTTTTACACCTGCTCAATGGATTGAAACAGCCTCCAGCTGGCCGGTGGTACCTTCAGCCGGCTCCTCACAGTGTAGCAGAGTCAGAGGATATGCACTTTAACAAAACTGTAAATCTGTACATTGAACATTTGCATAAAACCAAACGTTATTCTGTGGACTGTGGTGTTCTTCCTTGGTTCTGACACTGTTCAGTCCAGATGCTAACATTTTAAGAGACAGTTTCCAGACTGTGTTTGAGCAGGAATACACTTTTTTAGGAGCGTCTTGTTCTAGTGACAACGATACTAGAGCATCATGTAGAAAACATTTAGTCTTATTTTGCATTGCTAGGGTTGTCTTCTTGCTCCAATGATAGCCAATCCATGCCAAAAGGGTTATATAACTCAGCTTTCTTATCAGTTGAACTCAGAATGAACAATGTCTTCACATTCAAACCCACCTCCAGGCCTTTGTTGAACTGAGAACCTCTACCAACATACCCAAGTATATCAGTGCAAATTTCCAGTATGCATTGGTCAATTAAATGAAAATTGATTTGTCAGGTGTTTAATGCATGGTTACATATTACCCTGAAAGAAGAATACAGTAGATCCATGGTAAATCAGTAACTATATGGGCACAAAATATCGGTACTTTTTACATAAAAAAAGGAATTGAAACCCACATATTTTACGCTTCACTTATTGTCCATCAAGGTCTCAGAAATAGTTACCTGGCAACTCTGCGGCATGCCAAATTTCCCTTTTTCCTCCATGGCATCTGTTTCCCACATGCTCATGTTAGATAAGACCATCCTCTCTGTCATTCAGCTACCAAAACAGTGTGAAATCTCAGGTTTTGAGACTCTGACAAACGTCTTAAAATACGGGACACCACAATGCGTTGATGCGCTGAGAGCCACCTTTTAGCAGACAACAGCAATGCGTTCTGTTGACATCAGATATTTGTACTGTGAAGGTTTCCTTTTAGACAAATCCCATAGCACAATAAGAGTAAAACACAAAGAATGAAATGATGTTTTCATTACCCACATTAACATAGAGGAATGTGACGCTGTATTAGAGATGTTGAATTAGCAAGATTAGCGACAGATCATAAGATGTACCAACAAGGCATTAGTTACATAGAGACTTATGTTTGATTAATTACAGTCTATGCACTCCAAAGACACAGAGCAGCCCTATTTTTCAAACCTGGGGAACCAAGAATCTGTCAGAGAATGGGATGGGTATAGTCAGATTGGTGATAACATTTGAGGAGGTCAGTTTTCTCTATAATTTTTCCACACACAATTGTCCAGGAGGTGGAGAGTCACATGGACAGAGAAAGCTGCCAAAGACCAGATGGTGTTCCTTTTTAAGTTGATCTCACATCTCTTGCAAGTTCTCTCACCATTTTTCTGGTCATAACGAAGAACATTCTGTGCTGGACATTATTGGATTGTAGATTTCACACTGTAGATGTTAGTGTGACCATATTTTCAATTGTCCATAAAAAGTGCATTCTTCAGCCTCATAAGCTTTATAAGCTATTTAATGCTTTTGCTTTTCAGATATAACTCCAGTCTTTACTAAAGGGGCAAGTAAAAGACATCAGGGTATGGCCCAATAAAATCTAAGGCTTTTGGTACATTTTTATCTTTTGGTAAAAGCTTTAATACAGTATTTTTTCCCCCATTGAATCAAACTAAAATACTTGCACAGAGTATGCAAACGCAACATAATTATTATCCAGTGCATTTCTGAGGCAGTTGTATTGTTGCTAGACTGATTTATGAGCTGTGGACCCTCAAATAACCTTTGTTGTTAGCCGTTGTTTATGCTTTTAAATTGGTTGAAGTAACCATTCTGGAAAATGTGACATCTGGAAATAAACTGGGACACAAAAAAAACGTAAAAATAGGACAGTACAATATTTGTAGACATTGCTATTTTCAACAATATAGTATTACTATATTAAATTAAATAAGTATTTTTCCCTATTTTACATTTAAATTTTTCCCCTAAGGAAATGCTCAGGAATAAGATAACCTTGGTGGCTACAGCTCTGGTCCAGGTCTGTGTTTTAAGTAAATCTGCGCATAATTATCATTTTATGTTATGTATATACTGTATGTTGCAGCCTTTTCTCGTAAAATTTCACAAACGACAAAATAATGATTGAATGTATTTCACTTACACATGTATTTCAGAAAAAGCTAAACAGATACATAAAATTTTGCAGATAGGATTTGCAAATTGCTTTCTTTTGCTTTTCTGTTATCTTTGAGTTTTCGATGTGTTCCCCAGAGCATTTCCTGCAGTGGATCCTAGAGACAAGCCAGAGGCCCGTGATTCCTCCAGGGACCAGTATCTCACTGCGAAGCTGGCAGCGCTTCTCTCTAGAAAACACACACCAATGAACAATCACGCATTTAGTTTTTTTTCA
The DNA here is from genome assembly GCA_024349245.1 of Neodontobutis hainanensis. Classification (NCBI taxonomy): domain Eukaryota; kingdom Metazoa; phylum Chordata; class Actinopteri; order Gobiiformes; family Odontobutidae; genus Neodontobutis; species Neodontobutis hainanensis. The sequence goes on along the minus strand of JALDNG010000086.1, from coordinate 521,993 downwards.
AGCCACGTGGATCATTAACCTCAGGCTTCTTATGGCTGTGACATGGCCCACATTTCTTCATTAATGCAGAAACTCTTCGCATATTTTTATCACCATCTAAATTTTCTGGCTGCTTAATCGTATTTGATGCTTGAGCAAAGTTCGCTTATTTGCTGGCAAGTCCCTGAATGGGTCATCACACTCGCAGGGAGCCCTGGTGAACTCATTACAATGTCGACAAACCTGGGGGAGACAGCAGCCGAAACTGAGCTCTTGTCAGGTTTTAAATTCGCTGCGTGGCAGGTTTTGGGATTTCTGAGAGAGGAAGAAAAAGGCAACAAGACAAGTGATGTGAAAATAGCCAGAGTTGTAAGAGAGCCAACTGTCAGAGCAATAGCAGCATAGCTTTACAATACTGCAAATAAATAAAGCTCTGGATTCACAGGTATGTTTGCTGTTCTCGAAGACATACATTTATGTAAAACAATTTAATTAATCATAACACAGTGTTAAATTATTATTTTTGCTGTTTTGTTGTATAATATGACATATTTTAAAATAGAATAACCACTTTCCTGATTTATTTTGTTGATGACATTAGTGTCGACGAATGGGAGAGCTCCAGAAGTAAGCTGTGGGTGGAGAATTCTCATTTATTAAAATCCTTAATTATAAAGCCTAAATGACGTCCGAAGAACAGTATGGCTTATTATTATAGAAGTGTGTTGATAGGAATGTTAAACTGCAAAGACTTGTGTTTCTCATAGTCTTTTCTCGGTTCATTCTAGTGTCGGTGTTCCTCGTTCTGAGACATGAGAGTTATAGGAGCAAATGTATATATACAGTATATGAAAAGGTAGATTCAGTGTTGGTGCTATATCAGTATTTGTAAGATTTAGAAATGTGCATCCAGGGACACTGTCAGTTGTACCTCAACACATAACCAGCCGAAATGACTTGTGGAGATTGTGTACTAAAAAAAGCATTTAAACCGCCTTATATGAACAGTGTGTCTAGACACGGCCATAAAATAGTAAATGGTTCCTAAATGTAATGCGCTAAGTGGCATATTTCATATTAATGCAATTAGGAGACTACTCATAAATTATTATACCGTTCAACTGCCCATGCAAAACCAACAAGCCCCATAATAACATAAATAATATTCGAGGAGAGATTAATAAATGCAGGCTCATAGAAAATTTATCAGCGATAACAGTTGATTCTTGTTTCCATTGTGAATTAAAGAGGTGAATAATTTCAGCTAATCTGTCAAAGGGAATGCCTCAGGTATGGTTAAAAATGAACTAATGTCATGCCAAGTGAAGTCCTGCATGGCTGCGTCTCACAGAGCCTGCAGCCATCAGACTTGTGTTCAACTTTAAAAATAACAACCTCTGTATTATGGTGTGCATAGGGGCTGCCGGATTCAACTGACCATCTGTGTGTAGAGATACACAGTTTATCACTCTTTATTATTGTTGTCTTAAAGCCGAGAATGATCTAAAACCTGTTGACTGCTTCGATTACATGTCTGCTGCAGGGGAAGCAGCACTATGGGGGATTGTCTCTGCAAGGAAACATGTTTCCGTTTATGACTTATAAAAATGTGCAATGACATATGTTGTACTTTTTATTTTTATTTTTTATCTCTAGTCAGTTTTAAGTTTTGAGTCAAACTTGCTGAAAGCTCCACAGTGACTGCAAAAATACAATTTCACTGATTTCAGAGTAATTTGGGGAAGCATCATAGGGTGAATAATTGGGTGAATAACCAATTGAACTGAGAAAGACAAGCCCCAAAATGACAAATTATTTCTCTAGGGATCTTTAAAGCCTATTTAACCTACATCAGCGATCACTCATAAATTGTCCAGTTGCGAGTGTAGATTCACACTTTCCCCACTGCCTCCAGACGTGTTCCAGCTGTGACTGGTGTGTGAATGAAAGCTTGATGTGAACCGCTTTGAGGTCTTAGGGTGGAAAAGCGCTGTATAAAATTCATGCCCTTTACTTGTTGGACCCACACATCATTGTTCCATATAGTGGATACAGTTATGTAGGTACATTTTTTATATTACTGTTAATATATAAATCAGAAGGCAATATTTCACAATGTAAAAAATACACTTTACTACTGGATTTATTTCATGCCATTCTTTTAACACAGAAGTTAAAAGTACATATTCAAGGCAAAACACCTGATCCACAAGACTTGAGCTTTGAGACATGGCCTGATGAAATACAATTATCAGTGATGCTCTAAAAAGATCCCTCTTAATACCCAAACCAATTGAAATACATCAAAGCAGAAGTCAAACAGTGAGCTAGAGGGAGCTAAACTACGTATTTGCTCGCTGCAGTGGCTAATACAGCACAGACACGATTATTTCACAACAGGGAAGATCAATTAAAGGAAACATTCATAGCTATTTTGCCATATTTGTATTCTTCAGTTGCTGCAGTTATGTTCTCCTGATTCATAACGAGTGGTGAAAATTTAGATAAAGATGCTGAAAAGGAGTGAATTTTATACTAGCCAACATATCGAAATAAACACCCCGACTACTCTGTCAATGATAGATTTAGTGTTGATTTGGGTTGTGTAACTTCTGCTGGACATTGTTGAGCCAAGTAAACAAAATGTTGGATAAAGAAAAACCTCAAGAGAATTATGACACTGTTTTTACACAATGTTATAGTAAGTTGCTTCCTCCAATATTCAACAGTTGACAGTAAGCAGCAGTGGCAGCTACTCCGAGGGCTCTCCCCAGTGTCTCATGTTGTGATGAGTACATTCTGCACAGAATCATTAAAGTTCAAAAGTTAATGTCCACATTAAGATGCTCTGGCAAAACTAAGCTGTGGGCTAAAAAGATGTGTCATAAGAGCAGTAATTTCCCCACAGACTGAGGGGAAACACTGCTGAAATTAAGCTGAAATTAGTCGCATTGTTTAACTTGATTTACCCTCATTAACAAGATGGCGCCTAGGTCAGAACCAAGCAAACTAATATAGCTACTGTATATATTAAGCATGTGTATCTTTCCACTATATAACTTTTACCAAGTGAGTCCTTTTAATGCTCATAACCACTCAATATTTTATTGAATGAGAAGCAGTCTTTCTACCTCAATCCAAAAATATGTGTCCTTGAATTTTCCTTCTGCATTTAAAAGCACTTTGTTCAGAGGTATTAAAGTTTGGTGCACAACAATGTGATGACAAATCTAAAACATTTCTAATGTATGTTTGAGATGTTTTAATTCTTAAAATGTTGTATATATATATATAACAATCAGTATTCTGTCATTCTGTTTTTTTTAAAGAAAAATTAAGAGGTAATATTGCTGGAAAAAAAATAAACAAGGAAGATGATTAGTGTTTGGAGGAATCAGCTCTGGGATTACAGGTGACATGGTGTGATGTGGACGATGTTGTATGTGACCTTGACAAGATGCTTCCAGATGGCCCACCAAACAAGCGAACAAGTGAGCAACATATGTTCTGATTGCGGCCTGATGTGGCAGATAGCCAGCAGGCTTCTTGCAGGCATTACAAACCTGTTTTCCCGCCAAGTTATGGGTTAAGTAACAATGAACATTGCTGGTATGTACTGTATGTACTGACTTTACTGCCTTTATGTTCAAAAATATTTTCTATGTTAAATATATGCAAACTTTGGCTCCGTAGGGAAAATATGCTTTGTGTGTGACCAGCCCAATGATGAAAAAATGCAAAACATGTACATTATATTTTTCAAAGTACAGATTGTATTATTTTTGGTATTTGAAGCATTTTTTGAGCATTCTAGGGAATGATGGAAAGGGGAAGTCATCAAAAAATAATATTTGGTAACATTAAATGCTTTAAACCCTAAAACTGAATTACTGTGTTAACTGAGGATTTTTCTGTCTTGTTTACATAGTATTACATACAGTATGTTTTATATGTTCTTACAGACAAGTGTGTTTGGGATAGTTCTCTGTCACACACGTCAGTTAAACCTGCAAACACACGTCACTCAAGGACCTATCCATGCTCTAAGTCAAAGAAATTAGGCTAAAGTTAAAATGAAGTATTGTGTAGTCTTTTTTACCAGATTTGAAAGCCTTTTGGTGTTACATTAACACATAATAAAGTCTCTTTATGCATTCAAGCTAATACATTGTTCCTGGATCACATTTTGGACATTCAACCTTGAATAATGTATGTTATAAAAATAAATACAACTTCTAAATAAACAAGAAAGGCAGGGCTGACATTTAGAGACAGACAGTGACATATTAAAATATATATATATATATATACACAAAAGCAACTAACCCAATGGTCTCTCATTACTGAAAACAGACAAGCAGGCTAACACAACTAACTGGCAACCATAGGTACAAACTAGTGTACACAGCTGCACACAGCCTACACTAAAACTGCAAACAGGATCTGCCGAGGCACAAAAAATTCCTCAGGTTTGCCATCGGAGATCGGTGTTTTCAGTTCAACCGTCTCCCGTTTGGCTACTCCCTCACCCCACGCACTTTTTCCAAATGCGTGGAGGCGGCACTGGATCCGCTCCGTCGTTAGGGTCTCAGGATCCTAACTTACATAGACGACTGGCTCATCCTTGCTCCCTCCGCCAGGAGGCCGTGGAGCAGACGGACAGAGTGCTACGTTACATCTTGAAGCTGGGGTTCGTGGTGAACCAGGCCAAGAGCTCATTGTTGCCAGCCCAACAGGTGACGTACCTGGGACTGGAATTGGAAGCAGAGACCATGGGCGCACGGCTCTCTGTGGGGAGACAGGTGGCACTCAGGAGTTTGGCCCAGAAGCTGGTGGTGGCTCCATCGGCCCCGTCTTGTCTGGTCCGGTCCCTACTGGGCATGATGGCAGCAGCTCACCCGGTGGTACGCATGGGGCATCATATGAGACGGCTCCAACGCTGGTTTGCTCGGCTCCGATTGCATCCCACGCGACAGACACGGGTCTCACTGTCCCCGGGAGCTCGGCAGGATCTGGAATTCTGGCTCACCTCGGGAGTGCGCATGGGATGCGTCCCACACTATGTGGAGGTGTTCACGGACGCTTCACTCACGGGGCGGGACCTTGGGCCGGCTTGCAGTGGGCGGGGCCTGGGAGTCAACGCTATCTCATATCAATGTACTGGAGATGGTAGCGGTGCATAGGGTGCTTCTGCACTTTGCTCCAAACCTGAAACGAGAGCATGTGATGGTCAGGTCGGACAACACGACAGTTGTGGCCTACCTGAACAGGCAGGGAGGGACCAGGTCACCCCTCCTTCATCGGAGGGCAGCAGAGATTCTAATGTGGGCAGACACACACCTGGCCTCCCTAAAGGCGCGGCATGTGCCCCAGGACACTCAATGCAGGGGCAGACAGGATGTCCCGGGGTGGCCCTCTACGTGACGAATGGGGCCTGGCGCCCAAGGTTGCACGACAGGTTTGGCGACAGTTTGCCAGTTCAGAGAACGCACAGTGCCCACTCTGGTTCTTGCTCAGGTCGTCAGACAACCCACCGCTAGGGGTGGACGCGCTGGCTCAGGAGTCGTGGCCCTTAGGCCTCCTCTATGCCTTCCTGCCACTACGCCTCATGGCCCCTCTGCTTCAGGTCGCAGGGCCTTCACATCCTGGTGGTGGCGCCGGACAGCCCGGGTGCCGTATGGTACCCGGACCTAGTGCAGTTGGCGGTGACGGAACCGTGACCTCTCCCCGACCAACCAGACACACTGCTGCAGGCCCGGGGTTCCCTTCAGTCCCGGCAATTCCTTTTCCGCAGACTCCTAGTCTGGAGGTTGAAAGGGGGAGACTTATGAGTATAGGACTTCCCCCAGCAGTGGTGTCCACCATCCAGTGTGCTAGGGCGCCTTCCACAGTCAGGACATACGGCACCCGCTGGCACCTCTTTGTCGCTTGGTGTGGGGACAGGACGTTGGACCCTTGTAGTTGTTCAGTCAATGTAGTCCTGGAATTCCTACAGGGACTTCTGGATAGTGGTTGTGCCTCATCAACTCTGGCAGTGTTTGCGGCAGCCATCACGACGGGCCATGAGGGATTTGGACGCTTCTCGGCTCGTAGTCACCCTTTGGTTAAGCAATTTCTTCGGGGTGCACGCAGGGTGAGGCCCCCCTCTAGGCAGGTGGTGCCTCCCTGGGACCTTCAGACAGTTTTGGATGGCCTGTCTGGTCCTCCTTTTGAGCCCTTTGAGCGGGCGGAAGTCCGGTTGCTTCTTCAAGACCGCCCTTCTGTTGGCACTATCATCCGCCAAGAGGGCGGGGGAACTGTGCGCCTTGTCAGTTCATCCTTCGTGCATGTCGCTCAGTGAGGATGGAAGCCTGGTTCATCTTTGGCCCAACCCAGCCTTTCAGCCAAAGGTTATCACCTCGTCCTTCCGGTCCAGGGTGATCAGGATTAGAGCTCTCTGCCCCACCTCAGAGGGGTCGACAGCAGATGCGCGGTTACTCACGCTGTGTCCGGTCAGGGCTTTGCGCTGCTATGTGGAGCGCACAGCGGGCTTTTGGGCATCAGACCGCTTATTTGTGTGCTTCAGGGCCAGAGGGTGTGGGACCCCGTTGTCGGCCCAGCGCTGGTACATTGGATTTGTTGGGGTATTCGGGTGGCCTCTGTGGCTCAAGGCCGCCCTCCCCCAGCCTTGGTCAGGGCACACTTCCAACCCAAGGGGTTGCCACGTCGGTGGCCCTGTGTAGGGGTGTCTCCGTGGAGAATATATGCTTGGCGGCATCTTGGTCCTCTGTGTCCACTTTTGTGCAGTCCTATCTCATGGATGTGTCTGCGTGCTCTGTCACTCACTCAGTGTTGAATAGAGGCCAGAACCTTCATTCAACACAACACGTTGCGACAGTCTAATACCGGAAGTGTGTGGCCTGTGTGCTCTTGGGAGAGGCGGTCACGGGCTTGGCGGGCACGATGGACGCTCTTGGGAGAGGCAGTCTATCCCCCGACTATAGACACTAAGGTCTTTGAGTTTGAACAGGGTGCCAGGATGCTCTTGGGAGAGGCAGTTTTGGGCATGGCTTGGTTAGGCTCACAGGTGACGGTGTCAGATGCTCTTGGGAGAGGCGGTCTGGACACCGTTGTCTGGGGTGGGACGTGCTTGGCTGCTCTTGGGAGAGGTGGGCCTGCATTGCTCTGAGGATGTTTTTCCCGCGCCAATCGTTGTGAACTTGTCCAGCTGGGAGTACATTGATCTCCTACGGCCTTCGCCTCGACAGGTAACCAATAGTGAAGCCCGTAGATGGGCGGAGCACACACGAAGTAGAAATTATAGTTACCTGACGTAACTACAGTTCTACGAGTGTGTGCGTAGCCCACCTACTCTCAGGCCCAGCTGGACTGCTTCCCTCTTTGAGCTGGTTCGAAGAAGGGAGAGCGTTGGGCGAGGGGGTTTTTAAAGCCTCTGTGGCTGTGCCAGTACGTTGGCATGATTGACGCGGTGGGTGCTTTGATCTTTTTCAGAGGGCTGGCTGGCGCCAGCGAGGTAGCCAATAGCGAAGCCTGTAGGTGGGCTACGCACACACTCGTAGAACTGTAGTTGCATCAGGTAACTATAATTTATTGTAGAAAAAGCAGTTAAGTTAATTAAATTCATTCCCGAGGGACATGAGATGTAGGCTTACCAGGGGTATCCTCAAGGCTTTCCTGTGGGCCAACAACAGCAATTTACAGGGCAATGGGGACGAGGCCGGGGCAGAGGACGAGGTTGTGTAAGATTTTATCACGGTCTTTGTTATGTTTGTAAGAGACCCGGTCATTTTGCTCGTACATGTGTTTATAACACCTCATTAAGTAACACACTGTGTAAAAAACTGTAATAACATGTAAATACATAGTACTTACAAACCTAATTCTAACCCTAACCCTACAATAATCAATGTAGTTACATGTTATTACAGTTTGTTACACAGTGTGTTACATAGTGTATATCAGGTAGATACAAAGTAAGTGTAGTGTAAAAGGTCACCTAATTTGAAATAACGTTTTATTACAGACAATTTAACTGTTTTTGCAGTGATGAAAACTGTAAAGTGTAAACTTGTAAGTTGTTCTGCAATAGAACAGCATGACATGTCAAGAGAATTTTATTTATATAGCAATTCATACACTGGGTAATTCAAAATTCTTTAAGAGCTGGAACAAATTGAGCCAAGATGTCACTGCCTTTTAAAAAAACTGTTTTACCTGTCTACAAGAGTTCTATTCTTTATTAAAAGGAGTTTTAAACAAAGTGTTTTCTGTGACTTTAAATTTTTGCATACACAGAAGGCTAACCTGGCCAGCCAAACCCAACTTCTTTTTTCTTAATTGTAATCATCATTGTATCATTGTAATCATTTATCTAAAATGGGCTGGGCTTTGTTGTTCAGTTTTGTGTTTTTCAGACTGTGTTGGTCCCAAACCTCTCTTATGGAACCTTTGAGTTAGGGTGCCACCGTACAGCGATATTCATATACAGCAATATACCGCCGTCCACCAGAGGGCAGGCTCCAAAAGCAGAAATATAAGGATAAATTGAATGGCAACTTTACAAGTGTAAAAATCATGTACCCACCCTGGTACAAAAGATGGCTCTGGTCTCTAGAGCTAAGTTTTTACTACGTAACAACTCTGGGGGGTGAATTTTTGATTAATATTATGCTATCTGAAAACTATTGTTTTACAATGCAGTAAAAGCGGAATGTAATCGCTATTTTATTGCCCTGTGATAACGACAATATCAGTGAATAGGAGACCAATGGGCGGAAGGTGTCCATAGTATATACTGTCATTGGTTGGTCCAGAGTTTTTATTTTTTTTATTTTTAAGAATTTGACAAAAGTAACACAACTTTTCTACAACTAATTAAGGACACCTTGTGCAACTATAAGGACACATACATCAGTGTTAGAGGAGGCTTATGCCCAATGATTAATATGTTTACCTGTAAAAACGTGATAAAGCAGTTAGCTTTCGCAAAGTCAGCACAAAGATGTAGTGTATGGCAGGACAGGTGCAACAAGGGCATTGAGGGGGCTTGGGCCTGGAAATAGGGCAGCACAGTAAGGATAGCATCGTCATTTAGGTGGAAGAGAAATGGAGGCTCAAATACATCCACAGCACCAGGATGCCAGGTGTGTAAAAATATTTTTAGGAAAAGGTGGGGTCAGTGGGTGAAAGGTGAGAAGAATGTGAGAAAAATTAAATGCTAGAGAGAGAAAAGTTGTTAAATTCACAATCATTATATCTGTGTAAGGTTCAAGTATTTATTTTTCAAAACATATTTATCAAACCACATCACTTACATATTTATCCTATTAAAAGTACAAAAAATGCCAATCACAAGCATACAAAAACAATTGGACAAGCCCATAGCCATTATTCTTTGCCTTCGTCCTGAAATAATCTTGAACATGTTGAGTGTGCCTGATAATGCATGTAAGTAGTTTGTTTAATAGAAAGAGGAAGCCTGTGGCAAATGGAAATTAAGCATCAGTAGTACGCTGTTTGTGTAGCACAATGATTGATTACAGCTGCTTCCACCAGTTTCCTTCAGGCTTATCCAACTCCTGACTACTGAGAGAAAGATGGGTCTTTTTGTTTTCTCAGTGACAGTAAATGTTTGATATATGCATATTATATTAGGAAACAAATACTAAATACTAAAACTGATGGACATGAGGTTATGGGACAGTGGCATTAATTGTATTACATCACACAAACCGTTCATATATTTAAGTAAAAAGATGCCAATTAGAAACTATAAAACAGGTTTTTAGTATTATAAGTAAAAACGGACGTGTGTTATATAGTTTTAATTTCATAACTCAGGCATTTAGACCCCACACATATGTGGCTTCCTTATACCATTTATACCTTGGTCTTTTTCAAACAGTTTTAAGTAAAGTGTCTGTTATGGTTCTCAATCATTAAAGTCATCTTGAAGAAAAGGCAGTAGCTCTGTGGGTAGAGCGGCCGTCCTTTGACCTGCAGGGTGGGCGTTTGATCCTCGCCAGAAACATCCCAAAACATCATAACATCCCGCTCTACCCTACATACTGTTGTTGTGACCTTGGGCAAGACACTTAACCTACCTTGCCTCCAGTGGTGTTCTGTAATACTGGTAAATATCTTAATCTATGTAAAGCGCTTTGACTACAGTAGATGGAAAAGCGCTATATTAAAAGAAAAAAAAAACATTTGTTTGTCTATTTGGGTTACTTTTGCACTCATTAAATGCTTTAATTTGTGGAAGTAGGAGTAAGTAGAAGTAGTATTGGATTTACTGAACATTCTGGCTTTGGACTTTGTGAAACCTCATTTCCCATAGTAAATGAATGTGGGAGGAAGTGGTTGTCTGTGTGTCCCTGAGATCAACTGGTGATTGTACAGGGTGAACCCTGCCTCAAAAAAAAACCAAAAGAAAAACAAAAGAACCAGCTGTGACAACCTCCATCTTAACAGGAACCGTAAGGTGAATGAAAATGACTGAAGGATTTCTGGCCACCAATATACCACAGTACAATACTCATATTCACCATTGTGAAAGGACATAACATTGTGTGGCACCTGCAATGAGATAGAAAGAAATATGGTCATCTGAGGTTAACAGTGTTGTATAAATGTACTATTTTTACTCTGTAATTCCACCATAGTTGTTGCCTCATACTGTGTTTTTTGTGTTTGCTTGCGGATTATAAAATACACACTTGTGTCCTTAGTTCCAGTTTTATTGATCCTTTCTTTCTGTCCAACATTCAACCAAACCTCGGCTTAAGCAGCTTCACCACTAATGAGCACCAACCAGCAACATCTCCACATTTTCATTTGGTGTCTGCTCTTACATCAAAACCATATTTACTTTATTATGTTGATCTGAGCTTAAGAAACAGGTCGCAAAATATCGCCAGGCTATTTTTCCTTTTTAATTAAACAAGCTACCTAGCCAGACATTGTTTTCTTATATTTATTTCATTAATCGGTAATTTATTGCTTGCAATAATGTCGTTTATTAGACGGTCTACATTTGGGGGGGTCGTCCTGGATGTAAACTAGCCTTATTCTAGTCAAACATCCCTTTAACTCACTCTGATGATTCAGCGAGACAGAGGCAGATTTAAAGACTTGTCTTGTTTGTTTTAAACCAATGAATAGATCCCCCAACCCCACCCACTAAAATCAGTTCTCACAATCAAACCTTGAAAAAATTGAAAAAAAAGCATTTTTTTTAAAAAAGATAATTTATGTTTTATTTAATGTATGATTTTAACCATATAACCCTTAAGCATGCTGTTTGTGAGGAGCGGCCAAGGTGTAACAGCAATGTGTGTTTTCAATTGTTCAGTTGCACTTGTGGTCTTAAGATGGCACATGTATATGTATATTTTACATATGTTTCAAAAAAAAAAAAAAAAAAAAAACACATCTGACACTATATATGCTCTACGTAGGATAGATCCATGTTCAATATTGTGCCAGACTCTTTCTGCCATCTTTCATGTAACACATTCTTTTGACCTTTTCTAATCTACACCATAACATTACAATGTGTGATTAGAAAAGCCCTGATTTATCAATCCCACACGGTGTGTACTTTAGCCCTGTAGTTGTAAAATTGCTGTGGGTGTATGAGTACACAGTCTAAAAACATCATCCACTAAGGCTGCTCTTTTGCCTAGTCTGCAAACAGTAGGCTATTTCACAAGCGTTATGATCACTCAGTGAAGTGTTGAAATCCAGTTACTGGTGCCAGTGACATTTACATCAAACTGATCATATGCCTGCAATGAACCATGAAAGTATCAAATGAGGAGTGTTAAATGATGCACATCAATTACAGCTTCCAGTTATTAACTATCGGTAAATATTTACTCCATGAATTGCACTTTAAGTAAACAAAAGGGAATTTCCAGAGCAATGTGACAGCAATCAGCACAGATTAGGAGTGAAACCTGCAAATGCACAATGTCCCTGAAAGTCATCTGGGGGCTCTGTGGTAAGTATGACTGATGCTGCTAAGAGTCTACAGTATATATATTTCATGTTGTTTCACAGAGGATTTTCTATTACGGTTAATGGCTCCCTGTATTTTGACTCCAGAGTCATTATCCGTTATTGCTATTAAGTCGAGCTATTATCACTTTGTTGTTTATTGTGGTTGCAATAATGAGGATCCTTTGTAATACTTGCCAATAAATTGTGTTTTTTTATGATTGATATTACTTTAAAAGCATTACATGAATGATATGGGGGCATATGTGTGATTTAGTGGTTTCCATAGCACCTGTGATAAGATACAAAGTAAATATTTGGTCTTTGAAGTAGATCCAATAAAAGGTTAAGAAGAAGGGATCTATAAATAGTTTTCAAATTTGAATTAAAGTTAGAGCAGGAAAACAATCCGATTTAAATAAGAGCCATAAGCCATACGTTAATAGCTAAGTTACATACTGGTTCAGAGCAAAAACAGCATGTTTAATTTTTGTTTAAATCAGATTTTTCTGCCAAGTATCTGTATCTTACTGCATATGTGGGAAAAAGCATGTGTGACATCCATTTAATATGTCACACTAAAAGCCATTTTATATAACATAAGACGCATAACAAGGCCGACTGGAGGCTGGTGAGATACATTTCTGTCATTAAACATAAGAAGGTCTCAGTCAACATTTGTATTTGCATTGCATTATTTCTCAAGGTCAAGTCTCTGTTTAATTAACCTTGTGCATAATAGAGAGCTGTGTTAGTGCTTAACAGTTAAGGTTGGATAACAATCCAATTAAACTGTACATTCAAGATTTAACACTTGTTCTCTTGCACACTGCAGACACTGTGAAGCCATAAAGCAGAAAGTGGAGTCGCCCAGAGCACAGAGTCTCAGTATGTCAGCGTGAGCACTGCAGACATCCTGTTCCTACACCTTTTTTTTGGCTGGTTAAAGCAGGGGCCAGTGGGGCAGGAAGCTCTGTACGGTCTGAAGTCTGATGTCTGTCGGCACAAAAGAGCGCCTGAAGTGCTCAGTGCAGCGGTTGGGAAGAAGGTGCTTTGTAGTTGGATCATCACAGTCGGCAGGGGGTGGCAGGTTTCTTGTAAGCTGTGAAACAAGTGGTTTTGGAGTCAGTCGCGATGACACACTCTCCCCTCTGTGTACCTCTTGGTGCTCTTTAAATAACACATAAAAAAACCTCTGGCACATCTGACATCAACATATTGGTTTGAGCGTTTGCCGAGCGGGGGTCTCGCCAAACAAGTGACTCATGTTTTGGACTCTGCACCTCGCCCGGGTTTTTGTAAATATGTTTTTTGCTGTTGTCCTTCTTGTTTCACACACAGTTTTGATGATTTTTTTTTCAGCTATAACTGTAATATAAAAATGTATAAAATCAATGTGATCATAAAACTAGTCCAGATAAATAATCATTTTGAGTCTTGAGCTTGTGACCTGCAACTCTTGGCTTCTTTCAGGAATTAAAAACATTTAGGTTCTGAAAAGTGAGAGGTGCATTCTAATAATCTCTTACTTTCTGTGTGCTGCATTCTTGTCTCCACAAAGTTTTGGGTGAAACTATACAGTATCTGTATTCAGAAACAGTCACACTTTTTACACAGACTTCCTGCTGAATTACTGAACAGCACTTCATATTGTATGTCTTTGTCTAACTTTTGACTCTAGCCCATATCAAGATCACTACTTACACAATTATTCCTTCAAAGTAACTGGCATATTTGGTCAATTTTTGTTGCCATTTTTGGGGGATAGCTACAAATTATGTACATTTTGTTATGCATTAAGGTTGTGTTTGGTTTGAAACAGGACCTGTCACTGTTCAATTTCAGTTGCATGTGACTTTTAATGTGTATTTTAACAATTCAGGGCCTTCTCTTAAATTCAGTAGATGGCTAAAATAATAAATAAAATATGAGATTAGTGCTGCATATCTAAACCCAGGTTCTTCTGCTCAAGGTTTTTACATCAAAATTATACATTCCTCTGCAACATGAATATCATAAAGCGTATAGTACAAAATTAAACTCATAATAAGACAGCATCCTTTTCCTTTTTCATATTTGTACTTATTACATAACTAAGTCACCTATGTCTGTAGTAACTACCCTCTCTGAGATGAGGCTGGGCTTAACACTGCAAGATAAAGTCTATGCAGAGGTTTTTACAGCTGACTTTCAGTGTGCTACATAATATATTATCTTGGAGGAAATTAACACAACCAGTTTCAATTATCCTGTCGTTCTCATTTATTCCTACAGTGAACCAATTAATAGATGTAATTGTTCTTGCTGCAGCTACTCATTAAAAGGCTTTTAACTTCTGTGAATAATAATTCAATCAGATGGAAACTATTTAGGTATATGTTTTAGGTATAGTAAGTAAAATCCTCTTTAGTAAGTAGTTGTGCTTTACTAGGTGTTTTTTTTCCTACAAATCAACCCAGGACCATAATTGTTGCAAAGTTACTGCAGACAAAACTTTGTCTGCAGTAACTTTGCAACAATTATAGTCCTGGGTTGTTCTGTAGTTGTTCTGCTGAGGTCCTTATTAGAAGGTTAGAGAGAAGATCAGCAAGACTTGCCGTGATGTTGACCAGGGATGGGATGATTTCTACTGCCTCTTCACTCCTCCTGGAAGTAATTTGGAGCAGGAAAAGGAAAGACTGAAAGTGCACACCGAAGGGAACAAGGGAAAGTCGAGGCAATTTGGCACAGTCTACTTTCTGCTCCATCATTTAACACCGGTGTCAGAGTTGCCCTGTTGTAACTGGTGTCGCCCAAACCACAATATGCATCCCGGCCTATGAAAGTTACTGTATGTACACATAACATCCTTTTCTTTGACACAACATGTTCAGTCTATATTAAAATAATGTTGTAGGCAAAACTAGTAAACGTTTCTGTTCTAAAACGTGATATGCCATGGAACAACTTGATTGGTGAACAACTTTTGTGTATGTGTGTAAATCTGGTCAAAAATGATAATTGACCAGATTCATTAATAATTTATTCATTCAACAATGTTTCACCATTTATTTATTTTAGTTGTGATACACCCCCAATTAACTTTAACTGCTTTAAATGTTTGAATTTAAAAGGGAGAGTGCATATTGATGAACATGTCAATAAATATGTGTATGTGAATATGCCAGAATTAGCACAATGGCTACTTTACATCTGTAGTGTCTGGCAGGTCAAGAGAAAAAAAACAAGTAAGACACAAGGCAACATGTAAAACACATTGCACTCAGCATAAATGAAAAAAAAAATCAGCATGATCATCTGTTACATATTGATGTAATAAAGTAACATAATAATAAACAGTGAGTGAATTAAACTTTAAACTGAATTGGCTGAATCATTAGCTTGTTTTATTCACTGTTGCTGCTACAACAGAAAAGGGAACAAGACAGTTTGAAGCTGTTTTTACAGACATTTACATACATGTATGTTAGCAATTTATATATTGTGTGCCATTAATATTATTATAAAACATATTTAGTATGGTAAATTATATTTTGTATTGTTTAACAATTATACAAGTTTGTTTTTATGCTTTGCCTGAAAAAACATGTTGTACATTTGATAACAAAGGCATTTTCTAAATTTATGAAAGTCAGCACAGCTCTGATTTATCCTGAAGGCATGACCTTAATTTAGTTTTTTTTATCAGTTTGGGTTTCAAATTGTTTTATCTGTATAAACTCATAGGTTTCTGTCTTCAGTATAGTCTGGAAAACTTGAACATGCACTTGTGAACACAAATGTCACTGAACAGAAAAAACAACCCAAGATGCCATAACCAAAAATGTCCTTGTGAAACAGCCCACACTAAAGGTAAGGAACTCCGACAGCCATTAAGTGCAGTGGAAAATACAAAACATAAAAAGTCCTGCCAACTCTTTGAAAAACTAATGGAGCTATCAGCTGTAATGACATGGCCTTAGCTGCAAGAGACTCGGGGAATATTCAATCCGAAGGCTATAAAAGAGCATTGTCAACCCTGTTAACAGCCGACCCCTAAAAGCAATGTCTGGTTACATGTTAGGACTTAACCAGTGGAAGCACTTCTTCTGCGCACTCCATCTACCCCAAGGAGATAGAGTGTGAAGATAATGCACCAAGAAAGATGTCATAGTCACCTCCTAAGCCTCCCATCCCATACCAATGTAGTCAGACTCTGGAGGCATCAACAAGGTGTAGGGACAAGAAAGTGATAAATCTAATACAGCCTGACTGAAAGCTTACAGAAGCTGAAGCTGTTAAGGGACATTTTTTCCTCTTTTCTTCTTTTTTTATATCGGTTGAATAAGCAGTGCATACTTCTCCGTTGAAACAGATTTATTTTCCACCAACTCCACCTTGAACATGATAAAATGATGCCCTGGAAACTGTATGCACTCTTTCTCTCGGCGATGAGAAACGTCATTAAAATTGCACCAAAGGCTCCTTGCAGTGTAGCGCCTTCGCAGCTTCACCTTGATGACCTTGTGCAACAGAAGAGAGCAAAATGTCATAAGTGTGGATTGTAATATATTTTTGACAGGGTTATTTCACCCAGTCACATGGGAAATGGAGATGTCAGTACACTGTTGTCAAGCTATAATGTAAACAGATATTTTACATGCCTGTCAGACCAAGGCTAACGTCAGGAGACTGTAGCCCAAGGAACACATCTCACACATTTCCAGTGTTTTAGAAGAGGCACAGGGAAAACACTATTGCCAAACTACAATTGCAGCCTGAAATGAAGACAAAATGTTGAGTCATAAATAACATGAGCAATGTAGCTGCATTGTTCGCCCCAGACAGTGCTGTGAATATTAGCTGGGCTCTGTGTGTTTGCATGGTGACTGTGTCCTCTCATCACTAATCAGGGCTATGTACTTTAACGGTGACAGTAATGAATTGCTTGCTCTTTATGGACAGCAGGGCATCTTCGTAAGTAATGGCTTTCCATACAAATTATGCATTTTTCACATGCACACTTTCATATAATCTTGGCACCAACAATCTCCTACTGATTAGCGAGGGCCATTGGTTACAACTAATATTGCGCTGTGATTATAACCTGAGATGATTACTAGTGAAATCCTCCTTTTCTTAAAGCCTCTAATGCCATTTAGTGATGAATGGCACTGCAGACATTGACCAGATGAGCTTTTTGTTTCTTGCATATCCAACATGCAGATCTGTGCAATGGGTACATTAAGAACATACATTACATTTATTTGAACATGCTTGTTGAAATTGCCACATAAAGTACAGCTGCTGTGGTAGAAAGAAGTTTAAACAGTATCCCATCATTCCACTCAGGCTAATACTGCATTGGCGCAGTTGCTCAGTGGTAGAGTGGTTGTCCTATAACCGGAAGGTTGGTGGTTTGATTTCCTCCCTCCCCATAGTTCATACTGTCGTTTGTGTCCTTGGGCAAGACACTTCACCCACCTTGCCTCCAGTGGTGTTCCAGCTGTAACACTGGTGAATGGAAGCTTAATGTAAAGGCCCGTATACATTGGGACGAATATTCGCGCGCGTTATTTGCCAGCGTTTTTCGCAGATGATGAGCCGAGTGAACATGCAAATTCATTCCCTGACATTAGATGGTGCTTAATGTAAAACAGAAATACCCCTGTACACAAGGTGGCGCTGTGCAACTTTACGCTTCTGACACTCACTTTTCACTCAGAAGAAGTTCACACTCGTCCCAGTGTGAACAGGCCTTAAGTCGCTTTGGGGAAAAGCGCCTGATAAATGACTAAATTTAAATGCATTCAAGTGGTGTTATTTAAGGAGAGCAGTTAAACTTGACTTGTTTTTTTTCTCTTTTACTATGAAATCATATTATGGGACATTTGTAAATAGCATTGTTTACATGTTGACATTTTGATATTAACGCACATGGACAGGATAAAATCAGAAAAATAACTTCCTCACTTTGAAACCGCACTTTCCAAGGAGCACATGAATGCATCCTGGCAGATAAACCTCGAGAAACCAAAACAATGGATGAACCAGTTTGCCAGTGGCATAAACAAGGTATGATCGGCTTCATGTTTTTGTCCTTTCCATCCTAGTGTGGACTCTGTTGTGTTTGAATAATGGCCTGGAGAGTGCAATGTCTTTTAAAGGTGTTTAATACTGTAGAATATGGATAGCATGGTCAGAGTGATTATAGTCAAACTAAAGCTTGAGTTTTAACAAGAACATCTAAATGCACTCACAGAGACTGATCTAAAAGCTGCCATGAACAAATTACTTATTTGCAATCCCCATCCACAAGGTTGGTTGAATTAAACCAAGTAAGAAAGGACATGCGACAGCTACTCTGACACTTGATGGAAATTAATAAAAATATAGCTAAAAATTGTACATTCACTTGAAATAATAATGTGTAGTACTTTTTAAGATACCCAAAGACACATTATATATCCATTATTCATTCACTCCACAGTCACACACTGGTGGTGGTAAGCTACATCTATAGCCACAGCTGCCCTAAGGAAGACTGACAGAGGCTTGGCAACCATTTTGTGTCTACGGACTCTCTGACCATCACTAAACATTCTCACACATTCATACACCAGTGCCACAGACACCGGAGGCAAGGAGTCTTGCCCAAGGCAATCGCACCGCCAACCTTCAGGTTACAGGATGACCACTTTACCACTGAGCCACTTTTCACTGGTCTCTCTTGTTCGACTAAACATTTAGAAACTGCCACAGATATTGCATGAGCAGTCCTTTAAGTGTACACTGTGTGTGAAAGCTTGTAACAGCCCCAACACTTTCAGCACTTCTGGAACTACACTTAAGAGCCACTTTGCGTACATACCCCACTGAGCTGGATCCAGCCTCCGAGTCACGCTCACAAATGCACAGTCAACTGCAAGGTACACACTCCAGGAGATGAATATGCAAATGAAGACCACCTTCTGCTTTTAACACGTGGATCCAGTCATAAACTTGAACCAATTTTCAAGTCCTGTAAATTCAGCTGCATGTGACTTTTCCAGATGTCTCATGCTAAAATGAAAGGTGCTTATTGTATTGTATGTGCCTGTTCATATTCTGTTGAGTGAAGACCAAACTGTTAACAAGTAATGACCAATAGTTTTATTAGTTTCCGCTGGACCGGTTTAGTATGTTTTTTGGTCTGTACCATTCAAGCTTCAGGGTAACAAAGCATCCAAAAAAAGTGTCATCATACTACTTTGGTATCCTCTTGGCTTTTGGTTTCAACGGTGAGGTATTGTTACAGAAAGATGGAGGTTAAACACTGCTGTATTCTTGATTGGCAGATGGAAAATCTTTACCCAGGAAAATATGAGCCAAAGCAAAAAGGACAATGTTTTCTCACATTTGGCTTGTCTTGTTCTAAAAGAAAAGAAAAAAACAGCTAGCATTTTTTCCTTCTGTTTCTGTTTTGCTTCATGATTAAAAAAAAACATTGTATTCACTGTCTACATTGTCCAATCCAAACTTTCAGCAGCTTTCTAAACTAGTCTGGAAAACTCATGATGTTTCCTAGCATTTGGCTGATGTTGCATAAGAATATCTAGGTTCTCCATCTGTTTACAGCTGTTCTTGAGAAAAGATCTTGATATAAAATCCATTAAGCTGATGATTCAGAAAAAAAAAATCCTAAATTTTAATAAAGACCAAGACAAGATATGTTAGAAGCTAGTCTTTTATTTCTAGACTCCTTTTTCACTAAGGTTGCTAATAAAGTTTCCTCAAATGACTAAACCCACTTTTGTCTCGCACTGCGGTTGGTTAAACTTACAAAGATCATCAAAAGAAGCATCACCATTGGGCGACACAGAGGAAGCTGAGAAATAATTTGAATGTAGTTAATTTACTTTCACAGCAGTCTTTGTGCATGAATTGCGATTGGATCATTGAGGTATTCTACCAATTGTTATATCAGCCAGCGGTCTCTTGTAGATTGAAGATTTCAGGTTTAGACCATGTGCACCTTTATTTTATTATATAATTTTTTTTTGGTTGACGTGCTGATTAGTCAAATTAGTGGGTGATATTTAATTGGATTGAAAACGTGCACGCTCCACCACTGACAGGGGATGCTTGTGTGAACGGTGTCCTGTGAAGCCAGATTGCACAGCAGATACCTTCCCAACAGCCAAATTAAGTGTCCAGCAATGTTTAATATCATTTCCAAGCCTGTCAATCTCAAAAACAGAAGTAACACATCAGGAAAATACTGAGCTATCATTGGGCTGTTAAATGATGTAGGACAAAAGACAACAACAAAAATGGTTCGGTCAAAAGAAATGTTAAAATGTTTTTATCTGAAGTATTAACAAAAGGACATGAACCCTGTCTTATTTATTGCAAACTTAATAATTTGCAATTTATTTTCTGTGTGTGTGGGTGGAATATGGTATTTAAGCTTTAATCTTAAAATAATGACCCAGAAATGTTAACTAATGGCCTCCTGTCTCTATAAATAATGGATTAGTTTTATTAGTAACTTTGATTTAGAGACTTCTCGACACAAGGGTTGGTGGTAATAAAATGTCCGTTAAAGGTGGTGCATTGGGTTAGCAGGAAGTTAAGTTCTTTTGCATTTGTAAATCAGTAGAATAAAAAAAATATATATTTTATAATAAATAAAAAAAAATAATGCCTACATTTTATTCTTACAGTCAAAGGCCAGGAACAATTAAAACATAAACATACAATTATTATATTGTTCCAAACAGTATAGTCTGTCTCTTTTTTTCACATTTCATATATTTGTCTGGTTTTGTAGTAATAATAATAATGAATTAGATTTATATTGCGCTTTTCTCCAAAGGGACTCTCAAAGAGGCCGTTCATTATCCATTCACTCCACAGTCACACACTGGTGGTGGTAAGCTACGTTTGTAGCCACAGCTGCCCTGGGGCAGACTGACACAGACGTGGCAGCCATTTTACTCTTACATAAAATCTGACCACCGCTCAAACATTCTCACACATTAATACACCAGTGCCACAGACACTGTAGGTGAGGAGGGTTAAGTGCCTTGCCCAAGGACACAACCACAGTGTGAACTGGGGAGAGCGAGATTCAAACCGCCAACCTTCAGGTTATAGGACAAGTAGAGCGGTGCACTGTGCTAGTGTTGTACTTGAGGCAGGTCTTGTTACCAGACTTAAGACTACTTAGTATTAAAAGACTTGACCTTGTTTCTAACTTGAACTCATTAGTTGTCAGTCTTCTCACTTTACCTTTACAATAAACCACCTTTGTGTTATAGATAATGTCTAGTTTCTGTTCAACATTATTCAAACATCTTCTAATGTATAGAGTGTATATTATTTTATATTTTAAACATGTGCATTTCATCAATTTTGCTTTTCTATTACTGCTTTGTATTTATACTTTAATGTGACTAAAGAAAAACTTCTAAACTTCTACTTTTTTATATTTAAATTCACCTTTAAATAGTTCCCTTGGATCTCTTACATTGGTCATGGTTCTGACTTGGTCTTACTCTCCCAAGGTCTTGTCCTTGACTTGGTCTCAAACCCTGAAAGTCCTTCTCTTGTCAAAGTCTACGTAATGCCTTGCTCTGGTTATGTAAGTGTTATTTGATCCAAATTCTCATTTAAAGACCTTGGCCTAATTGTAGCTCTTGGTTTCTTTGCGGTTCATTTGAATTCTCCGTGTATTGTTCCTGTGATGCTACAAGTCAAAGATAATGAAAAAACCTGATGCATCGCCCTGCCCATACGCTTGCTGTTATGATTTCAATTGCTATGCACAAGTTGATTTTCGAGGTCTGGAGTCTTTCTTGAATGAATGCTTGGAATCTGGCTCTGGGGGTTAACAAGGAGCCTCCGTATACTGTTTAACTATTCAGGCCATGCTCAACTCACGTGACTGTGCATGCAATAGGGCCTGCACTTGTTTATATCGCGGGATAAAGCATCCCACTGGCCACAAATTAAGCATTCAGCCTCAGCAGCCTTGTTGTGCTCCAGTATGACGTGTTTAGAGTACTAAATCCAACTGTGCGCCCAAGGTACACTACAATCATGTTTAGGAGCTTCACAAAGTATAAACCCGTCATATCCCTTGAAATCACTTCAATAGACATCATTTGTTCCTGATTCAATTCAAGCTATTCAATAAATATAAAGAGTTCAGGTGAGATTTATTGGGTTATTGTGGTTTCAGATGAGTCCTGTTACAGACAGTTTGTAAACACTGAAAAATCTTTTAGACCATGACTGTGAAAAGGTTAAATTAATCAGACTGCTCTTTTCTGCTTCCTGTTGTACAGTATAGTCAGATCAGTGAGATGAGGTGACCCCGCTGATATTTGCAGTTCTCACTCGGTTTATCACATTAACAATTACCCGTACTGTGACAAACTGTAATCTTCTTCTGAGTTGATAATTATTTTTTACTCTTTCACACTTAGTCAGGGGATACAATTTAAATTTCAGAAGAGTTATTAAGCAACCATTTTTATCAACCAGAAGGGCGTACAAACTGGCTACATTTACAATATAATAATATTTTTTATTTGCATATATCTATACCTATGGGGCACAGTGGCTCAGTGGAAGAGCGGCTGTCCTATAACCAGAAGGTTGGTGGTTCAATACTGCTGTTGTGTTCATGGGCAAGACCTGCAGTGGTGTTTCTGTTCCAGTTGTGACACTGGTGTGTGAATGGAAGCTTGATGTAAAGCACTTTGAGTGCCTAGTAAGTGGAAAAGTGCTATATAAAATCCATGCCATTTATAACCAAGAAGATAATAGAAAGGATTGTCGTACAATGTAACTGTACAGTTTAAGGGCAAATGTGCATTTTCAATTAAAAAAATATTTTTTATTTGTTTTCAGTAAAGCAATGGCTATCAATATTTTGAATGAAGCAAAACAACAGAAAGATAAATTAAGGATATCGTCCAAACCAACTTGCAACCTACTTAGATGACTAGTTTTCTGACAGGTTTTAGTAAAAGTGGCAGTTTTTGGCTGTACCTATTTTTGTAACATGGCATATTCCAGACAAATGAACCGTTAAACAAGCCATTTTCTGAAGGCGCTTCCGTGTACATTACACTGCGGAGTCTGTGGTTGATTGTCACGGACACATTCGCAGTGGGTCTTATTAGTGCAATTAATGGATGGTATCCTGCAGAGGCGACAGGGGAGAAGTCAGATCATACACTTTAGAGACAATTCCAATGACAACATATTACACACATAATTAAGTTCATCCTTGAGAGCCAGGTCTCTAGGGGTGAGCCTACCTTTCTGTGTATATATATATATATATTAAGAGTTGATACTTTTACCTTCTGTACCTCTTTTCTATTGGGCATTTTGAGGCAAGGGGGACAACACCAGCCTCGCAAGAACTGCCTCTGTTTTTATTACGACTCCTTTCTTCAATTAAACTCAGTACATTTTACACAGATCAATACAGCGCAGTCTATAAAAATGTCAATAGTTGAGGCATAGACTCTGCAGATAATACTGCATCCCCCATGCGTGTTTGGATAACAAGTCCCCCCTTTGAACTTAATGCAGGCTTCCTTTGTGAAATACCAAAGCATTGATTAATCCATCTGTTCTGATCTGAATATCTCTGAGTTTTGTTGCATCCCTTTGAAATATTCAAAACCAGACTCTTGGAATAACCATTATATGGACCTCTGCTCTCTTAGGAGCAAGCAATGGAAGTGGCTGCATACAAATTAAGTAGCAGCAAAGCGAAGACAGTGATTGAAACCACACTAGTATAATCATGCTGGAAAACAGCAAGTCATTTATTACAGTGTGTGTTTTACAAACATATGTGCAAGCTTAATAATGCACAAGTTAGCTCCCGTACAACAAATTTGACAATGTATGTACTTATCACATGCAGACAGAATTTACACAATGTATTATCTTAAGTTACAACACGTAAATGTTATAGCCCCCACACAACTTCCATACATTTAATTGTGTTC
Organism: Neodontobutis hainanensis; assembly: GCA_024349245.1. Taxonomy (NCBI): domain Eukaryota; kingdom Metazoa; phylum Chordata; class Actinopteri; order Gobiiformes; family Odontobutidae; genus Neodontobutis; species Neodontobutis hainanensis. Next base: position 498,018 of record JALDNG010000086.1, on the reverse strand, counting down.
AACAAGTGTGGTCTCAACACAATTCAACATTAGATCAATTATTTTACTTAGAAGCTGCTATTATTAAAAACGGTAATCAACACTTAATTATGATTACCTCAAATGAAAAATAAACTCCTATAAAGGTAGATTTATGAGAGTTTGAAAAAAAAAAAAACATTTAATTGAAGAAAAATAAAAAAAACAAGCCTCATGGTTTGGTTTAAATGCATCATCAGCCCACACTTGATTATCCAACATTATTGTGTTGCATGTTCAGCAAACAGCAGCCAAAGCTCTGTTTACATTCATTTAACAATATCAAATTAGTCAATGCATTCTACAGAGGAAATTTAATAATTATGCTAATAGCTCTGTGGTTTGTTTATTAATTAATTACAGTAGATGACAAAAGTGATCTTTGTGTATATATTGTAGAATGAACAAATCTTTTATTTTTAGAGTCCTGCTGCTGTCACACAAAGCAGGACAATATTTAACCCTAGATTATGAAAAAGTATTGAAATATAAAGTTGCTGGGGTTACATTAGAAAGTATATGGACATAAAGTGTAGAGCCGAAGGCTGTTGTGGAAAATATTCATGGATTTACATTACTAAATGACTTCAAAATGTGGTTAAAAGTATCAATATTAAATGTCTTTGTTTCTTACTGTCAGTAATTTAATTATAAAAATAATTTATTGAAAATATCCCAAACAATGACACAGCAGATTAAAAACTAAAAAAAGCATAATCAGTGAATATTTTTTCTCTTTGGTAAAATTTGTTTGTTTTCTGTTCAAAGATTAATGCTATGAGCAAGACATAACTCATCAGTGAGTTTCCTTTTGGAACAAGACTATTTTTGCACCTGCTCATTTGTAGCACTAAGGGCGATGCCCTGTAAAGTCTTGACAGACCACAGGCTGGCCTGGCCCGGACACCTCAGGCGTCCATCGCCTCAGCTGCTTTATTGTCTAATTTTGCCTTAAAATATGCAGCTGCACTGTTATCTGCATGGCTAGCTGTCTGTGTGCTCACATACTGGGTGTGTTTGACTTCTTCTTAAGAGATTGTGCAACAGGGGTGAGCGTCTCAGCTGGCCCCGCAGTGTTATCTCTGGCAAACTGCCAGTGTGATACAGTGTTCTGCACTTGGCTGGTTTCATCACATTAGAAGCCGACACACTCATGGCGCGATAGGGGAAATTAGTGGTTACAGCCAGCCACGGACTGTCTCACAACAGACTACACCAGTGTTAGCAGCGGACAAAATGCACTCAGTTTGACTTTTATAAACATCCTCTACTTTTTATTGGCCCTAAAAAAATTACAGCCACCATTTAAGCTCTTGTGAGAAGAGATTTTCACTTCTGACCAGCCTAATACATTCAACAGTCCATACATATGTCATTGGCTTGTATTTTTGATTATTATATTATATGAAATGTTTCTATTATTATTATTATTATTATTATTATTATTATTATTATTATTATTATTATTATTATTATTATTCCTACTGGGATTGCAATTTTCAATAGGTTGTTACTTCACAAAAATATCAGATGCCAGTAACACAGCTCTTCAGACTGTGCAAACACATAAACCACAATTACACAAATAAGACCTAAGACTGCTTTTCTTTCTATTAGTATAGATTCCTAACCTGACTCTGCCAGATAGAACTGCTCACATGATTGGTAAATAAATCAAGGACGTCGGCTGATGAAAATGTATTTAGGATCTGCCAAAGCAAGTAGGAATAGAGCACTAACATCTTTTCCTTCCAGAAAATCCTTTACTGCTACATTTTTTAACGTTAGTAAAAGATGCTAACGTCTTTCAGTGTAGCCATGTTGATAACAAAGAGGAGGAAGACGCTGGTTGCATTTGTCCAATAAAAAACCTGCCTCTTCCTGTTTGTGCTGACACATCCTTGGTCACAGAAGGCCGGTGAGCCCATGGTTAAACTCAAGCGTTTGTCTTTTCGCGATACAAGATGGATTTACCCGAGTTTGGAAACTCCCAAATCTCGCAAGAATCCAGCTGCTGCGCATGGTTAATAAGTTCCCATCATTCATGAAAATATGCTTAACAACAATAAAAATTTACATAGAGTTCAACGGCTGCAAAGACTTTACCCAATACTACATTCAATGTCTCAAAGAATGACGGCAGTTTAAGAAGAAAGTAGCAGAAAAAGAGACCTTTCATTACTTGAGTTGAAACCTCTTGCAAATGACTGAGACCAGAGATTCTCCAAAGTGGTTTCAGTGGCCCTTCGTTGTAGTTATTTTGTAATACCCCTGACTGAGCATGCCTTAAAGCTTTGTTGTGCCTGAACAATTAAAAGCATTTGTTATGTTTTGCACGTGTGTTGTATTAGATTTGAAATGTTGCTCCTTCTGTGATGAGTTTCTTCTAAACAGATGTGATTATTATGTCAATAATTTAAAACTATAACAAGGATCCTAATTAAAATGTGTAATTAGATTTTTTTAATGAAGTCTCTGTTGACTAAGAGTGTAAATGTGAGGATTTACACTTGAGCACCTTATAGGAGCCTCCAGGGGCAGTGTTGTATATTGTGGTGTTGGGTGAATTGCTAATGAGCAGTATAAAGGCACACAATACCTTTTTCTTAACATGCAGTAAAAAACTGACAATCGTTTTTGAACTATGCCCTACATGACTGACCTGAATATCTTTAGCTCAAATTTTTAACAAGTCTGTATTCTTACTATCTTGTTACACTGAGATTTAATGACTTATCTTAAAAATTCAGATCATGTTGATTCATATTATTTTGTAAAACCATAAAGGGGCTGTTTGAGATAAATATTAATAACCCTAACAAACCAAAGAAAATCAATTTGTTTATTATTTTAGGTGTAGATGAGAAATCTGAGTTTTAATTATGCAATCCATTAAAAAGTCTAATTTCCATGCCATGTACACCCATATAATCTAAACAATAAAATACAACAAGTTTATTTTTCCTCTTTTCTTGTAAAACCAATGAAAGTGATTATTCTGAATCAGCGGCATCAACAATCCCTCCATTTGTTCTCATTATGCGATTGTCATTACTCTCTCAGCTGACACCGAGCCTTTCATTCATTTACAACAAATATGAGCCTATTTTCCTCATGAGGTCTTATTTCTCCTTTTTGATTTTCCTCAACAATAATATGACAAATAGTGTTTAAAACAGTGGATACACGTGTTCTGGGAGGTGCTGTGGAAATCAAACAGGATTCGGTTTGACATTGATGTCTATTGTCAAGGATATGTCAGAACTGCAGTGGATGTGTTGCATTATGTTCCGGGATCAGAGCCAGCTACGGAAAGTGTTTATGTATGAGATGTTAAAATGTTACATCAGATAATACTCAATGCCATGAGAGCCGTGTGTAATGACTCATAGTTAAGTGCTCGCGATATTCTTGACTTTTGACAGCACAGTAAGAGAGTCAGAAGGCCTCTGTGAATAAATGCATTAATGCTACGTTATCTATATAATACAACTCTGAATATGTGGGTGTGCATCTGTTTGTCAGGGATTAAAGTTGATGTTTCTAAATTTGACATCTAGGCTGCTTTCACTCTATATGTATCCAATTAACACATGCATGTAGGTAAGTTGTTTGCTAATTTACTGAAAAAGAATCATATGTATATATATCTTTTGTTTTTGTCAGTCTACATTTTTTCCCCCTTTTCTTACAAAATAAAATGTTGAGCTGATAGCTTCCCCAGCTATAGCTCATCTAGCACCATGAACGCCTCATGCATTCTAAACAGAAAATATTGACCTGCGTTTGATCTTCTTTACTTTCACACATCTTTTCTGGATAAAACATGAAGAAACAAACAAACAACTGTTTTCTGAAGGAGCACCTGGGTAGATTGCAAAAATCCACATACAACAATATTTATGTGTAAGTGATATGTAAATTTCAACATGGAGATTTAAAAGATTGATAGGCCTTGTTTCTTCTGTTTGATAAGAATCACTGTCAAAGCTGAAGATACAGGGGTACTTTATGGGGTATTCACATATCATTGAGTCAGTTTAATGTTTCATACAGCGCCCCATACCATCATTCCACTGACATAGTAATTCTCTGGTACAGTCCTGCTCACATTTTGTAGTATAAGCTTGATGGCAAACTCAATAGAGCTTTTGTTGCATATGGAATAGCTTTGGCATTTACATTTTGCTCACACATATCGCACTGTTCCTTTTCACAAGACCAAAGACACGCCTCGGGTTCTGAGAGGAAGTGATGCATTATAATAGACATCATCTTCTCTCAACGTCACATCATCTTTTATTTTAACAGCAAAACAAGTTTTGACTAAGATTTTACAGATCTGATTCTATAACCTTAAAAAAACATAAAAAAATCATTTCAGAGGCCCTGGATCTGCTGAGAATGTCGATTTATGCACACATGTTGTCAGTGTTGTCATGCATGTTTCTAGGATGGGATGAATTTAAGCCACCTGCCATGCATTTGCATACACTATGTATCCGTGCGGTAAGGTGCAGGGGTTGTACCTGCAAACATGGACTGTATGTTAAACTGTGATCAGAACTCTCAGATCCAACCTATATTTCTTGGTGAAACAAAAAGAGAGTTTTACACTGTGATGTGAGGCATAATGACATTATGAAAGCCGTTGCTTGACTCATTATAAGATCTCTTGCTGAGGAACATGGCAGATGACAGGCTACAGCCCCGGGACTAAACTTTTTGGAGCTGGTAGAAGTCAAACTAAAATATTTAATGGAACACACCGTCCTGCTTCACTGATCACAGAAACAAATCAAATTTAACTTGAGCATGCTTCTTTTGTGACATGAACAATCCAACGCCACACGAGCCCTGGGATTTAAAAGCTGTCTCTTTTCAATGTATTTAGACAAAAACTTGTCTGCTGGAAAGTAGAAGTTCAGGGAAGTTCAAGTGTGGTGTGCATCAACCTGCTATCAGCCTTAACTGAAGAATTATAAGCATATAAAGTCAAAAAAGACAAGCAATGAATTAAAAATGAAAATAAATGACTGATAGAGGTGCGTAACCAGGAGTAGTATTTACGGAAGATTTTTAATAAGGTTAATAAAGAAGAAGGTGTATGGCACACGCCTGGTTTTATTTATGTGACGCTGTATTTAAACTTTTGAATTTGGAGTGTATGTAAGACTATCAATTTATCAATATGATCAATTTCAATAGCTGCACTTTTTACCATTACTATGCTTACAAGTTGTCATAGTAATAACTGATGAACAAAGATTTAATCCGTAAACAGTAATTCGAGGTCTCATCATACATTGCCCAAATATTTACTCCACTCATCTGATATATTTGCTGGATCTTCCTGGTCGGTTACTTATAAACTTACTAACTACAAACAGTTATGTCATTAATAAAGATGTTTTTCATTGTATTTGTTGTATTCCATATTTTACATAGTCATTTTAGTAAGTTCAGTTAGTTTTGAGAAATGTAAAGAGAATTTTTGAATAAGCTTGCACCTGTCTTCAAAGACTGAGCACAATAATCAACCAATCCTTTTTATTGTCTAATATAATACGCACTTTGCACTTAGGGACTACATTATATTTTACCTGTCAAGGAACTCAGCTAATATGACTTCAGTCAGTCTGGCACCATAGCGTAATAAAATGTCCTTCTTTACAGTTAAAACAGCCCTCACACTTTTTAACCTGAAGTAGGTCTAATTAATGGATTAAGTCCTTGTATTCAGTGTAAATGAGAAAAAGTGAAAATAACCCATTTCACACCTTTAATTTCTCTTTTTACTGGAGACACTAGATCTTTAAGACAATTAGAGAAGCTGTCAGTGCAACAGAGGGGAGGATGTCTACCATTTATTTAGAGAAGCTAAACAGAAACTGAAAGAGGACCTCCCCAGTGTGCCGTCTCTCATAATTTCATGTTTACTGGCAATAACACTTTAATTATTTGTTAAGCATTTGGCGACCATACAGAAGTACAACTCAGTGGTTGGTTTTTGGCCTTTAATCAAATGTGTTGCCAGCTAACTTTTGTAGATTCACTGAAGTCCTCATTACAAAATACAGCTCATGGCTTTATTCGGCTCTTCTGATTAGAGTTTAAATCTGTGCTAAGAACGGCCTTGTGCATTTTACTGTGTACAAAAAAAAACAAGGTCTCTGTATTAATTGCATGGTTAAAGGGTGAAATATAACAAAATGTTATCTTTCCAAATCTTTTAAAATCCTCCTATCCAGTAAAAGTATTGTATTGATATGTTGCGCCGCTTGAAGATATTGTTGGCCTTTAAGAACTCTTGTATATCCTCCACAATGTCCAATGAGTGGACTCAATATTCAACGAAAATGAAAAATAGAATATTGACAACTTCAAATGAAAATTGTGTGTTTGTAAACTGTCATCATAGATCTTTAGTTTGCTGCACCTTCAGCCGCACAGGGCAGAATATGAAAATGTATGAATGCATCCGGGTCAAACTACTTATACTGACAAGAAAAGCTGTGTATAAAATAGAAATCACATTAAGGCCAATGCTCCAGCCAGTAATAGAACCAGGAAGTTAACAGCACACAAGGTTATTTTACACTCATGGATAGACTACAGTCACCGATGACCCTTGGCACTAAAATTAAAGCAGTGTTTGTATTGCACTCTAGACTGTCTGAAATGACAGATAATAAACATTACAGCTAATGCTTGATGGAAAAATATACTATGGAAAAGTCTTACAAAAATATTATACAGGTAGCCCTCGGAAATGTAGTTTGTGCTACTTTCCATTAACTAACAAGAAAAGCACAACGTTTTAGTCAGTGACTGTAAAATGGTTCTAGTACTTAAGACCAAGGTTAGGTTTTGGTTTTATTCAATTTCGACTGCTCATCCTGTTAGCTGGAGGCTGGAGCCTTTCACAGCTGCTTTGAGAATGAAGTGGGGTACATCCATTCCACTAAGAGACATTCACTCACATTTATTCACATGTATATTTACTATTTTACCTGTTCAACCACGTCTTTGGACGATAGGATATGCTAGAGTACCTGTTAGTTGTCATCTTGAACTTGGAAAACCAAAACTGTGATTTATCATCGTCATTATTGTGATTGGATGGAAAACTAGCAAAATGACCCATAATTTTCATTAATGAGAGGCTGGTAAGTTGAGCTTCTTTCAGATGTAGCGCCCACAGGATGCTGGGACTCATCATGTCTGGACTGTTTTCTGATCTTTTTGTTTGAACATGCAGCTCATGACTAGGGAATAGCTGCAGGAGTAACGTACATACATGTTCGGAGACGTGTATGAAGTGTATGTGTCTGTGCATCTTGTGCAAAATAGGATTCCACAATTCAAATTAAATTCAGAAAGTGAAAGTCGAAGTGACATGTGCCTTCCTGCCAGTGCAGTATGTGTGGTTGACAGGATTTTTGACAAGCTTTTCTGTCACTGCTGGAATTCCCCAGCATTTAACTTGCCTGGTGGCTAGTGCTAATTTACCACAACACAGCAATATGAACCATCTCATCTTAGAGTCAGACATAAATAAAATGCAGTATTTAATTTGTTTCTAATAATCAACAGCCTATTCTTAAGATAATGCCTGAAACAACTGTGAAACCAATGGCTAATGAGATAATGATGTTTTCATGTCTGAGCTTAAAACAATGTTCCTCATTCTTTCGTCTCAAATTCCAAACTTTCTCCCCAACTAACGCCATAAGAAATAAATATTCTGTAATGTCACAGTGCCATTGACAACGATATAGGATTTTATATTAGACAGTATTGAACAAACCACTCAATCTTTTCTATTCATATTCCGTCTTATCAAAATGCAAATACAAGAAGAGCTCTCTTTGGAGGCATTTTAATTGGCCTGGCGGATTTATGGTGGATTTATAGTCACAGCCTTTTTGAAAAACAGACTCGAGTACACATTGTGCCCAGTATTTCAAAGCGAAGAGCATTACAGTGCATGCAGAAGGATGAGATGCCCCATTGTTTTTCTATATGCTTGTTATTTTATTGACCCGAGATGTAACAATGTCTTATGGATTACAACTGGCCATTGATGTTGAATTTAATTTGTTTTAATTTGAAATGTATTGTCAGCACAAATCACACGCTGTATTTTCCATGAATTAGATAACACTAAGGCTGCAATGAGACGGATTTAGTCCAAAGCCTCACAGTTGCTTTTGAAAACAATAAGAAAAAGACCTGCATAATTTCTCTTAATTAACGCTAATGAAGGTTTAGTGTGCAACAGTATTCGTGTCAACTGAAAAAGACATTGACAACAGTTTTTAAATTTTAAATTGCCTCAAGCAAAAACTGTAAGGGTGAGGATAGAAATTATAATAAAAAAAAAAAAAAACAGACATCTTTAAGACCCTGCTACAAAACTGTTCTCATTTACCTTGTATATGTCTTCTAGGATCGTTTTATCTTCCCTCGAAGGATCCTTTTCTTACGGTTACTAAGCCTCGGTCCTGTGTCTTAAAAGTTATATTTAATAGAGATCAGTAGTGCGGAGCGATGTGGAGACACAACTTCTTCCCGGCTGTTACTGCTGGAGTCTTTACCCACTCATATCAGCGGGGCAGTGGAGCAGACCCACACAGTATTAAACAGAGGAGCACGTATCCACAAGGCCTCTATGTTTGTTGGTTTGTCAGAGGGATTACATGGATTAGGGTGTATTAACAGACGGACACATTATGAAACTCTAGCCTTAGTGTAGGAAATGATAAGGTAATAAAATACCACAATTTATTTAGTTCTAGAAAACGTTTCTGGGAAGGTGTCTGGACCCCCTTCATTCCCTGGAGATTTTTTCATTTTAGTATAACTTTGTCTGTGTGGATGCAAATGGCAACATAATTTACATTTACATTTTTTTCCATTCCTTGAGGTTGATATCCCTTCTTGTTTCCATGGCAACCAATTAAACACATTTTTTTGTCTCCTAGGGACCCAGATGGAGCATATTATTTACAAGTAACTTTTTTTTGAGGAAAAAAAAATAAAAATTTGAATTTATGTGTTTTGGTTTTTATTTGAATAAAAACCTCCTAAAAATAAGAAAGGAATGAAATTTTTTTTTTAAATTGTTTGCATCAAAACGCAAACAAAATGACCGTTCATTGAACCTGGCTTTTAAGGGGTTAAAATGTCAGAAAATTTATAAAAATTTGTTATGTATTTTGAGGTTTAAAAAAAATGTTGATACATAATACTTCTATGGCAATCTTTAAAAGAGCATATAAACGAGCAATAAATGAGATCAGAGATGCCTTCTTTGAAAGCTTTTCTTGAAAATGTCCAGGACGACTGGAGAACCCTTAACAGACACAACAATTTTAGTTGCAGATTAACAGCACTGTCAAAGCGCTCTTTGATGAAGTAGATTTCCAAATATTACACTGAACCACATTCAAATATTTAACAAAATGGTAACACAAAAAAAACATAGTCATGGAAAATACAGTGTGTAATTTAATATAGGATCTAATGAAACTGTTAAAGGAAAATGTTTAAAGATGTTCTGTCCGATGTATTCATGATAAACACCGCAAAGACCAAAAAACCCAAAAAGTCTACCCTGGCTTTAATGCTATATGTTTGGTCATGCTTACTTAAATTGAAATTTCTGTTGATAATTTGACGTAATCAAATCAAATCAGCGTTTTCAAGTGTTAGAGACAAAAACACTGCATTGTCAAGAAATTGCACATGGAAGTAGAACTGGACATCTTGAGGATTGTTTTTCTGAGAAGGAGAATCCTGTCCGTCCAGAAGAGGATTATTAGCTTCTTAAAATAGCCTCAAATCTCTTTATTTTGACTCCACTCTCTCAATAGTTGCTCCAGGGAGAGTGGGAGTTTTCTTTATAGGTGTGACTTTGAAAAACATTAGTGTCATTATTCAAAAGAAGGATTAGGTCATGGGCTTTAAACTGTTTAAACTGACTTTACTCATGGTTTTTACAGTTTGCAGAAAGCATTTGCACAATTGTAAAGGGTCACTACATGTAGTTTGTTTTTGAAGCCTTGATATACCTTTTATACCTTTTGAGCTTAAAATGATTTTCTTAAACCTAAATTCTGTCCTAAAATGATAAATGCAGACACCTGCTTCAGCACCTGGCTGTCATCTCTTTTAGTTTGGCCACAAATTGTGTGATTTAAAGCTATATCCACAGTAATTAGTTTTTTTAAATGATGTTATAAGATATAAATTCTTTCTTTATCTGTCCACCCTAGGTTTTCCAGAAACCATACCACTACATCATGATCAGGTTGAAACTTATATTTGTCATTTAACAGCAGTACATAAATGTCAAATATATTTTTGCTTAACATATACAATTGTGTGTGGCTATAAGCTGTGTTAATAATAGAAGATTATTTCAGAATTGCTGATGAGGATTGCTATCCTCGCTGACTTAATGATAGTTTAAACCTTTATGATTCTGATATACAGGTACAGAAAACATAATGGGTGTTTTAAATAAAAAGCTGAAGTAAAAGAAAAACTATGTTATTTTTGATACTTCAAAATAAAACGTAATTATTGTAATAGAAATGCAACTACAGTTAAAATATAACATGTAACTGAAAAGCACTTAACTGTCCCTAGCCAGCAGCGAACACCAGATGCTACCCCTCCCAAGCTCTCAGGATCACCGCCCCGGCCACCGCCAGAATGAGTTCATTCTTTTCAACGAGGTCAATATGAAGACAATTTTAGCCAATGATATATCCTCACTGGTGTAGCTCAGCATTTCTCAACTGTCATCACCAACCCGGCTCAATAACTTTGAATGATTGTCCAGGACAAGGTCAGTCCTCAGTCACTGTGTCCCAGTAGTTTCCTGCTGATCTTACTGCTATTTCCACAGGACAGCAAGGAGCAAAGAAGGCTAAGACAATCTAAAACACAAAGCAGCGGATTCTAACACGGGATGTGTGCGATGTTGACACTCCAGTGTATCTCGAGGAAGAGAGCGGTGTGATTGTATTATCACAGAGAGATTCTCTTGTGACTGTAATTACAGGTCTAAGGAGGTAAACACGTCCCGCACTTGCAGATAAACCTGTAATTAGCTTCATAGAGGAACATTAGCGTTTGGCATTAAGATGCGCCACAGATAAACTAACACATCCTCAAATCTGCATGACAAAAGTGTCTGATTACTGTTGACTGACAAATTTAGGGAGGCAAAATACAGGATGTGATACTGACATAAACAAACATTTTTTGCACCGTGTCTGTACAGGGAGTGCACTGTCAGACAGTATTGAGCAACAGACTGAAAGCAGCGCCAAAGACGTCCTGAAAGAAAAGAAGATTAGGATTGTGGTTAAAAAATATATGTTTATAAACCACATTGAGTTGGCTCCATTCATATTGTCTGCATTCATATAAAGCTTTTAACGTCTCTAAAATTTGGTGCTGTTTTATTGTATGATTTTCCCACAACACCAGATGGTGAGACTGTCGTTCACACTATCAAAGAAACAATTCCCACTTCAGACCTCACACATGTATACAGTACGTGTCACAACAATGCACTTTCACTGGAATGCTGTCTTCCTTTTTCCAGTTTCCATTTTTTTATTATTATATTTCTCTATTAAACTCATCTACATATTCAAATATCATTCTGACATGGTGCAATAGAAACACTGGGGTGAAACGTGAAAGAACAGAAGGCATACAAGCAATTATGAGCCCATTATCAAGGAGATTTTCTTCATCCCACAGCGAAATACAAAACAGGGCTGTCAAAAAACACAGCTACAGCGGATCAGGAAAGAAGCGGAAAGCAAGAACTGCCAAGAAAAATAAAACTTTTCATTGACAAGGAGTAAATCAATGAGACTTTAGACATGAATAGCGCACCATGCCCTCAGTACAGCGCTAAAACACTCCAATTCTCAGCAGTGGCTTGACACGTCCACTGTGTGGGAGTGCTAATACTGTAGATGCATTCACTTAGACACACAATGCTGCGAGATTACATTCAGAGAGCTAAATGTTTACTGTATATAGAAGATCAGACCGAGTTCACCAAAGATGGCACCTCCATTACAGTGCAGCACAAAAGGTAAACAGGCGCTTTCATCTATAAATGGGTGAATAACTCTTTGCATGTGGTATGAAAGAAAACATGTCATATTTTAAATCATAAAGATATTATGTCATGAGCATTAGAGAACCAACTTATTCAGTTACACTAAGCTATATTTGTGTTAAATGAGAAAAATGGTCTCAATATCAGTTGTAAGCCCCTTGGTCAAATGTGTGGTTTTAACTGATGAGTTGAAAAATTCAAGACAAATGTAACAAATGTTGCTATGGTACAGCAGTTAGACGGTCTTGTAGTTAAACTTAAATAAAAAATAAAATGCTGATGATGTACCCCATCTTGTTTTAGAAACTCTGCTCTGATGGTGCTTGTTTTTTAGTTTGAAAAGATGTTGAAAAGACACATACGGCTTCTCTAATCTCACAGTGTGGCAAGCATCAAGACGCAGGTTGTTGCTGACAGTGTGACATGTAGCAGTCGTATCTGATTGGAAATAAATGTCAGTGTGACAGGGGCTGTAGTCGAGACCACAGTAGCTGAGACCAAGACCGGTGTGTGTATTGGAAGAAAACATCACAAAAACATGGAGAAATAAACCAGCTCTGTTCTTGGGTGGTCTTGATTTAATATCTGCACCCAAGACTGAGACAAGACCAAGAGAATTTTTGAATATTTCCCAGTATGAAACCGTTTTATTTTTTAATTTTTCATTTTATTGAGTTTTAAACACGTTTAAGCACAGCCCAGAAAACAAAAAAAAAATCTTTTTATATTTGTCCTTGATTTTAAAATGTATCCTTTTCTTGGCAGCTGTACCTTTGAAAACAGACACACTTTGTTCTATAGAGGGACACCTTTGAAATAAAGAATAAAACCTGTTTTTACCAGAGCATTTTTGCTTGGAGCTCTATCTGCGTTGGCTGCAGATTGATCTGGAATTACAAAAACACTTTATCTGTCTATTTATGCATTTAAAAATAAGAGAATGAGACTTTTTTGTATGCATTGCTTGGTTTGAATACAGGAATGTCCAGAGCATGCAGAAAATATTTTAAATATAAAAATAAAACTTTTCAAGGTGTTATGAATGTGAATGTTTGATGAAATGCTTTATAATGCTTAGTGATCTTTAGCAGATCATTTCTTGCTATTAATTATTCCATTAATACACCTTTAATAAGTATTTTTACTCTTCTAAAATAATGGTGTAGACACAGTTCACCAGAGAGTAGTTGTGTTTCTACCAGCGGTGATATTAAAGGATGGGTCACAGGTCAGAACAATTAAGACTAATGTTCCTAAAGGGAGCATAAATCACCAGAATGTACGGCATAAGCAAGAACAAAGTTGTAGGGCTATCCTTGTGAGGTCTAGATTGGAAGACTTATATTAAATCTTTGCAATCTCTTGTTGCTTAAGTTTTGCAGTCTCAATTGCAAATAAAAGTGAATATCTTTGTCAATATACTTTTACCGTATTGTTCCTGCTTTATATTTTTGCCCGTCCCAGTCACTCACCCTTCCACAATCTTTTCATCAATACCCTGAAAAATGTTCACCAGACGGATACATCATTACAGTAACAGTGTGCTGCTTCGATAGACAAGGGCCCGGCTTCATCTATTAGAACATAAAGTGGTCTGAAGGCGGTAAAGCACAGGCTGTGTGGTTCCCTATAGTGTGAGTGAGTGCACTCCTGGGACAAGCAGCGGTGATTTCCACCATATTGCCAGTTGTTTTTCCCTGACATTGTGGGCAAAATGCAGGTGCATTCATTATCCTGTAATTACCCTGCTGTTAGTCTTCTGGTATATTATTCATTACAGGCATTCTCAGTGCACTGTAGTGACAGGAAAGGTAAAACGAACAAGCATGGTATAGGGACTGTACCAAACTGTATACGCCATACAAGAACAGCACTAAGTGACCGCTCTAACAAACAAACCTTGGGAATCACAAAAACAATTGGAGCACATGTTGTGTTGAAGGCTGAGATAAAAGTATATCTTAGTAGACACACACACTGAAAAACACAAATAAAATCCCTCTCTAGTGTTGCCAGTGCAGGTGGCACTTCATTCTTGGAAGTTTTTCATTTTGGTGGGCGAAAGTGCCAACAGCTGGAAAATGTAATGTTTCCGTAAATGATGCCCTGTGCTTGATGGCGAACGCGATGCTGCCTGACTGATAATGTTTTTGGGGTTGAAAGCAGGCCAGCGTAGAAGGATTTGGAGGGATATAAGAGAGAGACAGGACAGTGAATCACTCTGTAGGGATCACTGCACAAGAGGAGTGCTCCACCTAAAAAGCAAGCAAGCAAAGCCTGGCCAGCTCTAGATCCCGGCGAAACATGGCTGAACATACATCGACACATTATTGATCTGCGGCTGATCCGTGCAGTGGACAGTTTACACAGCAGCACTACCACATCATGCAAATGAGACACAATTAGACACTGGGAGAGATTGCCCTCTGCATAATCTGTCCATTACGGACATTTATACGCAAAAGACATATGTAGAACAAGCACTGGCATTTTGTGGGCCTCTCAATCTAAAAACAATCTTCTGTAAATATAATCGTCAGATACAGAAATATAATAGTGTATTGGTTGGATGGAAGGTTGCAAATGGTGATGAAATTGTTTACTTTCTGAAAAATTGCTTTAAAATTTTAGCTTAATGAATAACACAAAGTCAAAGTTCTTTTATGATTATCTAACAATCGCCAAATTCAAATTAGTGTAACTGTAGCTCCATTATTATTATTTTTTTTTAATTTTTGAAATAATGGTTAATTACCACAATATTTCTTTAAACCAAATACCTACAATAATCCTTGTTTCTTAACCTGGCCTTAACCTAATGTCTATGATAGAAGTGGCTGTCAGTCCTCAAACAACACATTTTAACTCTAAACTCAAACTAAAGTAAGCTGATTTTGTCCAGTAGCAAACACTTTTTTGCAAGACATAATCTGAAAATAAAGGGCTTTTACATAATGACCAATTAAATGGCCATCATGGTGTCTTTCTTTTTTCCTTTTGCAGTTAAGACTGAAAATAGATTTGGCTGGAGGCGATCTCAGACCATCCAAGGGAGGCCTCACCTGTTCACTTTGCCTTGAACCTTAAGTCTCTCCCGGGACCTGGTTCTGGTCCTCATCTTGTACCACGGTCGAGTAGCTGACTTTCTGCAACACAGCAACATTTATATTTCAGCGCCTGAATATGAATTATGCACAATAAGCAGTGAGAAGGAATTTAATGATGCCTCGCCGGTACAGTGTGCCTCGACAAACGAAGAGTGATTCCCCCTGTCTTCGCTGCGGGGATGGAGCTGCTGATTTGAACAAATCTTTGACCTCATCTTTCTTGTTGCTTAAGGTTTGCAGTCAATGCACAGGTTTGTGAGCGAGAGAGATGGGGAATGAGGTGAGCGCTTCCTGTCAGAATATTGATCTGCGCTGACATCTAACGTAATGATTCTTTGTCAGCGGAGAAATGACTGGACGTGCTGGATTTGGGTCGTATCACCAAGGACTTTTAATTAAGACTCCTCTGCCATCTCCTTTTGACCTCGTCATCCCCACAGCCAATGAGAGCGGATTTTATTTGAGCCACACAAATGAGATCCTCGATTGTGTGGTGGGTGAAGATTGTGTGTGCATAACCTTCATTTGTGAGGCAGATAAAACCTTGAAATTTAATATTATTTCTACCAGCAAACAAAGTCAAATAGCCCAAAAACAAAAATATATTTTTCTATCTTTCTATTTAAAAAGCTTCATGCTCACAACTCTCGGCTTCATGAACAAAGACCATTTTGAATTCCATCATCATCATTTGATTTGTGCTGCAGGAGGAAGTTAAACATTTAAGAATCCATGTAGAATGTTCCAAACAGAGGTTTTGAGAAAACAAAATCAAATAAAAGGAAGGATTTTGTGCTTTAACCAAAACAAAAGAAAGATTGTGTTGCTTTGTAGATGAAGTTACTGATTATGAAGATGTTTGATATAAGTTTACTTGTTTTTTTTTCATGGCATGGCATGAATTCTTTTTTACAAAGATCATATGGACTGTAACACAACACATTTAGGGCTGAGCTTCAGGAAGTGGATGGATTTACAGGATTTTTTTTTTCTCCAACTCAAACACTTGGCACTAATGAGGAGAGCCATACGAAGGTACAAGGCTGTGTTAGTGTCAAGAAATATAGAAGAAGGTGATGTGTTAACATGTTTTTACAGATATACCATAATAATGTATATATATGTTACAGTCACTTTATTACTTATAGGAGGCGACAACAACTTCCGCTTGATTATTTCTTTTAACAGTCAAAGACACAGTCAAAAATGAAAAGTAAAAACACAGAAACGTTTAATATTTAATGCTCTTGAACAAAACGTGTATAAAATTCTGTTACCTCGTCTGCTCCTTTTTTCCTTTTCCTTTGAGTGGCAGGTGGTGGGCTGGGTTGATTAGGGATATACATAATCCAAGACTTTGCCACCAGAGACTGGAGTTCTCATCTTGCATCCAGAGGGTTTAAAAAATTACACAGTGAACACTGATTAAACTTAAAGTAAAAGTTGTGCTTTGACTGAAGTTTATCTGCAGAGCCCCTGTATATGTCGACTTTGCCCAGACTCATATCTTTTGCTCAAACTCATATCTTTTCTTAAAATAACCAGAGTTTAGTTGGAATTTAAATAAAGAAAATGTTACACAGAAGAACTCAGTTTTCTGGTTTAACCTTTTTTCAAGATGACCTGGATGAATGAGAACATTCACAGACATGGAAAGAAATGTAAAAACAAAATCTGTATGTAGTCAAAATATGAACATTTTTCTGCTTCTGTTTTCCATTAGAGATTGTTTATAATGTATAAAATAGCTAAAAACAGATGTTTTACATTGCGTTTAAGCATCTATTTGGATCAATGTGTCAAATATGTTAAATAATAAAGAGATGTAAAAGGCAGAGGTGGAAGAGTCCAGCTTTGAGCAGCTGAAATGCTTTGCCAAATGTTTGACTTTTGTGTGTGCATGGCCTCAGGCTTCCATTTGACTGAAGTCACAACACTGTAAATGCCTTTGGACATTTCCTCACACAGTGGCAGGCTATATGCTCTACTCTGCACTCTCCTCCAGAATGAATTCTGCCTCAAATTAGCGACAGATTCTCTTTGTCGTGTGCATAACTCTGTAACAACAGAGAGCACGGATGTTCAGAATGAGGATTTGTCAGCCTGCTGGCTTTATGCATGGAAAATTGCCTTCTCCTGAAACAGATCAATGACATCAACAATGAAAGCTATGGATCTATATTATAATTGGGAGGTGCACAAACTGTAGGAGCATCCCTAGATACTGCCTTCCACATGCTTTTGAAACAAACGACTCAGGTCTCTGTGGATTCTGACAAGTGCAACTTATTGCTCCATCTCCACTTCTTTTTATTACATTTTTAGGGAATGTACTTTTATTTTTATTTTTTTTCTTCTGTTGCTGTCAGTTTCATTGATAAAACTATCACTATTTAGTCCAAAGACTAGGCAGTAAAGTACAGTTGGCTTTAAAATAGTTTTTAAAGAAACCAAAAGTTTATTTACTCTAACTGAATACAATACTGTAGCTCTTGTTGTTTGACAGGACAGACAGCTGGCTAAAGACATGGAAATCCCACTAAACCTGCTCCAACCTTATTCTGAAAGGGATCTATGAAGCAACAGACACAAAACAACAATACAGTTAAAGCTGTATCTCTTAATCTATAAAAATGTGGCATCGACCAATTCGAGAAGTCTTAGAAATTACACAATAGAAGGTGTTGTCTTAATAAAAAGTAAATAAATTAAAATTTGGGGAATTAAATATGTAATGCTGTTTAATAAATGTTACATTACATGGTAGGAACAATTAATCTTTTTCATTTTTTGAGGTTTTTGAATCCAAACCTGATAATGATAAAGGAAAAAATATAGAGGATAATCCTAAAAAAACATCTATATTTTATGATTAATGGCCAATTAATGATAATAACAAGATAAACCATGAAAATGAAATACAATGATAAGCTTCCAGTCACTGGACACCATCGCCTAAAGCAACTTTTTTTTTTATCTCAGTATACAAAATCCAAATTTATTTTGATGGTTACTTGGAAGGAAAAATGGAAACTATCTCATAAGACAAATATTTAATCAGACAAAGCACGTCTGGTTCAGAAGTAACTCTGAAACTATCTCGACACATATCCTGCCAAAAAACATCCCATCAGGGGAAATGTACATTACACAGTGGGTCTTGTTACAGAATGTTGCTCAAAATATATCAAATTAAAATACCAAATTACTTTTTTAGTTGCACACACACAGCAGATTCCCCCCATAGTCGGTAAAAAGCAAATTGTTTCACAGTCCTGCCTTCAAGCTCAGGACTTGGGACATTTGGGTGGATTTTTGGGGAAGTAATGAGGCTATATGTGCCAGGGCTTTTTGGATAGCACAGTGGGTCAATGAGCAAATACCTTAAAGAGACACTTTTAAAGTAGTTAATATTGTCCACAAGGGGGTTTACATGAAGCACAACCGAAACGTACTGGTCTTTTGAGCAGATATTTTTAGTCTTTTGTCGTCCATAAATCACTAATGATGACTCCTTACTCAGGCCATTCCACTTTAGCAGGATTTTTCTTAGAAGCGCTGGAGGCAAAAACCTGCCATGGCTTTGAGTTCTACATCTTTTATGCACCGTCAGCATCAGGATGCAACGATTGCAGCAGTCTCAGTCCAGTGAACAAACATATTGACATGTTACCACCCGCTCCCAAAGATTAAATCAGAGCCATTGCAGCTCTCCATAGCTCTCGTGAAAACAATTAAAAATCCAAAGCTGTGAGTGGAAACAACGCAGAAGGGTATTTAAAGCCAAAACACACAGAGATGGAGCAGAGCGTGAAGAGGTAAATGCCAGAAGCAAATATATCCTCCAGACACAAAAATAACCATGAGGCTAGAGACGCTGCTACGTAGAGTATGTGAGCTGTGACTGCATCTGTGCATGTTTGCCCAACACTGTTATGTGTGGATGGCTTCTTTTTTTTTTTTTTCAATGTGTGGCCCTCTGTCAGTCTCACGGCAAATTTGTACAGCACAACCGTCACTCTTTTAGTTGCATTGCCTTGATTCTTTGTCTAAAAGGTTCATTTGTATTCAGTGCTATGCAAAAGATGCTTGACGTTTATAGGGTTGAGTGTGCACTTTAAAGTTTATCTGGCAGCTGATAGAGGTACTGTTAGGCATAATGATTCATTTAGAAAAAAGAGTATTTGAATATTATATTGTCTTTTTGAGGACAACGTAAAAAAAATAAAAATAAATCCAGCTGTCAGATCTCATTAGGCCAATGATGAATTAAACATCAATCTTTACATAGTTGGATCTGACACATGAACCAATTCTATTCCCCTTTTTTATGGTATTGGTAGGAAATCTTCTCACCGCGATTCTGTCTCAGTCAGTGCCACATTTATTCTACACCAGTAACACAACTTTAGCACAGTTTATTTTATTTTTTTTATCTGAAGAAGCCCATTGTTTCAGACAGACATACTGTAATTTGTTTATTGTCTTAGATTTATTACTAATAAAATAAGGAAACTAAAGCTGATGACCTGAAAATAAAACAGATATGTCCGTTAGTGTCGTTATTAGTGCCAAGTGATGCCATAAATACAATAATCTCTCTTTTATGTAGATTAGGAAATTATAGCTTGCAATGCATAAATTCTAAGTAGAAAGAAATACGTATAAAAAACACTTTTGAAATGAATGCACAGTCTTCTGACACCTTTTCCCACGCAAAATAGCCTCATTAGTGCCAGACAATGGGCTCCGGGTGCCGATTCCTTCAAGTGCGAAAGGCTTCTTTTGGTCCTGCTGCAAAAGAAACAAACTCTCCTCTTTCTTCTACCTACACAAAGTCCCCTCTGTCCAAACAGACACTCTGATCTGGATTTCTTTGAACCATCAAAAAAAAAATCATGATTTAATTGGAGATGGCATTTTGCATATTGTCACATGTATTTCTTAAGGCTTCACCTGAAATCCTACTTTATGACTGGGCTTTACGGACCATGTTGGCTTTTTACAGATCTGAACACACCATCCCACCTTTTTTTTTTTTTTTTCGCAGGATTTACTAGTCTCATGTTAGAGGTGCCTTTCACAAAAGTAAAAATGAATGAGCCAGATGTCCTAGAAGAGAAAAGAGAGCATGTTAATAAAAGAGTTAACCTAATGTGGTTTGGTCAGAAGCACTGATGCATGTTTATTCATCAGGGCTTTACAAAGTGAAAAGGGTTTTCAGGGAGCGACCTACGCTGGATGTAGATCGCACAAAGAAAGTGAGTGAAGCAAATGTAATCACTATCATTTCCAAAATCACCTCGCAGCCATCAAGCAGCCCTCCAGATGTAATGACAGCCAGCTTCAGTAAAGACAAAGTTTGACACTACTCCAATTTAAATTTGGAGTGGTAGGATCTTTTTTGGGTTGCAAATTATAGCCACTTGCAATAAAAACTTTGTGGCATTTCCTCACATAAACAACCCGCTGTGCGACTTCTTTTACAACATTATGATTCAAAAACAGTCTTTTCCTGCTGCTTTTAACAAGCAAGCTGGATGTAGCTGAAATAAACCTCCGTCGGGCTAATTAAATGACAACTTACTAACACTTGAAAGACATGTTGTAAAATAAATAACATCGCTCTAGTCGGCTGTTTTGAGAGGAATGAGTAATCTACAATGCTGCAATGGTCTGCTGTTGTCTTAACTTACATTTGATTCAATCTAGAAAATGAGATAACAGAGTGAGCTACATTTTTATTTGAAATAATAAAGCTCATTGTAAAAGTCCTACCCATTTTTCATCACTTTTCAAAACTGTGAAGTTAAACTAATTTCAACAGCAGGCCGTGGTCTATTCTGGGGCAGACTGAGAGTCAGTGACCAGGTGCTGCAAAGCCCTGGATCCCTGTGCGCCTGCTGCAAAGTTATGAGTATTCAGAGCATGATAATCGTCCTTTAAAGCACATGGATGACTACACCACACAACACAAATAATCCTCTTGTCACTTGCAGAGCGACACCTTCGCAGTGCGAGGGGAGAGATTACAACAGTCCAGCCGTGAGTATTTGTTGAGGTGGTGGTGGTGGTGGGGGGAGGGGGGTCAATAAATCGATCTTCAGAGTGGAAGGAGTCAGCCGGCCATCATGAAGGACCTCTAATGTCGGCCGCTTATTAATTGTTTTGTTTATGTAGCTCCAATCTCAACATACCATACCTCTCCAACAGAAAATTAATGATTCCTGGCAAAAGGTTAATATCCACTCTGCTGAAAAATGAATCAACAGTGAATTAATGAGGTCATTACCTGTGCCGATTGATAATGAAATTAGTCTCCTTTCAACGCTGGACTTGTCGGGATGTATTGGTATTGATTTAAAAATGAATGCATCTTTTGGGGAAGTCCTTGACCATATAGTTTGCGGTCAAACATTCCTGCACAGTGAAGGGATTTTTATACTTTTAATGGAAGACCACTTGTATTTCAAAAGCTTTTTTTGAGTGATTATATAACCAAGATGCAAATGCAAAATGATTTTTGTTCACCATGTTTGTGTTGACAAGAAACAAGTATTTTCAAGCATTTGCCATCTTTAAGAAGTAAACCATCAGCGGGTCCCTGCAGTAATTTCAGGAGTGATTCATACACATGAAATATCTCTCCTCTCCGAAAATTGTGCTGGGTTATTAATTGGCAGAGAGTCAGATAGTGCTTAGAAAAGGCTCTCGAGATGCTGGCTGATTCATGTATCAATTCTTCATTTGAACAGCACTTCAAAGTTTACCAGTGAGAATCGAATCTGTGGCAGGACAGCATTTCATTTTGAGACTCAGACTGGCTTTGCAAACTTTCCACAAGTTGAAAAAGCCATAGAGACGGCTGGTTTCTGGAACACGGTGTTTCCCAGCAAAAACAATTATTGTGGAGCCACTGCTTAAACTGCTGAATGCAACAAACATTTCTTCCATGGAAACAGTTACTCAACCTGGAGAGACTCAAACATGAGACAGATGATAGATGCGTTAATGCGATGTTTATTGAATAGACGTTGGTGCTTAGACCCCAGCAGGAGAGGTGTCATGTGAGGCATGAGAAGAGAAGAGCAGAGTAGATGTTTTACAGATCTTTTCCCCGGAGCCTAGATACTGGGGGTGGTGAAGAGATGAGGATGTGAGAGCTGCTGATACTGACGATGAGAAGTGGTCCCTAGCTGAGGTGGCGATAGGGGTGGAGGAAGACATGAGCTGAATGGAGGAGCAGAGAGGGTACTTTAACCCTAGAATGCATATTTTGGGGCCTCTTCAGCCAGTGTTGCCAGATTGGGTTGACGATTTCCAGCCCAAAAGCTCACTAAAACCTGCCCAATCCAAGAAAAAAAACACCCACATTTTTAACTAATAAAATAATGTGATATAATTGGATTGCCATATCAGTCAAGATTGATTAGCACCATTGTATTTCCTTAAAACAAATTGATGACAAAAATACATTATCAATTTCCCATGAAAACGGATCAAACAGGGCAAATATAGTCGTGTATGACTAAAATTTCTAAGAGGAAACTGTCAAAATCATGAAATTAACCAATGACACATGTTGGCTATCATTTTCGAAAGACAACAGTAAGAATAAACTAATTTAAGTTCAAAGAGTGTCCAATATAAGTGATTGGAATAAAAAACGTAATAGCAGGCATTACACACACACCACAGTCAAAATGTGTCATTCACTGAACGTTACATACTGTATGATAATAATCCTACAAGCAAAAATGAACAAGAATGCGTTATCTATATGTGCTTTAGACAGAACTATAGTAAAGTTATGTATTTTGTGATTATTTATAGAATATAACGCAGAACAAAATAATTAATCGTTGATTCAAACCTCTTTCAGCAGCGGTCGGGACGAGTAGAACGCAGTCGTGTTTAAAAGGTGCATGTCAGGCCAGTGTGCACATGATGGACAGGAGTCATGACATACAGTATATTTGAGTCATTCATCTGTGCTCCTAGAGTTGGTTAAACCGACCGCAAACCGGCCCAAATTTTGTCCACCCGCCCAAACCCAAAAAATATAAACACATTACATTTTAACACTCACACAGATTTACTACTTTAGGACTATTTAGGTGGCTCTTTGGTATTACTTTGCATTAAATTTACTTTACATTGAAATAAACATCACACAAACTAAGCATCACACTAACACTACACCTCACTATGAGGTGTAGCGTAAGTAGACTAAACAATATCAACATCATGTGTATACACATTCATAAAATAATTTCATCACTTTGACCATTATTACTTTTAACTTTGCATGAAGGATTGTGCAGGACAGTTATGCTGCAAGATATACAAAAGAGATGAAGAGTCTGAGTGCTCTCTCCCTGAGCTCAGTGTTGGAGTCAAGACCAAGACCATAGAGCATCAAGACCATGACAAGACCAAGTATTTTATCAATCGATACCAAGTAAAGACCATGGCAGGTCAAGACCGAGTCACTGCCAGAACCAGTGTATAAGAGACTGTAATAGTGTTTAAGAGAACATTAAATCTAACACACATTATATATAACAATAGAAATAGATTTGTAAAGGGCTTCAGGCAAACTTCCCAAATATCCAACATCTCAACATCTTTTCCAACAACAGAAAAGTTATTGCCACTGATTAGGCTATAGTTGAACTGATTTCAGTTTACTGTGTGTTGATGATCTAGAAACATTTGACTTGGTGCCAGCATATCTTAAACATAATCTTGGTGCTGGTATCTTCAGTTTCGTTTTAATGGCTTTTTGGCTAGGTTCTGAAACCAAGTACAAGCCGCTTCAGGACTAGTTTTGTCTACTGAATAAAATTTATTCAACATTAAATAGCACCATCACTTCTGCAAAAAATGATAAAATAATGATACCTTATACCTGTATGCCATTCACCAGTCACCTTCTGAGAAACGAATACTGTCTGTCAACATGGATATAAACAGACACCAGAACCCTCACATACATAAGAGTTTCACTTCCATACTCTGCACAAGCCTTGAAAGATAAAAGAAGCTGCCTGGCTGTTCCCCGCTGAACAAAGACCCTCAGCTCAAGGTGACAAGGGGCTGCCTCACCAGAGCTTTTCTACCAGTCCCGCTCTAAGCTTCATAACAAGCCTCTGCTCTGGCCTTGAGCCTGGACGTTCAGCTCAACTCCTCCAGGGCCTCTGCCTCCAGGTTTTTGATCCACCTTCACTGTTAAAGTCTAACACTAGCAGATACTAACAAGTAAACACATGGATCACACAACCGGAAGACATTGCACAAAACAAGACTTGCACACTAATCTTACACTGTTATTCTCGGTATATCACTGCTGTTATTCTGTCAGTACACAAAGAAATGTGATATATTTGCCATCAAGATACTTTACAGCATATTGAGTTTCCATTCCTCTTTTTTCCAAACATTTTTGTAATTTTCTGTACTTTATAAAAAGAAGAAAAAGGACAACAAACTGCACATTTTGCTGTATTTGTATTTAAGAAAGTACAATATTATTACCTTCTTCTATACCTTCTTTTTCTTAACCAAACCACTCATTTTGTGACTTTAACAAAAGTTGTATTACTAATGCAACATTTATTTTGTTATTGGTTTAACTAAAACTGCTCAAAATCAACTCAAACAGTAAATTTGCAACTGATCTAGTAAAATGGCAGTTTGTGTCAGTAATGTCAGGAGGCTTATGAGATGGCTTCCCCGCTGCAGCTCCTTGCTGTACAAAATTGTCTTACAACACGTACTAAGTATAGTGCACACGGCAACTGTTATTGATTACCTGTGTCTGTCCTGCGTTTGCAGCAGTGCAAAGTTCCACTCCTCGTAATGTGACCCTTGTGGGACAGTGTCATGTCACTCTGATTCTCTGTGACCTGGGAAGTCACTGAACACATCACACTTTTAAACACTAAAAAAGCCAGCAGCAGTTGGTGGAGTTGCACAAAACCTGGGTTCTATGATAGTGTCTAGGTCTACATCAAATCAGTGTAAGCCAATCTAATGTCAGTAAATCCCATGTTGTTGTTTTTGTTAGTAAAGCGGGGAGCGCCTTTCTTAATATATTCAGCTGCAACTGGATTACCACACATTAGCATGGCATAGTTTGGGAAACCAATGAGATTTTCTGCTGATTATATTACACATTAATTATGTATGCATTATTTATTGGTCCACATTATCAACATGTTTATCTCTCAGGGACGACTATTTAATTGGTGATTAGATATCAACTTTGAGAGTTACCGCTAAGTGCCATCTTTATTACCTTCGTTTTGAAATCATCTGTCACGGAGCAGACCTTTAAACATAACCCGACTGTACCTGCACCAAACACATGATGACTAATTAATTTAAAGTAAACAACACAAGGAGGGATCTAAATAGCTTAGTAGTCAGGACATCCCTGCTGGGTTACATGGATGAGACATTTGCATTAATGAGTTTGGTCATTAATGAACCCATATATTTCTGTAAAATTTAGGCCACAGCTCGAGAAGTCTTTACACTGGCTAAGAAAATTAATTGCACTGAAATTTTAGAAAACACGTGGACAGACCAAATGAAAACATTGGTTTGTATTAAAAAAAAGTATAGCTACATTGTGTGTTAAAGAAGATTCTATAGATAGAGTTCAGAGGAATATAACTGTAGGATGTAACTGGAGTGGGACAATAGTAATGCTGTGACAGGTGAGCACTTTATTGGAAGCATATAGTTGAAGCATGGTGAACTGACTTGATAACTCCACAAGGTTGTTGTTCTACAGGAACCATCACAATTTTATAATCATCCAAATTTTTATGCTATCTTATTGTTTTTGAGTAATCATTACATATCTTAAGCTCTGTGCCAATTGATTTGCTTAAAATTTAATATTTGTATCTCCAAAAACAGGGTCTGCGCTGGAGAAGTTAGTACATCTGGTGATTTTGAAAGGGCACAGCCACTGATTATGCACCATGTGCCAGCAGCAGTCAGGGATAGCAACCCCTGATCTCTTACATTCTTGAGTTGGTGTATTTTTTTTTTTATTCTCTGCATGTTTTATGAATTCAGAGATCTGTCAAACTGAAGAAGATACAAGAATAAAGATATTTTCTTAATTTGCTGGGTTGCATCTATTTGCATGTATTATAAATTATAAAAAGCTGTGTGGGCTTGACTGGGATGTCATAGTTTTCTCTGACATTGCAGCAGAGGTGCCCTGTTTTTTCATAAAATACAAAAGTTAGAATATTAGCATGTGGACATCATCCTTACATAAAGTAACGGCTTAAACACAACAGACATTTATGTTGAAAGAAAGTTGCAGTGTTAAGAGTTTTACAGTTTCTAGTAGCATCCGAGATGAAAAAATCCTGATGAAAGCGCATAGGACAGAATTGATTTTGGTAAGAGGATGCTTTTTCTCTCCTGGCATGTTCAAGAGGAAGTTCCTGATTCAGAAAGAAGGGGCAGGTAAAATGATTATTCAGGTCTGAAATAGTTGGACCTGGTTTAATCAAAGGATATGGGAACACTGTCTGACTATGGACCTTTTATGGACCTATCTATTCTGATTTTTGGAGCCAGCAACAGTTCAGCAATTATGTACCTCAATATGTGCACTCACAAACACGCCTGTTGTCCTTAGTAACTAGCAGTCGACAAACAGGATGAGGAAATCTGTAGGCTTGGAATGGAAATGTGTAGACAATTCCTGAGGGCAGGGCCAAGCTGAGTCCTGTACCATAAGATCAGAAAAGAATGCTGTAAAGAATGCAGCTCTTTAGCTACAAATAATTTAATCAAACAAGATTTGCAATATAAAATAGCAATAGCGATTGTCCCTCGCTGTCGCGATCCAGTGCTGGTGCTGAGGTTGAATGGTGAGGTTAACTTAGATGGGGTTCTTTAAAAAGGCTGCCAAATGTTTAGAAAATACAGGAAACTTACAATGTTGTGATTTTCCAGGAGGCGCTGTTAAAAATTGGGCATGGTTCAAAGAGGGTTTTTTAAATCAGTGTGACCGGTCAGACATAAGTGCCAAATTTTTAAAAGGCTAACTATTTAAGCCTTCCATAGAATTTTTTGTGTCCTCCTCTAGGGGGCGCTATCAAGACAATTGTTTATTTTTCAATTCAAATACCTCGGTAGTAAATAATATAAATTTATATAAATGTGAGCCAAAATGGAATATGCATCTGCGAGTTATAACAATTTAAGGGTTGTTAAATTTGCAAAAAGTTAACGTTAACTTTAGCGCACTGCCACTCGGAAACTGGGTTTCATCTACAAAGAATTCGGATAACTTTTGATGCCCCACCTCCTTTTAGCTCATTCTGTTAAAATTTGTTGAGCGATGTTGCCGTAATAATATTTTTGGTGTGTCTTTCCATGAGCAATATGTGAACCAAATTTTGTGACTCTATGACAAAAAAAGAGTTTTCCCGGCTCCCATAGGTGCAATGTATTTCCAATTGACACATTTTTGCATACAAAAAAAATAAAATAAACATTTCACACATACTTACATTTTTGCCATTTTTACCAGTTTTTGAAATTGTTCAGGGGGGCAAATTTGCTATTGCGCCCTTTTTGATGAGTGTGTTGCACAGCAATTACAATTACCCTTCCCAGTCCCTAAACTAATAAATGGTTGATTTCACTGGAGTAAAAAAATAGCATGGGAGACTGCACTTCTCATTTTGGAGATATTTGTTTTTCCAGCCCATTCTTGTATGGCCTGCCGTTCATTTATACTTGAGAGGGATGTAAGTGGGCCTGTCGATGAGATGTAAAAGGAACACTCCACTATATTAGAGGCTAATTCTGAGTCGAGCAGAGCTGCGTTACTTGTAAAAGCTGACACCATTGTGTCTATTTCCACAGCTGATAATCAGTCACTCAAATGAAGTGAAAACCCAATTAGCTGCTAGTAATGGAGACTTTGCTTCTTCTGAAAGCTTTTTCATGAACATTCATGTTTCCAACATCTCCAAAAAACATTCGTTGACAACCGCAATTGCTTTGGCTTAAACTTGGCTGCAGCATACCATTTCATTAAGCACTTGTGAAGGATATAATTATAGATCATATAACAGAAACAGAAATACAGCTCTTTTCAAGCTGGATTATTACCCTCTATTCAGAAACAAACATGCCCTTGCAAATGCATTTTAGGTGAATCCAGATAGCTTTTTTAGGGTGAGTCATCTATTATGACAAACACAAGTTTGACTTGCATTTAATGATGAACAGATGCTCGTTTATCATCACATACGTATCTTCATAGGAAGCACTATTGAAGTGCATGATGTGACTCTGATACAAAGAACATATGAAGGACAACTTAGCGTGTCTGTGTCGTCTGTGTGTTGTTCTCTCTCTGTGTACCTAAAACATGCAAGAAAAAAGCAGCGTGTCTCTCTTAATGAGAGGTTGGATCAGGAGTTTTCACTTTGGAGTGGTATTCCCTTAAGCCTGATCCTGTACAAATGCAAATGACAGCACAAGTGCTTATTCACAGATGAAAAATAGAGTTCTCATCTGTCCTAATAACGCCGTCTTCAGAGAATGTTTCTTAACACTGAGTGGGAGGAACTCTCTAGTTTGGAAGGTGGATTATACATGTGCTTAAGCCCAGGGAAAACATGAATAAATAAAAGATAAAGCATTTTTCTTACTTTAATGTAAAATTAACTTCTCTCAGTCATGGTTAACTTTATCTAGCACCTTCTTGAAACAGCTTTCCTTCCTGCAAATACTCAAAGGATAGAGACATGTCAAGAAAAGGGATTGGAAAAAGCTTCCGAGTGGAAGTTGACTTCAGGATAGTGCAACTCCAGAAGTAAGTGCTGAGGCTTTGGAGCTACAAAGGGCAGTATAGTGCTTACTTTGATTGAATCAATTGCTGTGTGTAAGTAGCTGCTGGTGGCGGTCTCCCCAGGGTGACAGAAAGGTCTGCCGACAGCGAACCAATCCAGCCATCCATAACCAGAGAACAGCGTGGATTAACAGAGCCATGCATCATAGCTGTAGCAAGCAAGTGATGTGTAGTAGAATGTATTTATTGACTCATTGGCTGTATTGATTGTCTCAATTGATGAAATAGTCCAGAAACAAGAGACAGGTGCAAAATAAAAAAATGAAAGATGATGTTGCATGAGAGAAAGAAGCAGCAGATCTTCTCTCTCCTGCTGAACGTATAGCTCTATAGTTACAGCACAGTTTCCTGGCAATCATCACCTTATTCAAAGTAATACAGCAGTTTACCTGCACGTTTTTCTCCCTGAAGCTTTTCCTTGACAGTGAAATTCTTTGTGACATTGACATTGTTCCGGTAAGCAGAGGTTTATTTAACAAGCCATTAATCTGGTAACGGCAGCTGAGCAGCAGATGTTTGTTAACAAACCTCTGCTGCGTTCTTGAACTCATTGACATGTTTTACTGTGACAAGACGAGGGTCAGGAGGTGCACTCTTGGTAAGCAATAATTTAGGCATGCTTTGGCAATTTGGAATAACA
This sequence comes from Neodontobutis hainanensis, assembly GCA_024349245.1. NCBI lineage: Eukaryota > Metazoa > Chordata > Actinopteri > Gobiiformes > Odontobutidae > Neodontobutis > Neodontobutis hainanensis. The sequence goes on along the minus strand of JALDNG010000086.1, from coordinate 468,199 downwards.
ATCAGCCATAATATAATGAGCTTCAACATTGACAGATGGTGCCAGTGTGTTATATTGACTTGATCAGATCTCCAAAAAAGCAGCTTCAGTAGTTGTATTACCAGAAGACGGTGCGACAAAAGAAAAGAAAATGGTGATCTGATCCTAGGACAATTGAAATTTCAAGTTCTTGTTATTGAAGTTGTGTTGCATATCCCACTCTCAGAAACCTCCATTTATTACCTGAAAGTAAAATGTGTCAATAACTGTCAATTTAACAGTTAAATAATACACATTTATAAAAAGCTGATTATTTAACATATCATATTTTTTTTAGACATTGTTTGATGTTGTACAGGTGGTTATGTGGCTTTATGTTAGTGCAACACTATGTAACTTTTAGCCAGTTGTTGGGAAAAATCTCTCTACAGACAGTGTTGTTTGAAAACTCACCAAAACTGGCAAATTTGGAGGAAAAAAACAGCAGGATCATTTTAGTGCATTTTGTACAAATTAAAGGGTCTAGTCTATCGCCCTATTTCTGCTCCCTCTGGTTGAGCTGCATAGCGTGTCACTCAGAAGAGGTCTGCTCTTTCCCGTGGCATGGAATTATATTTATTTATTCACATTTTTTGTGAAGATTAATCCCTTGAAATGAATCATCTCATTCTCGAGGGGGTCCTCTTGCTCACATTCATTCAATAGGGACAATTTATTTAGAGTTGCCAATTAACCTATACATGCATGTCTTCGGACGGTGGGAGGAAGCCGGAGTACCCGGAGAGAACCCACGGTAACACGTGGAGGACATGCAGACTCCTCACAGAAAGACCGGAGTCGGCTGAGAAAGTTTGATTAAATATATTATATATATTGGAGTATTCTGTCCAGCCGAGGTGAAATAGACATGATTCTACCTAGAATCATCAAATCAATACAAGAATGCCTATTTTTGGACTTAAAAGTTACGTGATGCTATTAGCTAAAAAATGAATAATAAAATAATACACTTTAATATTTATACATAGAATAAAGATAATGCTGGTGGTCATAATGTTATGGCTGATCAGAGTATATTTGTCAAGGTATTAAAATGCACAACCAACCCTTGATAGGGCTTGTCAGTTTATTCTGACACTGCGCCCTTTTGAGTGCACGATCATCAGTATGCTAATGCGTGGCAGTGAAACAATCCAATTACTGAATGACGGCCACTGTACATGAGCGCTCATACTGAATATATATGTACGGTTAATGAGTGTAGAACAACCAGAAAGTTAACACTGAGTAAATTAACACTTTAGTAAACTTAGACTGACAAAGAAAATGATTGTCATGGCTAACTCAAAAAGATGAGCATGTGTCAAAGGATTATGAGCTGAGCAATGTTCTCTCTCTTCTAAAGCAGCAGGGCAATGTTTGAAAGAAAAATACAGAGCATTTCATGGCCTCAGCCAATGAAACACAATATTATTTTGTTCTGTTTGCTGGTGTGTGGGCGTGAGGGCAGCAAACTGCAAGGAAAGTAAAGGGAGAAGACACAGACCGAGTTTCCCTTAGCGCTCATGAGGTAAGGACACTTAACTCATCGCATGCATTGCCATTGTTGACATGATTTTATATAAACTCTCAAACAAAACAGACTTCCAAACAAAGGGAATAAATCATCTCCTTTTCACAAATATAAATATATTTTATGTTTTGTATGTACAATAATGATTTGCCATAATCAACAACATTAGTATTGAAGAGGAGAGAAAAGCATATCAGTAAACTTGCTAATGATGGTTCTGTAATTACTGGTTCTGTAAGGACAGCCATGATTGATTGGCAAGCGCTCTCTCAGCAGACCAAGCGAGTTTTATTGTGAAGGCTGGTGTTCATGGCTGCGCGTGCCATGGCGCATATATTCGTTTTAGTCCTGAGAGCTCCGGTGTTCGTTTTCCTCTTCAAGCTCCCATTGAAAGTTCTGTCCAGTCATTTGGTAGAACATCCTGTTAAAGGGTTTGTAGAACTTGTGCAGACGCCGAATCACGTCCGGGTCAATTTTAGGGTGAGTTCTGCCCTTGGACTTGCCGAGGCACCGCGGCATGCTGCTGTCTTCTGGTTTCTTCAGACAGGGGAATCCCTTAGTTTTATTGAAGTAAAAGTGTTTGTCTGTAACAATCCGCTTAAGTCCTAAGAAGTCCTGCACTTTGGCCATCTCTCCGGCGGGGTCCACTATGAGCCTTTCGCCGCTCACAAAGTGCATCTGGGATAGAGGAAAGTACTGCATCCAGGTCTCCAAATGGAGCGCATATATTCCTATACGCAGTGCACTCCAAGATGCATCTATTAGACCCAGCGTCCGGTTCTTAAAAGCTAGAACCTCAAAGGTGGGAATCTCAGGTTTCTTTGACAAAGTCTGTGTGTAGTCCGAAATGGCTCTAGTGACTGGATTACGCACTACAATAATAAGCTTGATATCCCTTGCCATAGAGTGAATCCGCTTGGGGGCATGGCTAGTCACAAAGTAGCTTGGTGTCTTCTCCATGGTGATCTGGCCCTCCAGCGTTGAAGGCATCAGTTCTCTGAGAAAACAAGGGAGAGAAAAGCTGTTTAGCACTGTTTTATCCTCAGTGCAAAAAAATACACCAGGGGCACCGGACAAGCAAATTTGGTACATCTATTAAGCAGTACATTATTTGGAATTACAAGTGAAAATAACAGTTATTATTACTTAACATTATGTTGTTGCGGAGAAACATACAGCTAATTACATCCATGGAGTAATATGAGATAAGAGATAAAAGAACGAAGATGAAACGGCAGGCAAGCAAGTATGCTCATTGCTTAATTGACTCCATCTGTGTTACTCCAGGAGCTGTTTTGGAACTTTAATAATGAGTCCGCTGCATATCATTAATACTGGGGTGCCTGGGGTATTGTTTTGTCATACATTTATTATGCATGCTATGCTCACACTCTGCGCAGACAGTTTTATATTTCTTATGCAAAGGGTACAGGCAGATCTTCCCTTCTTCTTAGGGTTAGGGGCTGTTCATTGAAGGCTACTGTGATTAATTATGGAATTCAAGGTGATCATTTGTTGAACAATAGAAAATGTCCCCCACCCGTCTCGATAAATTTATCTCAGGGATAACAGAAGACAATTTGCCTTACCCATGAATAATGTCTGAGAATGAGTGGTGAGGCGAGTATATGATGTGCGCTGAGGCTGTTGCTATTTTTGTATAAATAATAAAGCATAGCGCTCGCCTTAAGCAAATCCTTTATCAAATGTTTACACTGATGTTCATTCCAATCAGGGCTGTTTTCTTTGTTTGTAGGCTATGTGATTCAGTGCTAAATTGGTACATTAAATCCTCTGTGAGACGTCATTCATTGAACCGCTAACAAACACTAGCACACTGACTCCACAACATAAAGTAAAAAAGCAGAAGAACTATGTAGACTGTTTCCCGGGCTGGAAATGAACGTGTGAACAAGTGGCCAAAATCCAAATGATTCTATACACTGCAAAGTAAGAACAGAAAAAGAAAATCCCTTTAATACTTGGATAAAAGCAATTTCCTTCTCCCCCCCGATTTCTTGTACTGTTAGTTTGCCCAGCACTGCAGACCTACAGCTGTAACGACATAGTCACATCAATCATTTGCATCTTGGACATATTCTAAATGAACTGTTCTCCAGGAAAGAATCCAATTTACTCTGCAAAACATAAGAGCTTTTATGCAAGTATCGACCATCCTTACATGCACCCATGGATGCTGGTCTGAAAGTCTCACAAGTGGCCTGGTAATTGCATCTCAGTAACAGTATTGCCTTCCTGATGGGTAATTTCCCTGCGGATTATGTTTGTCTCTTGACGGTATAGAACTGTGGTTACTTCTTGGCCTGTAATGGGATATTAAACATATCTACAGATAGCATAGTGACTGGAAAAAGTATTAATTTTCATTATATTCCACACTTCCTCTCTCACTGTAATGACTTGATAAAGATTTTTCGTATCCTTTTCAAGGACTTTAGCTCTGCCATTAAACTCAACCTTATACACTAGGCTGTCGCCAACATCACCATGTATGCTTAAAAAAAAACAAAAAAAAAAAAACGTGCATACACCTGGGCGTATCACCTTGAGACAACAGATAGCAGCTCTGTGGTAATGTGCTGCATCTTTGGAGCATGTCCAATTGACAGGACAGATGTACATTGCTCAAGGTTACCTTCTCCAAGCCATACAAATTACTGGGGTATTGTCCTCATTGAGCTTGCCACTAATCAGCCTTTATTTAATTATAAGACAATGCACAAGCCCAAGCCAATGATATGTTAGCTAGGCTTGGTTTTGATTGGGAATCAGTCATGGATCATGTACGTCTAAAATGTCAGAAGGACGGGGAGGCGGGACAAAAATCAAAAAGCTGATAAACAAGCTAATTCCTCCATGCATGGCAAACGACTCCTCTGGCCTTGCAGTCTGGTGGAACCGGAGTAAACAAGAATAAACAATTAACTCTCACTTTTTCTTCAGTTTGCAGCCGATCGGGTGCTCAGTTCAGCATAGGTCATTCAGGTAGGTAGGTAAAGAAAATCCATAGTGTTAAAGAGTCACAGTTTACCATCTGCTGTTTACTGCTGCAGAGTGAGAAACACATAGTCGGATAGCACTTACGTGATGTATTTCAACACATCGTCCATGGTTTTATTTACATAAAAGCAAGAAGCAAGATAATAAAGTTGCTATAGTTGCTTTATGTGACTTTTAATGCTCTTTTGCAAATACATTTTCTATGAAAATATACATCTTGACAGCAAGACCTGACAATTAGATTTAGACACAATTACTGTTTAGCAATACATTATTATCAAGATGTAACAATCAGCTTCTTACGTGGAATCTTTTGAGGTGTTAAGCTGCTTACGACTTGTGCAGGAAATCCATTTTACTCCCACACCACTGAATGATATTTAGATATGAGGGGCCCTGTTGCATCAAAAAGTACAATTTGTCTTCATAAGCAACACAACTACAACAAATATTCTGTGCATTAAGACAAATCTTTACAGCTAACCAGAACAATTTATGCCTGCAAAACAAAAAACCTTGGCAAGGCATTAAATCATATATGTGTATTGCATTCTGTCAAACTAATGTGTCAGGAACATTTGAGAAATGATGAGGTGAGGGATCAGGGTAATTTAGCCGACAATCACAGATCCTAATAGGCCTGAGCTGTTTTTGGAAAAATACACTCTTTCTAATAACCTCTGGCAGAGAAATAAAAGCTTCCCCCAGTCTCTTATTTGGATTGATCACGAATCAGAGTATCCATCCACTGAGCCTCCTCCATGTCATGTTGAATACAATCAATTATTCTAAAGCAGTCCACTCATAATAAGCTTGAGAGCCCTCGGAGAGCACATTTTGGAGGCAGTGCCAGCGTGCTAGGCAGACTGCTAATACTCTCTGATAATTAAACAATAAATATCCAAAGAGGGGTAAACAGAGCAATGCTGATGCTCGTGGAAGGGTCAACTGTATATATTTAATTTCATTGTGCTTCCTTTAAAACACATATGTACTTTTTTGGGGGTCTAAACTCAAATTTCAAGCTTTTTAAGATCCATAAACATTATACAAAGACATGAACTATTCAAATGTCATGTTTATTTCCAAATGCTATGTGTTTCTTACCGATGAGTCATGTTAATATCACAGTGCTAATTAACAGCTCAACTGATTACAGGGTTGTGATGGATTCCAAAGAAAGATAAAATGTGTATGTTATGGTAAATAGTTACTTACTTTTGCAATTAAAGCTGCATTAGTCAAAAACTCTCTCTGTGAGGGTGAGGACCAACCAGCCAAGGGGAGTGTACTTTTTTGTAATGGGACGACCCCCGTCCATAGAAGCATGTGTTTGGCCAAAGCTTGTTGTAATATAGTAAACCAACTTTGAAAATCTGAAGCTATATTATTTATATTTAAGACACAACAATCTGCTGTATATGGTGCTGACGCTAATCTAGGATCACTATTAATATTGATGTGAATATATTTTGAAAATGCTGCAGACCATGGCATAATATAATAATTCAGGGGTTTGTGTTGTAGTGTAAAAAGACCACAGCGTGTAACACATTGATCTAAATTTCTGTGCTTTATGCCTTTATTCTTATAGAAAATTAATTCTAGTTTCACTAAAAGAATAAACGGACATTTTTAAACTAGTAAAACCGTTTGTGTTAGCTGCCTGTGTTCAGACAGCTTCTTGTAATAACAAGTGCTATTAACAGTGGTCATCAACCATTAATATATATTCTAATTCATTTTAGAAAAACTGATCGACCATATGTAGTGATGTTGGCGTTAAAATTTAAGGCAAAGCAAAGGTTATTTGTCAATGTTGACAGAAAAAGGAAAGGGAAACAAATGGTAATTGTATTGAGCTGTTATTCGGCGGTCTCATCGCAAATATCAGTCGAGGGCGTAAGCAGCTATTCATCAACAGTCAGTCGGGACATTTGAAGAGAGATACTGTGGTCAGTTTGAAATAAATAATCCTGTTATTACACACTGAGTGACATGTTTGTGATTACAGCCGCACAAAGAACAAAGACATCTGTTTACTGAGAAGTGCTTGGGGAAAAAAAAAAAAAAGCCGGTCAAATGAATCATTCTTCTCTCAGCTTTCAGCAAGCAATGTGTGCATGTTTGGCACACATAAAAACAAGCCTACAGGCCGGAGTGAAAGGTCCTAGCAGGTCTTCTATGGAGTGGGAGGCATTGTTTTGTCATGGTGAAGGTGCAACTTTAGGAGGAAAACAAACAGAGAGTACTGCCATTCTCTGTGATCAAATCAGGCTCAAGTAATGGCAAGAAGTTAGAATCCTGATGGGTTTGTTTTTGTTTTTCTCAACCTCAAAGTGACCTTCCCACCTGAATGTGGTGATAGGTGCACATTCCCTCCAGCAATCCACGGCATGCACTCGCAATGCTTTTCATGGCTATGTTTAATCTTGGATTATCAGAACAGTTTGGTCTACTGCAATAAAAGATTTGCAACACTAGAGACGTAGACATTTTCTTTATTAGTCCATTGCTTTTTTGCCGTCATGGTTTTGTTTGACATTTCTAATTTTTTTTTTTAATAGTCACCACTAGAGATGAGCAATTAAATAAAATGAATTCACATTCATAAGCTTCATTTGCAGTAAAAACCTTGTCAGTGAACTATGAGAGCTAACTAATTTCCTACAAGCAATTTTATGCCCTGAACGCATGCCTCCCCTCACGTCCTTCCACCTATGTTCATCTTAGTTTTCTTAATGATATACTGCCAATGTATTATATATACATATATACAGTATATACAAACGTGCACATAAAACACTTTTACACAATAACCAAAATGTTTAGTTGTATGGTCAACATACGGCCAACTCAAAACAACCAAAAAAACAGCTTTTGATCTTTAATTTTAAACTTTCACATAAAAAGAAAATCAGAGTTATGTAATCCACTTCTTGTCTCTTCTGACAGAAGTAATAACAAACAAGCCAAGCCTGAGTCTGACGACTGGCACACACACACACACAAAAAAAATAAATAAATGACTGGACTATTATACTACTACTATTATAAGTTTTTTTAGTAGGAAGTGTGAGCTTTGACAAAACTCAGGACTAATGAGACAGCTGGTCCTGATCAAAAAACGTATTGCCGACACTGTTATACTGGGACCCCCTAAAGACTGTCCCACTTCCAACAGTCGGTGGAGCCACATTTCTCCCCACATCTCACTTCAGATGCCATTGGAAAAGAACACATTGTGAAATAATGTGTTGATGGGGATGCGTGGATTGCCATATAGAGCATTATAAGCCACCAACAGTGCATGCAAAGAGAAAATTTGTCCATATTTAACGGAAAGTGAAAATGCTTTGAATTTAATTTTAAAATTGAAATCCACAAAGGGGACTGCTGTGTTTAACTTCAGAAACATTAGCTGTCTTTTAAAAGACAATTTCTGCTGTAATAGCTCATTCACAGTACACTTCATCATCTCTGCCAACATTTCTATTTCTTTTAACTGTTCTTGGATGTGTTTGTGTGATAAAAGACTTTTCAAATTATTTAAATGAAATACAATTGGTCTCAGAAGTCAGAAGAAAATGGTTTATAAAACTTTAGGTTTCAAGGTTTAATTTTAATTAGATATGCCATTTGCAATCTTTCTGTTTAACTGCATTGTTGTATGTCAAACAATAAAACTTTATCATTCTTCCCTTTTCATCCACTTATTTTGCTAAACTCTCCAAACACTGTTACTCAAAAGAAAAAGCAGAAAATGGCCGAGCGTAATTGGAAGTCACACCTGAATACGTCAGAGTCAAAGGCTAAAATTTACATCCTGGAAATGTTGCAGATACGGCTCACTTAAGCAGAACCAATTAATATGACAGGTTGAACATGATAGATTTCCCTGCCTGAGAAGAACGCCTGGCACTTTGAGGATCCAAATCACTCTTTTTTATTATTGACCATGGATAAAACTCTGCACCTTCTGACAACATGTGGCACAAAGTATTATTTATTGTTATTATATTTTTTTTTATTTGATTGGGTCAGTGCATGTTAATGAACATACATGAGACACAACCACATGAATGTAAACATGCCAGATTGTAGCCGTGAGCTAATTTCCATCTCTTATCCCAACATTCTCACACCAGAGCAACAATCACACGCATTTACACACCAGTGCTGTGTCACTGGAGACAAGGAGGGTTAAACCCAATGACTCAAAGACAGTATGAACTGTGGGGAGAGCGGGAATTGAACCGCCAACCTTCTGGTTATAAGACAACAGCTCCTCCACTGAGCAACTTCGCCTCCTTCATAAATAAATTAATCCAATTCAATGTCGTTTTTATCAGACATACCATACATTTATCAGAGTTACTGGGGTCTGAGGCTATTTGTACATTAAACAAAAGGGATTTTCCAACTCTGAAGACTTAGCTTTTGAATCCACAAGATCTGACAAATATACAATTGAAATGTGTGGAGTGCTGTGTAGATCACACTAACCAAAACCAGTTATGACTAAGACCAAAGTGACCTGAATCCAAGAGAAGGCCAAAACTAAGACTGGATCAAGACTAAAGCCCCTTTATTAGTCACTTTTCATTACAACATCTTGTATTTCTCATGTCTCATCAAAAGCAAATCCAACATGTGAGGTGAGGTCCCGTCCTGTCAGAGGTAAGACAAACCACTTCAACATAAAAGCAACACTTATTTATCTTTATTTTTTATAATCCCGCAAGGAAATTGTCGGCAGCCACACCAGGAAACACCCAACGTGATTTTGATGTTGGTGGGGGAAACTGGATTACCTGGAGGAAACCCACCCCAGCACAGGGAGAACATGCAAACTCCACACAGAAAGGCCCCTGTCCGACCCGAGATGCTCATACATAAATACTTGGGAGACCCGGTTCAAGTCTCACTCATTTGCCCAATGTCGTTTCCCACCCCCTCTCATACCTGTTTCCTGTTGACCTACTGTCTATTGTCAAATAAAGCCAAAAAAGACCCAAAAAATACCTTGAATAAAAAAGAAGCGTGGCAATCAAACAATGTTCCATAGTCTCTATTCGAAGGTTTTCTAGATTCAAAACCAAGAGAAGGCCAGATAAAATTGGAGACAAGAAAGGTCTGACGTTCAATTTTAAGTACTGCAACATCTGTTTGAAAATATGACTGCAAATTAATACATATGGTGATACGAGTGAGAGCAAATGAGTTTGATATTAGTAGGTAATGTGTCGCAGAAGGAAGCCATTTTTACACTTTGGGGGTTGTTTTTGTCAGCACCATCGGTTAAAAACATAAACTTTTTCAGGAAATAATTTTTCACAGTCACGTTTTCCACTCTCTTCCATCCGGTTCATTATGGCGCTGTAGGTCAGTGTGACACCACAATGGAGGCGGCTGCACAAACTCTTTCCACACTACTAAAGACTATATATTCAGAACCAGGGACTGAATTTGATTTAGACATCTGCAGAAATATGACAGCGTACTTCCTTTGTAGAAATTTAAGGTCAGAATGGATAGTGGGGAAGAAAAATGACCAGGGGACACTGTGCCATTTCTCATCATGCAAAAAATTGCACAATCCATGTGTTGCAAAATGTCACAGTCTACTTCTGTCTTTATATTTTTCAACCTTCTGCTGTTGATGCTTTTTGTGGCGTTACCTTTGAACTTAATAATAGACAACCCTTTTATCTTATGTATAGCTGAAAAATAAAGACTCACAACAACATAAAGCAAGGTTTATTTGTGAGGTGTTAGACTATAATGTCATTTGTTTCAGAAGGAGACTTTCAAAGCATTGACCTTTTATTTATGTCAGTATCTTACAACGAGCTACTAAAGTGGTATAGTATTTTGTTTTGAAATATACTCAATTAGTATTGACTTAATTCTCTAAGTTACCTCAACTCCTTAGCCCTCAGCCCTTGTTTTGTGCATTCACAAGAGACCAAGTGGTGTCCCAATACTCTTTTGGATCAAGGCTGTACACCCCTTCAAAAGGAGATTTTGGAGGATCACACTTTAATTAAAGAGTTAGGATAATGTGTTCACCAGCACCGCAGCTGTGAGAGACGCGCAGAATGTAACTAATTTGTGGGAAAAAAAAATTACTGGTCTTATTTTATGTTCCTATAATCTTGAACTCGTTTATGCACTAATCTGTTTTCTTCAAATAAAGTTTTGTAAAAAATTGCTGTTTGCTAACGTTAGCCTCAGATTGACAGGTCACAGTCTTGTATTTGCAGAACTTTTCGAACTTTTTATATGCTAATGGATAACATCGCTATCTGTTTTTCCTTCGATATAAATGTATGTCGTAAAACAAACAGTTGTTTTTTGCGCTTGTAGTCCTTCAGTGTCTTGTGCCTGAGACAGGGACTGAGGAAACAGCAGTGGATACAGTTCAGAGCAAGACTCAAGTCAAATACTCACAATAAACAGTTCATACGCTGTGTGATAATGATGGATGTATTATTGTTATATTATGTTGTGTATAAAAATATAGGCCACATTATAAACTATATGAAATTATATTTATGCCCTATATTATGAATACTTGTACTATATGTTATGTTATGTATATATTATGACATTTTCTATAAAATAATAAAAGGGCTAGGGGTAAATTAGAAAATTGGGATTAAAGACGGGATTCAATGCAAAAGCAAACCCTTACTTCTGAATCTTGATCCTGGAGTCCATTTATTTCTTCTGCATGCTGTGAATACAACATGTAGTGTCAAGTAAGTGCACTCAATAGGTAATAAATATTGCAGCTAGATATGAATAATACAGGATGTTTGGGTTTTATTAATAAAATGGTAGCACTTTTGTTAAAACACTGTACTTCAGGCTCAATTATTTTATTTTTTAATGGTTTTTGCTTTGGGAAAAAAAGAGAAGCATTGGATATACTTAAAAATGCTGTTGTTTGTTATGAGCCATGTTTTGTGTATTTAAAATGATGACACACAGCTTCTCTGTGTGTTGTGCAGAATAGCCAGAGCTAGTTTTCTGCCCTCGTGCTATGTTTTTTTCTTTTTCCTTTTTTTTTTTTCATGGTCAAGATAAATAATTGTGTTAAGATTTTTATAAGATTAATGTAAGTACCATTTCTGAGTCTAAATTCACAGCTCTTTTCTCAGGATTAGCTGGAATTTTCAAAAAACAGTAAAATGGACTTTTAAAGGGACATGAAATTTAGATTAGAGAGACAATGCCATTAAATGTTTAACTAAGTGAAGAAAGTCAGTAGTATTTTTAGCTAAATTCTGCTTTTGCTAACACTTGAGTGGAGATCGTCTGGTTGTACATTCTTGACACAAGGTCAGCTAAGACACTGTGAGGATGTCTGCCTGCTGCATAGCTTCATCATTAAGAATCCATTAAAATTATTAACACTGTGGTCCTAGATCCACTGAGGCTCTATCTGCCCTTTTTCACTCCAGAATGTGTTAATTCCATTCGCTTAATAAATTGAATCATTGCAGTGATTTAATGAAGAACACTAGTGAACTAATAACAGAATGAAACTCAAACAAATAAGACTCATATTTCCTTCTCATTCCCAATAAGCCTCACTTCCTTCACGTGATGTGACTTGTGTTTGACCCCTCATTATTATAGATACATAGTTTAATACAACCAGTGTTCTGACCTTATAGAGGCATAATGAAGGTAACGCAGCGAAGTGTTCGCTCAGCGGTTCATTTTTTTTCAAATGGTTGTCTTCCAAGTCACTCGGCTTTGTGTGAGTAAAGATTATCTCATGTGATCCATCACCATATTTATCTTACTGTGCTCGGAGCTCTTTGTAAACAGAATGTTTTACTTCAAACCTGTTAGAAATTTCACATGCTCTGATACAGAAGATAAATCCTCACATCTTTTGCTTTTCAATTGAGATCCAAGTCCCACATTAGCATTTAAAATAAACCGAGGTATAGAGTTTCTTAAGGATGTGCCTCGCTTTAGTCTGTGCATTTCAAACGTGAAACCTCGCCTCCCTTAAGACTTTAAAGCTGTGGTATGAAATAAAGTGTATCTATTACTTATTATTTCCCTGCCCACGCTGCACTTTACGTTTAATGCCCACAAAACGCACAACAGTGTGCGGCGGCAAACCTTAAATACCAATCAAACATTATGGCACTATTTAAATTCTTTTCTGCGGCTGTGGCAGGTCATCTGGGCAAGTTTGGCCTCCACCTCACTACTGACTGTAAATATTAATGTGGGCTGTAGCTATAGATGAGAGAAAAGGGAATGGGAACAGCTCTTCAGTAGACACAGGAAAAAGATGGGAGTTTGGCTCAGGCACTGACGCAGGCAGGAAACTGGCTATTGATGGAGAATTCCCAGGAGCATCTTAAATTCAGCTCTCTTAAAGCTGCAGGATGGTATAATATATGACAGAGAAGTGGAACAATGCACCCAGTTTTGGCGTTATCTTTTGCAAACTGACCATAAGCAACTATTAGTAATTTTCTGTTTTATGTGTATTAATCAAAATACATGCTATGCAGTATAATATAATAACCTATGGCCATACATTTCCAGAAAAACAACAAATTGGTTTACGTAATGATGTATTGAATAAATACACTAGTGCCTGTGACTGTGGTACTGGCTCAGGTCTGTAGATGGTCTTGAGGCAGTGCTCTGTTGCTGCCCACTGCTCCTGGAAGTTTGCCCCAGCGGCACTGGTTGATGGATGGGTTAGATGCAGAAATTTCCCAACAGAGCTAATGAAATGTAACTCTTAAAAAGCAATAATGTATAACTTTACGTATATCATTATGTCTGTGAATGCCCATTGTGACTAGTTAACCACTGCAACGCTTGCAATCTTAGGGAAAGGCTTTAGGGTTAGGTACTGCAGCCATTTTATCAACACGTATCTCCTTAATGGTGGAGGATTTTAAATAAGACCATAAATCCTCGGCTTGGTTTTTATTACTTTATTTATTAACCATAGGAAGATAGTGCTAATGAATAAAACTGCCCCTATGGAACCGACAAGGATACAAAGAAGTTTTGTTTGAAACTTCAATGGCTTCGTCTAAGATTGGCCTTGTGCAGGGAAATCTCAGCGTTCTGAGGCCAAACAACTACATTATGCATCCTCACAAGTACAATATTTATCTCCATTCTTCCTAGATGTGTTGCATTCAAAAAGCTGCGAGCTGGCCTGTGGCAAAGAGGTGCAAACATGTGCCGCTCATAAGATTTAGTTTGAAGTTTATTAAAAATGGGTTCATAGAAGAAACAACTTCAGAGTGGGAACTTCTGCGGCATGTGCTGGGAGCAGCTCAGGAGACACTGTGGTTCACACAAACATTAGACTGTCATTTGCAAAAAGAAACTATTGATTTTTTTCCCCAGATTATCTCTTTTTGGACTCTTTACCATAATTGACAACAGCACTTATGAACCTTTAACCCCATCTCGGCCTAAAGCTCCTGCCCATCGATCGGACAAACTAAGAATCCCTACTTTCACACCTCCCCTTCATACAAACATGCTCTGTCTCACACAGTGGTAGTATCTGTGACACTAGGGATAATTCACTTTATCATCCGCTGTTTCATCATAACAGCTGGAACGGTGCAGAGGAAGCATGAAGTTAAAGCGCTGCTACAAAGCTGAAGCCTGAAAATTAATTCAAAGTGAAAGACATAAAATGCCCAATACAATATGGTAATTTAAATGCAAAGAGTGTACAAAAAGTCTTATATGTAAACATTTTTAACTCATCAGGTAAAGCATCTTTACAAAGGACTACTTTACTTTACTCATCAATTATGGAAATTAACACTCTGTAGCAAAGCATTGCTGGTTTGTTGCAACATATTTTATAAATAATAAAGGCATCTGGATGTAGTTCTCGTAGACTTCCTCGGTGTGCAACTGGCTAATTAAATATATCACAGCGTTTTTTGTTATTGAGTATTTCAATTTTATTTAATTTTTTAAAGTCACTCTTCTCCAGTTTTGCACAAATTTCTGATCCACAGATACATTTGATTTGGAAGACTGCGTTGCAAAAAGCATCTGATATGAAGATGTAACTCCCACATAATGTCTCATGGTTGTAATTTTTTAAAATCTGCATTTGGCCTAAGGGAGGCAGCTGTAGATGTTTGCACTGTAGCATCTGGATGCAAGGAAATAGGCAGCTTAGAATATTATAATCACGCAGACAAGGTCTAAGCTGCTCCATTACGGGCTAAGCTGACCTATCAGTGGGGCTTTTGCTAATCCAAATTGTGCTTTAGCTGGCAGAGATTGCTCAATTCAGTCATTCCGCCATAAGCGAGAATGAAAAAAGCTGCTAAAAATGTTCACCTGCCATGTGAGCTGCTATCATTCGGGAGATATTTATCACCCTGTATCATATGTGCATAAAGGCCATGGGTCTTTTCATTTAGAAAAGATCATTTTTATGCTAGATGTGTGCTCAGTTAGCATAAGAAATAGCAAATATGACCTGTTCAGTGCGGCCGGGAGCACACACAACCAGGACACACTGATCTGCCACAGGCTCATAGAGCAGGCTCACACCCGGCATTTATTTTCAAATAGACAAACCATCCTTTGAAATGTCCAAAAGATGAAGGTACATTTTATTAACTGCTTGTACACAGTCTGCTCACACTTTTCACTGATGTCAGTTAAGTTAAAGTGGACAATCAATGCAGTACTTTATTCCACAAAGCAATATCTAGTCATTTTTTTTATTTCACATTTTTCTCATATTAGAATTTAAGTGAGTCTGATCAAAATTCACACAAAATATCTTTACCTGAGGAATGAGTCACACTGTCGTCTGAATTGGCAGAATTATACATTTCCTGCAAATATCCTTGACCCCTACCATTTGGTCATAGACAAACTAGTTTACAGTTGTGTTTGTTGCACAGTTTTACTTTCATGTCCTTTTATTTTGGTTTATTTAGAGTCAAACATTATTTTTTTCAATTAGACTTGACTTACATGAAGTACATTCAAGTGCAGAGGTTAAGATCGGGTCAAACCAATGCACTTGTTGTGGTCTCAGTGCGGTTCAGTTCAGTGATTGGTTAGCAGTTTCTATCTCAGGCTGTCCATGTCTCCACCTAATATGGTGGTAGTCAGGCTCACATGACACAGGGGAAATTAATTTGCTACAGCCATATAATGGTGGATTATTTAATCACTGTTAGATTGAATCTAACATCTCAGTCTCAGTGGTTTGCTACAGTTCCCTCTGGAGTTTCATACCTGCACGGAAGGGATAAGAAACAGTCCCGGAATTGTTGTAAAAACACATGTTTACTGTAAATATAGGAGATTTCCACCTTATTCCAATCACATAAGACCACATTCAGGGAGGAACCTAAAAATAGACCAGAATATGCTAAATGATGCAAATTTGTGCATTTACTCATTTTGCAATAAAGTTTGTATTTTTGTTTGTTTTTTATATTAAGGTGTATGTGTTAGCATCTACCTTCTTCCATGAAAAAACACACTCATGTATATAATAATCTCAAAGCAGCACCTCTAAATTCCTGTTTTCTTTCTTCATTTTCTTTTTTTATGAGTCATACATTTTCTGAGCAGTAATAAGTTCTGTGTTCCACAAAATAGCTACTAGCTATATTTCCTCGTTATCACTTGTAATAATAAGAAATGGACCTACTCATTGTAATAGACTGGCACTGACATTGTACTGCTGCCGGTGTCATTAAAGTGAAAAAAAAAACTTAAACACACTACCTTTAGGTGAGTGCTGTATTATTTTGAGTTTTATAAAGTCCACAAAAAACAGAATAAAAGGACAAAGAACAAGGATAAGGGTCTGGAAATGTTGGTCAGGGTTAGGAAGTGGAATCAGCATCATTAAAGACAATATTTAATACATATCCATTGTATTTTTTGCACTGTTTAACACGCTACAAACTACAATCCAGACATTTGCATCATCATCATCCAGAGACCTCATGTCTGTGCACTGCTCCTCCTCTGCAGTTTTTACAGCTGTTTACGAACTGTGCACCAGTATTTCAGCCCGTTACTGCGCTGAACCAACAGACATATTCTTTATCGCAGAGAAAATGGACAGACAACACCTCAGCTGTGAAATGGTTGTTGCAAGTCATTGAACATCTCGTTGGTTTTCAATGCGCTGAGATAGGACGAGATATGAAGATGTAATCCTTGAATGGATGGTGCTGTAGCCCTGAGCCCTCTGAGCAGCCTGTTGGAGCACTCTCAGTAAACCCCTAGCACACACACCCCTTAATCTCACCAGCAAAAGGTAGCACAGCACGCCAAGCCACCATAAACACCGAGCACAAATGCAGGATAATGTTTTAGAGATATCCAGATTAACTTGTGTAATCCAGGCAGCCAAAGGGAGAGCTCAGAAAGAAATGTGTCAAATGTTTATAGATAGAATAAAACCAAATATTAAACCCTAATCTTCAAATGCTTTTTTTTTTTTTTTTCATTTTGTTGTACTCCCATGTTCTGCTCTCTCTGGGAAACGTTTAGAAGATCAATTACAAGAACTATCAGAGCAGCACATGTATTCCTAGTAAACGGATACAGTGCTGTGGCACAAAAAGCAGCACAAAATCTGAATTCCGCAATGTCACTAATGAAATATTTGCCAGTCAAGTTTGGAGAGTGATTGATGAGCGCGCCACAATAAGCAATTAATTAACAAGACAAGAGTGTCAAAAGGAAAATATTGTTCTAGTGTCAATTGATTATCTCCACCCTCCAGGATTTTACAAACACGTTACGTTCCAGTTTTCTGGATGCTTGATATGTGACCCTGCATGCTTTAGACTTCCCTGTGGTCCAACCCAGAGATAAAACAGAGAATGTATCCTCGGTTTTAAAGTTCATTAGTTTTATTGTCACTTTCATCAAACACTATTAGTAACATTGTTCCTCCGTCATAATGCTCAACACAATCCACACATCGAAAACACAGTGACACAAGTCCTAAGCAGCGAGGTTATGTAAAAGTATGTTGGATAAAGTGCTCTTTCCTTCCCTGGTGCTAACCACAGGAATGGAGTTTATTCATTTCCCTGATGGGCTGAGGGAAGAAACTTAAAAAACAAGCGTAGAATGAACAAACATCATGTAATCAGTATATTTGATCAAAGCCCAGACTCACAATCACCTAATTATATGTTTACCAGTGATAATATGTTGTTTTTTAATCTGCACAATAACAGTGTGTCAGAGTTATTGTTCGCAAATGCCCAGTTTTCCAAATCCTATAATGTGGATGCAACTAAAGAAGTAAGATAATATAGATTTATTTCAAGAGGATATATACACCACTAATTGGATTTAAAAGGTAAGTCTGATATTAGAGATTTTCCACATACACACATGTAGACATTATCCATTCCAAGTGCTTCTGACTTCATCTGCCAACTATTGAATTTGACCTGACATGTGACTGTCAAGCTGACTGGTTATTGTATTACACTCTCTCTTTATTTACAAATGACTTCCTTAAACACTAAGTGTTTTTCCAGTGCCATCATCTCATTGCATCACCAGAACAAACACACTATAGCACCGAATATGGCGGCACGTTAGTCAGTGGTTAGCATTACAAAAAGAAGGTTCAGGGTTTGTATGTTCTCCCGGAGTTTGGGTGGGTTACTTTGGTTTTCTCCAACAAAATAAAAAAAAACATGCTATGTGCCCCCTGGTATGGCTGTTGATGAGGAATTTCAAAAGGGATAATAAAAAATACAAAAAAACAACTCTGGTTTGGACATTAATGAATAAAAGGTCACTCTCAGTCTTTATTGTTATAACTGTAATGTCCATACCAGTTTTTATTTATTTTTAAGCTCTCTTCTAATGAAAGCAATGATGCAATTAGCGTAAATCATTTTGGGGCAGGGTTGACTTAGAGGACAGTACAATTTCAAATGGAAACGGTCATTAAGTTTTTTGCTTGAGCAGTGGCACTTCATCACACATTTCTGGAGATGACAGGGCTGTGACATCAACTAAGTAGTTTAGTAGTTGTAGTCCAAAAGTGAAGCAAAACAAAATCTCTAGATGGCACTTTCAGCACGTTCGGTTTGTCACCCTTCAAATTTTACCTTCAATTATTGGAGAATAATGCAAAAACAGCAAAGGGGTGCACAAAAGCAGGTGTATCTATGTAAACCATAAGCTTGTGTGCTTGAGATAGCGCCTGAAATAGTCCATACCTTGCCACTCAGAGTTGCGTTTACAGCATCATTTTCCTCGTCCCTTGCCTGATTCTGAAGTTGACCAGATGACTTGAAATCAGCCCAAAACCTGCTGTTACAATAGAAAAAATCTTTACCTTTGGAGAGTCAGTGGTGCAGTTCACTTTGGCGATATGGATTCTAGCCACATCTCATCATTCACATCCGAATCTGGCTCACAGCTTGCAACTCAACTCTGCCAAAAGAAATTTGCTGACGGGATAATGTACTGGGACATACTGTGTGATCATGCTGGCTTCATGAACAGACTCTTCAACAAAATGTCTTCCTTTGGCCACATTTTAAAGGGTTTGCTATAAATGTATGGTACTTTTCTGTGCTGCTCCTAAATTACTTGTAAGTTAAGATGTTATGGAGCCAGCGGCAAACACCTCGGTTATTCATCCTGCACTTCATCTTTTTAATAGTAAGTATCTCCTGCTGAAAAGCTGCTTAATTATGAATAATTCCTTTCTGCCGTATTTCTAATACATTGACAATTGCACATTCATTTTCTGAAGGGGCTAGAAACAGATGCCGCATAGCTGACCATGAAAATGCCTTATCAATAACTCACACCTCAAGCAGATACAGGGAGGATAAATGAGTTAAAGGGAATCATCCATATGGACTGAGCGCCACCTTTTAATTACATGTGAAGCCTGCTATCTCGCACTCACTGCATTTCCTGTCAGGATTCAATTAAGCAACAGGAACACAGACAAGTTCTTAAATAGCAGTGCAGCTTTTATGGTGTGAGGCACAGATAGGGTGACAATACGTCCCGTTTTAGCCCCAGACAGTCCCGTTTGTATGCCTCCGTCCCATGTCCTGGGGAATATCTGCTGCAAAAACACTAAAATGTTCCAGTTTTTTCTTCTTCATGTCCTGTTTTTTTTTATTGTCAATGCCAAAGCAGCGCACGTTGCTTGTAACTCATTTGTCAGTAGAACAACAGTGTTCAACATGTCTGTAACTCAATACTGACTGCCAAGCGTCCCTTCTCCTGCTTTCACTGTTTCAGTCTGTCATCAGCCCAAAAAAAAAGTCCCCATTTACTAACGAGCTTAAGGAACAATACAACTGTTTGCTTTTAGTTAAGCACATGTTTGTTACATGTACAAAATTTTACTTAATGCAATTTGTTTTTTTCTGTTTACTAGTGGTATATTGATTTTGCGCTTCATTATTCTTTAAGGAATTTCCATTAAAGTTTATTTGCGTTTATAAAATTGAAGTGTCCCAGTTTTATGGTTTGATCTGGTCACCCTATGCACTGAAGTCCCACAAATGATGTGTATTTTAAAAATCAAGTGGCTCCATAAGGTGCAAATCAAAGCTCCTTTTGAGACGTGCTCAGTATGTGTTAGTAGCAGAAAACATATTGGACCATCAAGCCTTGAAATCTCTCAGTCAGGTCCCAGTCTTCCTTAAACGCAGCAGTGTCCTGCATTAGCATACATCATTAACTACTGTTAGTTCTTTACTGATTTATCATCCAAGTCAAGCAGTCTTTGGTGTGCGCACCAGTGAAAAGGCCCAGTCCTTGAACTCACCACGTTACACTGTTTTGAATGTGGATCCACCCCTAATATGAAACAAATGTTCAGTCTATTTCAACATGCACGCTTTAAATGGACTTTGACACTGGGGTGCTTTATAACAAATTAATTCCCTAATGACTTACACATACAAGCAATAAATCCTTGTGATATAAGAGATAAGATAGACTATACTTCTGAGTGGTTTACAAAAAGCCTTCCGGATCAGAGATGTGTTGTGATCTTGTAACTGCACTTCAGATATCTTTCACAACTTTGTCTTTTGTTCAGTAGGAAACTGGTAAAGGAA
The DNA here is from genome assembly GCA_024349245.1 of Neodontobutis hainanensis. Taxonomy (NCBI): domain Eukaryota; kingdom Metazoa; phylum Chordata; class Actinopteri; order Gobiiformes; family Odontobutidae; genus Neodontobutis; species Neodontobutis hainanensis. Next base: position 447,496 of record JALDNG010000086.1, on the reverse strand, counting down.
AGCTGCTTTGCCAAAGGCCCTCTCCAGTGACTAGCATTGTGTTGAAGAGAAACAGTTTGTGTCTTGAAGTGATCTGTGATTATCTCCAACAGAGGAAATAAGAGTCTAAATGAGGCGCTCAATGGGCGTGAAGCACAGGAGCGACATTCTCCAGCTGCTGTTTCATTCTGCAATGATCATATTTATTACACCTTGTTTTTAAAAGAATATTGCTGCCAGATAGTGGATATTTGTTTACTTGAATAATTTCTGAATCTTTGTGATATTATTTCTTGAAGAAAACGGACAATAATGTCATCATATGACTATTTGAGTTAGATTGTCTGCAGTATATGCTACAATCATAAAATAATATGCATAGCCCTGTGCGGTTTTATTTTTAAAACAGATAATTTGATCTAATGGATGTGATTTCAAAGCAGGACAGTGTCTCTTTACAGCTGCAATAGTGTTCAGGCCTCCCGCCGAAAAATGTTGGTACAATATGCTTCTTTTAATTAAATTGCAAAACACAAAAAGCAGCAATACAAAAGTCTGGCCTGTCCCATTTTAGATAAACAGTTGGTCAAACAAGATTTCTGTCAAAGAAAATTGTTGACAATCCTATAGAACACCAAACCAATTTCACTTTTTGGAAGTGAATGTGTCTGGTTGCCTAGGATAACTTTACAACTGATTAAATCACAAAAACAAATAGGTACGGTTTGGTTGAGTAGAGTTAGTAGATTGCATGCACACACAGTATTTGAATGCATAATAAAATCCTATAAAATACTCTATTGCCATTACAATTACACAGTAAGTAATTTTTATATTGTACTTCTCCACTACAACAAACATCGAAGATTTTAGGAAAGTGCACTAGTGTGAAAAAAAAAAAATAAATTATACTATCATTAATCTCAATAATCTCTTTACTTATATTGTATCTTGTCACATTTTAAATGAGCACCTTTTAAACAAAAGCTTGGAGATATGCATGTCGAGAATTTGTAAATCCTCATGCAGCTTTCTGGTCTGAGCCTGACCTGAGGCCAGCCCAACACCTTTGGGATTAGTTGAAGCACTGATAGCGACAGACTTTATCACTCCACATCTGTGTCCAACTGTGCTGTTGTGGCTAAAGGCAGAAAATCCTTGCACCCGACAATCTACGGCACATATAGAGACTGCATTTAAATCTCATCATTTGTTTGTTGGGTCCACATTATCTTTGGATTGTTTAAAAGCAACACACACACACACATATAAAAGGTATTCAATATGGTTGGAGACTTGTTTTGCACTATTCTTATAATAATGATTGTTATTTTAATATACATTCAGGTTTGAAAGTCCATCCACTCTCCCCAAAGCACTTAAATCTTCAATACATTAGGAACGTTTCTCGACAGATAATCTCAGAGGGGATACTGCGGTGCCGTTAATGTTTTTAATGGACAGTTTTAATATAAGTTTAGTTGTTAAAAGCCCATTGAAGAGAATCTTCTCCACAATTAATCCCCTGCTTGCTTGTTCACATGATCACATTTCAAAATTCAACAAGCAGCATAATCTTTCAAAACCAGAACGTTTTGCTCGTTAATATTCTCACACTGTTTAAACAGAAGATGTGCATTTGAGTTGAGTGGAATATGTTTTTTTTTCTGTAACAAGCTTCCAAAAATGTCTGGACAAGGGGAAAGGTTTGAGGATTTCCAGGTGTTTTATTGTGAAAAACTATTGTGTCACAGCCTCCACCTGATGATTGCCTCATTATAAATGTTGTCCACATTTCCTTTTACTTCCGCAAGACAAAAAGCTTTTAAAATATGCTTTTTTTCCTCCTCCTGTTCAATATTTCTCCCAGCTGAAGCTTGACATCTCAAACAAAAACCCCAAAATGACCAGCCTCAGGCCTGTTGCGTAGTGTTCAGATAAGCCTCGTATACATACTACTTCCACCTTCTTTATATTTCATTGAAATGACCAAGCTTGATGTAGTATATTTTTAACAATATGCAAACAACTTCTTTTTTAGACTGCATTGCTTTAACCGATCTTTGATTGTCTAACCTAGAAGCAACAAAACGAAAACAAAAAGATCTCCTCACAGCAGCCTCAGACATTTCTAGGACAGAATGATGAAGTCTGAGAGAGAAGGAAAGAGAGTTATATTATTGATAAAGATATAGTACAAGTCCCATTTGAACAGCTCTGTATTCATGACAACTTAATGTGCGCCTTCTGACAAGCACTACCAATCTCATGGCCGCAGTGTCAGACGTTCCCAATAAAGCCTGTAATTATTCAGTTGCTTAAGTGCTCCAAAGCAGATAAAACACTAGCAGGATTGACGGCCTTTTCTAAAAGGAGCAAGGCATAAGAGACAGAAAGCAGCCTGTTCTTTTGCTTTGACACTTGTTTTGGGTTAAAATCAAGTATTTCATTTATATAAGCTCACATGTCGCTAGAAAATAGTTTCTTATAAGGATATAAACAAAAAATAACTGGGGATTTAAGAATGATATTTTTTATCAAATATTGGTTAAAAACTGTAGAATATTGATCGAGACTAAAGCAAAACAATGCCAGGACAAAATAAGTTATAGTAAGTTTAATTTTTGATTAACAGAGATTTTTTAATCCTGTGAACCAAAAAAAGCCAACAACTAGTAACCCAAAACATCATAATACTTATAAAACTAATACTACTGCTTTTATTTTACGTGAAATCAGATGTTAGCAGTAGTTATAGATTTGCATATATACGTAGATGTCACACGTACAGGTTTAGGGTTAATGGCACATTATGGCACAAAACAAAACAATTAGTGTTCATCTTGCTATAGGCAACTGATACAGAGTATTACATATCTAATTTTTTACTTACACCAGGTGACGAGCAAATGTGTGTACTTGCTATAAACAATTTCACATTGCATTAGTAAAGAGTTCTCTGGTAATTAAAATCTCTAACAACAGTTTGTATTCCTTAAAGGTTAATTTTATTTTTCCAGACGGTGTATTCTTACTTTCCTGACATGAAAGTAATCAAATCAGACACTTGTTATGCTAATTCAATCAGTATTTTTAAGCATACCCATGATAATTTCCTCTTGTTATTCGAACATATGTTCAGCACAAACAATTTCATGGCTGCATGACAATCATGACTGATGTCATTTCTATTACCTTAATGTCATTACCTCCTCTAAACTAAGCTGTACACATGCCACTGTGACCGATGTTAAAGTTCATGCTGATGTTTTTGTGATATGACACTTTCTCTGTTTTCCAGTGCCTGTTGGCCTCAGACAGTCTTGCACCTCCAGCGCGAGTCCAGTGTCTTGTCAGCCTGTTATCTGGTCTTACCATGACAAAGAAGCACATGGCTGCTTATGCATGCCGTCGAGCTGGATCTGCCTATGATGCTGCCACTTTATCTCTGTCGGAATGAGCCTTGTACAGCGCTCAAAGGCAACAATACAGTCTGTAATAGAAGGAGTTTTGAGTGGGTGCTGAATACCTGTCAAGGCGAATCATTGTTGTTCCTTTTGGCAATTTTAACTAAAGCAGCAGCCCAGTAGACACAATAGGAACAGTGCAAACCCCTGGCCCACAGCTGACAGACTTATCAGGTGCTGGTTTGCTGTGGGTTTCATAAAAGAACTCACATTACCCTTTGTACAAACATGCATAAGCAGTGTGCTTCTTACAATGTATAAAAACAATGGCAGCTTTGCAGTAAAAACTCATGTCTGTAAATGACTTTTATTTGCATTCCCAGGATAAATACTGAGTACTAACACAGTGCAAAAGAACACTGGTGCAAAGGGGTGGCACTAAACATATTGCAGTGTGTTGATTGGTTATTAGAGATGTTAGTCAAAATTAGAGACCTTATCTATTTCAGTAACAGACATATACGCTCCCTGTCACTGTTTTGTTTTCATGACCACGTGCTGCCCTAAATTTGCTGAACATCAGGCTTCTCCTCCAAGACCCCCCAAGGGCCAATGCCTTCCAGAACAAAATAATTAACAGTTGCAGCTGTTTTCATTATCTGTGTCAGAAACGTTTAGCTGTGTCATCCGCATGTCAACAGCTCCAAAGCTGTGTCAACAATTAACAACTAAAAAACAACAATGCAGTCGGAGTCTGCTGGCTAAACAACTTTAGTCTTTTACTTCTCTGCATCTTTTGGCCTGTGAGCACTTAGTGAATCACAGCGTCACACTGAATGGAAGGATTTCTTAAAGGCAGCTTTCTCTATAGTCTCCTTTGAGCTACTTTCTGGGATATTTGTGGTAAATTGTCCCTCCAAAATCCCTTCTGTCTCTGTCCTATTTATACATAAAGAAATAAGACAGCAGAAAGATGTTCCAATGTAAGATTTTATAGACTGTACCAGCATTCTGGGCTTAACCCTGGCCCCTATCTAGCATCATGTTTAAATAGAAGCCCAACAACACAAAAGAGTGCCATTAAAATAATTAACACTATCATTTGCAAAATAAAATTACATGCATTACATATTATAGATGTTACATAAACTACTTTTTCCATCTGTCACATCAAGCCTTTGCTACTACCTACACAATCACATCTATTCTTCTAAATGCTTAACATATCTTGATGTCTCTATTTATAATCTAAGTGTCAAAATGTTCTTGCCACAATTCATGGATTACAAATGTACCATTGTTTGAAGATATGTCATAGATATAGCATTTTTTAACTGTCAAACCCTTCTTCCATGAGAAAAGTGTTTATCCGGTTCCAAACAGCACAAGAGAGGATTATTGTGGTAAAAGTGGCATACACGGTACATTTCTCTGTACATCCTGGTTTTCCATCAGATGGGCTCCATGTTACATTGTCATTAGAAGAAGCGCCAGATAAGACCACTCGCCAAACTCTGTACTTTCTTTAGGGAATAGCAATCCTTCACATAAAAGGGCTGTAATGTAATGGGAATTCAAGAGTATTTTTAACACTGTCAGAATATAAAAGCATACTGCCATTCAGACCTTTGTGTATCTGAAGAGGATTTTTTTTTCCCTTTCTGCCTTACATTATAAATGGTTATGTGCTGTTCTACACACTCACTATGAACTGTACTTTACTGTGAGTATAATCTGGGCTAAACGGCTGTCATTTCCCCAAAGTAGAACTAGTTCAATGGTTATACACGTAGGCAAAAGTGTTGTGATAGCTGTCTTGATAGGACTGCCTTGTAGAAATCTTGAAAATATAAAGAAAATGTCAGTGAAAGCAGTTAAATGTCATCTAAAATAAAATGCAGATGCGTGGCTTCAAACTTAATTGCAGCCAATTAGAGATAAATATGCCATGGACTGACTTGATAGATGCTGGGATGTCGCGTTATCTGCCCATTTTGTGGCAATTAGTCAGCAATGGAGTCAAAGTTGTAGTAAAGACAGAGGTGCAGCAGGACTAGTACTACAAATCTGCCACATGACATTAGTTCACTAAAATCAGTGTCTGATCTTTGCTGTATAACTTTCCTTACAGCACCTCATTGGATAGAACAGAGTGCATATCACACAAGAGATGATACACAGACCCCCTGACTATACAGTATCTTTTTGTTAAAAAAATGGAAAAGAACATACAGTGCCTAGAGATTAGAACTTATATAAAGTAGTATTTGCCAGTTGGGTACTTTACCCACCACCGTTTTCTGAATTTGATTTAACAGAGACTAAAACTTTCCAGCGCATAAGGAGACCATATTGTTTTCCGACACGTATAAATAAGTTAATGGAGAGATTATTTTTTTCCTTCACTCTTTCGCTGTCTGTTTTTTTTTTTTTTTTTTTTTTTCATTCCCACATCAGAAAAACAATTTCTCAAAATGGCTGTCATCCTTAAGAGGGTGAATGTGATTAGGGTATAGGATAAAATAGGAGTATGATTTACACTGCATCATCTAGCCAAAATAAAAATGCTTCATATTCCAAATTCATTAAAAATACATACTATAATTTGATAACTGACATTCAATTGACTTCATACACAAACTGTTGCTTTCTTCTTTCTCAACATACAACAAAAAGAAGTACTTAAAGCACCCCTCCAGTTATGTAGTAAGGTGCCCTAAAAATGTCTGCATTCATTTGATCCTGACATGGTGAAAACACTGTTAAAACATGGCCTTTAGCAGCAGATAATGTACATTTGAAGCCGACAAAAACTAACTAATATTTCATATTTGGTGTCTGAACATTTCACATCTGACAGTTGCACATTTAATTACACTTCACTCTAAATTGTTGTCAAAAAACATGCTCATTAGGGCATGACACAGTTACATATTTTAACAAAATGAATGCCTGATGTCATTGTAAAAACAATTTGGCTCCAAACATCCACAGCTTCAGCACAACCTTACCTTGAGATAAAATAAGTTTCAAACCTTATTACAAGGAAACCAACTGCGGACTGGCAGATTGACCTCATGCTTGCTCTATTCCCTGAACTCAATTAACCTTTGCTCAGCTTTAAACACGAGGTCAATATTGCTAATGTCCACAATGCTCCTGCACATATCATTTAAACATTTGTATCTGAAGTTTTAAGGTCACATTTACACAGCCCCTGCTCTGTGGTCTCATATTTACACACGGCTACATTGCTTTATATTCAGTTCTTATAAGGCTGTGAATGTCTAACACATCACAGCATGTCCCTCTATTATTTTCTTACCATCTTTGTCCAAAGCGGTTTCTTTCTATGGATACTTGTTCATACTGGTTCAGCAGTAATGGGTAACATCAAAGGATTGGTTGTACTGAAAACATAAGGTTGCAATGGTTACATGATTCACAATTGTTTTGTGTTAAAGATGCAGACACGGGCACCAGCTGGGACACTAAAATAAAAATGTGCTAACAATCAAAGGTGTTTTAGTCCGAGCCACTAGTATTCCATTAGGAAAAGGTTTTTATCAAACAGAACACAAAAGATGCACGCAAGTCTGGTGTATTAAAAAAAGTTATGTTAAAATAAACTATCTACAATGTTACTAGTTTTTAACTGCCCCTGTCTGTTTATTGAAGGAAAACACTAGAGTGAAGAGGGTTTTTAAATGAGAAGGATGTCTAGAATGTTAAAAGCAAGGTTAATGCCTTTCTTTGAGAAACCTTGAATACTATGGTCTCATAACGCTCATAAAAACTTGCCCGAACAGCCAACCATATTGTATTTAATACAATCAATCCGTCTCTGTGGTTTGTACCAACAAACACTGAAAAAAACTCTTAATACAACCAATCAGAGAAACAAACCATTGCATTCAACCCGCCCCTTTCTAGATAAACAGCTCTGATTGGTCTGATTTCTAACAAATGGAAATGGCTGTAAAAGGATATTGCAAAGTGAATAGCATGGCCAAAGCTAGGCAACATGTTCACACAAATACAACCAAAATAAATTATTCAGTACAAACATATAATTGTAAGTGCTATTGTTTTTATTGTATTTTATTTACTTGCATTCATTCCATTCTGCATGCACTTCAAGTTCATCTAAAATATCATACTTGTGCTTTTAACCCAGTTGGATTTAAATGTTCACATGCATCCAGTGCAGCAGCAACAATAACCCTCTGGAGGAAAAGAGTTAGAAAACAAACACTATCATTAAATATGGATGCTAGTGTTCTTGTCTAAAAGCGTATTTGACCAAGTAATGGATTGTTCACAAACTGCTAAGACACAAGACAAAGGCTATTGAAGCAAAAACACTGCAGTCCTTTGAGAGGATATGATCGTGGTGAAAGATACTTTATATCTTAGCCATTACTGTTACTACTCAGCAGCAGGAAACTGCTTGAAGTGCTGGAGAGAAAGGCTTTTCTTGGCTGAGGCTTTGTCTGCACTCTAGCTGTAAAATTATAAACTGCTTTGATGTTTTATTCGGACGCCCAACATTCATCAAAATCTGCCACATAAAACCATAATTTACAGTCGTCAAGCTGCTCTTGTCTGACATGTGCTTTTGTTTAAATGGGCTCTTTTTTTTCCTTTTACAGTCCTAATTGGCATAAGTGAATAATCCCCTGCATCAGTCACACTACTATGAGGGTGTGTATTGATTACATGACAGCAAAAGAAAAGAAGTGTGAAAGAAGTGAGAATATCTGCGGGAGATCTCTGCAATGGATTTAAAAATAGAGACCATTTCAGGCTTGTGGGAAGTAAATCAATTCTATTAAACATAGTTGTAAGAGTCTAGGAGGACATTTTCTGTGTCAGTATTGAGTGGAACTTCATACGGGCCCGTAAACTCGGGCTCAACTGGCCGATTTTGATCAGTGCCAAATAGTAGCGAGAGGACACAGATTAAAACCAACGCCAGCTCTTTCCATTCATTGAATTATATATTTATAAGACAACTACCTTTGAATACTTTGAGATTCTCGCATATTTTTCTTATTTGTCAGCTTTGCACCATTGACCTTACAATTTATGGCATGGACATTTGCAATACCATTAAAAAATTTTTTAAATGCTCTGTTTCTGCTAATATTAGGACCAATAACACTGATGTTTAATAACCCACTGGCAAAGAAAATACCATGTTCTGCTTTAAACATCAATCATATGAGTTAATTTATAACATTACCAGCTAATAAACAAATTTATATGAGCAGTCCATACCACTGAGGTCAAAGTTAAATCCAGCCACAGCTGAATGCAAACACTAATACTCTAGAAATACTCATCCTTTGTTTCATCTAAACATCAAATATAAACTCTCACTGCTTTCTTGCCCCACCTTCACTAATTATACATACAACAGCAAACAACTAGATGCAATAGTGCCTTTTAAGTGCACATACAGCAGGTTTCTAAGTCGTCTTCATCTCTAAGAGAGATGTAACCCGTGCCGCAGTACACACTGAGCCTCGTCTGAAAACTGTAAAGCACAAGTGTTTATTTACTCGCCTCATCCATCATCAGCACGTCAAAACCACTTTTAAACTCTTATCGCTTTATCTGGAGCTGAAGGAAAAGTGAAATGACGTGGTCAAATGAAAAATGGAGCTGATAATGACAGGAGATGAAAGGCAGGAGGAGAGACAGAGCTGACATGTAAAATAACAATCGCTTAAGGCCTGTGGGCAAAATCCAGTTCTTTGTATCTTTATTCTGGTCAACAAATAAATATTGTTGTTAAACAAAAAAACAAATGAATTTGTGTTTTTATAATTAAGGCTCCACTCACCCCTTTTATTTAAACAAGTAAAACCAATTTTTCACCACAAAATACTAATAAATTTTCTTGCACTATTTTACAACAAAATAACCCATTTCCTGGTTTATTTCCTTGGTCCTTCGTTGTTGACATCAGTGTCAACCAATGGGTGCCGCTTTTTTCCAACAGCAAGCTGTCATTGGACAAACTCCCACTGTGGGCTGATCATTCTCATCTATTTAAATCCTTAATTATAAAGCCAATATGACATCTGAAGGTCAAATCTTTTCCCCACAGATGATTCCTGTTACAACGAGCTTTAGGCAATCAAACTGTCAAACTAAATGTAAGAGTAAGAATTGTTGGGTAGTCCCTATTTAAGGCTTAAATTATTGTATATTCAAACATGCAATAGCTACAGATAGCTGTTACCATCATATTATGTCCCCTTTTCTACAACATCTTAGTTTGTAGGTAGCATGCTTGGGTTAGCATCCTCTGATCCCTGGACGCCGCCACCACCATCGTCCCTAGACAGGCACGTGTAGTTGAACTAATAAATGAACTGGTGACATCATTCTTATTCGTGTGGTCCCTGTATTTGATGCGGCTGGATTTTATTACAAATGCAGCAGTATGTACACTACACATTCTGAGTGTATGAAAACTCAACCACCCAGACCTGGATGAGGGATAAGTTTGCACCTGCATGTGTGGTCGCCATGGTAACAATAAGAAAGGATCAGACCAGGGCCACCTGTTTATTGGCAAATATGAGATGAAGCAAAGGAAAGAAAAACAATTCAAAGACACATGCTATTATAACCGTAGGGTTCAGACATGGGTCACGCTGAAATAAATGAAGAAAACTGCTCCCACGAATAATGAAGAGACATTTGGACCCATTAGAAATGTCGGGTGATGCATTGCAGTTTATGTACAGCCTTGTATAATCAACAAAAACATCAGATGGATTCCAACAAAGCATGTGTGTCTCTGCTCACAAACAATAGCCAATCAGGAGCTAACAATCCTTTCATTAATTATACAAAACACAACAAATTGGCTGCGTCACATTAGGGAATTTAACAACTGTGCACAAAAAAAAAAAAAATTTTTTTCCCTAGTAATGAGTGTGGCAGAAATGGCCTGCTGGACTTAAGGAGCAGTACACAATAAGAGTTTTAATATTACAACAAGAACAATAAATAGTGGAACGCTGTTTTGGAACATACAGCATTATGCTCATTAGAAACTTGAACTAACCATCTTCTGAGGACTTTTATATCACATTATGTTATTTATGCCAGTAGAGAGCTCTCACTTAAAACATAAACTAAAGCTCATTTTGATTATACACAAAATTTACATTCATTTCAGCACATTTCAATTTTACATTGAACCCCTGCCCTAAATTATTCTACAGTCGCTCTGCTGTCGATCATCATATGCTCCAGCCTGTTATACATTTGTATTTCCTGTTGAAGGTTTGTGTGTCAAATATGTAAGAGTTCCTGTTGATGTTGAATTATTAATATTAATGGTATTCTGAAAGCAATGGTCACGCAGTTTGTGAAATTATAGCTTTGAAGAAATTACTTGCTGTCAATGTCTGTGTTTCCTAATCAGACTTTATTTTGTTCTAGAGCGCTGTCGGACAAATATTAAGCTGTATTGTATATTATGTTTGATTATTTTAGTAAAACTTTGTTATGTGTTGATGTTAGGTATATAAAAATGGGTCATAATTAGGTTATTATGGGATGAAAAATAGGTTATAAATTGTCACTTAGAAGTAATAACAGTGATGGTGGGTTTGCTATCAGAGCTGCAGGTCACCATTTCTGTTCTTCCTGTGTGTTGTAAGATCTTAATAATGATGTTTTACTGTTTAATGATGATAAAATTGTTGATCTTATTATAAAACATTCAAAACTGCATTTTAGCCAAGGAGTTTTGTTTGTTAAGCTGCCAATGAGAGATGACCTGAATAGATTAAGAGACATAAAAAAAAAAGAAAAAAGCCTGGGCAGATTTTGGGAACAAACTCTCCATATCAATCACTATAAATTCACAAAAGTGGCAAATGTAGAGCAGCACTGAGCTGTGTACTTCCTGGTAATCCTTTAAAACCCAACAAATTCAGGGGGAATTTGGGAAACTAATGCCACGCTTGACCGTCCCAATATGCCCACGCTGCTTTAGTGCACACAGCCGCCAGTGACAACTAAATCACTGTTTGTCAGCGAGTGTGTGCAGACAGCCGGGTGTAATAACAGCCTACTGGAAATTACGGAGGAAATCGCAGGTGATCATCGGTTTACAGGAAGCTTTGCTGCGTAAACTGTAATTATTTCATACGATGCAGACAATAACAATTATTAAAACGAATGACAGTGAAAACAGACAAACTAATTGAGCGTGTTAAGTGTCCTCAAACCAAATGAGGTATGACTAAATGCATCCTTCCTTGGAAATATGAAGCCACATTAGGTCTGGGAAAAGGGACTCTTCCTTTTGTGAGCTGCGACTGTAGCACAAGAATAGGCTAGAAAGAAACATTATATCATTAATGATCACAAAACACATTCCCAAGAACCAACCCCATGATGCTGAATGTAGCTGATAGTGACAGAAACCTACATTTGCCTTTAGCGTGACCCCATTCTTCTGAGTATGGCTATATAAAATTCTCCAGAATTATGTGGTTTGCCAAATATCTACCTACATAATAAAGGCTTGGAAACTGTGTGAAAATAGTAACAAAAATTCAGTGTAGCTTCATTATTATATTGTGATGTGCTGTTTGTATTGCTTTAAACAGACATTTCATCAAAGAAATGTGGATGGATAGTCAGGAAGAAGTAGTGAGATCTACACACGGCACAATGCCAGTCTTTACATGCTCTATTAGTCTTACTTCTAGGTGACAACGAATGACTGTAAAAATAGATGCTGTGATCAAAGGCTCATGTGGGACTTGGTGAGAAGAAAAAGAATTCATCAGCGTTCGAGGGGGAAAAGTGGGTCTACAGCATGTGCACGTCTGTCTAAAAGCAAAGTTAAAGCTAGAGGCACATTTCCCTCCTGAGAGCCAGCTACTCAAAATCACCTAAGGTCAGCGGGCTATTCTCCCCAGTGGACGACCATGGCCTCAGAAGAGCTTCTGCGTTTAAAAGCTTTATAAGCACAAAGACAGCGCGAGTACAGATGGGGTCTGTTAGAGAAAATAGAAAATGAAACCTGGATTGAAACAAGAAAAATTATGGGGCAGAAAATGACACTCAGTGAAATGTGTGGATAAATGGATGTTTCAAAATATTTTTTTACATTGCAAGCTGCATCTTCATTGACTTCTAGGACCACATGTTAAATTGACATCACACAATGTCCTTAAAGTGCAGACGTAATAAACAAGCAGAAAAAGGACACGGTTAATCTGTATAAAAACCCAACTAAAGCATAACAAACATGTTGTTTTTGAACACATCAATTTCCCTTAACACTGAGAAATCCCATTTAGGCTTAAGCCATCTTGACTGGTCTCACTCCTGTGACAGCTTTGTCATTACCATCAGTTGTGAAAATGAAGACAGGACCACTTCACTCTCGTCATATCGACACGGCATCTTTTAGGAGACAAGATGTAAGAGAGACAGGAAAATACCACAGTAAAAGGGATCATTAAAGGGGCTACTAACTATGGTTATAGATGGTTAGGTACTGGGTTTTATGCCTCATCCACAGCCCAAGTATGCTACCTACAAACTAAGACAAAGCTCCTAAATTAGAGACAAGATCTGACCCTTTGTGCATCAAAGGACACTTAATGGTGGCAGTTGCGTCATTAGCATCTGCGATAGTGCCCAAACCTCAGAGACCAAGTTGAATTAACAATTCTGACGCACATTTAATTATAGCCCGAGTTAAATTAATATCTGCCTCATATGTGGCCTCTGCCATGTTTTTAGTTTCCGTGATGCAGCACTTTTCAGATGATGCTTCACTTTGGGCCAGGTCCCAGTCTTGTGCTGCAAACAGAGTGTCACTTTTAGCAGAACTGAGATCCAAGAGCCTGTGGTGTAAATTACAAGCCATCAGCTAGAAGTCGTCTGAGTGGGAGAACCTCGGCTTGAGATGGTACAAGTCATTACTAAGTGGCGGGGCATTCTTAGTAGCGAGCAGCATGTGTGAGAGTAAGTGCTTGTGATTAGGCAAAGCAGAGAGAAGGCATGAGATGAGAAGGCTATCTCTGGCAGTGTCATACACTGGGGGGACATTCCTATCTGCGGGGTTGACACTGAGTGGAAGAGTAAATGTCTTGACCTTGGATGACACTGCCAATATGTCCTCTTGTTAGCACGACTAAATACTTTGCCAAGGGCTCCTAAAGTATTGCAATTATTGTTTAAGTTAATACTTAAGGTTAGTCAAAGGTCAAAGAGTAATTCAACTCTAGAATAGCTGTCAATCACTCTTGTATAATACCTAAATAAAAATACAATTCATATTCATTAAAAGCTATATACAATTACGGGAGGTAAAAGTACATACAATAGATTATGTTTTAGTTTATTAAATTATTATTATTCAATTGTTTCCAAGAGCAAAATGGAGCTATTGACTATAAATGCTTTTTAATATAGATCGGACAGTGTTTATTCAAGCTGGTTAGGGTTAAGACATCATAATGGCCATTGCTAATTTGTACTTTTGAGCAATAAGGGATGACAAACATTGAATAACAGCCATTGTAGCTTTTGCAGATGAATTTTCTTTGTGACATGGCTTAATGTAGATACATAAGCATTTGCAGACCTTTTGACAAAAATGAATCCTCATAAAAGTGTCTGCAAATAAACTGACAATACATTCAACTTTATTTACTTATTATCTAGTGGCACCTTGAGTGGAATTAAACCATTTATTCTTAGTTACAGGCACTGTAGAAAATTAATATAATAAACTTCACCTGAATGCTGAGATTAGACCTGTGTAAAATCATATACACAAACTACGCATTTTGTTTTTTGTACTTGCAGGGCTCCCTGTAGACGTTAAATACTGTGTCATCAAACGTTGCCTCTTTAACGCCAGCATCATTAAGGCTTTGGGAGCAGTACTGCGACATGTGACAGCTCTTTCAGATCCGGGAGGTGTTACTGCACTTACTGAAACATTAGCATCTCAAAACAAGTTTTATTTATTTATTTTTTTTTCTTCTGGGCAGCACTGAATAACCGGCTCTCATCACGTTTTATGTACATTTGAAGTTGTCAGTATTAGCCACGTCAAATACTTGTGCGTAACACTGTGAAGGCAACCCACTGTGCTGCAAACGAGATGAGATGAGTCCTGGTGAGAGGCGTCTGACCTTCTAATGATAAAGTCGGGGGCCCACAATGGCAACCTTGCAACCTAAAACTGCAACTCAAGCTCCAAGTGCGAGGAGCTAGATATGAATGCTTAAGACTAAGGCGCACTGAGACTCATCTGGCTTCACCTCGCCGAGCTGATAACAAAACCCCTCTGACATTAGGGAGCTAGCCGTCATCCCATTTTAATTACCTGCAAAACTGCAAGTCAAACACCATAGTTATAGCCTTCCAATTATTTGATGGCATTTGTCATTTTAGTGAGATAGGGAAAACTGTCAAGTAGGTCTAACCCTTCTTTAAACTGGCACAACAATTCCCAGCTAATCCTTGTGGGAGAGGGAGACTGCATGGATAAACACTGAATAGAACTGCGCAAGCAAACAATTTCAGCAGCAGCTCAACGCACATCTTAAAGTAAAAACCCAGCCAAAGCACTAGAGATGTTCCTAAATTGTCTTACCTTAGAGCAAAGCATGTACTACAGTGGTTTAGCTTAGACTGGGTGGACAAACTGGTTTTATTTATTCATTACACAGTTCTTATCAGATGTAGTGCTCTTAGTACGGCTGAAAATAACCCCCACTGAATAAGACAGGGACTGCTATTGTAAGCAATGTGCCCCGGGTGAAAAGGCGCTAAAAGCTAAGGTCCGCTCAAAGCTCATGTCTGATGCCGGTTTGCTTAATGGCACGGAAAGACTTAAGGTCAGAGCAGCTTTTTTTCTTTCTGTTTATGTTGACCGTGGTGCACTTCTTATCCAGTATGAGCTCATGTATTTAATGAGGTCAAAGGATTAAGGTGCATTTGATGGTAATTACAGTCCCTAACATCTAAAACTGAAACCATGGCAATTTATTATTATATAATAGCAACACATTGACACATTCATTGTGATTTGCCTCAGGAGTCATGAAGAGATCACTCCTCTGTCAGTAAATTATGGTCTAAACTGTACCTTTTATTGTGTAAAGGTCCCCTGTCTTACAACAAGGTCTGAAAGAAAAAATCTGAGGTTGTATTGAGCTGTGCTTCAAGTTATCTCTAAATAGCATCAATTACAGAAGTTTAGGCAAAAAGAAAAGTTGAAATAAAAAAACACACTATTAGTTTAGTAATGCTCTACTGCTGCATAAGTTAACAGCATGTTATAAAGTAAATACATTAATATTTTTAAATACAGTTAGCAAAAATAGTAGGCCTACCATCTGCATTTTTTCCACTGGGTCTACACTCTTTGGATTTAACACTTGTTTTTTTCAGTACAGTGGTCAACCAAAACAATTTAAAATGCATTGTTGAACATTTATTTTACAATTTAGTGATCTTCACTCGCACACATTTTTCACTTCTTTATTCATTCATTTTCTTCCGTTTATTTTCTTCCACTGATACACTCAGTTGCAGGTGAGTTTGGGCCTTAGGCGGGGTACACCCTGGACATTATCCAGTTAGTCGCAGAGCTAACACTTCGGGACAGACACTGACAGACAACCATTCAGTCTCACAGTCGTTCACTAGGGACACTTTAGAGTTGCCAGTTGATGGACAAGTAGACCGGCCGGAGATTGAATTCACAACCTTCTTGCTGTGAGGCAGGAGTGCTAACCACTTATTTTTTCACTTCTTCGGATGACAATAGTACCATAAGCTGATGATGTGTAGATGCCTCAACATTCTGCCTTTCCTATAATTAAAATGCAAACATCCCACCATGACCTTGGTCTTTACCCTCAGGCTGGGTTTTAATAAATTCTACTGTATTGTATCGTCCAAATGTAACCTAGTAAGTCCTAGGCTGTGACTGTGAGGTCACAGGACAGGTGAGGTGTGCCACCCCAACCCACCTGACCGTGTCCCATTGTTCCTATGTTAACAATTAGTCCTCTCAAGACCCCACTGATATTCTCTCGTGCCCACAGTGGTCCCATTGTTTTGCTTACTGCTGGCCCACACTAATGGAGAAATAAAGTGAGACAGACAGATAAAATCATTTAATTATTCTGACTTCTCAGTGCGCACAGGTTTCAAACACTGTTATGCTAAGCAGTAATCAGAGTTACACATCCTTTCGAGCTGTCGGACGTTTAAGTAGTGGAGCAAGTCGGTGATGAATAACTCTGAAGGAGGATCCTATTTTTCTCCTTGATCAATGTTATCTGCCGTGTTTTTTTTTTTAACTTGCCTGTTTTCTGCGCTTGTTCACTGGCAGTAAGTCACACTTGAGATAGTGTCAGTGGAAGGGTATGGCACTCTCTTTAACATCCACTCAGCTCTCTCTTTGTCTTTGGCAAAGGTTATCAGTGGTTATCACGAGAGATCCGACCAGAGACGTGATCCACTTGAGTGACATGGTTTAATGAGATATAAGAGGGAAAACTCAAAATTCCATCCAAACTGCATTTAATCATGTTTTAATAATGACTAAATTAACAAACAGAAATACATTAAAACAGACTTTTAAGGGATAGTTCAATATTTGTTTGTATGCTGACATTTACTATGGGAAATAAGTTGACTTTACTAAGTATCTCAAAATACTCCTTTAGGGATTGAGACCTTGTCATGACCACAAAGCCAGTTCTGAATTTCCTTCTCTTTCTAAAACTGAGCTGTGACTGGGTCAAAGTGTGTCCAATTCCACGAAAAGCCATATATCTTTAACACTGGTCTCTACATCTGGAACAATACAAACCTCACCTTCATTTGGGTTTCACATTTGTTTGGTGGTAAACAACAGCCATAAACTCCAACTAAACTGTGTGATTTAGAGAAAGCAGAGACAAAATCTGTCTCCGGAGAGGAGAGAAAAGGAGCGTGCTTATTTGATTTACTGCAGAGACTGTGTCGACAAAAAGTTGAAAGACACAGGTTTACAAGAGTGAGGCACGGCTTCCCCTGGCGCACGCTGAATTATCTGTTTCACTTTGAAATTAAGAAGCAGGAGAAAAAACACAAAAACAGCCTTTAGGGAAAAGATGGCAAAAACGGATAC
Organism: Neodontobutis hainanensis; assembly: GCA_024349245.1. Classification (NCBI taxonomy): domain Eukaryota; kingdom Metazoa; phylum Chordata; class Actinopteri; order Gobiiformes; family Odontobutidae; genus Neodontobutis; species Neodontobutis hainanensis. The sequence continues at coordinate 429,922 of JALDNG010000086.1, read as the reverse complement.
TGTATGTTCTGACAGAATTACAACAGACACAGTATGTTTACTTGTTTTTGTATGATTTCAAAGAATTATTTACTGATCATTAGTCACAGAAAACCAAGGATATCATCAGAATATTTTTTTCATGTAGGATGTTATTTTCTTATAAATGTTGTGAAATTGTCATTCCTGTGTAGGTTAAAAGGTAAAGGTTAGAGCAGATTCTTAACAGGAAGCGGGAAAACATAAAGTTACCAGGCAACATTTAAAAGACAAAAGAAAAATTAATAAAGAAGCCTCTTCCCTGTTTGCAGAAAGACAGGGATCAAAATATTAAAGTGAAACAACCACAGCAAGCATAGACTATGAGAAATAATGATGTTTATTGACTATTATTAAAATTAATAACTAAACAAAATTTAAATATGTCCAAAACAATATAAGTAGCAAAAATTATAACCATCACCTAGAAGTCGTAAATAAATAATGATAGTATTTCAACAATTGAAACAATAAACCATTCTAATTGAAGGAGGGATATAAATTTAGAGGAATCATTTAATAATTGTGTAGTTCATACATTGTGAAAAAAGTGCCAACTCTGTGAAACTGTGTAGATCTTATTCAAGAACAAGGCTAGGCAACAGAGGCCGTGGGTCAGAGGGTGTCCGAAGGTGGTACCAACTGTCCGAGCTCCTTCGGTATTGCCAATGACGAGGCAGAATGCATGGTCCACATGTGACGGCCGGTCCTCAGACTGCTCTCTGTGCAGGCTCACGGAGGGCTTTCTCTGCCCCTTTCTCGGGTCAGAGGTCAGGAAATGGCTCTGTCTGTGAGAAGGTGCTGGCTGTCTGTGTCAGTTTAACCACAGTCAAATCAGAGTTTGTCAAATGGAAAGTTCTCAGAGTAAAAATGCCAATTGAAAAATGTTCAGAGTTCCTTGTAGGCTTTTGAAGAAAACAGCTAATTATAGTTGATTGCTCCTGGCAGCAAAAAAATAAATACATTTGTTTAAACGTCTTTTGAAAGGGAAGATATAACCACCTTCAACATTGAAAACACATTAAACAATCATGTAACAGGTAACACAAAGTATGTTAAACATAAACAAAAGCATTAATAATTTGTATTTTTCAGAATGTACAAATAATCACATTACTTTTCGAGTATCTTCACACAAATAGCAATGAAACTTTATTAGTGTCTCCTGTCCAGTTTCTGCGTTGTCCAGTTGTCTAGTGAAGGAACTGGTAGTAAATCCATTTTAATAAATGAAACCATTTCTTTGTTCACACAAAAAAAAAATCCTTTAGCAAGTTTAATAATTCCTTGTCCATGAGGTCAAAGGTTATACGCCACAGCTGTTTTCAAAAGATCTTTATCAAATATTCATTTGAGGGAAAATATTTGCAGTTATGATTTGCTAAAGTATTAAAACTGTTTTTTACAGTGAGGGACAGTGGGTGATGTTTAAGACTTTATCTTCCTCAAGTAATATTTGAACATAAAAGTAACATTTACCATGACAGGACAGATTTATACTCGTCTATTGTAAAGGGGAAGTTTTTAATATCCCTTGCATCAGTGATAAAGAGGTGAAAAGGCCTCTCCTGTGATAAATTAAGATTCTTCTCTCTGCTCCTGACATGTGGTGACGTGGCCAACCTTCTCCACATTTAAGATTTTATACGGACTGTGGTTTCCAATGGGTTCAAGAGAGGCATGAGCCATTTGAGAAAAAAATAAAAAGGAGAGCAAGAAAAAGGGAAACCAGCGGAGCATTTACTTATTAGAAGGAAGACTTTATCCCCTCTGGCAGCGCCCAGTCAGAGTATGTGTACAGAGAGGAACAGGACGAGGCTGGGACGAACACGCTCTTCCTCGCTTTAATCACACCGACTACACGTACAAGTGGAACTCATTATTTTAGAGCGTGATCCATTTACAGCTTCTTAATTATATGGTAGGCTTTTTTCTAATAACTCAGCATTACTTAACATTAGTCTGGTAAAAAAAAAAAAGACAGTAATAACAAAGTATGTACTGAAATTATAATAATATTGAAAAACGAAACACTATTAATTACAAAGTTAGCACTATATTTCCAGTGTCCTTGTTCTAATGAAGTAGTGTAACTTTATTGACAGAAGGTCAGTTACTGTGCACCTCTAAGTCCAGATTCACAATAGGTTTCAAATGTCTTTTTATCTTTGATTTCGATCTTATGTTGCTGTTTCTGTCAATTAAATAGCAGCAGATTCACAAATGAATTCCACAATAGCAACAATAGATACAATAGTTATGCACTCTTTGAAACATCATTATGTTCTCAACAGCCACGGGTGAAGAATGAAAGTGATTTACATAGTGTGAGAGTTATATTAAAATTTCATGAAAATCCTGCATATTATAAGCTCTTTAGCCCCAAGGACTACCACTACTTAGAGCGTGGTTATATTCTGTGCCTGAAGTTGGGTGTTCTTTTAAGACAAACAAAAAAACATAAAAGAACCAGACCAACTCTCAGTGTGTGCTGTTGCAATGCTATGTTGCAATAACCTCGGCTGATAATATGATTTTGTGTCATTGTACACCTATGTAACATGCACACACTTGATGCAGGTTTAATTTCATTTATATTATTCCTCCATGTTTTTTTAAGTTGGTCATTTTCAGAATTGGTTGCTTAACATTATATGTAACCTCTTACTAGATACTCCATAGCCTCAAAATTCTTAAAATATATGGCCTCAAAGTCATTTTGATGGTTTCCTGGCATGAAAAGGGACGAATAACCCAGCTTTCATACAGTGCACCTGGCCCAACACATAGAGCTATGTGTAACTCTGAGGGAAAGGGCATGTTGTGATCTTGTGAGAACACATACCTAGTGCAGTTGTAGAGTGGAAACGAGTTGAATATATAACTGTAAATTCCAAAAGGTTCTGTAAATGCTTAAGAGCTATATTTTATGTTGTAAATTATAAGTATTTTTTTTGGCAGCATGTATACATATGAGGGTCACATCTAAAGACAATATTTAGTAAATGTAAAAGGCCCTTACTGAAGTAAATAAAAGACTGCTCTGTTCAGTGGCCTGGTTATTAAAAAAAACTCAGCACAGCCACAAAATAAGGGACTTTACTTAGTTTTTTAGTTTTTTTTTTTCATTTTTATCAGAAAATAAAACAAGGTTGTTTAGTTTGTCCTGGTGTTGGAAAATGTTATATATATATATATATATATATATATATACAGTATATACACAGTATATTTTTAAGAGTTGCTGAGTGTGTCACGAGCCTAAGCAATAAAAAATAAAAAAAACCTATCAAAGATGATTCTAACTTCACTTTTCAAATAAATGGTGGTCATCTGCAGAAAAACCATAATTGGTCATTTTTAACATCTCTTGATTTATTCATTTGCATTGTGTGGTCCATTTCTACTTTTAAAGAGCTCTTCTTTCTAATCCTCAGGGGATTCAGTCGAGCTGCATAAAACATGGAACATACACATAGTATTAGAACAGTATGACCAACCAGGTACAATTCTTCCTTGTTGATCAAATTTGCATAATAAGATTTATTTTCTAAACGCACAATTTGTCTCATTATACAAAAGCTAAAGCATCTGTTCTTCCCTGTCTGTACACATACGCTTATTAAAATGAAATTAATGCAAATGGCTGCATAATGCATCTGAAGGCACTTTGACAGGGAAGGTAAAGGCTGGTAATGGGAATCTCTGAAGTTGTCACAGAATAATGAAATGGTAAAATATGATACGTGCATGCAACCTGGATAACCTCGGGTTACTAGAATAGTTAGCATAACCTTTCATGATTGGTTTTAATTAGAATGATTCCCATGCCATGTAAATTGTATAATGTAAAATACAATTCAAACTTGTGCAGTAAACAAATATATTAAAAGCGGTAATGAATTGCTGGAGAATTGCAACTTCTGTGTCTTGGACGAAGGGATAACAGATAGTCGTGTCCAGTATTGAATATTGCAGACATGCCTGCTGAATCGCTAATGAACTTCATCCAGTTTCATGCTAATGGTTTTCGGGTTGGTTTCATTCCCCTGGCCTTTGTGTGTAATTTTTGATTGTCACGAGAAAAGTGCAGTGTACAAAGCCCAGTAAACAGCAGGTAATTAGTATTTCTGGACCTTTAGGAGAAGAATGTCTTGTGTTGCTTTTATTTGTATGCACACAGTGGAGAATATACGTTTTTTTTTTCACACACAAGATTACCACGGCTGGCCTTTCAATATGCCACCTTTTTATCTGCTTCTATATGCTGCTAACAAATAAAAACGAAAATTGAAAGTCCCAAATAAAACAAGTTTCAGACAATATACAGGGAGCAAAAAAACTTTGGTTTTTCAAAAATCTAAGCTCCACAAACTACTCTTATTGTTATAAATGCTCTGAGGTGAATTAAAGCCGTAAATCTACTCTTGGCAATAGCATGGCCATCGTTTTTCTCAGATTGTGCAGCATTTTTAGTTTATGACAAGCAAATGCCAAGGTTGCCAGTGCATAGAAAAGGAAATAACACTGCATATACTTCTTGGCAAAAGTCTGTATTCATCAAAAATGCTTTAACCTTTTCTAATGATCACTACCTCAATCTGTCATGTATTCTTGTGAATAGTCTGAAGGGTTTTTACTATGGATGCTCCAACAATAGTAGAAAAGGTAGAGACACACAGAAATGTCATTGATCTGACATAACTTCAATGCCAATTAATGCTTTTTTACTTTATTGGTTGGTTATCCAAGTAACATTTTAGTTACAAAGCAGAAAAAGAACACTTAATACTTTTAGGAGCCATCCATAGATTGTAAATAAACATGGATGTAATCCGCCCATTGGTCCCTTATTCACCGATATTGTCCTTATCACAGGGCAATAAAATGGCGGTTACAGCCGTGCCTTTCCGCTTTTACTGCATAGTAAAACAATAGTTTTCAGATAGCATAAATTAACATATTAATCAACCCCAGAGTTGTCACGTAGTAAAAACTTAGCTCTAGAGACCGGAGCCATCTTTTGTACCAGGCTGTAAACATGGTTTTTACACTTGTAAAGTCGCCATTGGGTTCTCCTTATATTTCCGCTTTTGGAGCCTGCCCTCTGGTGGATGGCGGTATATTGCAGTATTTCGCCGTATGCCGGTGCCCTTCCTCGAAGACCATTTAGGAGGTTCCATGAGAGAGGCTTGGAGTAATCAAGCCCACTCTGGATTTTCAAAGTAACATCTGATTAAAAGTTTGCAAACTAAACTAGCAGTTTCTCTGGAAATTTGTTAAAGCTGGAAATATTAAATTCAATACACAATAGTATTATTATTATTATTATTAATAATAGTAAACTAAATACTGAAAAAACATTACTGTGTTTGAGGTGCTTTGAGAGTTTGGAGGTAAAAGTGCTGTATAATGTATTCCATATGCAATGTTTCCGTGATTTTTTTAGTTAAACACTGTCCAAGGATAAGTTTACAGAATACTCTTAGGTACCTACTGCACTGTGTTGCTGATAAAGTGACTTTTGTGTCATAGTAAAAAAGATATTCAGTGTTTTTATTGACATCAGAGTAAATACAATGAGGGATTTTTTTCATATCTAATGAAGCTGGTTTAATAACTTTCATTACTCAGGTCCCGAGCACTGATTACTAAACACTGCATGTGGGATTCATGCAGCAGACTTTGCGCCAGCAGAGCATTAATTCGCCATCATGGCAATGTGAGATTATGACCATGTGTTTGCCATTTAATGCTCATGAAAGTGGAAGTCACTTATCAACTGAATGCATTTTTTTTAAAGCAGTGCCTTTCATGCCAAAAGAAAATGGAAAGCTGATTTTTGCAGCTTGATGGAGCATCACCTCTGCTGGCACTGTACCGATGACCTATGTTGGATTGGAAGACTACAACAGAAGTGCATAAAACAAAACACACCATTAATGGACATTTGCTGCGGATCACTCACTCCAAAATGTCAGCCCTGTTGCCACTGATGCCACTGTGTTTTCCCCAGTCCCAGGCTTGGAAATGAAAGGATGCAGGTCAGTGTTCGAATGCCCCTGCAGCTCTGCCTGTCTATGCATCATTCATGGGCTGACAACGACTGACCAAAACGGTTCCCAGGAAAACAGAAGTATTATAGCAGCTTGTGGCAAATGAAGACCGTATGTTTGTCGTTTACGGAACTTTAGCGTGGCAGTGTGGTAACTTTGTAGCGAAAAGATTAAAGCCAGCATTATTCTGATCCCTCTCATGCTTCAAGCTGTCCCAGACCTTTAGTATTGGCACATGTCCTGAATCCATCAACATTTCAGCAGTTTTCAAGTTTTTGAGAGTGAGTGCCAGGTTTCTAGACAAATATGCCGTGACATCCACTTTTGTCAACACAAGCTGACTAGGTTTTATATAAATGTTTAAGGGTTATATTTTCTGACTGAAATTCAAATGTAACTGCAGGATGCAAGAAGAATATAAGGGCTCATGATGCTAATTCAATTATTTTCCTTTAGTCCCAGGGATAGGTTTATGGGACAATTTTCTTATACTGTTCCCACTAAAAAGGGCTAAAATGTTGCTTAAAAAGTCACTGTTCACGTTCCATAAATATCTGATATATTTTTTAATGTAATTTTGTTTTGATGTAATAAGTTCTGGTAAGTACTTTGTCTTTAAAAGAGGCAGTATTATTTCTAAATTGGACTAAACACAACTTGGATACAGCAGCCAATATGAAAAGTGACACATAAAATCTGTGGAAAAAAGACTAAAGACTATCAGGAGACCATTTTAAATTAAAGCCTTTCTACACATGGGTTAGCACTTTAGAAAATGTTTTATGTCAAGGAACCATCAAACTCAATTTTAGTGTATTATTTTAAAAACTGGCTTCCTATTTTAAGGTAAAATAAAAAAAAAAAAAAATCTAATTGTGCGTGTCACCATAGAATGCTAAAGTGCTTTGGTTGGCCTAAAGTTAAGGAAATTTTTACATATTTCCCATTGGTGTGACTTTTCCAATTGGTAGTTTTCTGACGTTGTGTTTTCTAGTTGTCAGAAATACAGCGAAGAGACATTTTTTATTTGTGTGTTTCTTCTTCACAGATGTACCGTCAAGATGTTCAAAGACATATCTGTTCAGAATTAAGGTAAGATTTTGATAGATTAGCTTTTACAGGCTTGCTTTGGGGCGGGTTCATGACAAACAACACCTGCAATGACATATGTTGTCTTCATCCACCTGCTAGTATAAATCAAGTGCAATGATCTCAGAATAAATCGCAAATGAGTACACAAGTTTTACTGCTCAATCAAGTCCCAGGCTCATTCTTCTGCTGACCCGAATACAAGTCAGCTTCACACATCACAACCTGCATTCCTCTGACAAATGACTATATGGGCCCCATTATGGACTGCATTTAGATTGCTGTTTTCTACCTTTGGGATGTAAATTCTCCTTCAGTCACTTGCAGAGCTATTCAGTGGATCAGTGTGTTGCATATAAACATGGAAGTCAAAACGCCAGGTGTTTGGTTTGTCAACTTAAAATGAAAAAAGCAGGCAGTACAGGTACATTTGGGGCTCAGTGGTAGAGTGGTTGTCCTATAATTGGAAGGTTGGTGGTTTGATTCCCACTCCTTGGGTAAGACACTTAACCTTCCTTGCCTCCAGTGTCTGTGGCACTGGTGTATGCATGTGTGAGATGGTCGGAGAGTCCATAGGCACAAAATGGCTGCCACCTCTCTGTCAGTCTGCCCCGGGGCAGATGTGGCTACAAAAGAAAATGGTGGAGTGAATGAATAATGGACTATGTAATGTGTCTTTGGGTATCACAAAAAGCACTATAAAAGTACTATCTATTATTACTTGGAATAACAATACATTTGCTCATGTCTTATTAGGTCAATTTAGGGCTTTTTATTTGACCTCTGCGAGCAAAAGTGCATATTCCACATCATCCTTATTTTTTTCAAGAGCATGTGAATAGCTATGGTGCCATACTGTTGTGTACAAACAGTTCAATTGCACTTGGGTGGATTTCCTCTAGGTACTCCGGTTTCCCCCATCAACATAAAAAAACGTGGTAGGAATTTCCCTCACAAGGATAATAGACTGTAGACTGACAAATAAAAAAAAATTAATTCAAATAAGTCAGAGATTACTTCTTTAAATAATAGATGCAACATCTGATTAATGTTTGTTCTTACTGGACAGCTGTGTTTTCTGGAATTTGACATGTCTATTTCGTCAAGACAGACAAAAGCAAAGAGTGTTGTGATTAAACTGAAAAAAGTTTGACTGATTATGTTGTTAAATTACAGCATTTTACTCAATTCACCTTTAAGGTATTTGTAAACTCAACAACAGTTCAAACTTCTGACGTCTGGTTAAAGGGTTACTGCATTTCAAAAGATAGTGGGATATTATTTGACAAAAAACTTTCATTATAATTATTTAAACAAACAAAGACACAAACTTCCTCTAATTTTAAAAGCCAAGTGCCATCTCAAAAAAGTATCTCCACTCTTTAATGTAAAAATTGTGTTTGTGTTTAATAAATAAAAAATAAAAACTTAAATTCACAAAATTTATATATTCCATAAATAATGTGATAAAAAAATGCCTCTAATTAATTACAACATAAAGACATGAAAAACCAAAACAGCTTTATAGACATCTTCCTTTTGTTGCTCAGTCATCTTGTCAGAAAAGCTACTCTGTGCAAACTACTGTAACTCCTGTCTGCCTCACACAGCACTGTCAAAACTTCAAAGGAAAATGTTTTAGCGATATTTGCAAATCCCGTGAGTGAAAGCACCAAAACCTACTCCACTCTGTGTACCTGCTGCATTATTTAAGCACTTCCTAATGACACTAACTGTTCTGAAAATTGAACAAACTTCAAGGAGGCCCCTGCTAATTAAAACAACCTTTTTACTTATGCACTCACGCGCCTCCAGGTCTAGCCCACATTGTCCCGGGACGTCTGCCACGCTTCCCAATGGACAAGCCGCCTCTGGGCTCAGCTGTCTCCCCCTGACACCGGACGACCCGATCGATTACAGCCACTGTCGGCCTCCCAGACAAGTGCCGATATCTAATGACTGGCTGAAATAAAGGCATCATTCTCAACATGCAGCGCACACTCTGCAACGCCTGAAATGTTACACACTCCAGGCCCCATCACTCACTAAAATTGGGCTTCATTTTCAGAGATTAAAGTCATCAACAGCCTGATGTGGATTCTGGTGAAGTTGAAAGGGAAAAAAGATGAGGTGGAAACATAATGATAAGGAGCTATCCAGAGAAAGTAACAAGAAGAAAAAGCCTTCAACTCAACGAGGTATATGATAATTACCTGCAGTTACTTTTTCCCTTTTATCTGCTGAGGTGTTAGATGTTGGCTTTGACGTAATATAGATTCAAATGCATTTTGACAGAAGCTAGCAGACATAACTCTACTTTTTAAATGAGTGGGAGCCTTAAGCGTGTGAAAAATGGTGGAGGTAAAAAAAAACACATGCAGAATATAGTAAGAAGTGTGAGACAAGTCAAATGCACCTCTGTTTTTAATTAATTCAGCCAAATAGCTATTGCTTTAGCTTCTCATATTACACAAAGAAAATTGGTATAAAATGACATGCAAAAAGTTCAACAATTACAGCTATGCTCTCTTTTCTACAGTAACAGCTGCAAAATCACATGTAAATGAGCTCGGGGGCTTTTATCACTTACCTATGTGAATGGCATTTGGAAAATCACGAAGGTGCAATTTACCTCTCAAATCGCTCATTCTACTATTATGAATAACAAAGAGTCTTTCTGAATGAGTGATAACGCCGAGATTGGCTCATAATGCACCGAACACTTTTTTAAGGTTACAAAAAAAAAAAAAACAACAGGGGGGTGATTGAATGAAAGCTGAGATTCTCTGTGCCGTATCATGAGAATATATTAACAGTTCTTTGGGACCTATTTAGGCTTTCATTTAGGCAACTGCTTTCATTTATATCGGAAATTCTGTTTCAGACAGTCCTTTTAAAAATGTTTTTTTTTAAACCAAGAAAGGTGTTTAGGAAAATCAAAACAAAAAACACAGTGCTATGTGAGGTAGCTCATGTGGAAGTGAATGTTTCCTCTCATTAAACTAAACAGGATTGTAGCAAACTTTTGCACAGTATTAACACCTGTCTCTTTGTTAAAAATATATTATGGGTCCACACACAATGCAATGAGGCATTCAGTCACATTATCCAGGAACAGGAAGGACAACTGGCCACTGTTACTGAAAGCTCACTCTTCTGCTGCAAACTTCAAACATACTTGCAAAATTTACAAACTAATTTTATTTATCATACAAGATCACAGAATAAGCATTTTTTTTCTAGTAATTTAATATTTCTTTGTTAGATCTTTTCTCAACAATGTAGTTGAGAAGTTGCCTGTACTTTGCTGACGAATAGCATCACTAGCAACTTTCTGACCTTCAACGCATCACTTTTCCCAAGACCCATAGTCATAAGAATAAACCATGAACAATTCACGATGAAACACAAAGAAATACCACGGAAACATAAAACTTAAGGAGCTTTTGGTTCAAAAGTTAGGCAATTTTTTTTTTTGTATTTATATAGCGCTTTTCCACCTAGTAGGCACTCAAAGCGCTTTCAATTGACATGCAAAGTGTTAAATGTTTGCTTTCAAACATCTGCAGAAGCACACACACATTACTCTACTCTACTCTATTAATACGTTTCAAAGTTGTGCAGTCACAATTTAAAAAACTATAAAACTAGTCAAGCGTGGACTGCCTCTTTAAGAAACAGGACCGTGTTTCTTTTCAGTTTGTGTTACTGCTTGCCTCCTGGCGATTGCTTATCAGCAGGCAAATCAGCTTAGTCATTGACCTGGTGCCCTCTAGCACTCATTAGCGGCAGTGGCAGCGGGTGACAGTGATGGAAAGCTGGCTTTATCCAGGAGTGCGCCTCTCACACTGGGAATACATGGGTCACAACTAGTGGGTGGCCAGATTAGTGTGTACCACTGAGGAAAGCTCTCTGGTGCGCACTGCCCCGGGCCAGTGTTTGCCTCCTGCCCCTCCCTTTTTCCCTCCCCAAAAAACCCTTTCTTCCATCTTTTCTCTCACAGTTATTTTGTTCTTGTTACCATGGGTATCGAAGGAGAGCGGGAGAGTGGCCGTGCTGAGTGATGTCATGTGGCTCGCCCAAGCACTCAAGGCATTATGGTCCAAAACGCGCTGAGTGCAATGAAACGGGTTGAGCTCAGTAGTGGCTTTATAGTTCTTTCTGATATGCCCGTGTAACATCTTTGTGGAAGTCAACACGGCTGGCCTTTCAAATACGACAAAAGCTTACTTATGCATGATGTTTTGAATTGTTTCACATTTTTTGAAATCACATTTTTATTCATTTATTTTGGCATGATCATTTTCATTTCAACACACAGCATGGTTTCTTAATATTTTGCTGCCTCTTGGATAATTTTACATATTTTAAAGAAAGCCCTCACTCGGTATACTTTACTTTATGTATAACATTACATAGGCCTTACTGCCTTACATTCAGACTCCCAGACAATGACCAAACACACCTGTGAGCACGTTATGTCCACCCACATGGACCCGCCACACGTGTGACTCCTTTTTGTTCATTAAATAATTGAAATGTATTTCCAGATCCACACATCTCCACCCACTTTCTCAGCATTGCACCTTAAGGACTCGGTTGTCAGTGCTGATGCTCCGGTTGTGTTATTGATGCATTTAGACAATTGCTGATGTAGCTTTAGGGTTTGTGTTGGCTGCGCTTTTTCTAAATAACTCAGCTGACAACATTACACAAGCTTACTGGAAATGATAGAATTACGGTGTTAAATAGGAAACAGGAAAAGGAGTGTAAGGGGAGGATTGAGTATGTAGGATGTGTGGATAATTTGATTCTTTGGCATAGGCGAGTGTCAGTGTTCAGCCCACGGAGCGTTTTGTCCAGTTTAAGCCATTTGGACCTAAGCTCCCATGGTATTTAGTCAGCTTCCGCAGGCCATTACCTCAGCATGGGGGAGTGCAAACATACGCTATTGTCTCTGTCTAATTCCCTGCTATCTCTTATTAAAGCAGCATGACAAGAGCGCACGTCCTGTATTTTCTGTGTGGAAAGACAAGAGCCACAGAGTCCACAGAGAGAAGGTAAGTGAGAAGAGAAGTAGCTCAACCTCTATAGCAGAGATTTTAATTGGCTATTCAACATTATAATTACATAGACGGTAAGTAACAATCACTCCAAATATATGACCTTCAGTTCCGTTAACATTATCCGCATTTGCATTCTATAGCACTTCTATAGCCCTGCTCCTCTTAATAAGAAATTATTGATTAATTTAATTATATCCCATTAAAATGATAAAGCACAGTGCAAAGACGAGGAACTCAGTGTGCTGCTCAAACACCACATGACCTTCAATGGGATTCCTTGAAGTAGAGTATTTGAAACAATGCTGTTGGTTTGACTTAAAATAAGTAGTACAGTAGTACTGTCAGGACATAGTTCTAATGGTGGTTCATTTTACATACGAGATGAAGAATATAGGAGAACCAAACTTAATGATCAAAAATGTTGAACACAAAAGCTGTTTCTGAGATAAGAGTGGTTCATTTGTAGCAGAATCTTTGGTATGGTTCCTTCCCATGCTCTACGTACAGACATGATTTTACAGCACTACTTTACTGGTGGAAATTCATATGTTCTTATTTATGAATCTTTGTATTTTTTTACTGCAAGCCAAACCACCCACCCATTGAAATAGAAAAGTCTCAAATAGTGGCACACTGGCAGAAGACGGCTCCACAGATCTGTCCAGAGTAAGATCAACTTGTGAGCGAGAAGCAAGGACGGGCCGACTCAGCTCTTTCCCTCAGCACGGGGGTTAATGCAGTGGTGCCACTAAACCTGTCAGAGGCTGTAACAGCAGGGTAGATGTACAGCTGCTAGCTCCAAAATGCTAATAGCGCTGCTACAGTCAACAGCAATCAAAGGAGAAGGCACACGGTGATAAAACCCATACTTAGTACAGTCATTTTACTGGTACATGCAACAAAATATATGACAAAAAAAAATCAAAAATTGCTTGTAAAAGTTTCAGGGTTGTAGTGTGTTTGTGTTATATATAAACTCAGTGTCAGATTTACTACAGGCTGCAGACTTCTGTTTTGCACTATAATGCGTCTTTGTTGTAAAGATGAGAAGATTTGAAAGCTATGTCACGCTTTCATCTCAGACCGACAGACTTCACAGCCTGCTCTTTGCACAAATGCAGCTCGGCTTTAAATGAAGCGCTTTAAAGTATAGATCCACAACAATGTCCAAAACAAGGACATGCTAAAATACGATTATATGGCACATACAAGCTGCAGCAAGAGGACACCGTGCCCCATTATATTCTTGAATCAGTGTCCCTCGAAGGGAAAGACAAAGAAGATTTACTTTGTTCAATACAATGTAGGCCATAAGCCTTAAAGCAAGGGTCAAGCTCCATAGAGTATTCCCATACCATCTCTGGAAAGAAATCTGAAAATAATAGCAAGCCTTGAGGATTCTTTACACTCTAGTAAGTTAACACACAAGACCATAGGTGAACAAAAATAATTACATTGTGGTATTATGTGAGGAACAACTTGCACTTTGAAATAAGGCCAAAAGCCAAAGCGAGCTTGAAATATGATTAGCATAATTGGAAAACACCAAAAATGGCATGTATATTACTTGACTGCGCAGTGGTTTACATGCATACATTTTAGTTAATACAAGGGTTTTTTGATTTCATCCAATTTTTCATTCATACGCAGCCCCTCCATCAGCGAACGGCAGATGACAAGAACATTCTTCAGTGAAACAATGTCGCCAGCAGCCAGACTCATTATTTGATTCAAGGGTAGATCTCCGGCTAATCTGTTGTGCACTGTCAAGAGCCAATTTTGATTAGCCCACTGTTATAGTTTACGGTTGCCATGGTAAACGGTGTTACACTCATTGATGATTTCACCATTACAAAGGAGCGGATTGTTCCATTGAGGCTATAGCAATAAATCCAAGAATGAACAAGATATTTCCCAAAGGGGGGCAGAAATGATTAAGTCTTTTTTTATATATAAAATTTTGTGGTATTTATTGTGACCTGTAACACAGTTGCATCTAAAACCAACCATGGGGATGTCAATGACAACAAAAAGAAGTTATTCTGTTGAAAAAAAAAAAGGGTTGTTAATAAATACCCAAAGATTTGTGGGTTAAATGCCTTATGCTACTGTCCACCTTGTGCTGCAGCTGGATTCTTGCAAGATTTGGGAGTTTACAAACTCAATGATGTGGCAGTACTGACAGGTATGGCTGTGTTTTATGTTTAATGTTTGATTTGATAAAACTAAAAGGTTTTCACCGACCACATATTCATTTCAAGTACCTGCCCTTTTTCTATGATGGTACTGAGGAATAGATTATGTACAGTGGAGCAGATTATCTGGCTTGTCAGGATAACAGCCTCCATAAATGAGGACAAAAGTCATAGTGTGGATATTGCCATACCCTCTCAATAACATGTTAACAGTGTACTGCATAGAGATGTGGTATGAACATTTACCTCAATTAACAACAACTGCTGAATTGGCCCCTGGTTTCAAACCTGGAAAAGGTCACTGTCACATAAACTGTGAACTGTTATATAGATACCAGCCCTCAGCTTTTATCTGTTCAAATTAAGTTAAGGAAATGCTATTTAGGGGCAGCAATGTGTTATCTCTCATTGCTCTTGGTATGACTCTAATAACACAAAAACGCACAAGCATTTATTAACTGTTAACTGTAGTTAACTGTATCTCTTTTCTGAAAATCTCAAAGTTCTCATGATGCTGAACCAAGATATCATTCTTTCACTTTTGATGATAAACGTAGAACAAAAAATAAAAAAATAAAAAAAAACTCATATTAACTGTCAGTAGTACTATAATAAAAAAAAAAATGTGTGTTATTTTCCCAACGTGGTTAACAGATTTGTCACCTTCACTGTTGTGTCGTGGACAAGCTGACAGAAGAGCTGACAGAAGAGTTTGACAGATGGGGAAAACCGAGCAACACGTACATGAACATACGCTAAGGCAGGATGCTAACTCCCCTGTCTGTACAGAAGCACACTGTTTAAATCATTTTCTAAAGGGACTTCTGAACCTCACGCTGCATGTGCCTTAAAATCAAATGTCACTATTTCCAACGTTACCGACTACATGCAAAAATGCGTAGTGTATAAATAAAGCATAAATGGAGTAAAATATGCAGGCCGTTAAAAGGTTCGGAGGATGTTCCTACAATGGGTGGACTATGTTAACGTTGAACATGCTGTGTTCGATGGTCCAAAATGGCCAGACATCCTCAGAGATTTGGCTTAAGTGTCTAGAAATGGCAGGTCAACCATAAAAAAAATTGTGAATCTTATTAAAAATGGATACCGTTATGTAACTTAACTGCTGACAATATTAGTGTTCATCATGTGCTAGACCTGTTAAATTTAGTGCACTATGGGAAATACGTTTGGCAAATGCTCCATACAAAAAGTTCATTATTAATAAACAACAGACTTAATTCCCCTTTTAAAATATCACATTAGAAATGATTTAGATAAAATAGATATGCTCTGTGGGACCTGAGAATGATCATTACTGCCTAAATTAAAATAATTGCATATTCTTTGCCACTCTCTGAGCTGAGAGATGGCAAAAAAGACAGAGATGAGAAAGAGACAGTAAACCAATTAAAAACAAATCAATCAATCAAATATAAAACTGAAAAGTTCATTCTCATTTCTTTTCAAGCTTCTGCAAAATTCAAGTACAACGTTAGGTCACTGACTCTACACAAAATGACTTTATCATCTACTATTGCATTGTTGCAAATTCCCAGTGACCACATCAAGTAGGCTTACTACAACAGAAAACATTTTTGCACAAACAATATAAAAGTCTAATTAGAATTTCTTCTTCTGAACAAAATGCATTACATAACATTATAAGTGATCTGAAGCTGTGGGTATGACGGGCAACTTGTCAAGTAGCCCATCATACTCTCTCTCACTCAAAATATTAAAACAAAGAATGCATTTAAAATTACAAAAAATGGAGGCTAGATTTCTACATTTTAAATAAAGGGCTAAAGACTCTGATTCATTCTGTGGCGCGTGTACATTTACATTTGCGAGTAGTAAGTACATTTATGAGTAAGAAATTACACACTGAATAAAAATAACAGCAGAAAACATCATTTAGTAACACAATCAAGCTGTAGACAATAAAAAAATGCTAATGGCTATACACAATATGCAAATACTCCTGCAGAGGATTTGTCTCAAATATCCATTGAAATTGCACATTTTGTTGGTGTGTCGCCCCAACAACCTGTCACAGTGAGGAATGGCTCGTCGCCCTCATGCCCATGGGCAGCGCGTATTGAGCTGCGCAGCTGGAGTTATGTTAAACGTAAGGCGAAGTGACAGAAATGCTAATCAAGTATCAAAACTGACACTGCATTCCCATCGATGCACATCAGACCTTCAATGATTTATTAGCCAAAGTGAAAGCGTGTGTCAGCGTGTCGAGGGGCTGGTGGGTAAACGTGCCACTCGCCAAGGTGCACACCACTTAGCGACATGTGCCTCCTCCCAGCTCTCGCCTCCCCTCGAGCATGAACTGCACTTTCCACTGGTGCACCGCTGACAGTGGAAGTCTCAAAAACAGGTGAGCCTAACGCTATGTATCTGAGCAGGTCGCTTCAGAGTGAACTAAAAGGCTTTTTTACGAGGAGGAGCTAGAAGCTGAAGTGTGTCCCTTAGATCAAATGGTTCTTCTGCTGAGTAAGCCCCACCGCTCTCCTCTACCCCGACTCCGATTTCACTTGTGTCCCGGATCAGAGAAACACCAATTATCTGACCGTCATTCACAATTCTTCATTTACCTCTTCAATTGCTCCTTGCCGCTGCACTCGTTTGAGTCAAGATATTCCAGCCAGCGCCTTAGGGAACAGAGGAGCAAAGGTTAAACACTCCACACAGCATCAGCGTTTGGCATAAGAACCGACAGATGAGACATAAAAGAGGGATTGCTATGTTGCTTTTTTTCCTTTTTTCTCGGGATAATAGTTGCATGGTGGACAGAAGGAGACAGTTATCTGTTGTTTGCTGTGTCTCCATTTCCTTGTTGCCAATTAATTTTGAATTTCTTTGTGAGTGGATTTCTGGAACTAAGCCTGGTTTGATGGATAAACAATGCTCCGGTGCATCATTTAGTTTAGCGTCAAGAAGAACAATATATTCAATCCCAGTAGTACCTTTAACATCCTCTTACATCAAATGACAGAACTTATGATTATGATTATTGAACAGCTGAAACACTAAAAAACTTTAAGGTTAAATATTGCATGTAGTCACGCCTGCTTCTTCTATACGCAATAAAGCATATCACATAAAGTGATAAATATTAGACGAGCAGGTTTCTGCATAATTCATACGTCTTAACATCTGAGAGAATGCCCGCCTCTGCCAAGACATTTTATTGGCTCCCTGGCAAATCAAGATGAAGCCCCTGCTGCCAAGTTTTGCAGCTATTGTGGGTTTTTTCATTTTTAATAGCAAAAGGAGAGAAAAATAGAATGGCTAATGATGTTGATTATTCGATCGGGCAGAGCAATATGTTTGGTTGTCTTTGTAAAAAATGCATGCATTGTCACAGAATTATTACGGACTTCTTCATATCGGAGAGTCCCTACCGCACATGCTTTTCTCCTGGGATCCCATTTGCGCAGTGTTACTTTGTGTTTATCACCATTAAAAGATGCCTTTGTTCTTGTATGTAATTAATGCTACACCTCAGCTTTCTAGAACAAGTTGAAATTAATATTCCTCTCCAGGCAAAATACATTTTCATAACATCATAATTTAGCAGCATATCATTTTCTACCCATGAACAGTGGTGTTCTATGCATTTCCCTCTCTAGACTGATGATTTGGCTGTGGGCTGTAGTTAGTCTTGTGTGAATACGCTGCCTGCTCTTGATGGCAGCACGGACAGTGAGAGCTGTTGTTGCATGAGAGTTGCCCCAAGCAATTTATGCTTTCATGTAAAAAGTGAAGGGGAAAATGTAGAGGGAGATTAATGGTACATAAACAGTATGGATGACTATGTAAGCATAGAACCAGAGTCCTATGGATGTGTTCTTTTACGTGCTTTTTTATTGATGTAGTCTGGGGCAATTCTGTAAAGCACAAGCCCAAACACAGACCTTGCCCAAAGGTTCTCCCCCTTTCCCCTGCGCCTGATGTATCTACAACTAAAATAGGAAACATATCTTTCACAGCACATGTGCACACAAGCCCCAACCTCTGCAACTCAATATTTGCAGCACATTTCAACAAAAATATTTCTACCAGGAGGACAGGCTGAGGTTTCAGTCAGTACTAGTGAAAGGTGAGGTGAATAACATCTGTCACTTCTGATTTACTCAATTCTGAGCAAGTTAAAAAGGCACAGCTTCTCAATGTGTAAACCCCTCATTACTTTGCAAAACCAATAACTGGTGTACAGCTGGTTTTCTGTACAGACCCTTTTCAAGTGACATCATCAAAATGACATGAACACGAGCAAGAGCAAACAAGAGCAGTGCTTTCCCGATGTCTTATAATGACGACCAAAACAGAAATGACTATTGTCCAATAATTTAAACCACTTCTTACACATGTTTTCGCATTGAAGAATAAAAAATGTCAGCTGCTGTGCCATAAAAAGACAGTGACAATGCTCAAAATCTCTAGGCTTAGTATTTTATTACATATATACATTATATACAGAGAGTATATTGTCTTCAAAGCATGTGTGCTAATTTAGCTTTATCTTAACAATGCCAATGTGCATTTTAGAGTTAAGTTAGAGTTAATGCAGGTGAACTCACTCAGGTGATGTGTATGCTAATCTCAGCAACATAAGAGATAATAAAAAAAAAAAAGATACAATTTTAACATTAAAAAAAAATGTATTTAGTTTAATTTGGATTGGATTTATGTGTTTTGCAAGGTTCTCAAAGCGCTTTACAGAGTCCATTATTGATTCACACACTGTTGGAAACATGGCAGCCATATTGCGCCAAAATACTCTCCGACCAAACATTCTCACACATTCACACACCAGTGACAGAGACACTGGAGTCAAGGTGGGTGAAATGCCTTGCCCAAGGACACAACGACAGAATGAAATGAGAAGAGCGGGAATTGAACCCCCAACCTTCCGTTTGTACAACCATTTGGTTATTGCGCCTAATGTGTACAGCAGCTCTTAGACAGGTATGTGCAAAAAGTAAAAGAAAGGTGCACATTCAATAGAATAAAAAATGTATATACAATCGGAGCACTATTACAATAGAATACAATTCTACAACAGTATTCTGGATTATTGGTACACATGTGACTTTTTTTTCTCCAAATCATTTCTTTTGTTAACAGAGCCTACAATCTTCTGACACAACCTGGACCTGGCCTAACAAACCGATGTCGACCAAACGGCGAGAACAAGAACAGGATGGCGATTTCGATTTAGACAGCGCTTTCTTTCAGGAGCTACACATATGATTATTAAGTCTGTCGCAGAGCCCACATGTCTGTTTGTTGCATTTTTGCTTTTGTCACAGCTAAAAAGCCCATAATACCTTTGCACGCTGAGACAGTAGCAGCAGTTATATGGACACTGAAGCTATTATAATAAAGCACTGATGAAGCATTGATGAAACCACGTTACTAAAAAGCTTTCTCCAGTTCTATTTCTAGTCGAACAGGGCTCACACATAATGAGCTGCAAATAGGAAGATTTACCTCGGTGCTAATGGAAGAGCCACAAACTATTCATCAAAGACATGATGCACTTGGCACTTTTCACAAAAACTATAGCATTGTTTGAGTAGTATTTTCAGAGTGACTAAGCATCTGCTGGTGCTATGAATCTTCCCCCAAATCAATTTCTGGCCTTCGGGGGATACTACAAGTAGATAAATAAGTACCCTGCCGGGAATAGTAGCTTTAATTAATTTGGACATGGACCACACACTTTCGACTCAGGATTGAGGTGTAAACAAATAAGCGTTTGGCAATATACCTCATCTGTCTAATAAAGATATCCCCAAAGCACTTCCAAACAGCTCCAATATGCAAGTGAGGAAATTCATAGAGAACACTGATTTATTTGCTATTATTAATGGGGCGGCATTGAAGGAAGTGGTCTGTGGCTGCCAGCACAATATCTGACCTCTGAGAGTGCATTAAATCAGAGCATTAGGGAGCGCAGTAATAAAGAGGCCAAGGAAGACGCTGAACCCGCTCCAAAACAAACAAACCACAGACAGTAGCTTAGCGAGACAGAAGATCCTCTCAGACAACTGCGGTCTGGCAAACACAATGAAAAACTACAACTGCTTTGAGTAGAAGTAACGCTAAATGGGATTTTATGATGCTTTTAGTGCTGAGAGCATACCCAGATATGGATTTAGTAATTGAACAATGAGTGTCTGATAATATTCAATCACATAGACTCTTGCAGTCATTTTCAAAAGCCTTTTTAAAGACATATTAAAACCAGCATTTTGGAAAACGTCTCCCAGCAGCTCAAAGAGATGCAGGTGCACTCCTGCTCACATTCACTTGAGCGCTCTGTCAACACACATTTGATAAAGCGCTTGCAAAACACTTTTATTGATTTAAACATGTCACTTCTGTTACAACCTTTACATGCCTCAGCAATTGTTATATAAGTTTGACTGAAATGCGTAGAACACTGTTTGCATTTTGGCTTTTGTATTTTAAAGGACAATAAGAGCAGATGTAGGGGTTAATTGTTTTAATTGTTCTTGTTTGACTGGGCTGTATGTATTCTGATGTGTTTCATTGTTGTCCTGTTTGAATGTGTTGGTGCTTTGAATAAATCCAGGTTTCTTTTTGCAAAGTTTTCCAGATTTCCCAATTTTTTTTCAGCTTTTATTTTAAAGGTTCAAATTAGACTATGTAAAGTTATGTTCTTTTTTATTAATATTGTTGTGAAGCCTAACTGAAGCTTATGAACACAATCATTTTCAAACTAATAAAGTGCTTCAAGTGAGACTTCTTCTTTAAAATGCTAATTACTTCCTAATGCTTTTTCTTTCTTTCCTGTGGTCTGTGGTCCTTTCCTGTTTTGAACGCCTATAGCTCTATCAACTCTATTCCTCTTTTATAACAGTGTCAAAACAACAGGGGCTTGTACAGCTACATTCATTTTCACCACACGCTTTCTCTAGAGATTTTATGAAATAGGCAGATCATGCAGTGGATATTCTTGTGCTTTTTAAACCTTTCAACATGTCGCAAGAAATCAACTTGTGAGATAAAGAAGAATGAAGTCATGTGGGAATGCACTGTGTCTGTCTCTGTGGGCTGGCACTTATCCAGGATGGAGGGAACACGTCAAAGTGACTAACCCACGGCTGTATTATTACAGACCGTCTTCTATAAAATCAAAAGAAAATGCAGACATACTGTACATCGGGAAGAAGAATAAAGCCCTGTGCCTACCAAAACAACTGTCAAGTGCAATATATGGACAACACAAGCACTGTAATGTTATCATGTTTCCTTCAACTTTTGCTGCTTGATAAAGATTATGGTAATATGTAAGTTAAAGACTAGACATTTAAGTAATATAGAAGGCTGATCTGTCTAATGCTGACATAAAGAATGGAATGAAAACCTGCACTGTAATATAAAGAAACTAAAACTGTAAAATGTTAACCCTGAAAGAAAAAAAATGAAACAATTGCTATAAATATCTCATATCTCATATCTGACATTAATGAAAAAAAACTGCTTTGGAATAACAGCACCTGCTTCTGTCGCTCACGTGTGATGGTCCATCTATTGAGATGTGACAACAAAGCCGGAGCCGTGAAATAACATAGAAAACATATGCACAATAAAAACAAGGCGAATGACGATATATATTATTCAACTCGAGGTGTGAAATTCCTTCCTCTGGCGTTGCTCTGTTGCTTAACTAATTATCATGGCACATTAATTTTCCAAAGCCTCCAGCCTTTGTTGAGTTTACTCAAAGTGCACTGCGCTTGTGTTTATTCCTGTTATGATGAGGTGTTATACAAAACTATTTTAAGGAGAAGCTCTTCGCTGCAAGCAACGGCTGCTTCATTTGTATTCTGCAGATTGCATCTGAAATTTAGAAAATGTTAATTGGAGACAACGTGTTAACAGGCAGATATGGTCTGACATGTAGCCAGCGTAATAGTATTAAGGATGAATTAATTATTACAATATGCTGTGGGGAAAAACACAGAGTCATATTCAATTCATATAAATACATAATAGATGAAAAAAATGCCATAAATGCTAAATATTTGCAAGGACAAGCATCCTGTGGTGCCTTTTTGACATTATAATGGAATCACAAGACAGTGCCTCCTTGTAATCAAAAACTGTATATGTTGACAAAGCCCTCATTTATTATAGATTCCAGGCAGCAAGATTCAAGCAACATGGTGCTGATTAGGCACTTGTACAGAATAAAACTGTTTCGCCACCAACCTATATTCATTCAGTTCAGTGGATTCATACATCCCGCTGTCTAGGCACAGAAATCCAGCATGACATGAAAGTCTATTGTGGCTTTTGGCAAATAGGTTAATCTGCCTTTCTTTTTTATGGAGAAAACCTATCTTACAGTGACCGCCATGTCTCGTGTGATGCAGCGGCTCAGGCAATAAATTGAATTAAATAAACCCATTAGTTACAGCTGCTACCTTCTCACCTCGGCCCAGATACACTTTCATGGTGAGTTGTACCTTTGGAAAGACCAGAGGACGCGGTCTAGACCCTGGGCAGCAGAGTGACCTTGATTCAGAAGACAGAACACGTTTCCTTGGTCATCACTCAAAGCAATTAAGACAACAGTGCAGCCCCAGTGCCTACTGCCAGTGTTTAAAAGTAAATGTATGCTCATTCAAAAATCAATTCATACTTAGGATTCTGCCTCCTCCTGTCTCGTGGACATGAAACAACCTAGAGGTCGATTTGAGTAGAAAGCAACTATTGGTAGGTTTATCCCAGATGCACTTAAAATGCATGAAGCGTAAAAAGCTATAGCAGTTTGCCAATTTGCACAAAAAGACTCTGAGATAAGTTGAGAAAGCTAATTCTGTGGCAGCTTTATAGTTTAGTAGACAATGTACACAGACAGTATCCCGGGATGTTCCTAGTCAGACATTCAAAACCAACAACAGAAACTTTATGGGTCGCTTCCAATAGCCTTAAAAATATAATAATAACATTAAAAATGCTACAAACCTTATATAGCTAATCGTCCTTTGTCATAATTATAGTATAGTACGTATGCGTTGAATTAAAAAATGTACCATATAACCAAATGCTCACTTATGATGCAGAAAAACTATATGTGGATGCAATGATTGTCTCTCATTTTAACTATTGTGTTTCCTGTTGGTCTCAAACAAGTGAGGCAACATTAAAACCATCAAAATCACTTTATAACCAAGCTGTAAAAGTATTAGATAAAAAAAAAAACATTAAGACATCATCATTGTCAAAATTTTAGTTGGTTAAAAATGCTACATTTTGAGAATCTAATTGTGTACTCTAATGCACAGTACATTTTTAAGATCTTTAATAACAGCGCACTTCCACCACTGAAGCCATTCGTACAGCTCGGTCCGAACAGACTTCTAGGACAACTAGGTCCACGAGTCGAAATGACTGCAGATTACCCAGAAGAAGCTCTGCCTTTGCACAGACAGCCTTCTCATTCAAAGCCGTTAATCAATGGAACAATCTTCCAGATACTCTGAAACATCCTCTGACCTGTAAGACTTTTCTCATAGAATTAATTGATTAGATTAATGTGTTTGCACATGGTCCCTGTCAAAAAAATAATAAACTAAACTAAACTAAACTAAACCCTATAAACTGTGGCTTATTTAAAAAAAGCTGTTTGTGAGGGAGAACACATTTTTTTCTTGGTAAACTTCTATCACAGATGATTCAAATTGTATTGAATAAACAATCACGTCCAGATATAGCAGCATAATCTCTAAAGCATCCTTTTACAATTTCTGGCTTAATCCTAGTCCCAAGGGACTTTGGTAAATGTCACATCTTATGTTAGTGACTCCGGTAGACAATAACAGACTACACATCACACAAGTAGTCTGGACCTTTGAAAAAAGGTTTCCCGCTACGAAGTCCCAGTCATTTTGGTGCAGTGGGGTCCCTCACTATATGCACAAGTTGTGTTTAGAGCAGTTTACACATCTAATACTCAGCTCATACATTGTTTCACACTGTGCTAAAATTATTCTAACGGAACACCCCATGGTGATTTGTGGGAAAAGAAAGGAGCATGAATAAGTAAACAACATAAAGCGATGAGAGAACTTCAAAGGCGAATGGGACAATCACAGCAAACAAGATCCTGGAAGCCAATGAATGTGTTTGTCGCTGTTTGTGGCAGTGACTCAGGGGTGTAAACAGACGAATTAGCTCGCACCTCCGGAGTCTCGAACGCATCACGCACTCATAATTGAATTAAGACTGTCAGGTTGGTGAGGAACTGGAGATGTTATGGAGAGCCGTGGAAGATTTGTGTTTTTATAAATACTGCAGAAACATAGTTTTTTTTTTTCCATCCATGCCATACATTACAGAATAGTACATTGTAATGGTCATGTGATAATGCAGCCTATACAAGAAGTCAAGATTTCCGTTCTGGCATTACGTACTATAGAAGCACCTTTAGAAACACAGTCCCAGCAGTCAGTGCATGTTGGCTCCATGAACCATTCCCTGTCAGCCTTTTCCCTTTGACTGAACAAATGCATCAGCTTGTGTCATGAGACCACATTGCTTGCAGCCAATAAGGAGCACAAGCAAGTGCAACTGCTCCAGGAGATGTAGATGGAAAATTGGAATCTTGACAAGTGTGATTGACACTGCGTATCTCTCAGGGTAGTCTTATTTGCAGAGATTTAAAGACATCTGTAAACCTGGCGTTTCTGCTAAAAGAATCATTGTTCCTCCAAGACTGGAAGCATATCATGGCAATTTGGTCTCATGCAAATAATCTTCTGAAAAACAGGAATCCTTTTGAGCATAAAATGACTTGGGTTTATTCTTTACTTTTGGGAGTAAAATAAATAATTTAACAGACGAAGCTACTGTCTTTCAATTGGAGACAATCTGTCCATGTCTTGGAACAAAAACACAAGCTTTAAGTCTTCCCTTCGTTTTTAAGCGACAGCACTGGGGAAAAGCTACTCGGACTTTTATCTGGCCCTTTCTTGATGGACACAAAAATAAAGTGGATATGAGTCTTCATGGTGAACCGTAACCCACTGCCACGTCATAGCAGTGGAAAAAAAATGTTGAATTAAATTCTAACCATAAGTAAAATAGACTTCCACTTGAAAGCATCGGAGTGTAGCTACAGCAGAGCACAAGAAAGAGATGAATGTGTGTGTGAGAAAGAGACGAGGAATGCACATGAATTCTGAACAGCACTAAAGGCCTGGATGAAATTGGCTATAGCCATTAACTGCTCAAGAGTGATTTTCTCTTCTCCATATGCAAACAGAATGAAGCGGCTTTCCTCTTCCTTTATTCTCATGTTACAGAACACATCACTTATAGATCAAACCCATTTATAGTCACGGAATTAAGAAGGCATTATTGGTGTAGTTTAAACAAAAGTCCAGTGAAAACAGTCTTTGCACTTGTAAAGAATATACACTATAATACTCACTGGCTTTTGGGTTTGGGTCTGGACATGAGCGATAGGTTTTAGACCTCGTAATGTAGGAGGTTAGTGTCAAGTATTCGACTGTACATTTGAGGATGGGCATGTAAGGCATCTACCAATTTACCTGGTGATGCAAGAAATATGCCAACTCCAGACCGAAATGGTGGCAAATCAAACCCACAATCTTATGAAATACTGTAGTAATATTAAGTGTGCAACATCATATTTCCAGTAAAGCCTGGACTATAATGAGCTCCAGTAATGACAAGTGTTGTTTTAAGAGCCAGTCACTAATGGTTTGTTGGAAAATTTATGCTAAATACATCCAGATGCCCTTTAAAAAATTAAAGTAAAAGTATGGTTATACTGTATAATAAAGTACCCTTGAACAGTTAAGAGTAAAAAGTAAAAAAAATAAAATAAAAATAACAGAACTTCTAAATTGGAGTCCCAAATAGGGAAATAATCATTAATTTCCCGGACCATGTTTGTATCCAAACTAATATTCAAAACACAAACAAACATGATTGCTCCTGAGATGTTGGGAACCTCAAAACTCTCAGATGCTTGGAAATTTAATCAGGCTTAAGAGAGGGCGGGCAAGGAGAACGACCTGAGCGTAGACTGGAGCGGCCCGGTCCCTGGACGGCACTGGGCTATGCTGCTAATTAAAAACTTTAATTCCACAACCACAACGTTGGCATCACAGTACTCAGAGGTGCGTCCTTGTTGTGATTCTTGGCGGCGTCTTATCAGGCGTCGGCAGATTTGTCCATGTTGGGAAGGTGCGGGATAGGGAGGCGCTGCAGCAGGGCCCAGCTGGAAGGGGTGGCACTGTGCCTGCTTTGGGATCTGGCCCACCTCGCTTCTTCAGAGCTCTAGAATGAGTGGAGTCACGGGCTCCCAGTCAGGTGGCTTTAGTCAGGGGCTCAGCTGCCCACAGAGCAGCTGAGAGAGGGAATGCAGGGCTAAACAAGGGATAAATGCTGGATTTAGACTTCTGGGCTCAGCATTGGAACCATGTCTCCATTACACATTCTCCTGTCACTGGGCACTCAGGACATCGCAGGTACACTAATACACACTGTTCCCCCAAAGTCTCACTGCAGCGGATGCAGAAATGATACTCCTACAATGCCTCAATGAATAGACTTTAATATTTCAAAACACAACACAAAGCAAAAGAAAAACATCTTTGATAAGAGGAGTGAATGTGCTCCATTGTGCGACCTTGGGAGAAGTAAAAGCTCTATAGCAGCATGCAATCTATTGATTAGAAGACATTACTACTGGCACAAAGACAGACATCCTTGCGAATGACAAGGTTAATGCAGGCTTCTTTTCTAAAGGACACTGCTTATGAAGATGTCTAAAGAACGAGCTGCTTCCACAAGGCTAAAATGGCGGCAGTATGTAGCCTATAGCAGCAGTATTTAGTGGCATTAATAAAAACTTCAGAGCATAGGAAGTTGACACAAGATTTATGAGAACATACCGCTGCTTTTATTACAAGGCTAAAAGTGTCATTTTAATAACACAGAGATATTAAAGAGTGCAAACCTTTGTAAAACTTTGGCTCTGGTTCACAGTTACTTGGCTAACGTCACAATTATCTCAAGATATAGGTAGAGTGGCCACATTTCTCACTCTGCATATCCTCTCTGCACTACCATGAGTTCAAAGATGTTCATGTGAATGGGCAAATCTAAACTGACTGTTGTGGATGTATATAAGCGAGAATGGTTGTCAGCCAGTGTATGCATATATATCTCTATATATAAATATATATCACGCCCAAAGCAGCTGGGATAGGCTCCGGCCTCCTGCGACCCATGATAGTGAAGTTAGTAGAAAATGAATAAATGATATAGCATAATGTGAATCTTTGTTTAGGTCAAATAGGCCAAAGCATGTTGTGATGTGCTTTGTGTACATATTAACTAAAAGATGTCTTAATCAAAGGACATTATTATGTTAATAGTGACTTCCACCTCTGTACATTTCCCAGAAGCGTATTAGTTATTATTTTCTCTGATTCTCTTTGTCTTTGCCAAGTCTAGCACAGTGCTCTTGTCTGTGAGAATGATTTTGATAAATGCTGTAGTCACCTTTAGAAGCCGGCGAGCCCCGCTGTAAATTTGATCCCTTTATGTTGGGTCTAACCCCATAGTTTTAGGCGAGACTGGTGTGTCAGTGAGGCTGGCAGCTCCCGAGCGTTAGCACTGGGCTGACACAGCGATAAGTTATTCTAGCTCTCTACCTGTGGGCTTTACATGCAGCAGCTCCACTCCTGTTTCAGAGAGGGAGAAGTCTGCTCACACCTGACTATATCCTGTGCTCCCGGCCGCCGTTACCAAGGAGATCTTACCAGCTGGCTTGCTTTTAATGGCATTTGTTTGAGGAACTGCAGTGTATGAATTGATTTCTATATTTGATACTGTGGGCCACATTAGGGAAGGAACTGTATTTGTAATATAGTGTTTAATATTTGGAATAATAGCAAGACCTAAAATGTATTTTCATATCTAGAAAGATGCTGGAAATTGGATCATATTATCGTAGAACAAAGGTTGCGCCATTGTCTTATTGCCTAACTAATCAGAAATGTAGAAAAGTAAAAAGAAAATCTAACTGTCTTGTTTTCATTGCAGATGGAAGCATTAGTATTACTGCCATTTTATGTGAAAGCATTTGAGGGAAATTACAGTAGGTCATAACTAAATAAAAATACTTTGCAGGAATGTTCAGGCAAGAACCATCTTGGTTATTAGGTTAGGTGAAAACAACAATGCTTTGTGTATTCTTAAAAAACTTTGAGTAAAACCAACCCAAACCATCTCCTGCGAAAAGTAAATAAAAGCATCAAACTGTCAAATTACAGCTGTACCATTACAAACTTTTGAAAACAAAGCAAATGGAAGTACAAAAAGGACATTTAGACAGGGTTACTTTTCCTTAGATCTATTTTCACTGTCCTATTGATTGTTGAATTTCACACAGAATTAGTCCGGATCAGTTCTTCTTATGTTTGTCTGGCCGTGTGATGATGCTCTCATTGATTTTAGTCTTTGCATATCACTTCCACTCTGCTCCTTTTGCAGAGATGGACATGATACTAGAATTCACTGAGTTATTATCATTGTACAATTTACAAAATGTATTGTGTTGTTTTGTGAAGACACAGTCATACCTCAACATTCATATTCCCTTAACTGCATATATTTGCCTTCATTAAACTGCATTCGATTTGGTGTAATTCTTTCACAGAAAAAAAAAAAAAAAGCCAATGGTTCTCTTTGTGAAAAGGCCACTATAACAGTTCCTACTGTCTAGTTCACACATCAATGGTGAACAGAATTCCACTGAGCTTCAAAAATGAGAAAACGAAATGCCTCCTGCTGTATTATTCGATCTGGCCACACATAGCTTTTCAACTGGAATTAATCAAAAATGGGACAATCTGGCATGCTGAAGAATGGAGGTATTTTTAACAAAGCGGTTGGCAGCTGTTAATCCCTTGTTAACTTTAACATTAAACCCTGCAGTCAGATTTTTATTGTAATTAAATATTTAGGCCTCTCAGTAACAATGGCTCCATAAAAAGACATAATAGATTCGTTATACTGCCCAAATATAACCACTTTTATGAGCAAAACATTTTTTCTATAGATTATTTTGCTCTGATGGCCATTCCCCACAAACGTTATTTGTTTTTCGCTAATGCAAACATTCTCTGTTTGGCATTTAGCAAAACGTTGAAAATACCAAGCAGTCAACCTCACTAATAAGCCCTCATTAGGCTGCTCCCTATCTAGAGTCATGTTTGAAATTGCCTCTTCATGTATAATCAATAATCAATGGTATTATTTAGAAACATTCATATGTTACATTTTTTTTCCTGTAGCGTTCCTGGCACACAACAGTGTTGCTGTACTGGTCACCATCATGTCCATCCTTCTCCGAGATATATTTTCACCAGGTCGAAGCATGCTCAAGAGAACAGATAAGTTAAATCCTCATGGCGGCCAGCTCATCCTCTTTACTCAAAAATAGAGGCAACATTAGAGACGCCAACTGGCTGATGGAGGTCCTCTGTGTACACTAATGACGGCACTACATTGCTAATTGCTTGTTCAAGTAAGCCCAAAACACACTGGAGAAAGTGTCCAAGAGTGCTGAAAACAGGGAAGCACCACCGATCACCAATCTGGACCGTCTGTGGTGGCTCATATCAGACCACATTGAACACAGCATCCTGATGTGGCTATTAGAAATGCACAA
The DNA here is from genome assembly GCA_024349245.1 of Neodontobutis hainanensis. Taxonomy (NCBI): domain Eukaryota; kingdom Metazoa; phylum Chordata; class Actinopteri; order Gobiiformes; family Odontobutidae; genus Neodontobutis; species Neodontobutis hainanensis. The sequence continues at coordinate 399,735 of JALDNG010000086.1, read as the reverse complement.
ATGCTAATGGCTCTGCTAAGTGTTAATGATGAGAGCTGAGTAGTAGAAATGAGGAATGGCTCTAATAAAGCTTAAGTTGACTTCTGCAAAGTACTGTGTTTTCAAATAATATTGCACAATCCCACTAGGGGTTTACCAGTCACTATAAAATGAAAGAATGTAAATCATTACTACAATTATAACATACTGAATAAATAATGCATGTTGGCTTACCACTATTCTACCATTGTGACAGGAATCTTAGAATGGGTTGCACAATATATCATTATTGCAATATTATCAATCTCAATATTCAAATTGTAAAGACTTGCAATAAGCACCTCCATTTTAAACACATTTTCTTTTTTTACTGTAAAAAACAACCAAAACTGTCCAAACAAAGCTTTAACACTAGAACTACCAAGGCAGTCATTTTGACCGTTTTAAAGATTTGCAATGTAATAACTTTTTTGAAATAAAACCCATATAACTACAGTTCCATGACTTTTCTTAAATTAATGTAAATTTTATTTTAACATTGTTATTTTATTAAAATTACAAAATACAAACGAGTTCTGAGTATTTCTACCTTGAATGGCCATAGCGGTCAATTTGACCGCACATATTACAGGCGTATCTCCTCAGCGCTTTTTTCCGCCGTTAAAGATGTGCGTAGCTGTTGCAGTTTCTCTGGCTTTCTCTGGCAGTTTTGTATACTTTTGCTAAGCTAAAACTTAGCTTTACCGTCAAAATGGCAACAAGAAAGAAAATGACTGTCACTGAGGTTTTATCCTTGCTTGAGAACATTGATGATGCAGAGTCTGATGGAGGAGCAGAGAGCGATGTCTCTTGGTCTCTTGACAGTTCGTCTGACACTGATTCTGAGAGTGATTCAGAGATAATTCCGGTTCGTAAAAAAAGGAGAGTGGACACTTCAAATTCGACAACTGTCATTTGATCTGCTACTTTGGGTATGTTATCGATACTATCCTGACTGTTATCACTAATTACCCACTTCAATATTATAATGAGATAGCCTCTAACAACAACAACAACATTATTATTATTATTATTATTGTTATTATTATTATTATTATTATTATTATTATTATTATTATTATTATTATTATTATGCTAGCCCTGATGAAACTGATATTTCATGAAATAAACAACCTAATTAGGCTATAATTTTTTGCCGACAGTGCAAAATCCTGAATTATCAGCTGTGCCTGCTGAGCCAACCACAAGAGCACTTAGCCCGCTAGCCTGTTTGGTTGATGATGGCATGTTGAAGCATATCAGGGACTGCACCATTGCTGAAGCACAGAGTAGAGGAGGACAGCTCATGGGATATAACAATCGATGAACTAAAGGCTTTCATTGCCCTCATCTACATTCGTGGTGCGCAAGGTGAAAAAGGCATGGACCTGGCCAGCTTTTCGTCAGCTGACTGGGCTTATGCATTTTTCAAGTTTTTTCAAATTTCCTAATATAACATAACTATTTATTCATTCTAGATTTCATTAGAGGCTGCATAAAATTGTTTCCGAATCGTGTGGTCCAAACATTTCCGATAATGCTAAAGCATTGTAAACTCCAAAAGTCAAAATGTATTGAATAAAGATGTAATCATATCCAAAATTCACAATATGTTTTATCTAACAAAATATTCTGCTTCATTTTATATTTGTTGACATTTTGACTTTCAAAAACAACATTTTAACTGCTGGTGAAACTGGTGAAAAACTTTGATCTCCAGCTTGCCGGATGCAAATTGCGGAATGCAAATTGCGGCATGCACTTTTGTGGGCGGTCTAGTAGCTCTTACACAATAATATCACGAACATATTATATTATGTATGCTTAAACTACCCTACATTTTTCATAAAACATGACCATAGAAGCTTTGAAGTAAATATAACATGACAAAAATGACATTCACTGCTGTCTGGTATGAACAGTCAAAATGACCGCTATTGGCAGTTCTAGTAGTTATAGAATTCCGGTAGTGCTAGTGTTAAATCAAACTGTGGTTCATCCAAATGAAAAAGTCCTGGTTTAAACCTGCTTCATTCCTACATTTAGTCCCAGTTTAGACCTGTTTAATCCAGATTTAGTCTTAGTATAATCTTTGATTCTGATAATCTTTTTTATTGGCTCCTGCTTTGAAGAGTGGGAGTTTTTCCAGAGCGGTATATTTATTTTTCTACGTAACAGAGCATTCAAATATTGCAGGTAATATTGTTAATGCAATATTTTAAATTGTTATCGCATATTACACATTTTTTCAACATTGTGCCGCAATGAATCCTAGCCAAAAACAGATTAAAGTGGAACCACAAATTCACAATTTAACTAGTACATACAGTGAATATACACAGAACGATGACAATGCTTCATAAACCTTTCATAATTATTTTTTACATGTTGCTTTATTGTTGTAATTATAAGAAACTGCCATTTTCAAAGAGCTGCCAAAAAGCTGGTACCAAGTTTATATTCCATTCCAAAATTTGAGTAATATTACTCCATTGTTTAACATGTTACTGAGAATGTGACTCTTTAGATGTTTGGCAGTGCTTTAGAAAAGGGTAATATACTGGATAAAATTACACTTTGCTGAATTCTGTGCCAGTAGAAACCCACACAAATATGAGTATAACAGAATTTAAGCTTTAGGAGTGCCTAGAGTGCATCCATTTGTGCTTTTATAGGCTCTTCATGAAAACATGTGTAAACACAGCCCAGAGTCAGAGAGAACTACAAGTTGCTGTATTTACCTCATTGAGAGCATTCTGGCAGCTTTACTCCAAACAGTGCCTTTAAAATAGTCACTTGCAACACTAAACAATTCAGTTTAAATGTATATATGACTTTGTCCTAAGCCAATTAAAAGAATGTTCTTTGAAGCAGCCAGTTTATTCCATTCTTGAAGTAAAATATCTACTATATACTGTGGGGATGTTCAATTTATGTTGTGTAGCTGCATCCATTTACATTATGACTGAGCAATAAATCAAAATTAGATTGCAATTTTTGCTTCCTGCAATTATAAAAAAGCGGATGTTTATGTGGACCTGCACAACATACAGATGCTGTGTGATGATCATTAACAGCCATGAGAAGAAGTAAATCTATATAAATGCCTGTAAGCAAAAGTCAAAAGCCACGGGATGTTTTGAGAAAGAAAATAGCAAAAACAAGACAAGTGTAAATAATTCATTTAATTCAAGTTTAAGGTAACCACATTGATTAGCACTAGCGTTGAGTTCAGCAACCCATATGTGTTCAAATATATAACATGAATAAAGCGAAAATAACTGGTTCTGATTTTGCCGTAGTCCAGCATCCCACATTTGTCTACTTAAGTTTAAAAACCATGTCTTCTCACATTGACTCCTAACCTTCCTAACTCCGCTCTGTAGTTTTAAAGGCTCGGGGCAAGTCCGGGACCTCCTACACTCTATATACTCCCTTCATGGCAGGCTCTTTTATTCACAGTGAGAAACTCAAGGGTATTTTCATTCAACCTGTTTTCCTTCCCCCAGAGTACACCAAAAGAAAAGTTATCCCCAAACTGCACACAAACAACACTTTTCAAATAGGCCACACACATAACCCCATCCTCTCGCTGAAATGAAAAGAAGGACAGACATCATTAGGTTCATTGGTGTTAATAGCAGCCTCAGGGGGTCTTCACTTAGATGATGCCATGGAGCTTATATTCCCTATTGGTTTTCCATCATATCCATTTCAATGTATGGGAAGCAGGTGTTGCAAAGACAGGCCTGAATTTATGAATCATACATTACAAGATTAGTGGTCTCATTCTTTGAAAGCAATGTCAAACATATGCAAACATCTGTAACAGAACATAATTACACCTCCATTAAGTGCACATTAAGGAGAGACAAGATAGAAGGGAAGCAGGATGCATCATTAAAAACAAAAGAACTTACAAAGGCTAGATGCATTTTGAGAATCTGATTTGTATTTCTAGCCCATCATAAAAGTGACCCTTAAAGCAGTGTGGCACTAAAAGCTTAATATTATTATTCTGGGAAGCTTGTCATCTTTCCGTCTAATGAAGCTTTCAGTGTAATCAAACAGCTTGCATTGACACAAGTAAATGAGCAACATGAAAAGCAGCTGCTACAGGACCCAACATCCAGTAAAACCAACTTAAATCTACACTGAAAAAAGAAAAACATGTCAGAATCATTTTCAACAGGCCACTGGCTCCAATGGTAAGACCCTATTTCATCCAGTCAAACATGATTATGCAATGCCTGAACTGGCCCGTGACCAAATGACCGTGAATGAACCTCTAAATTGATTTTTTTTTAGTCATAAACACCTCAGTGATAAACAGGCCTCTCTGGGCTGCACGTGTCATTAAAGTCCTGACACCAGGGTTCAAGAAACACCTTATTGCAACACAAGCAGCTTTGTCTTGAATGTATTGTGAAACATTAATGCCTGTAAATGCCTGTGTTGTTATCCATCTTGCTCATTACAGAATAATTTTTTTCTGTAGTGTAAACCTCATCAAATCTAATAAACATAGTTTGTGACTCATTGTGTGATTGTATTTTAAACATTAGCATGGTTGCTACTTCCCATTCATGCATTTTATGATTTGACTCTAGAATGCTGCCCAGCCACATTAAAGAGTAAAAAGTGTCACATTTTACCAAAATCTTAAACTATTAATATACAGTAACAAAATTAGGAATCCGCAAAAAATTAAATAAACGTATCACTTGTTGCAATATAAATGTGCAGTGAATATTCTGTTATTTTATTTATTTATAACAGGGATCATGCAATCAAACATAGTTACAAAATAAATATTGCAGCTGATCCATATAAAGTTTATAGCAAATGCTAATCTAATTCTCAACTCTTGTCCCTGGTTGGGCGTTTTTTTTACTTTACACTAATATTATAAAAACAATGGCAATACACTAAAAGCATTATACACAACAATATACACAACTATACACAGCATTCAAAAACACCAATCCACAAAGCACATAACATTCATAAACTCATCCACACCATTTCTTCACCAATCCAATCTTCCTCTCACCAAAATACAATATTTAAAAATGGGTACAGTTTTGTTTTGTTTTTAACCAAGATTTAAACCTAAAGGTAAACAAATTTAAAATCAGATATAACCATAATAACAGTGGATAATAAATTCCACAGTTTGCAGCTCTCATAAGAAAAGGCTGTCTGACCAAAAGTGGTCTTGCAGTATGGGATTTTAAGGTTATGGTTTGAGGAGCTCCTGGAGCCAATAAAACTTGGCTGAAGCAGCAAACAACTTTGCAGCACATATATTAATGTAAAATTTGCTATGTATGTGTTTATGTCAAAGCTAAATAGTTGTTGATGAACAATTAACACTAAAGTTTGGATACTGCGCATTAAGTGACGTCTGTATCGGGCCATAATGACCAAGAATCTGTAAATCTGCCATATTTTTGAAAAATTTAAATTTAAAAGTTTATGTAAGTTCCTCCATTATAGTAAAATGCATTTACATTTAGTTCCATGTTATAAAATAGATTGTAAAGATATTGTTAGGACTGTGTTTTCTGTTGTTTGTGTGTAAATAGGAGGAAAGACATTTTTTAAGCAAAAGCTATTTTTTTACAGCAATAAGAAAAAACATATACTGTCAGTCATCAATGGATTTACCTTGACAGCTCTGTGCCACTAACTAAATGGTGTCCACTTAGCTATATAGCCTACTGCACATGAGTCAACTTACAGCCAGGTCACCCACAAGTTTAAAGTCTCGTGATACTGACAGGACAGGATGTGAAAGCACAAGCCTTTTGGCCCCAATACACTCACCTGTACCAGTCCAGTCCCTTCTCGTAGTTCCTGTCAAAGAAGTGCGGCTCATTCCCCACCGCCCTGACGTCCGGATGGACCCTGAGAGCCTCCAGCAGCGCCCTGGTCCCCCCTTTCTTCACCCCTATAATGATGGCTTGTGGCAGCTTCTTCTCTCCATAATCCGAAGTGCAGTTCACCCGGAGCTCGCTGTCCGTGGTGCTGAATTCCTGGCGCTCTTTCTCCTCTTTCTCCGGTGCCACGCTGTGTAGATAAACCACAGATTTCGTGGGAGCCGCCTGAGTTCTAATCCACTCCACTGTCCTTTGTTCATCGTCCACATCTCTAGCGGTGGAGATCGTAGTAAATGTCTGCGCTTCGGTGAATTCCGTCAAACCTTGAGACGCGGAGTAAAGTTTCTCTCTAAGCGTGATAAAAGTTGGCTCGTCCGTTACCAGCTTCCCTTGGTACGCGTAGTTTTCTTGCAGAGGGAACTGCAGCGAGTTGAAGCAGCTCATCAAGCTATAGAACAAGTAGGTGACAGAGAGGGACAGGGTGAACATGAATAAGATTTTCCGGGGCACTTTAGAGGTAAAAACCTGTGTGCTGGACCAAAATGCCATCTCGGATAGCAGTGATCCTCTCAAAGAAGTGGCCAGACATGTTTCCACCCCGTGTCTTGCATGGACACAAGAACATTGACAGTGTTTTAGAAAGATCAGTCAGTTCTGTTTGAGAGCGCTGGACTGGAGTGACCCGGTCCGGAACAAAACACCATCTTTATAAAGGGATCGTTAAGATTCCACAAGAATATCGCGTCTCCCCTTTACGCGTTTTCCCCTCTTCACTATCGATTTCTTATTCCAAGGCTGACAGACAATGTCACAATTTATTGGAGTGAACTTGCAGATTTGAAAGAGTGCTGATGGACTCCTGGCGTCCTTCCAAATACATAGATGAGGCTGAAAAACCCGGCATTGTACTGGATTTTTAAGAAAAGCAGAGTGTTTAAAGTAGATGCTTTCGGTTCCAAGTCCAACCGTAGCAAGAGTGGATCCATTCGCGTAAAAACAAATTTGTCTTATTCTTCTGTAAATCCTGAATACTCACTTAAAATTGTAGATTTTTTTCAACTCGAAGTGGGGACAGTTTCTCGTATCGCTGCTCCTCTCCGTCCTCGCGTCTTTCAGACTGATCCTACGCTGTGAGCTCATGCAGCTGAAGCGCCGTAGCCACACAGCACAACTAGTGTATGTGCGAACACCCACTTTTCCCTCCTATCCGTTCACAAGTGGGCTATAAACGTCAGATATTCTCATAGGACACCGAAAAGCTCGTCTACATTCCCACGACTGCGCACACTGAGGCAAACTGGACTCTTTGAACTGAAAAGTGACGAGGTTCGAAACCAGTGAGTAAAGTTCACAGATGAACTCCATTTCACACGGATTATTTTGGAATGGATTTTTACACAAAGCTCATGTCTGCACCCTGCTGGTTTTCAATGGAGCCTTGCATAAATTACTTAATCTAGATTTGATTCAACCATTTCAAATGTTTCTAATGTAAAAGACACTGATGCAGTTGGCACTGATTATTGGTCCTGAAGGGATTTAAAAAAAATAATAATGTAATGACATCAGCAGAGATATTTGTGTGAGCTTTCATAATAATGCAAGGAAACAAGTGTTTGAATAATAATTATAATAGTTATTGGCTTGATATTTTACACTAGGCAGGTCATAATTGTCAGTAAAATGGTAACAAGAGTAGTTATGTGACACTATTAACATGTTTCCTGGGTCACACACTTAATATTAGAATTTGATTTACGACCACATGTGTACATTACTTCAATGTGATTCAAATACATCTTATTACACAAGGCTTGAAATGGGAATCCTTGTATATCCAGTCTCATCAGGAGCCCAAAAAAACTAAAAAGATTTGAGGACACACACTGTGGATTTATTATTCAAACTATAATTACTGATGAGAATATTCACCAGATCTCACACTTTGTTGCTGCAATATGCAGCTTCAAAATTACACAGCACTGAAATGTCTCGGTGTATTACAGGATCCCATTCATCACGCTCCGCCAACACACCAGGAACGTCTTCTTTAAAAATATCAGCCAACCTCTGCCTCGCTAAAGTTCTGCTCTCTCGCAGGCCTACATCTACAAACAGTGTGTTTTGTTGCAAAGTTGCCACGTTACCAAAGGACTAATATGCCATGAGTCAGAATAATTCGCACAAACTTAACGAGGCAGCAGCAGTGTGGGAAATATAGTTACAAATCTAGCATTGATGTATCTCACTGACTAAAACCAACATTTGTTTTCTGACCTTAGGTATAGTTTTGACATCACCATCTAGCCCAAAACTAAAAAGCCAGATGCTGGTTACATTTTCTACAGATGTTCTAATATTGTCAAGCCTGACTTTATGCATGTCATGCTAAATAAGCCTTAGAGCTAAACACGGCATTGATTGGGTTACTAGTAGTATTGGCTCAGTCTGTATTAAGATATAGGTTGCATGCTGTATTCCTGTTATGTGTACATACTTTCTATGACCCAAATCAAACCATTGACAATTCTGTTTTTATGGTGGCATTTTTGAAAAAGCTTTTTGACAAAGAGACTATATTTGAATAATTTTGTGGCTAAACATTTTATGGTAAAAGTATTTATAGTGTTGCTTTAAATACATCTGAGCATTAAGATATATTTTGAATTGAACATATACTGTATTTATTTAGTTTTTTAACAGCCTACGCATGCAAAAGAATATCTTTTATCTTTATGATATGCAAATAGGAAAATAGGAAACATGATGTGTATTACAGGCAGCTTTTAAAGTGAACCTGAGGGGCAGTCGGGGCTACAACCTCTTCTGAAGCCTTAGGGATGATATTTAAAACAGCTTTCATAAATCATTGTGAGTTAAGTGTGAGTGGATATTGCCAAGATGGAATTTCATAATTGCAGTCGAGCTGCGCACAACGACACATCGGATAGCTGTTTGAGACATTTTTAATTTCAGGTCTAAATGTAATATGGATAATTCATATCTAAATACCATCTAGACATGAGGTGAATGTTAATCCAAGCTGCAAAGAATGAGAGGCCAATTCACTGAGTGTCATTCTGATGAACTGAGTCGTGGATGTGCGCTGATAATACTTAGTTTATGGCTGATTTGATCAAAGAAAGAAGATTGGAAGGAAACACAGTTAACTTTTGTAATATGTGCACCTTACACCTGCTCTTAATCTAAGGATAAGTCAGACAAATAGTGTCTTTCAATCCATAAGACTTTACTTAAATCCTTATAAGCTGTTGTGCTGAGGTAAATGGGAAAACACATTCTTTGTCTTTTTGTTTGGATGTCGTCCTGTGTGAATGCTCATATGCAAATGCAAATTGACACAATCTGGATACTGGGCTTCCATTGGGACACACAATGTCTGGGCAATTTATGAATGGCTCAGATAACACGAGCAACAAAGGCGAGATAAAACGGTTCAATATATTTTCACTTTTGCATTTCATCAGCTGCGTTGAGAAGCCATCTTAATCCCACTTCACTCATGAGACGTTCTGGGCATAACTCCTCCAAGGCAAGACATCTCTGACAAGGTGACTTCTAGATGGGTTAAAACAAAAAATAAAATACTCTGACAGCAATAGGGAATTTACAAGTGTGGCCAGTTCGCGTAGGAGAGCTCTTTAGGTACCAATTTACGAGTACAACAATTTGAACAAAGCCATCCAGTTTGCCTACGCTCTCTTGACTACCGAACGTCCGGTGGAACCATTGTGCAGCAAACACTTGTCTAAACTCCCTCAACACAGCTCCCCTTTCTGCATTTCGACATTTACAATAACTTCAGATAGAATCCTCTTTAACAACTCCATAAAATGAAGTGGCTGTGAATGCAAGCGAGTGAGTGGTGCGCCATCTTTACACTGGAACTGTGAGGACATGTCTCAGACCACATCCTAATAAGGTGTACTCAACTTAGGATTAATAAAACACACAGAAGTAGTGAGTTTGTATTTGATAATGTTAGATTGAAGGTATAATATGCAGTGTTTTCATAAAAAATGTAAATAACCTTATATATCTTGCTAATCAAACAACACATGTATCTGATGAAGACGGAAGCTCATTGAGGGGCGTGTCCAAATCTACTTTTTCCGATGTTGGATAATCTTGATCACTGCCAGGCCTGCGCAGCCACAAGATACAGCCCATGCCTTTTTATAACCATGTGACGATGAATGTGTCTGTGAGCCCACGTCTTCCTCACTCTTTTTCACAAGGACGTTTGTAGTGTGTAGGTTTCAGCTAGTAACAGCTCCCAGGAAGTAAACTACAGTTAAATGTAATGGCAGGTGGCTAGACAGAGGAATGCTGGATTTGGATTTACTCATTAATAAAGACTAAAACAAAGTATAGAGTCTGGGTTCAGCAATTATCTGGATCTACCTCTAAAGAATTAAGAGGATTTATGTTAAAGATTTACCAAAAAGTGGCTACATTTTGATTGTGAGTTTGAATGTACAAAAAATGTTCTTTTGTTTGCAATGTGTGTGCAAATTAAAGGATTGCTTTTTTCTTGTAATTGAGGGAAACACAAGATTTCAAATTAGGGACGTCCCTGTTGGCTGTTAGTCCACACGTCTTGTCAGCATTGAATAAATGGCAGTGAAGAGGAAGAAGATAAATGTGGAACTGCATCTGTGCAATGCTAAACTCAGAGCAGGATTCTCATAACTTTTTTTTTTATATACAAAAACATAATAATAATTATATATATATATATATATATATATATATATATATATATATATATATATATATATATATATATATATAAAAATATCTGTCTCTGTTTCCTGTTCTTAGCTGACAGGAGTGACCCCTAGTGTGGTCTTCTGCTGCTGTAGCCGTCCGCATTCAGAGATGGTTTTCTGTAGACCTTGGTTGTAACGAGTGGTTATTTGAGTTACTGCTGCCTTTCTATCACCTCTAACCTGCCTGCCCATTCTCCTCTGACCTCTGACATCAAAGTGGCCTTTTTGTCCACACAACTGCTGCTCACTGGACATTTTTTCTTTTTTGGACCATTCCCTGTAAACCCTAGAGGTGGTTGTGCGTGAAAATCCCCGTAGATCAGCAGTTTTTGAAATACTCAGACCAGCCCGACACCAACAACCATTCCACGTTCAAAGTCATTTAAATCCCCTTTCTTCCCCATTCTGATGCTCGCTTTGAACTTCAGCAAGTCAACAACACCACATCTATACGTCTAAAGGCAGTGAGTTGTTGCCATGTGATTGGCTGATTAGCAATTTCTGTCACTCAGCAATTGAACTGGTATACCTAAGAAAGTGGTCGATATATTCGAGTTATCAGATCAGTAGAAATTTTCCTAAGCTTTAAGCCCCTGAAATCAAACGCCACTGTAGATTTTTCTTTATTGATGGACAGTCTTTTGATGGTGTAATACCTGCAGGCATTAAGTGCACATGTGGATAGGGACTAGAGTAACCAAAATCTCAAAATCCCTGCTTCTTTTTACAGTAAACAGTGTCAGTGAGTGTCCTCGGTTCTGCCACAGCAACACAAACCACATAAAAGACCGTTTCACGCCCAAACACAAAATAGTCTGAAATAATTCCCATCCAAACGTGTGAGCCTTGCCACACATGACACGTCTGGTGCTGTCAGGCTCCTGGCACTTTCCTGATGTAGTTTGAGCACAGAAGCAGCTGCACTACCTCGATACTTGGGCTTTCTTATAAATGACATGATTTTGAAACAGACTGCCCCTGTGTGAGTGCCTGGTGTAACAATGAATGGTTTGGCAAGACTTCCACCGCCACAAATAATTCAAGCAAAAGGCCTGTGTTCAAACCTGAAGCCAAGAGAGTTTGCTGCAAAAGCCAATTCATTTAAAAAGATCTAATTATTTCATTTATGCTCTGATTATAATACTCAGAGCAATACAACTAAATATGAGCTATATGACTCTGGAGGCACAGGAGAATGTGCTTAAATGTTCTCTGGATGTAAACTTTTCTCTTGTTGTTGTATGTTTGTTTGTTTTTTGTTTTGTTTTTTAGCTGGACCTTTTTTGAGTCTGAAATAAAAAAAGATTCAAGACTATCTATCCGAGGGGTCAAAACAACATTTTTACATTTTCAGTATACCACAAACTATTTAAGTCCCAAGCTCAGAGTACATACTAAAGGTAGAATATTCAATTGTGTCTATATAATATATAAAGTCAACTTTTTATTTTACACAAAGGCCTACTGTATATTGCGTTATATTTTTCCAACAAAACACCACAAATGGACAACTTCCACCCATTGGTCCCCTATTCACCAATACTGTCATTACGACAGGGCAATAAAATAGCGGTTACATCCGGGCTTTTCAGCTTTTACTGCATAGTAAAACAATTGTTTTCAGATAGCATAAACGGACGTATTAAATCAAGAAGCCCTCCAGAGTTGTCATGTAGTCAAAATTTAGCTCTACAGACCAGAGCCATATTTTGTACCAGACTGTAAACATAATTTTTACACTTGTAAAGTCGCTGTTGGATTTCTCCTTATATTTCCGCTTTTGGAGCCTGCCCTCTGGTGGACGGCGGTATACTGCTGTATTTCGCTGTATATCGCCATATGGCTGTGCCCTTACTCGAGGACCTTTTAAGGGGTTCCTTGAGAGAGGCTTGGATTCAACTAAACATTTGTAGTGTAAAACAAAACACCCTTTATTACCTTCTAAACATTTATTCTCGACTTTTGTTTTAAATAATTAAATTCAGAAGAACACTGTGCAGTGAAGTTCTGACGTTCATTTATCAGAAGTCCAGCGTGTTTAATGAAGTTGGCAAAATTCATGAGAAGCATGCCTTTAAGTCAGACTTGAAGGCATTTCTTCATGAATATCTTTGATGAATCTCTGCTCCAGAAAAAAACTCAGTAAAGAGCAACACGAAGACCCAATGTCAAACTGTTTGTAAGATTATATTAAAACATTTATGCTTTGCAACACCATTAGGTACTGGAAACCAAACTAAAGCAGACAAACTTCAGCTCACAATTTGTTCTGTTGTTCTGTTTGCCCAATGAAAGATGCCTTGACTCCCATGTTTTATTTTTGGGACCTGGCAATTGCATTTGGAGCCATATCACACAAACCTCAGTGGGATTTGATTACCACATGAAATATAATCAGAAATCTGGTTAAGGTGTAAGCTCAAAGAGCAAAATGTGGATCCCGTGCAACCAAACACGTAAAGCTTAGGTCCCTGCACTAAAACAGAGCACAAACATAGGTTCCATGCAGCTGTACACCAACGGTTGAAGTGCACAGATGGATGGCTGGAATTACAACAATCCCTCTTTTTTCTTAACATAAATTAAATATGTTTAAGTAGCATGGTCACCATAAGCTTTTAATGAAACCAAAGATAAACAAAGACAAACATAACATACCCTCTGAGGAATTTGAAATTGACAAAACTTTCAAAAACAGTGAATTCCTGAGTGGGCTATTTGAAAGCAGATACACTAAGTGCCACATTAGCCCATTACTGTTGCTAGATGCTGTTTTTGAATTGCTGAACTTGCTAACACAACAGAGCAGGGTCAACTGTCAAAATGACTAATTGATAGTGGGATTGACAATATTGATTTGTTTGTTCAAGCACCACAATCCTCAGCGGACATGATTGTAGATGTGTCCCAAATGAGAGGCTTCCTCCTTTAAAGTTTGCATTTCAGGAGCAAATCCATCATAACACGTTGACAAGGCCTGTCCCATTTCAAAGGCTCATCTAAATTTGGCCAAAGCCTCGTTTGGTTTTTGAAGGACACAGCTTGTGTGTGCACTCCTGTCCAGCTTTAAATACAATTAAATGATAATATAAGAACCACCTTTTTGTGATAGAAATGAATAAACTGTACTATTATAATAAATTAATTAATTAATTAATTAATATGAGTAGGGCCATCTTGCAAGCAACACTTCTTGTCTATGAAATAATGTACACATCTTTCTATCTAACAGATTAGAAACGAACATGGCACCTACTACAATTCTATGAATGTAGGCTGTAACCTCCCTCCAGCAATATTTTTTGTTACTTTTAGGTATAGATATGGCCAGGGTTTTATCAATATCAGTGGTTAGCTCTGCTGCCTCACAGAAAAACAGTTTGTGAGTTTAAACCCCGGTCGCCTCTCCCAAAGACCCTACCCGCTGACCCTTTCTGTGAGGAGTCTGAATGTCCTCCCCGTGTTACTGTGGGTTCTCTCCAGGTACTCCAGCTTCCTCCCATCATCCAAACACACGTATGTATAAGTTAGTTGGCAACCCTAAAGTGTCCCTAGTGAATGAATGTGAGAGTGATGTGAGAGACTAGCTGGCCACTGTCCACGTTGTGCACCGCTTAATGCCCAAAGTTGCTGGAATTGGCCCCAGTCACCTGCGACCCCTAACGGAAGAAAATGAATGAATGATTAATAATTCTATGGGACCTACACCTTTCCTATAGGCAGTAAAACTAAATTATATTTAACACAGTTATTGCCTGTTAATAGTAACTAAACCTACAGGCCTCCACTGCACTAAATAAAACAATAAATATGTCACAGTGAACTATTGTTAGTTCTGGCATGTTGTCTGTAAATAACTATTACTTTCTAATAACAATGAGTGTTACGATGGCTAAACGAGGCTGAGACAGACTGTGCTGTGATGTTGTAGCCCTGGAGGAGACAAAAGCATTGCTGCCAAATCCATCAAAAGCTGTACTGCATATACTATGTTGCACGCTACATGCTGATTTAAGTAGCATGCATGTAAAATATAGTAAAAGGAGGGCTTGGCTGGAGCACATTTTGCAGACCATCTGTGCATAGACTCTAAACACTTCATTATCGCCGAGCACCACCAGCGATTGCCATCATTAGGTAAAGATAAGCACGAATACAGTATGCTTTTAACTTGACGTCAAAGTGTGATAATAAGAACAAAATATTGATAACAGTACAGTTTTCTTGAAGTGTATTTGTCCCCTAGTAGCAGCCTAAATAGGCACTAGTGACTATTATATTGTCAAATAACAACCAGTTCAGATTTGTTGGATCACTGTAGAAGAACAAACACATGACTGTTGTTTTGAGTGGCATTCCTGCCTCCTATTGCTGCTGTAGTGTTACTTGTTTCAAATGGTTGCTGTGTCAATGACGCTGTGCAATGATAGATACTATCCTTAACTTAATCAATACTAGTGCTACTCTGAGTGTTGACCAGGCTGCCACAGTGCCCACTAATTAGATGATAAAAAGTGATGGATGTGTATTAAAACCAGCTGGCCCTTAAAAGAACTCCTCTGGGCTTTGTCTCATTTCCAGCTGACCTTTTGGATCCTAACTTCATTGTGTATGGATGCAGGTATATAATTTTGTGATGCAACAAATGAGCTGTGTCACACTAAAACTGTGCAGAGAGAAAGAAAACTTTGTAAAAGGTACAATGGGGTCACTCTGTATGTCGCACCTAAAAACAAAGCAGAAATCCCTATTGATCTTCATTTTGAAACACACTGTAATGAGATCAGAAACATCAGTGATAAATGGCAGTGGCTTCATGGCAGGAAGAGGGACAAATTGTTCCTTCTGGAGTTTGTTGTGCCGCAGGATCCAATAACCCCTCAATGGGTCATATGTTCCGTGGCGTCCAATTGAAGACGTGAGGACCAGTGGAGCATAACTGGAGGCGAAAAGAACAAAGTGTAAATTGAGAACACAGCTTGTAGTTGGATCTGATTTTCCCCAAAGGATTGGTAAGAAAATACAATCTTTTAAATATTTGAATGTAACTAATCAGGTCATTGTGAAACCACAGTAAATATTACAGTCTCTTTAAACCAAGCTTCTTTCATAAATACTTTTTCTGGCTTCACAAAATGACCAGTGCAGGGTTTTGGAGCAAAAACTCATTTCAAGACAATCCCAATCTCCCCTTCTTATCTGCTGCCTCACATTGTGCACAGCTTTGTGACAGAAGCCAAAATAGCTCCAGCTCAAGCCAAAAGAAGCTCCAGTGTTTTTTTGGTTTTTTTTGTTCTGTTTTTTTATTTTTTTTTTTGGAACATAGCAAACATGTGGATGTTAATAATGTCTTAGAGGCTGGGTCCATTTATGTGGTAAAATATTTTGTTGTTTTTCTTCCATACCCCGGTTGTGTACACTCGTTTTGATATGTCTTCTTTTACTCATCCTCCCATTGTGCCAGTGAGCTATCTTTAGGGTGTTGATGTTAAACTGATGCAACTCTTGGCCTGCTGTGCTTTTTTTTAAAACATCTCAGAGCAAAGTAAAAAAAAAAAAAATATACAATTACAACATGGGGAAAACAAAAGAACTTGTATTAACTTCTTTTTGGAGCTGAGCTAAAAAGCACTCTCTTCAAATGATCTAGTAGTGGGGAGTGTCTTGAATTGATGACATCTATTTGCCCTTTCCACCACTTCGACTTTGGAAGTCAGTTGCCGCTAGAACGTCCTCTGTGGACTTGGGCAAAGGCTTACAATTCCCAAGACGTAGCTGTGACTCTTGGACTGTAGCAGTGAGGATTGAGGTGGCGGCGCAGAGCACAGCTTTTCCACCGGCTCTTTGTTCCTGTGGTAGCGAGACATCCCCTGGTGCTTTCCAGGTGTGGCTCCCGCAGCATAATTAAGGTGGAATCTGCCAGGGTTTTCGGGCCGGGGTCATTCATCAACTGGATCACCCGCAAGATTAATGTGCACTAGCTGCAGCGCTCCAATGGATTGCTGCCACTTGCTGAGATCATTAGCACTGGCCTCCGTATGACTGCAAAGGGTCTGCTCACTGGACACACAGATCTGCAGCTTTGCATACTAAATGATTGGTCCATCATTGCCTAATTAAGGGATTATTGGAGACAGTTGTGTCCAGTCCCCCGGACAGTAAACCATAACTGAAGGGCAAACTCGATAGATTAGCTCCACCTGCTTCGCTGCAAAGTGCAAAGTAATGAAAGTGCTGACAAAAGTAAGCTCAAAAGGAGAAGCAGGAGGCAGTGCGTCATTACACAGCTATAACTCCCAAAGGGCCACCATACACTATTTAATAACTGCAGGTTTTACACCAGAAGAAGGAGGGATTGCAACATTTTACCGTTCAAGTGCAGTTTTGATAAAATGGATGCTGCTGAGGCACCTCTATTCAAAAAGTGTAGGTTGATGTGTCAGTTACGTCAGTGAATCATTTCCTGGAAGGGCATAATCATAAAATACTCTTACGGTTCAGTTTTGGTTAAAATACCTGCTCTAAAGTTCAAATATCTGAGAACATTACATCAGTTACGATTATATTTTTTAAATGCATTTGCCATGACTGTTTATTTTTCATAAATTTTCTTCTGCATTTTGTCACAGGTGACTGAAGCCTAACCCAGCGACATTGGGCCTGATGACTGTTTATTTTTTATTTTATAAAATATGAATATTAAAGCTAAACACACATCATACAAGAGTTTAGACAAACCCCATGTTTTGATTTTCTTTTGTTACAACTGACCCTTATTGTTGAGGATAAACCCTGACACATGAAAATCACAAAGTTGCTAATTACCACTCACAAAATACTAGAAGCGACATTATTGATCAATTGGTCATATGTCTGTTAATGTAGGCCTCCATTTTATCAGTCTTTGTGAGATAAAAAGATTCACTCGAATGGACCTGAAAGACTTGATCCGTCAATAATGTCAAGTTAGAACTCTCTTTGAGATTCCATGTAACATTCAGGTGTAAGGTAAAGACGTTCACGATCACATTAACAATATAAAGTAAATGCACATGTCAAAACCTCCTGATAGTATCCACGGTTTTGCGTGTTGTGTAAACTATTATCCAGCTCCAGTTTGAGACAGAGGGGAGGGCTCTTCTGGCTGTAAGCCTCCTCTGTATATGAGGCTTGTTTTTCATTGACTGTGTCAGGAATCAAGAAGGCTAATCCCTCCGAGACTTCAGATGAAAGTTTCAAAAGAAATAATGAAAGGCAGAGTGCCTGAGGGTGCATATCGGGGTGAACGTACAGCAGCAAGCTGCAGAGAACAGCAGCGGCGCACGACAAGAAGCAAAGGAAGAACATAACAGCTTCCCTTGCTGCCACCCCCACCAGTCTAACTATAAATCACATATTCTGACTCCAAGACATAAACAAATACTCTGCAGAGCACATCAGAAGCCTGGCACAGCATGAATACCTATAATAAAATGTAACAGTTTGAAGCTTGTACTTTAAAAATATCTGAATGATCCCTAAAAATGACTAGAGACTAGAGAAAAGGGAACAAGAGATTAGTTGTTGGCTTTGCACCACACATTGCTGTATTAAGACATCTTCTAATTTGAAGCATTTGTGTATTTTGTGACTATGATATATGAAATTACGAGGACTATTTCTAGGCGACACAATGCTATTGAATCTGATTTGGCAGCAGTGTTTGGAAGATGTCCTTGCCTTGTGTTTGTGTGAGATTGTATGCGTATTTTCTCCACGTGTGGGAGCATGGGTGAGTGCCATGTGGAGGCATTCCACATTGTTAGGTAGGAAGACGTGAAATTTAAAGACTGTTGGCTTCACACATAGAAAATGGAACAATGCACAGAGATGTGACAGGATTAAGCCTTATATGTGATGTCCTATAATGTGTCAACACAAGTCGTTCAAAGCTGGTTAGAAAGAAGAACGCCCCTCCTCCTTCCACATTTGAGCACAGTATGGTGCTGTCACACTTACACCTGTTAGCTGACTGTTGTTAATGCTCACCATCTGCAGACATGTTTAGAGCTTTTTAGAGCAGGGCCAATTCAGATCTAGCCCCCTGTATTCTTTAAGTGGTAATAGCCCCATATGTTACTACTTCGAGATGCCACATTAAACAACCTCCCACAAGATAAGTCAGTGTCAAACATCACCAATTTTACCTGGCCATTACTTCCAGTTGGTTTTACGATGTGGGTTCAAAAACAAATCAGCTGGCCTGAACTACTGCAGCAGATGAGACGTGTGTGACAGGCAGGTTTGAGCTGCACACACTGAAATGACCAAATTAGAATGCCATACTGTTCCCGAGCCATGCGCACTGAATGGAGAACAGGCCTAATAGCGTTGGCAGAGAAATGCATCTGCATTCTGCTGCTTGTGCATCTTTTTCCCCCTCTGAGCACATAGTGATGATTTGTAGGTAGAGATAGGGAGTCTGGCCAATAACACTTGCAATTATTAATGTGCAAATAAGATTTCTTGAAAGATGCTGTTAAGTTACATTTCTTTATACAGTCTGACCAATTTGGCTGGTCATAAAAGTGGGTTTCAGTGACGGCAGCCGGGGCTAACGATGGAAGCTGGAACGTAGAGTAATGGAGTCCTAAACTATGCAATACTCATAATTGACCTTTTTGCAACCCATTGACTGAGTGTAGATTAGCCTCCTGTCCAACTGAATTATTATAAAATACATCGATTGGGAGCAAACTCATAACTCACCCCACAATATATATGTACTTTTGTACATTGGAGAGAAGCACAGCTCCTGGAGCTAATTGTGTTGCGTTTACTGCAGAACTCAGTGAGCCTCTAAAGCTCACCGCTAATATGCTTTTGGTGGAACAGGTGCAGTATTACTGCTTAATTACCTTTAATGTAATCAAGCTTTGCTACAAACGTGCACTTGTGTTCTATATAAAACCACAGTCGCAAAATGTCATGGAAAAGGCATAAGCACTGGTTGACTCGTTGAAACTGTGACATGACAATGTTTTCTAAAAAAAATTCATAGGTCCAACTCCACTGAGAGGAATGTTGCATTATTTATTTTTTTTACACTGAACAATAGCAGAGACAGCTGTCTCTGATTCTCCACCTGATTTACCAATAACTGACATGCAGAGAGCATTTCCACAACTGTTCTGCTCTGTTGGGCTGAGGTTTAGTTTCACACATTGCTTCAGATGTCAGATACAAACCACAGGGTCAGTGTTTATTGTACGCACAAGAAGAAAATTCAAGCCTTCCCCAGGGCAGCTTCATCTCCAGCTTGAATCTCATCTTCCTTACCTTGGCTT
The DNA here is from genome assembly GCA_024349245.1 of Neodontobutis hainanensis. Lineage (NCBI taxonomy): Eukaryota > Metazoa > Chordata > Actinopteri > Gobiiformes > Odontobutidae > Neodontobutis > Neodontobutis hainanensis. Next base: position 379,716 of record JALDNG010000086.1, on the reverse strand, counting down.
CCCTTCTTTTTCTAATACAGTGAGCAAGACAAACATAGTTACACATGATTTCTGTGGGTTTCTTGGGTTTTGTCAGATTCACCCAATTTTTTTTCTCTCGATTTACCAGTCAATCTACATTCCTACTCTCACCTATGGTCATGAGCTTTGAGTCATGACCGAAAGATACAGGCGGCCAAAATGAGCTTTCTCCGCAGGGTGGCAGGGTGCTCCCTTAGAGATAGAGTGAGGAGCTTGGTCACTCGGGAGGAGCTCAAAGTAGAGCCGCTGCTCCTCCACATTGAGAAGAGACAGCTTAGGTGGCTCAGGCATCTGTTTCGGATGCCTCCTGGACGCCTCCCTTGGGAGGTGTTTCGGGCATGTCCCACCGGGAGGAGACCTCGGGGAAGACCTATGACACGCTGGAGGGACTATGTCTCTCGGCTGGCCTGGGAACGGCTCGGTATCCCCCCGGAAGAGCTGGAGGAAGTGTCTGGGGAGAGGGAAGTCTGGGCCTCTCTCCTCTTAGACAGCTGCCCCCACGACCCGGCCCTGGATAAGCGGTAGAAGATGGATGGATGGACCCAAGTTTTTATTTTGTTTTACTCCTTCTCACCTCAAGCTGCATCAACCTGGTCAACGGCCCATTCAGAACTCTTTAACTTGCTACATCGTTTAGGAACCCATTTAGAATTTTGCTTTGAACTTTACAATGTTTCATTAATCCCACTAAATAACAAAAAACAACACAATACCTGTTTGTATATTGGCATTGCAACAGTATAGCATAAAAAAGAGACAACAAAGATGATAACCACAAGTTAAATTAAAACAACATCAGCCTGCACATTCCTTGATTAAATCCTATGGCACATGTAAAAAGTTCAATCTCCGGGCTCTACTTTTCGTCTGATGGGCTTTAAGTGAGACAGCTTTGGCGTTGTGCAACAGAAATCCCAGAAGTCTGATCACCCTATTGTTGAACCCATTCATTAGCTCTGCAGGCAGTCAGATGTGTCTTTTTTATTTCTTCTTAATCACTCACACTGTTTGAAATTCAGTTCTTTGTCCACTTTACTGTGTTGACCGTAATTTTCAAACCCACATATTCCATTTCCATGAGGTTGAGGGTGAACATTGCAGAAATGCTTTTGTAAACCAAAACCAAACTATTAGCTCTGTCTTTGTTGTTTTGCCATGTTTTTATTCTTCTTTTCGGATGGTGTAATTTAAAGGATTTATCGTAGTCAGGACATGCCGGGGCTGGTAGAGAACATGTTTCCAGATGTGAGATTTAGGGTCTCCATTCTGAGGGGACCACAGGGTAAATGCACACTTGGACAAGACATATGGCCTCGCTCAGTGGAGTTTGATAAGAGCCAGACAGAGGCTAAGTTTATCCACTATGTTGACAGATAAAGATTCTGGTTCAGTTTTCCCATTTCTTGCAGCATGTACCTGCTCTTATCACTAAAGTGTGAGGAGGTAGGGAAACAGAACACCCAAGGATGGTGCAAGTGTTATCAAAAGCCAGTTTAGTGGTAAACACACAATATTGTTATATTATTTTTATCTTACCATTCAGACACATACTGCATAATATTTACTATAGTAATGCAATTTAGTAAAATTATTAAGTAGGCTTTAGATTCTTATCTAAAGCCATATTGGCCGGAGGCACTCCCACGGGACTTTGCAGGAGTGTAGTTGCAGACAGTCCTTTAGTGGGTGAAGATCACTGATGTATTATGAGTTACAAACATAAAACAACATGGTGCTACTCTGATTGGATAAAACTGTGGTTGATAAGTTCAATCATTGACAAGGTTTTAATTGTAAGTACCTGCCCTTTTGCAAACACTTTCAACAAGAACCGTCCCAGATGGTGCTGTGGAACAGACCACGTACCACTAAAAACAGATTATGTACTAAAAAAAGACATAAGCACTACAAAATCTAATCTTTTTGAAAGTTCAAAGTGTCCTGTCAGCCATACCACCGGGCATTGCATTGACATTCCAGTCTATAGACTGTATAGCTATAGTCATGGAATATCTGTAGTGCCCACACTGGTGGAAGCAGGACACTGGAGGTGGTTTCCAGTCTCAAGATACATTCAACCTTGACATATTTTCCTTCTTCAAATATACATGTTTCTAAAGGGTTTAAGCCTTTAGAAACACTGAATTGGTCAAACAATAAAGTGGAATTGGCTCTGGCCCCTCTACTTAGAGGTGTGTTCTTTTACTTCCCTTCATCTGAGGAACTTTGACCCTTTGACAGTAAAGAAGTGGAGAAACGCTAAATGCATCCTGACATTAATACAAGTATAATACGACATGACTTGACTTAATATCCATATCAATAACTTGTGGACATTGATGCCTGACATTCTTGCTTTAAAATAAATTGAAGGATTCTAACTTTATGTATGTTTTTATGAGCAAACTAAGGCTTTTCCGTGGCACATAAACAAAGTAGCAACATGGAACAACACATTATTATGGCGGCGCTACTAGTGAAGGTCACAAGAAAGCAGGGGAAACAGCAAAGGGACCTTTATCAATTCATGCCACGTTTTGAATGAAAAACAACTCAAGCTACACCATCCATTCACAGGGCCCCCGACTGTCCAATTAGTCTTATCTGTGCTCTGCAAGAACAAAATGTGTCATTTAATAGAAAAATGTGACAGAAATGTCTGAATGTAACTGTCCACAGAATCAAGAACAGAATATATCACCTATTTAAGACCTAATTATTTAATCATTTCAAAGTTTGTGTCGCTGCCAGGTTTTATGTGACATCGTGGTGGACTGTACCAAGTGACAAAACGAGAGATTTCAATTAAAGATGGCTTTTGTGAAGGAAAATTATATTGGTATGTCTTAAAAGGACAATGTAAGAAGCCAATATGTGTGATATTAAAGTTAGTGCATCAGGCTGCAATGAATCAAATGCAGAAAGGCAATACAATTCCAAGGGCTTTTTAACAGTGAAAAGTGTCAAATATGATATGAAAGTCTATCAAAAAGCTATTTTGTAAAGTGACAGACACGTATCAAATGGTTCCATTGCACATATTTTCATAGTCATTTTTTAGACGTCAAACAGTCATTACATCTGCTGCCATCAGGGACACTTCTCACTCTGAACAATTGCTCCCAGTTGTTACGTCTCGGCAGGTGCCCGTCGCAGTTGGAAGGGCATAAATCACTGAGCATCACGGCTGACACTCCTCATAAACACCACTGACCGCTGGCCGTGGCATTGCATGTCTTCATCAGCTCTTGCAATGAAAGACTAGGGCCGCGTGCACTTCCTGACTGCAGCCAAACGTAACTCTCGACTGACAGGCAGCAGCGCTGTGCCTCCGAGTGGGAGCCTTTGAATTGTTCTGATGTTTCCTTGGCAAAAGTGCCCAAGGCATAAAAGTTTTTTTGATTGCAGCAAGTTTACATCACACTGTAATATAGAACAGCTTCTATCAACACAAGCAAGCAGCGCCGCAGTGATTGGTTCATGCTAATATTTCTCTCAAGGCTGTTATGTTAATGAATATGGAGAGAAAACACGGCATAAGTAGATTCACATTGAGGCTGATAAGGTTGTGTGTCTCTCTTTCTGTAAGACTGGCAATACTAAATCTAGCATCTCCATTGTGTTTAGTAAAAATTGTTAATAATAAGGCCCTTCACAAATACCATTTAATTTGTGTCAGTGTGCAATTTGTTGTAAGTCAAATTCAGATATGTTTTGATCCTGAAAAAAGGCATTGTTTGTTCAAAAGATGTAAAGATGTAAAAGGTTTTGATCATATAACTCTTTCCTCCCTAACCCTAACCCAATGTACCAAGATGTGTCACAAACTGTAATAACATGTTACTAAGTAGTACATACACACCCTACCTACAATAAAATATACATTATTCCATTATTTATGTACTATGTAATTACGTGGTATTACAGTTTGTTACATAAGAAGGCAGTATAGCTCTCTATTTCACTATTTCACAACCAAGTCTTTAACATCACCATTAATTAGTCCCTGTTACTTTTATTTCTGAGACATCATTTTAACCTAACCCAAAATTTTAATTGTGCTACTTTGCAAAAAAAAAAAAAAAAAAAAGTGGCCCTCTAACTCAACATATAAACCTCTTCAGTGCTATTTTTCATTTAGCATTTGGCCCTATATTACACTCTCACAGCTGTATGTTTGATCACAGATTGTCACATCCTCTGCCAATGTTACGTTTATAAAATTATTTATATATAATTTATAACAGAATTTTTCAGAGAGAAACAGCCTCACAATCTCTGTAAATCTCTTTGAAAACCCATTTCCTCATTCAGGGGCTGTGACATTCATTATTTTCATGTTTTCCTTAGTGCACCAACAGTTTGATTTAAGTATAGAGTTTAATAACTTTCCATAAAATAAATGAGATGTGGATGGTGTTGGTGGTTGCTTTTTCCTGGGGGTATCAGGGACAAAACGCTTACGATTAATAATTCATCTCATCTGTTTGATCTCCATCATCAGAGGAATGGTTTCCCCCAGCTTAATTCCCAGTCCCATCTCGAGAGGCCCATACACCTGGGCTCTCCTCAAAAGTCTTCATTGCGTTGACTTGTGTTGTGTTCAAAGTCTGTATGTTGTTAGTTGGGCTGAAATAGCAGGATTAGATTTAAGATGGCAGGCTTGTTAACAGAAGTAGTTCTTATTTCCTTGTGTGTTGGATGTACAGGGAGGACTGCCAGCGAAGGACGCCAGCCCTAACCAGGTTCTGCGCAACATTTATTCACTGTGAGAGGAACATCTTTATCTAGGGTACCCCCAGGACCCAGGACACTGTTGTTGAGCAGGGAAGATGAAATGGGCTGCAGAATGAAAAGTAAAGTTTCATTATGAGGTGCGGGCATCATATCACAGCCTGCATTTTCAACACACTCTGTTGCTGTTCTTCAGAATTATTTGATCATCTTTCTATTCCTGTCCAGAATTAATCTTGTTGTCCAGCAGCAAAGATGGCTTCATTGTTTGGTGTTAATCAACTTGCACTTATTTACTTAAGAGTGGTGCCATTCAAATGCAGTTAATGTTGCCCAGTCTTAATGGAGACGCACTATTGTGGCTTCATTAAACAGCCTAAACCATGCATGTACATATTGGTCATCTGAAATCATAAAGCATAGGAAATTAAGTGTCGGACTGGGTTGGGCTTTTTTTTAAAGCAGACACTGTATTGATTAGTGTCCTGTGTGGTTAATCACAGCACAAATATTGCATAATGTAACATACATAGGAGATAATCAATCATTTTAATATGCACAGGGTGTAAGATTATTATTAAAGAATTCACACAAAACAGAAATAAATAAATGATTATATCTGGAGGAAAAAACAAGAATCATATGTATGTGTAAAATCTCAATTTCAACATATACTGTAGAATAATTGATGAGCTATACTTTGACAGAAAATTAAAAATGTGCACATCCTCCACTGAAAGTCTAAACCACACAGTACAGGAAAAAAAAGTTATGGTTTGATTGTAATACTAAATAAAAAATCCTAATGTTGAAAAGGGATGTTAACAAAAGCAGAGCATTTGTTTTCAATAACTAGAAACGTTTCACGCATGACCATCACTTTGGAGTTTGGACCATTTTGTACAGCAGCACTGAACTCTGTGAAACCCCTAATATTGTTAAATAGCTATTCATCAGTGTCTTCATTATTCATGCGTCCATTCAGCACTTGTTTTTATTATAGTTATTAGAGCTCATGGCTGTGCTGTATTTGTTGGAACATTTGTTGAGAACAGTTATCCATGGCTGATGGTTAACGGGAAATTTATTGAAAAATACATAGGCTTTGAAGTGGCCTGTAGCTTTAAGAGAGTAAAACAAAACTGTCACCAAAAACATGGTAACCACAAGATGAGTAGAGTTCATTAGGCTGATACACTTATATAATACACTTATGACAGTTATAATGAAACAGTAAATGATTAAGCCTATGCTACTGAGTAAATGCTGTGTAAATAAACTAGTTCCTTGTTTCAAAGAAATTACACATTGAACTGTCCATGGTCCTGAAATGGCTTCAACAAGCTAATGTATGTGCAAATCCTACAACAACAAATAAGAAACATTAACAGAGAGGTTGTGATCTCAGTAAATGGTATATGGTACATCATTTAAAGTTCTTTCTTTAGTAAATTGTAAGTATGAAAACAGGTGTACTTTGACAAAAAAAATGTTAAAGATACCAGATTATTCTCTGTGTTATAAATACGTTTTTGTTATATGTTTGTAAATCAGTAGTATTTTTTTCTTCTTTTATTTAGTTAATTACAGCAGTATCTTTTTCATTGGCATCTTGTAAGTCTCTTTATAAAAATCAAATTGTTGAAATGTACGGAGCCTTGGTGCAGAGATGTGAGAAAATAAATACTAATACGAGGCCAAGAAATAATCAATTTGAGGCCACAACAAAATAACAGCATTCAACAGGTGACTGGTTGATGTTGTTGGCATGACATGTAACAAAAGTCATAAGGGAAGAGACAAAAGCCACTAATGCAGGCCGTGTTAACAGGGCTATGGAAGAAAGTATGAACAGATGTAACCAAACATTACTTTATGTTAGGAATGAACAATGGAGATATTTTGACAGCACTTGCTTTGGAATTATCTTGGACCCTCACATTGTTTTGTTGTTCCCATATCAGAAGACCAAACTCTGGCCTCGGGTTTATTATGACATAGTAACATAAAATAAGTTTGTTACCAATATGAACATACCAGATCAGGTTCTTAGGTTTAAACTTTGCAGTGTACTTGGAGGACACATATGATATGCCATTAATTTTCTTTGATAAATATTGAATTTACTGTGACTTCTTTTTCTTCAAAGGGATTCTCAAAAATGAATAAATAAACAAAAGACCAATGCTAAATATTGTGTTATTGTATCTGTTCAGTAATGTGCTCAATAAAACAAACTTTGATCAATGATCTATTTTTAACAGATACTGGGGTATTTTGGATCAGCATGCCTGTGTTTTTATCTGTTCACACCTCCACTGATAAATCAAATCTAATGAATATAATCCAAATTGGTCCCATTTTCCTTCAGTCTAAACACAACCCATGATCCAGTTAGAACTGCATGTGCCTAGTCTGACGTCCTGACATTAACTAATCCTAATGGTGCTGGATGTAGCTGCCATACACGAGAGGAGGCAGAGTGCCCCTTTATCACATGGCTTAAGGAGACAGCGTTGAGGAGAAGACAGACCCAGTGATGAATGGGCGGCAGGCCTCGCTCCCGTCTCCTTCTGACAGTGCTGCTGTAATCTGTTACACTGTTACACAGCCAGCGTCGCCTCTATTAACTCCTGACACCTGCACACCTGCACACTCACCAGCGTTGACCTTCCACTCCTCTGCTCACTCCCATTCATTCCCAGCCCACAAAGACACAGCAATGGTAAATATTTGAAGGTGTTATGAATGTGTCAGAGTGTTTATAGTCACTGCAACATGATGTTTTTCAGCTCCTTCTTCAAAACATTAATTATGCCTGTTCAGTAAACATGCTGATTAGACCACCGGTTTACAGAGCTGGTTCCTCCAAACACAATACTGCTTTACAGTGCACTGAAGAAAGCCACACATTGTTTGTTTTTTTCTCTATATATAGGTTCTCATTACTTGTTCATTTAAAATCTTAAATCCTTTGATTAAGTTGATTATAGTGTAGGCCTTTCTCACCAAACACTAAAAACATTTGGGCAATGCTTGGTACATTTGCCTTAAAGGAAGCCTTTTTGTGGGGTTGGCATAATGCTGTTGTAGTTTAATGGAGAATAAGGATGTGCAGTGTTTAAGGTGGGGTGAAAGGTTTTGGGCATTTTTGGGCATTTCTGCATTTTTGCAATTTCAAGCTTCACACTCCTTTTTAGAGCATAACACCAGCTATGGCGTCCTGCACAAGAAAACTGTTGTCCATGAACAAACATAATGTCTTTAAGCTTCATGTAGTTCAAGTGTGTTTCTTAGTCAGGAAGGTCCAGTTGTCCACTCTGGACAGTTCTAGGAACAGAAACAAAACGTAAAAAAAATGTATTACTCATTTTACTGGGTTCTAATGTCCTTTAAATGTCTATATTTCCACTAAAGACAAATTTTGTGTAATTGCCAGTGTTATTTTGTTGTGATTATACACTATTACTTTTGTCAATTACATACTAAAACATTTGACACAGTGCACATTTATTTTCAGTCAGTGCCTTTAGGAACAACTTTTAATTATTCAAAGTTGGAGCTGGAGCCTTTTGTAGCTATATGCAATCTCAATAATGGATATGTTTAATTCTGAGCTACGTATTTCCATTTAACTAGAGTGTATAGTCTACAGTGTGAATGATCATTTAGCATGTCTTAAGTAAAATTGTCTAATTGATGCTTTAAAGTGCAAAGTAATGGTATTACCCTTTCATAGTGTTAGACTAATATCTTTCTAACATTGAGATATAGCCTCTTCTGATCCACAAACAAGTAGCTAATATAGTTTAACCGTTCAATTTTGAGTTTGACTTTGACCTCATAATGACTGAATTTTGGGAAGGCAAATTTGTAGAACACTGGTATCATATGAGAGGTTTACATGTAATAAATATTATGCAGCTTTGTCTATTTGGACTCCATTTATAGTCTCTGTGGTGTTTGTGAGCCCAGCACCAAGCTTCCTCACAGTGGAGCGAAGGATTACAATCTGATAGCGGTCGACACTCAGTGGCCTTTAAGTACCTTATCTGCTGTCTAAATGGGATTGAGAGCATATCCATTACTCATATAGAATTCCAAAAGGGTCAAGGAGACAACTATCGCACAGATCAGTGTAATGAATCTACAGAAACCACAAAATTATTTTTGCCACAGGCACTTTTTACATTGACGTTCACCTTCATTATAGTATTTAGTGAAGGATATAAAGTCAGGTTTTATAAAAGGCTCATATTTTATTTTTATTTTTTCAACTTGAAGACCATGTATACCTTTATGTTTCCTGATTTTTAGTGTTTGAATAATTTTAAAGGTAGAAATCTTGCCTTGGATGGGAAAGATCATAATGGAGCCCTATGGATGTCTTAAGTATGTACTTTCAGTTTCCATGATGGACAAATACAGTAGGTACCGCTCTGAGTGGTTTGTAACAGTAGGTTATATAGGCCTGTATTGATGGCTGATAATGAAAATAAATGAGTTGTCGACATCACTGGTTGATGGGTTAAAATTTTCAATGACATTGTAATTTAAAAGAACTTAACAGGTTATGATTGTGAGGGGGAAAAGAAGTCAGGCCGCTTAATAGCTCCGTGAAATTATAACAGCATTGGGGTATTCAATAAATTGAGCTGTAATGTCACCACCATAATTACACCATTCAAGTTCATCGAAACAGCTGAGGCCGTCGTCCTCCGGGTCAAGCTAATCCCTAAAGCCCACACAGGAAGTCAATCATGCTGAGTGGGTAAAGCGGCGTAGGGTCACAAAGGCTATCTATCTGCATTCATTTACACACACACACACACACACACACACACACACACACACACACACACACACACACACACACAATTAACCAGCGTTTGAACCTGGGTGTGGGAATCAGTGTGAGGCAGCTCGGGACTTAATGATAGGTTGGTGTTTGTCTGTTGTTGTACGACTCCATAAAAAATAAGGGTAAAAACAGATTAAGATGTTTTAAAAAGTTTCATGTTGCAATAAGCAAGCCATGGCCATGCAGCGTAAGACCTTTCCTTCACTCATGCGACATTCCGACGAGTCTGTTTACAGATGCTTTGTTCTCATGCAGTGTACTAGAAATTGATTCAGTGCAGTATATTGATTTCACAATATTGCTCTGCTGGTAAATAAAGAAATAAAGCCCTTTATAAATCACCCTAGTAATTAGCACCCTAGCAAAACAAATCAAAAATATTACAAATTCAAACTTTGCACTAACTAAAATATCTATATATACTGTAAGTACGATGTTGTAATGTTTAATGCTCCGCCTGGGTGCTGTTAATGCACACATAAAGATGACAGAAGTGTGTTGGACAGTTTGGGCCACTGGCCACATGGAAACACTGATAAAGATGGTGGAATCAATAAGGCGCCCTGTGCTTTATGATCTTTTTGCTGCAGAAGCGCTTATGTAGCATTTGGCCTTTGCCACTCAAGTGGCTTCCCAACACTGACTACTTTTTGTAGCTGACAAACCCTAAAGGCATCACAACTCTGGACGTCAGTGGTGAGAGTATCACTCACTTTTTAATGTTAACAATTTTAGTGCAATCCAATGGAAACTATAGAGAAGTCTGGATCCACCCCTAAGGGAGGGAAGTGTTCAAGAAACCATAACAACCTGAGCCGCTTTCAATGAATTGTTGCCTCTAACAGTGTTGCCCACTTCCTGGCTGTAGCAACAGAGGTGAGAGTTCATTTGTTTTCATGAGGTGTGTCCAACGCTGGAGGAAGACAAATTGCAGAGCTGTGTGGTGCTGCTATTTGGCCAAATGCCTCATCCTGCCCAAGCCTCCCCAGAGTGTCCCTGTCCTGGCGTCAGGTTCCGAGAAGGGAGGGGGGCGGAGGCTGGATGGGGTTTCAGCCCCTGCCCACACAGTCAAAATATAACATGCAGCGGGCCTTTCAGTGGCCGGGCTCGAGTGACTGTGTAATCTAACACTGGCAGCAGTGCACAGATCATTAAGGTCATGCTCTGATCTCCGAGACGCAACAAACAATTGGTTGTGGCAGTATTTTACGGTTATGTTTCATCATGACAGATTTAGCTGTGGAACATTTGACAGCATGGACAAACTTTGAGTTTAGACAGCATTGTAAATCTTCTGAGCAGGTCCTCATACATTTTTCATTTGCTGACTTTCCTTATTGTTTTATACACAAGAAATTGGATTACTGCCACTAAGACGCTCTCAGGAGAAAATAATTTCAGTAGACTCATGGTTAGATATCGGACATTTATTACAGATTAAGTCAATCGTTCATTTTTTTATCATGCACATTTGCAGTGGCTCAGGTGGAAGCGCTGTTGTCCGATAACCGGAAGGTTGGTGCTTCATATTGTATTGTTGTGTTCTTTGGAAAGACACTTAATCCATCCTTGCCTCTAGTGTCGGTGACACTGGTGTATGAATGTGTGTGACTGTAGAGGTGAGTTTGGGGGTGGTCGGAGCAGCCCCCCCTCCCCCCCTCTGTCTGCCCCAGGTGTGAATGTGTGTGAATGGCAGCTTCATGTAAAGCCCGGGAATGAGGCAAAAAAGCACTATATACTGTAAATAAACACCATTTACCATGTTGTATGGCTTGGTCAGTGTTTTTGTGTTTTAAGATAAATCTATTCTTTATATGGTGGCATGATAGTGAATGGTGTGGTGTCAAAGCTTGGAAAGAGATTGGTTTAATAAAAGAGACACAGCTTTATTATTGAAGCAACTCATTTGAAGGTTTGACAAACCAAAAGCCCCATTTATTGTCCTTTTTGGGACTTTGGTTGGTATTTTTTCCACCAATACCCCGTCTAATTTAGCCTTGTGTCCCATCAATTCAGCAATCAAGAAATAGATGCTATCTATTCTATCTACCAAATTAACCAGCTGTGGTCTTGATTTCAAATCCAGAATCTTGTAGGCATACGTCTGAGACCAAGTAACCAAGTAAAAGTGAAAAAAGAGAATGGTTCAACAACATTAGACGTGGCTGGTCTTATTACCAAGAAGTGAGTACAACCCCTGTTGGCACTGTCTACTGTAAGTCTTCTGTTGGTGGTATAATATAATGCGGTTATTTAAATAGCTATTTGTTTTGTCTATCCTACCTTGAATTAGTGAGTAAATGAATATGTCATGTGTAACCACAAAAGAGTGTCTGCAGAATAAGGCCATGATGCAATCCTCTTCACGCTTTGTGTTCTCTTCAAGCAGCTGCAAGTGTTTTCTCTCCCTCTCCCCTCTTGCTCTTGTCAGATGAAGGCCTAGACTTTTATGGAAATGAGGAAGCCAGCCACAGGGTGTACATGTTGAATGAGGCACTAGATAGAGTCAATCTATATTGGCTGTTCATCATCTTTTTTTCCCCTTGCCCTGTTTTAAGTTCCAATTTGAACTTTCTTCACTTGTGCCTTTCATCTCTCCTGGAGTTGCTGCAATTTACACTTTGTCTTTCAATTCATTCGTGTCTGATGTAGCGCCTGGTTATCAGTTCACCTCATGCCTCTCCTCAGTCAGACTTCTAAAAGGTTGTGGGATGAATCTCGGAGGGTCGGGGGCTCTCTTGTGCGAGGCAAACCCTTTTTTTCTGTCACCCGCCAAAACACTTTCCTGTTTATTTAATGTCTATGCGCACGTTCCATTTCATCTCTCGACAAGAAGCTGGGGAAAATTTTTCCAGTGTTGGCATCATAAATCTGAACCAGATTAAAAGTACTACTACACTGCTGGGGCCGCTCTGTGTTCTCATCTGTCACCTGCAGGAGTTAACATCCAGGGCTTCCAGAGTTGCATGAATGCCTGTTCATCTACTGCCATCTACAGTTTGCACTTCCTCAGTTACAGCTGCAGTGATTAGCCTCTGCTGCATCCAGAACCAACGAGCAACGTAATTACAGCTCCATCTAACCAGCGCTAGTGGCTGGCACCAAAAATACTGCATAGCATACAAACAATAAACATCCACTACTTTATCTGGAAGAGAACATTTGGACTTCCACAAAGTAAATCACAGTTTAGAATGTTTATTCAGCAGCATAGACTAGGTTTACCCTATGGCACATTAAAAAGGTATAGCTTCTGAAAAAACACGTAAACATTAGCTGTTTCTGTACGCCAGAGAGGAAACAACTGCTGTTCTCCAAAATTCTTTGCAGTTCATAAAACAGTGTGCAAACAGATTTGATTTTTTTTTCAGAACTTTCAAAACTTTGCTTTTCATTTTCTTTATATTTTTGGGAAGCAACAAACACTTTTTATCTACACTTCTTCTTTCAGATTTGTTTGTCATGCACAGTGGCAAAGTGGTTACTGGGTTTGATCTTTGGTCCCCTGTGTGGAGACTACATCTCCTCCTTGTGTTACCATGAGCCATTTAAAACTGATTTGCAATAATAAAAGTACATTTATATTTTGGCTTGAATTTTTTGGCTTGAATGTGTGAGAACTTTGTGATTAATGCATACATGAGGAACATAGAAATGAGTTGATGGTTTGCAGTGAAGCTGATTAAATGTTTGCATTTAGCAGTAGTGACAGAGGACAAGGCCAAACCAACACATTTTATTATATTGTTTTTGTCAAAGCAAGAGAAGTGACCTGTAATGGCATCAGAAGGACATCTCGTCTGTGGATAAACTCCCTCAGTGAACATTGGACCTGCTAAAATCCATGGGCAAATACCCAGTGTGCGTATTCATGGAGAAACATTCAAAGAAGCATAGAGCACATATCCTCTTCTTTCAGAAGGAATGTCTCCCTTCACAAATCAGGATCCAAAAGGAGAAGACAATGTAAAATTTCAATTTATATTCTGTCTATCAACGTAACAGGGCAGCAGCGTTTCTGTGACAACATGTAAATCCAGATATGTGGCTGAATAAAACCAAACATGTTGAGAGAATACATTTTCCTTCACCTAATGTACAATGTGGCCCTATCCTTTCTATAAAATTAACTCAGAATAAGAGGTCAATACATTAAAAAGTGTTGTGTTCTATTAAAACAGAAAACAAGCAGACAGTTAAATATTTATTGTGGCTTGAATCCAATCCTCAGATCCAGCTGCTTATTGTACAGAATATACAACTTTAACTTGTGTTGGTAAAAGTAACCCTTTTTTCACTCTGTACAAGCCATGCAACTGGTCTATCTGTGTTGTGTACAGGTTTGCATTAAAAGAGCAGGTCAGCATCATCACAATCCTGACACAAGCCCAGAAAATCTATCGCACTTTTCACTGTCTGCCATCTTCCTCTTTTTGTCTGGATTTACCCCGAGGCTGAGCCACACTGCCTTATCACTCTGTGCACACAGCTCTTTGACCCCATGACCTTCCATACATACAGAACATGTGCTTCACATTCACCACCTGTTTAAATCTGAAAATAAAAATGCCACTTGTCTCGGCTAGGTCAGATATGCCTAGTGGATTGCACCGATAAGATCTATGTTATTCATTGGATGTGCAGGCCTGTCAACACCAGAGCATATTTCTAGCATCTGCAACACGTGATAGGAGGAAAAATATGTTACAGACAAAATACAACATAAAGGATTGTCACTGTCTTTCTCTGTTCTCTCAGACAAACACTATCTTGAAAAAATGCACATTCATTAAACACATTTGACAAAAAAAAAAACATAATTAAGCAGTTTTTGTGCAGATAGGCATCAGTTTGAACTTTGGTCTTTGCCAGCTTTTTCCAGGCCCATAGATATAATCACATTCCCCAACCTCATGCCAGGACATTACAGATTCAATGAACAAGCACCTGCTGTGCCAGTCTGGGAAAGGGGACAGCTCTGGCAGCTTGTAGATTAAATAAAGCTGTCTAGTCTGTGCCAAGGTAATGGCTTCTCAAACTAGAGTTAAATGCAATACTGATTCTGTGTCAGTGCTGCTTTGTTGGAGAACTCCGGCTGAGGGGATTGAAGGAGGAGAATACATTTAGGGCTCAAGCTGAGATGCCCTCAAATCTGGGTCCACTGAACATCAATTGCATAAATGCTCAAATAACAGGTGAAATAATAAAACAGAGAGAATTTACTGTGTCACACAATTAAACATGGTTTGACTTTATGGCACATACTATATAGTACATATTCCCAAGCGTGAATTCAAGTGATAGCACTGAGAAACGATGATATTGCTCAGGTTGTGACTTCTGGTTAGTCATTATATATCTCTCCAGTGCTCTGGCCAAAGACACATCAATTTTTGCTTTCCGATTGGTGCATGATAGTCGACGGGGCCATTTCATTTCTGAAACAGTGGAAACATTTACCATGGTTTGATATATGGTGTCACATAATGTGTCACAGAAATGCCTATTGGAATATATTATTTCCCAACCACCATGGTCAACTACAGGTCCTGAATTATAAGGAATTGTAGGGTTTGCTTTGAAGTGGAGAGCGTAAGATTCAAATTCATTTCAACAATTTTATATAGCACCGAATCACAAACAAAGTAAAGTATAGCTGAACCTATCAAATTCCCCTTCACAGATTTTTTGCTAGATGCCTTTTATAAATCATTAGTACAAAAGTCTAGGTACATTTTTCTTTTAATATCTAATCCAAATTTAGGGATAATTATAAGGAAAGAACACATTTACAGGAAATGTTTATATTTAGACGTGTGTTTTGCAGGTTTGGCATCTTGTCAGAACACAATAACACCTTTTCCCCAGTGTTGTACATGTTTTGTCAGTGGAGAAGATGGGGCTGGAGGGTGTTCACTTCCTCCCACGCATCCCCTCCAAATAAATACACATGCCCTTATTACTCAAATTTACCATGGGTCTTAGGCTCGTTATTCTTGTTCTGTTCAGGAGAGGAGGTGGTTTTTTTGAGCTTGGTACATCTGTTTTTGTCATGTTTGTTGTTTAAAAACATAACATAGCAACCTAATTCCAGTAGGTTATATTTAAGATCAAACTTTTAGGCAATGTTTCTGAAAACAGTGTATTGCATTAAACTACCATCTCTCGATTTTCATTTATAATATTAAATTTAAAAAAATAATTATGTAAAAAATGTAAAAAGCATTCTTTCTTTTCTTTTTTGACTTGGATTTTTTAGCCATGGTAATGCTATATAACTTTTTAACCCCCAAAAAACAAAATAAATATATAACCTTAGCATAATTAGAAAATGTTGCCTCAAAGTTGTTTTGATGACTAGGTGGAAAAGCGCTATATGAATAAATAAATAAAAACTCAGACAAAATGCAACTAGCTTCAGCTATGTGACTCTGAGTTGTGTTGATTTAGGGACAAATAAATCCACACAACACATATCTTATGCATTACATATTTGCATATTTACACATGACATGTTTATGAGAATTTGCAAGCAGTATATTTCAAGACAAAGCCCTTTAATGTGTGTAAATCATGAAAAAATATATTTTTTCAGTGACAAAAGCAGTTTGGTGTTATAGCTTAATGTCACTGTAGCCTTGACACACTTTTTCTTACAGAAAACTGCTTCTTTTGCTCCCACAGATTGTTTTGTGTCCTGTGTCTGTAATGTAATCTGTGGTACTTCACTGTTTTGCTGGAAGCAAAAGTATCTTTCTTTTCTTTTTTTTAGCCTAAGACTTATTTCACATTATTGTTGAGTTGATTGAAAGGTAAAACCCACATATTTCAAGCTACATTTAAAAAAATAGTTATGTGCTGGGTTGTGCTTTAAAATGTTAGATGTGTCATGAAGTCAGCAAGTTAAGTATTAACTGTGCAATGTACTGTATAAAGTCTGTATTTCGACGCACAAACACAGTCCTGTCTAGAATTCAGAGTCATATCCCCATGAAGCTATCCACTTTGTCAAAAATGAAACCACTTTCTCTTTCGTTTAATCGATTTCAGTTGAGATAATGCAGTTTCTTATTTCATGACCACACACTGCTGGTTGCCATGACAAAGAATCAATCCTAAACTGTAACAAATGGCTTCAATTCATAGAAGGAAATGGTTCACATTTGTCCCCAGCTGGTCAATACACATTTGAGGTCCAGTTGAGAGCTCTTTAATGAATGTGTGCTGGCTTGTTTACCCTGGGAGACACAGACATAATTCCTGCCTGCATGTCTTTGGCCACATTTCACTAGAGCCGCATGCTTGCTGCAGAGATAGATTTATTTACAAAATGTTCAGGGCTTTGTCTTTGGCACTCATTGCAACCACTGTTAGGTTGGACAATGGACTCAACTGAACTTTAGCAATCTTAAGAATGTCACGTATATTCGATCTGTTATGATCAAAATGAACTCCGGCCATACATACTGTAGCTTCTCATGTCGGTGTCAATGGACCTAGAGCCCGTAAACCAGAGAGAAGTGGTGTAAGTGAGTTCAAGGGCAGGGGCAGTTTTATAATCAATATTTGCTAAAGATCCTAATTCAGCACATTATTCATCTTGACTACTTTGCTCTATAGTTATTGATCAATGGACAATGTTGTCAAGATGACAAAGAGAGGTGAGATAAGGAAACGGGATACAGTGCTCATGAAATTTGGCTTTAAAGCATTCAATTATAAAACATGCTTTTCCATATTTCAAGCATCGCACTGTTGTTTATCCACACCACTTTGGAACGCCTCAGTTCATTGCAGATCAATGGTAAGGTCTGGTCATCTTGGGCGCCACTCAATAAGAGTCCATTTACAACAGCGTCCAACAAACCGGGGAAGAATTCAATTTGCCAGCATTCATTCAAAACTATTTTGTTCCATGCCTTGCTGCTGACATGTACCATCAAGCAAAACCAATGTGGTGGAACAGACGGGCTGCAGGCTGACAATAAATGCTCCCCCCTTCATTACTGCTGCAACAGATCATTCCCAGCCACCATGCAACAACAGCACATTTGACTATAAATGTGTATGATTTTACATTTCATTGAAATTTGTTTAGGTGTATTATGTTGTGAGTCAGAGAGATCAGACAGTGACTACATAATCCATAGATAGTCTACTGCTGGAGGAGATATGGAAACTCTTCTGTGAGACAATTTAATGTTTATTATCAATAATGTAGACAATACCACAAGATACCAAGACTTTAACAGACTGAGCCCGAGATAAGATCAAGACCAGTGCGTGATTCAGGGAAGCACTAATCAAATAATATCACATCCTGCGAAAACAAAAGTTGACATTGTAGATTACAATATATTTTTAATAAATCAAGTATGTTCTAGCTAATCCCAAATGAAAATCTTCACTCCTCTATATCTGAGATCAAGACAAGATCAAGTAAACAGTATGCTGTATGCTAACATTATCCAAATACAAAAAAAAAAGTAAGAATTTAATATATACAAAGAGATCTGTGTGTTGCACAATATACATATACACATACATACATACACACACATACATATATATATATACACAGACACACACACACACACACACACATATTTTATATATATATATATATATATATATATATATATATATATATATATATATATATGTACCTCACCCTAGGGTCTAATGTAATTATATGTTCCTTACTGCAGTCGTGAAGACACTGCACCATTATTATAATGTATATTAGGGATTCAGGATAGTCTTCTAGATATATTGCTAAAATCAGCTAGCAATATATATTTGCTGACCCATAGGTGGCACCACAACAGCAGAGGTAAAGTCTCTTCACACAGCAGACAGAAACAGCAGACCTTCCACTCCTCTCATGAATATACCTCTACTGTATATGTACTGTATATGCACTACACTTTCCATACTCTAATGTGTGCTGTCCTCTCTGTTTGTATGTATCATATTTTATGTGAGCTCATGAAAATCTATCACACAGTCCATTAAGCCCCTTTGCATCTGGTAACTCCAGCGTCTAATGGTTTTCAGCATGTGTGGTCTGCACTAATCGTTCATTATAAAGTGTTCATGGGGCAAGACCCACTGTTAAAGCAGCAGTGTGCATTAACCTAATTATTATAATTATTCTAATAGGTGCTACATACAGCTATATGTATGATTTTTTTTTCTTTTTGTTTCTTTTTGGAAAATTACCTTTAGTTGGGCCTAAGTTAATTTCAATCACAGCAATCCTGTCCATGGTATTAGCAAAACAACCAATCATCTTTTTAGTCAGATAAACTTTGCCCTAAACTCCATTCAGATACAGTGAAGAAGAGAGCTCGCAAGAAGCAAATGTTGATAAACTTCTGTACAAGGTGAGAAGAGCAACTAAGACTCCAGACTGTAATCGTACATTCATTTTTTTATTCCCTTGACAAAACCAGAAATAAAATGTACAAAAAAGTCAATGTATTTGCAACTACTACTGAACCAATTGTCACAGTCTGACTGAGTCTGTTTAACACAACAGTAACCAGGTGGGGGGGATTGGGGGCTAGGCTTACCAAAGAGTGAATTAGTTTTAGACCATAGACTATACAGCTTCTAAAAAGACCCCTAATACCCCCATATTTGCACAACTTAGTGTGCCAGCATTCAAGTCACAAGGTCCTCGATTTACAGACAACATATTGACTTCCCAGTAAACATGTGCGACTGTGACATATACAAGTCTTTATCCTCTCAGCGAGGCCTGTGCATATGGTGCGTATTCACCCTGTTACTGTTTGTTGGAGCAGGAATGTGGTCACAGCGGTTGCTCAGAGCTCAGCTTGCAACACATCGGTGGATTGATCGAGAAGTGAATGAACCCCTGCAGAGGTCATTCACACACAAGGACAATGAAGCCCCCAGCTTCAGACTGTTACTTTCCTAATTATAGGCCGCTCATAACCCGTTTTGTTGGAGCTGTCTTCTATTAATAATATTGATATTGTTATTGAGAGTTTTTCAAAGTTATTTCTTGCTAGAGTTACAATTAAAGAAATGGATGTTAATGAAAAAATATTTCTGTATCTTATTCCTGTGGTTGTGGGGACAATAAAATTCATTTAAAGCTCAGTGCATATCTGATCAATTGTACATAGAGATAGTTCTAGTACAGATGAATGCCATTTGCAAACTCCTTCTCCTCCATACTGAGTCACTTTTGTTGGTGAGAGAGAGCCAGGTCTCCATTCAGGGAAAAAAAAAAATGTCAAAACGTAACAGGGCGCATGCACAAAAGAACTACAAAAGATGTCTTCACAATGGAGAAATGCATGATGCAACTGTGAGCAACCGACAGAGGGGTCACGCAAAAATGTTCAGATAAAAGTTATTCAGTGGTGATATGAGTTACAGTGAAAGAAGCTGAATAAGAAAAATGTAAACGTTAATAAAACCATAAAACCATTCAGAATTAGTCTTTTAACTTTGTGCTCGCTGACATTTATAATCAGATCCCTTCTAACATTAACAATTATATTAAACCAACAAAGTCAACAAAGATTAAATGTCAAGAGCACACAATGCTCCTTGCAAAATAAACTCTTCAATCCAATGTCTCCAAGAATAATGTTTTACACCAGTTCTGCATTTCTGTATTAACATTTGAATTTGTACATTGGCCGTTTCTATTTCTAGCTCCTTTTTGCTGCTTGTGCGGCCAAGATCTGGACAAAAGGACCAGCAGTGATCCCTGTGGGGAACTGGAAAATCTGGATTGGTTCACTTGACAATAGATTTGAAAGACTGGATATGTCTGAAAGTAAAGATTTTTGTAGTGAAAAAAATATATATATATATATATATATATATATATATATATATATATATATATATATATATATATATATATATATATATATATATATATATATATATATATATATATATATATATATGGACAGATCTGCACATGTCTTATATTCATATACAAGCTTTATTTTGCCAGCCAGTTTAGGAAGAAATTCAGAGTTTGTCCACATAGGGGCTCCCTCCTCAAACATTAATGTGACTGAGGCAAGTCAATACAACATGTTCACTGTATTTTATTTAGCCCCTAGTTCAACTTTATAAGAAATTGCCTAAAAACAATAAAGCACAAGTACAAAAGAACCTTTTCTATTATTTTAGATCTAATGTGTATTTGTACAGTTGTCTTTATACAGTAGATTCAAGGGTCTAACCTGAAGCTGACTGAGAGCAAGCTAGAGACCCATTGTAAACCACTTGGATCATGCCTTGTCCCTGTACTGAGTCATATTGTACAAACAGGCAACACAATATAGAAAAAGAAATACTTCTGCATGGGACCCACGTCCAACACTGACCTTTCCTGATTGAGTGTAATAGCATACAGAGCAAATGCAAAAAGGTCACTGGTAGAGACTGCTTTAATATTATAATTGGTGCTTTTTCCAGGGAGACAGCTGTGTTGCAAGGACCACACACACACACATACTTGCTCCAGACAAAAATCTATTAGATATTCAGAATGGAGCTTTTGCAAGCCTGTCATATTGTGCAAGATAGACTACCTGGTTAATCATGGCGACAGACAGCGTGTGAGCTGCTAGCTTCTGCACCACAAGTGGGTTTAACTTGTTTTTTTGTGTTTAGCATTCTGAGTGGCACCTTTGTGTCTTTGCCAAGGCTACACATTATTCTGCAGTATAGTCAGGGAAAGCATGTTTTCAGCTCAGATGTGAATGCTCTGGAGATATCCATGTGTTACAACTCTTAAAATACAATCTTTATGCTACTTTCAAGGCTCTCTAGCATGTGCTCTCTGTCATCTTCTCGAAAATCATCACCTGTGCTCTAGTGCTCCGTATAAGGTAATCAGCACAAAAAATATTGTGCTCTGAGATGGCGAAGCACCCTCAAGTGTTCTCTGACTGCCCTCTCCTTGTGCTGTAATGATGAGCAAGCCGTCTGCCCAATTTAATCACTGTTATTCAGGCAGGTTATGTTTGTACGTGGGCAACATTGATAAAGGCCAAAGCTGGAAATATATAAAGCGTAGCACACAATGGAAATGTCTTTATGCCTGTGCTGGCTTTGTTTACTTTGTTATTGACAAAGAACAAAGAATTTGTTGCACCCAAAAGTGTTTAGTGAAGGACACAATCTCACAATGACTTTGTTTAGGGTTTATGTGTTCGTGCTGGAACAAGTACAGTGAAGACAAGGACATGTGTGTTTATAATTGATTAACTTTATAATACAGCTTCCCACAAAACATAATAATGAGTTATACAACCATTGTCTATGTTGTAAAAATAGAGATTGTTACAGCCTATATAATGTGCAGCAGCAGCATAAGCTTGGCCCAAACAGAGTCACAAGTGGAGATTTTAAATGGAGCCACATCATTAGACCAGTTCATGTTTCTTTCATTCCCTAAAAGCTCGTGTAACCAATTTCTTCATATTATAGAACATTATTTCACAATATATAGCTAATTTGGGTTAATTTCCAGTTGTTTCCAGAGTCTTTGCATAGTGTGTTAGGTAGTGTCAAAAAACATTGACTATGATCAATTACATTTTTTTCTGTGCAAAGTCACTCATAGGACATAGGACACATAGAACACATAGGACAAAGAAGAAAGGAATTACAACACTAGGTAATGGGGGAAAAACGTTGCAATGGTATTATTTAGTTTAAAAGCCATATGTTAAATTCACCCCAAAATACACAACCTTCCAAATCTCATGCTATTTGTGTCAAAAAAAAAATTAATAAAAACACAAACTGGTTAGAGACTCACCAAGTGCCATTAGACTCGCTGGTGGGTGTCACTTTTCTATGTGGCGTACATCAAGGAATATTCATTAATTGAAAAAAAGACATGTTTTTTTGTTTTTTAATTGGCATTTTTCTCTGCTCAAATACTGCTCTACACTGCCTCTCTGAGCCTTCCTCAGATTGTCTCTACACAGACTATATTCTATTACAGATAACATACTAAATATATACATACTGTATACTACATACAACTGTACATCATTTATAAGCATCTGGCCTGTGAAGATCCCTGTCATTTGGAGAGATGATTAATGTCAAGTTACTGTTTTCTCACTTCCTGCATATTTAATGCTCACACAGTCTTCTTCATGGTTGAGTTATTACTTTCTTGTTGATATCTTAATGCTTGTTGAGTTAAGCACACTCGTAAAATGCAAACTTTTTAACGAGAATAGCACGTGGTTTAAGGTGTCTGCGACTGTGTCTGTGTGTAGCTACATTAAAACAATGGCATCAGTAGGTGGCGTAATTAATTTTCCAGAAGCTTTATAATAGGTTTAGCTCAATGGCTGATTTGCTGTGAGTTATGTAAATACAGTGCGTTCTAATTAATCTAATTGGGTAAACAAGGGGTGTTAATTGGGGAAACATCCCACACTGCTGTTGTCATGCTTTGCTTAATAAAAAGGTCAAGAATCCAAATGCAAACTTCAGTGTAGGATAATTATGTGTAGTGTATGCATACATTTATCACCCAAAGGCACACAAGGAGCATTGCAATAAGGGGTATTATTGGTACAACAATGATTGCACTTATGATTCAGCCCACAGTGAGAGACTATGGACAAATGGCATGACAACAGCATCTGAGCGATCCAGCGCAGTCTGTGGTTGATTTGTTAATGATTGATGGGCGGATCAGCACTCAGCTCTGAGTTTCCATCATAAGCACTGCCATTGTACTTGCTCTGCAGCAGCCAGCCAGCCCGCACACTCACACAAAGATGACATTTTATAAGTGATTTGGGTTGAGGATCGAACATAATTAGCATTGTACAAAAATGTAATTTTGTCTTCAGAAAGTGTCGTTTTTTACCATATCAAATAACTTTTTTTTTGTCTGATTATCCATGGCACCAAGGTTATACCTTAGGTAATTTTAGACCACTGTGATTTTGAATTTAAATTAAAATTTTCACATTATTATGTTCTGTGAAAGCTCATACAAGAAAAAAAAACATTGCCAAATAGCTTTGGCTGTAAATACAGTTCTATGTGACATGAGATCATATTAAATTAATGTATGCAAGTTTAAGAATTTTCAATAAACCACCAATATGTGAATGAAAGAAAATTCTACAAAAAACACACAATGAATTCTGCTTGTTCCAGCAACATGAACAACTTGCAGATTACATTGTGGATCACAGAAAAAAAATTGTTAGTAAGGGATCACAATCAGCCAGGTCACAGTATTTGTCATCCCACCTTTTTATTTCATTGACTAACCACTTCACAATCTAAATTTAACCCAGAAGTTTTATTTATGGTTTTAGAACAGTGAGTAGTAAACATATGTATATCTTAACACTTTCAGCCCCCCTTCACACCTGTCATTAAACAACAGCTAGAGTTAACAGATCTACAGGTGACTCTTTCAAACACATCTGAAAGCCTTGAGTAAATGAAGGACAAAGTCAACACAATTACTAGCAGTGTATGTGACAAATCTGTGCCAGTAAGCTTTACCTGCCCCTCCTGCACACTTGGGTGATTATAACATTTAATACCCACTTCTCTGTAACACATTGACATTGTCGACCCAAAGTTCCTCTCAAAGATTTACCAACTCTTTGAAATGGAAGAAAAAAATTTCATTGGGGAGACAGATTGCTGAGAAAGTGCTCCAGCTGGACAATAAATCATTCTTTAATCAGAGTGCGCCCAGAGTGAGGTTGCACTCAGACCTCACATTAGCACTGACTCTACGCTGTCTGTTTGCTGCACTCCACATCTGCCCCTGTGCCCTCCGTCTATGGCCCCAGCATCCGCATCCCCAAAATGCAAAGTCATGTGTCATTTACGGCACCCAGAGGGGAAATGGACAATAGGCATGTCTCGATGTGCATTATGTGCGTGTAACAGAGCGATTGGCTGTTTGTTCTAAAAAGACGAAGTCAAGTGGCAACGCAATACAAAAACCTTATGTCTGGTCCACATTAAAATTATTCAGATGTTTAAAATAAATAACCACTTGGTGTGTTCAAGGTTCATGTTTTTGTTGCAAACTCTCAGGGCAATGTAAAGGTCAGAGGTCCCATAAAAAATAAAAAAGGGGGGGGTAGCACTGTTGCCTCACAAGAGGAAAGTCCAGATTTTCATTTTCTCCTTGTGCTTGGGTGGGTTTTCTCCAGGTACTGTGTTTTATCCCCACCAACATCAAAATATGGTATAGTGTCCAGTTAGTGACATGACCGGAGTAAACAGGCTCACTATTGATTTGATTTAATATATATCATTGTACTGTATTAACTGATTTTGTACGTCATAAATCCATTATAGTCCGATTACGACTTGCAACAATCAAAATTGAAAGAGGCTAGTCATAAAAATCATGGTTCAGTGGTTTATTTATTTATCCACACAAAAAGGGAGGGCAAATATTATGGAAATAAATGGAAATCAAATCTCTTGTTACAGATTCTTGCAACATAATAAAGAAGCTCATTTTGTGGAATCACTAATATCTCCTGCTCATTACGTTGGTGTATATCAATTGTACAGTTTGGGCTCAGAGGAACTGTTTGTCCAGTTGTCAATACATTTAAATTCTTTCAGCTCACTTCAAAAGCTCTCTGCTGATGTACGCCACAAACTTGAAGCAGTGGCTTGAATACATCACAGGCCTCACTCACTGGATGTGTCGGCCCGATCGTCTGCAGCCTCTTAGTTGTTATACTCTTCAAACAGGAAGCATTACTATGACAAGGAATGGAGAATTTTTTTTCAGGGAAGCAGGATGTGGAGTGTGCTCGGTTTGAGGGGCGTACAACACCATCACACGCTCCACATAAATCCAGAGAAGGAGAAGACAAGTTCAGTTCAAACATAGACATACTGTCTTAAATGTGTGTCAAGGTTTGAGAACAATGAATTCATTTGTTGTAAAGTTATTTAATTCTTCACAACAGAATTCACTCATAACTTCCTGACAGTACTAAACTGCCTTGTCTTTCTCAAAAAGAATAAAATATGTTTAATTGCTCTGTAATAATTAAAATTAACAAAAACAGACTTTTAAATAACATTACTTATTACAAAAGTGAGTAACAATGGTTAAAGAAATAATTTACCCTTTTTATCACAACACATTCTGCACTAGAGCTGCACTAGAGGCTATATACTTTTCCTTGGGCCTCTGGAGCACACACTGTATGGTAATTTTCTCCCAACACAAATCCCAATAGCAACCCTCTGATAAATATCCTCAAGTTAACCTCTTTATAGTGCAGTGTACAGTCGTCCCACTGCTCCGTCTCAGGAAAGTCCCTGCAGATTTTCACTAGGTTGGAAGCATAGTTTATTATATAGCCCATAACCTTGCCATTAGCCCCTGTTTGACTTCACATTTATGGAGGGCAATAGAATAAGAGTATTTTACCATTTATGATTAAGATTCATTACCAATCTTTTCTTCTGCTAGTCCAACCACAGGGCCTCACTGTTGTGACTGTGTTTATGACATATTGTTTATCACCCACAAACATGACTCCCAGCCTCCACAACCTCCACCATATTTCTGTTATTGTAGCTATTATGGACATGTTTCTTGTAATGGTCACCCAGATTGCAAGTTTGCCTCTACAGCACTGTTTGTTCAGCCCTGTTTGCTCTGCCAGGGTATGAAGGTACAGACTGAACATAGAGTGAAATGGAGAAATCAAATATGCATTGACTTCCATTCATAATTAAATGTACTGTATAACATTTGCTTATGTTAAATAATTCGCAAGTACGCCCGGCATTGGCTAACAAGTAGCAAATATGGGGAAGGCAAATGAACATTAGCATAGAAAGCTCATGATAGATAGAGCATTCAAGGCTGTGGTTGGGAAAGGACTAACTCACAGTATGATTATGTGCACATACAGCATTTGGTGTGGAAAAAAAAAGAAAAAGAAAAAAAGAAATGACAATTCATAACATTTAAATACAGCATATTTAATAGAACATGTAAGTTTCAAATTCGACATGGAACTTCATTGCCCATCTACAAACAGATTATGGTAAATGACTATTGCTTTGCAGGTCATGTGAGCCAGGCTTATCACATCAAACCCAGCACCAAATTGTACCACTTTCGAGTTCTGTCTACAAGGCAAAAAGTATGACAAACGACCTGCAGCAGCTTCTCTTGTTCATCCCTTTTCCTTTGTATTCTGAAGCTCTCCACCATGTGACACCGGTGCAGGCCGAGGTGATGAATGATTGAAGCTTCTTACCCCTAGTTTCTCACTCTTCTATATATGGTATAGTGTGGATGTTGTTTTTTTCAGAGCAATGCAGTGGTAGGACACTATGGATACAGAGTCAACCTT
This sequence comes from Neodontobutis hainanensis, assembly GCA_024349245.1. Taxonomy (NCBI): domain Eukaryota; kingdom Metazoa; phylum Chordata; class Actinopteri; order Gobiiformes; family Odontobutidae; genus Neodontobutis; species Neodontobutis hainanensis. Next base: position 352,698 of record JALDNG010000086.1, on the reverse strand, counting down.
TTGGGATAAAACAAACAAGGCAGTATTTGCAAGAAACTGTCTGAATTAAATATAGAGTGCAAGGAGTGTATAGGCATCATTTTCTCTGTATGATAATGCACCATATGTAGAAGGATAATGGTTTGATTCTATTAAAGGCAAAATCTATTTAATACAATGAAGTTATTCCAAGACTCTCCCCACTCTCCTTTCTTTAAAATCCTCTCCCAAATCCCAGTAAGAACATCAACTGAGATGAGATTCCTGTGGGATAAAGGCACACAGTCTGCATGGCATGGCGCTAAATGAGAGCTGAACACGAAGATGGATTTAAATATAAATTATGAATAGGGTAAAATTCAGAGTGCTCTAAATATTCTCCTCAAATCTTTATTAATAGATGCACAGTCTAATTGATCCATATGGACCCAAATTTCATACTGTTTTTTTTCTTTTAATACTTAGTGATAAGTTAGAGATGTATAGATTATGTAAATTTTGTTTATTTTCATACAACATATTAAACACAATCTGTCCCTAGCTCAGTTGGTAGCGCAGTTGTAAATATGCAATAATACGGGAGACTTGGTTCAGATCTCGGACGGATCCTTTGCCCAGTGTTTCCTGTCAACTTACTCTCAACTATCAATAATTGCAAAAAAAAAGCATTAAAAAAAATCTTAAAAAAGGAAAAAAGCAATTCTGTATTCACATAAATACACATCCAGCTGTTAGGAACACATCAGTGTAGTATGTCTGCCAGGCCACTAGGGGCACTGGAAACCCCACTGCTAATTCTACATTTATTACACACAAAAAGAAGTAATGCTGTCGGTTTGCTCATAACAGGCAACTTTATAAATCTGTCATTTTTTGGAAGAGTGCTTAGAAACTCTGAGCTTTAATATACTACATACTACTAAATTTCAAGGACAGCCACACAGTATTTTGCAATTGTTATCCTACTTGCTGTCTGCAGCCAGCATCCAATAGCGTTCTGAGATGTGAGTGTTTTTTCTGAGAACAGGTGTAAGCTTTAAGAGATCATTTTATGCTCCTTAGATTAAGTACATAGTTATTATATCACCTTTGACCTCTCAAGTGACAGGGACATGTACACATCAGTGTAAAGTATGGACAAGCAAATACGTGGCTCACATGTTTAGTATGTGCACTGTCTTTGTAGATAACTACACAAGTCATGTTCACCTTTGTACACTGCACACCTGTGGCGCAGATAAAAAAAGACCCACCTGCATATTATGAGAGCATGAGACTGTAGCTAAAGGCCACAAGAATATAGTGCCAGTCAAACGTTTGCTAATGTTTCAATCATGTGTGGCTTATACATTTCCTTTATGGCTTCTTGTGTGGAGTGTATGCCCAACAATGGACCTGGGTGTTCTGTCTCATTAATTAAGATGTACTTTATTACCAAACTAATTTCCAGTTTTAACGGAACAAAACAAAAACACCTCCTTGGTAAAATTCAAAAGTAAGCACAACCATTTTTCTAAAGTGAAACCACCATCTTTGTGTAAATAAAAAGTAAATAAAAACTGTTATTACATAAGCGGCCTCTTCAGCAATGACCTGACTGAGACCAATCTGTTGCATCATTTAGGGAAAAGTAATGTATTTCCAGTCTGCGGCCGAAAGAAGCTTTCTCTGCAGGGTGGCTGAGTGCTCCCTTAGAGAGAGAGTGAAGAGCTCTTTCACTCGGGAGGAGCTCAGAGAGGAGCCGCTGCTCCTCCGCATCGAGAGAAGCCAGCTGGATTATGGATGTATAATGTATTTTTTTAATTCATATTTTCGGGAAGACAAATGCTCACTGTGTAATAACTATGTAAAGTATATGCCAAAAGTAGCGTAAGTCAAGGCAAATTTATTTCTATAGCACATTTAAAACATCCTCAGTTGACCAAAGTGCTGGTTAATGAATCGCTAGTAAAAGTGGGGAGGTTGATGCTTGGGCTGTGTTTAGGTTGTTCTTATTGAAGTAAATTTAACAAATCTCTTCAACGGTTTTACTTAATTCTTCAACTATTGGTGTTGGGGATATTTGTTTTGTAGTTTAGTACAGCATAATTGTTACACGTTAATCTTTAAATACATAAGCTTCAGGGCTGACATGTTTTTAGTGCCCTGTAGGACAGCTTATTTTTAAAGTAATTTTGTACAGAGTAAGATTTTGATCATTGAGGTCTGTTTTGGGATCACAGTGGGATGTCAGAACACATTTCTCCTCACTGACAACTTTTGAGCTTCTAGCTCTGCGGGAAAAAATGGGAAATTACTGCTAAAGGAGGCACAGGCTGGAGGGGTGTCTACATCAGCGACGACTCAACACTGGATGTGGATAATCTGTCCCAGTCACGACATCAAAATCACAAATGAATGACTCAAGCAGATCAATCCAATATGCATCATTCGTTTGGGTTTGATAGTGTACCATAAAAAATAATTCACTTAATCCAGAGAAAAGTGTTCAAACTGAGCTCTGTGGCCATTAGATATAAGAAATTCACCAAGCAACAGTGACAAAATGTAACGAATAAAATGTTGCTGCCCAAATACAACTACAGTCTGTAGTCTAAAATTACAAAGAAATAAATGCTTTACAATACATAAAAAAAGTTTGAAGTAAAAGCAAATACATTGTATATTTAATAATTGGTATTATTTCAATTAGTTTCAAAAGTTTCATCATTGTTGAAAGTACAAACACCGCAGGTGGATTAAGAAGGAAACAGAGATCTGTAAATGAGCCCCAAGGACGATGAATCGGGATAAGTGTATATGCTGTCTCACACCTGGGATGCTGTCCTAAGGAAGCCGGACTACAGGGGGCATATGAATCAGCTGACAAAACATGTCACAGTAAGACAAGACATGTCACAGTAATCATGTGACTCTTCTGAGGAAGACTGCAGGAGGATTAGCAGTCGAAACACGTCGAGGTAAACACTTTGGTAAACACAACATTGGTCTGATTAGATATATAAAAAAAAAAACAAGTAAACTTTGATGGAAGACCAAATGAACATCTTTATACCATTGTTGAAAGTTTACTTTTCAGTGTACTGTAAGGAAGTGTCCTTGGTTCTCATGCTCAAAAACATTCTGTGCATGGAGTCACGTTTTCCTGTGTGAAAATTAAACACTCTTCAATTTGGCTTGAAGCATAATATGGCCAAATTAAATATTCTCCTCTCTGTCAGACATGTTATGCTGCTAGACATTCCAATCAATATTTGTCACTATTCCAAGGCCAAAAAGTAGACAGCTCCAACACAAGTGCGGCTTTAACAACAAGTGACATCTTAACTTGACTAAATAACACCTTTTACTGCAGATACACTGAATACACGGAGTGACTAACAAGGGGTTTTCCACTTCTTATTCCCATAAAGGGTCCATTCTCATTTAGTTGGGATTCAAGATTGATCGGCTTAAGAATAACATCAGGGATTTGTTTTTTTTTTGTTGTTTTTTTTCCTTATCTACGTGCAGCTTTTCAAAATAAATACTGTGATTGAATAAAACACATTTCAGAGCCACTTTACGTTCATTATGATGTAGACGCCACAGAAACAGGACTACAGCCTTGTGTACACAGTAATCAATCACTATCTTTTCTCACTGAGATCTAAATAAAACCCAGCTCGACTGCAGTGTGGTCCATTTCCATCAATGAGCCTCTCTGACTTGATAGCAGCAGTCAGTCATCAAAAGTATGCTTTATCAATATGGAAGTGATATACAACACATCTTATTCTAATCATACTGGGGCCCAGTGGAGACAATTTATTAAAAACATATTTCATTATGTGCACACAGGCAGCAGTGCTATGACAGACTAACTTGTGGGTGGAAAACTTTAATTTATTTACCTGTGGGACCATCAAGTGAAGTGAGAGATAATGGTGGTCATAAGTCGAGCTGCTGCTGTTAGGCCAGTTAAACCTAAAAAAAAAAGATGATTGAGTTATAATGAATATGATGAAATTAGTGGAGAAAGGAGAAATATTTTTTGATATTAATATATGCTTACAAATATCTAAAATTGGAAAATCACATTAAATTGGCCATTGATCTCTCATTCATCCTGCATGAGTTTCTTCTGAAATTGTGAGAAACTCCAAAAGGAAATTGTGATTCAACTACTACAAATAATAATAATAATAAGTTTTATTTATATAGCGCCTTTTCAGAGCTCAAGGACACTTTACAATAACCAAAAAACATTAAGAACAATTAACAAAGAGAGCAGACAGAACAACAATAGACAAATGAGAGCGCAAGTACAGTAAGTGAAAAAAATCACTGAGAACTGTAACATTCAGAAAATAGGTGTGTTTTGAGCATGGATTTGAACTACTGGGTCATTAAACTCACAATACTTGAGTTATCTTCCCAGCACATCTGGAAAGGCAACAGGTAGGTAGGAAGAGAAGAGTATTCTCACACTATGCCTCACTCTTCATTTATACAACTGACCTTCATCAGGTATTATGGCAGCACTTTTATTCACACAGGTACCACCTCCAAAAACTCTGCCCGATATCACTCAGCAATTCATATCATTATGACAAATCATGTTCAAAATATTACAATCATTGTTTTTTCCATCCATCAATCCATCTTCTACCGCTTATCCAGGGGGCAGCAGTCTAACCAGAGACGCCCAGACTTCCCCCTCCCCAAATACTTCCTCCAGCTCTTCCGGGGGGATACCGAAGCGTTCCCAGACCAGCTGAGAGACATAGTCCCTCCAGCATGTTTCAGGTCTTCCCCGGGGTCTCCTCCCAGTGGAACATGCCCGGAACACCTCCCCAGGGAGACAGAAACAGAGGCCCGCGCCACCTCAGCTGGCTCCTCTCGATGTGGAGGAGCAGTGGCTCTACTTTGAGCTCCTCCCGAGCTCCTCAGCCTATCTCTAAGGGAGCACCCCTCATTTCGGCCGACTGTATCCGGGATCTAGTTCTTTTGGTCATGACCCAAAGCTCATGACTGTATTTGTTGTGTTGACCATTGTTTTTTTCAAATTTCTTTACTATTAGTTTAATAAATGAGGCTTTGATATTTAAATGCCGAAGTAAACATATTCACAAAAATTTAAAATGATAGTCCAAAGCATGACTTCCATTACAAACTAAAGTCAGAGCACCAAAGCACAATGTGCAATGACATGAATTCTACTTTAGCATAGACAAAGCCCCCCTAAATCTACTTACACCAAAAACTTCTGTGTCAAATGAAGTAAAGGCAAAAGACAAACTTCAAAAAAATAAATCAAGCATGTCATTGTTTCCCCTACATTTGTTTTTTATTAATGGCATTGTGATGACAGGGCCCATGGCAATTCCAATATTTCTCCTCAATGTGTAAATAACGTGAACTTGTGGAGGAGGTTTATAGTAAGTGGCAGCTGACTCAGTGGGTGTTGACTTTACGCTCCATGCAATACGACCAGAAATATGCTAGGAAACTGCAGAGTGCTGTCAGAACAAACAGTGAGATAATTAAAACTGTTTAGTCCAAAGAAAGGAGATGCACAGTGGCTGGCAAATATGATGGCATTTTTTAACTGTGTGCCTCTTTTTTTAGGAGAGACAAAAGTGAGTAAACATATCTGAATACCTTTGAGTTAAACAACACTGGAGAAATGTCAGCAGCAATTAGCCGACACCGCGGTCGTCTCTGAGAGAGGTTTCATGCTGCTCCATGGCCTTTAGTCACGGCTTGTCTTTTGTTTTTGTTGTCTTCTCAGTGGATCAGCAACAAATACACAGGAAGAGGAAGACTATGAGGAAGAACAGGAAGAAGGCAGTGAGTTTGCTCAAATGATGGACTTACACAAAGTCAAAGTGCTGAAATGAGTACTTTCACTAGACTCTCAACTCTCTTGTTCTCATCTTGATTATGAATTTATTTTTTTTTTTTACAGAAGTGCCAGATTTTATTAGTGGAGATTTAAAATGCTGTCTGTCAGTGTATGTCCTGCATTCGGCATTTTCTAAACCGTTTCCCATAAACACTCAACTCAAATTACTGAACAACTTAGACCACTCCCTGCTTTTGGCTTTTGAACAGCAGAGAGCAGGCAGTGGACGTCTGAGACCAGTGAGCTGCAGGACAGAACACCACATTAACTCCACCACTGCCATAAGACTCTACAATCAATCAGAGACCTAACAACTGAATTGACCTTTTGGGGATCTATAAAGTTGAATTGAAATTAACATCTGGCAAATCTTTTATGGAGTCAAGGGCATCAGGTCACAACAATTTGCTTTACTAAACAAGAATACAGTCATTTTCTTTTCTTTTTCCAAATCTGTATTTTATTGCTAAAAGATAATGAAGTTCAACTGTGACCATGTTATTTTACACCATATAGATCCTCAAAGTTCTTCTTAACATATAAACAAGGTATTTAAGTATGAAATGTCAGCTTCTGAAATCACTCTTGCTATCATACTGCTCTGATCTCATAATGTGTAAATGGAAAAGTGATATGTACTCCCATCAGTTTAAAAAATGGAAGGTGTTTCATTACCACAGGGCAAATGCTCTGTGAGTTTGCTTATTCGCAGAGGTTTTGATCGGCTTAAAAGGCAAATTTGATTTGAATCCCCGAGGACAATAGTCCCTGCTGGAAACATAAGCCGAGCCAGGCTACAGCTGCCAGTTCAGGAGTGTTTATTACAGCGGCAAAGAGATAAAAAGCTGGTTAATTGGCGCAAACAATGAGTGGTCAATGTGAGTCAAAACCATGCCTGACTTTATTGGGGTTTTCAGTAGAAAGTGTTTTAGTCTGAAGCAGAGAATAAAAAACCTGCTACAAATTTCTCCAGATGTTAGGCAAAAGTTGTATGACATTCTTTTGTGACTTTTCTGTAAGTGGAGTGTTAGAGCTAATAGTTCACTGGGCCTGGTAACAGAAGAAATACAAAGCCATTTTCTACAAAGAGAGCCCTTATCATTTTATCTGGAGTGCTACTCTTTGTTGTATGTGTGTGACGACCGATTTCAATTCAAAAAGGACAATCCTCCTAAATCCAGCTCTGGATCAGTCTGAGCTCGCCCTGCTTGTGTTGTTGTGCTGAAGGAAGTGTGTGTTTGTTCACACTCAAAAGGATGTAGGAGCCAGCAGATGCAGTGTCAAACACAAATGTAAGTGTTATACAGAGTGTTATACACGCTGCTGTCAGTCAGTACTGTAGGTGTTGTCACTGTATAATAATGTGCTTCTGTATTACTTACATTCTAGGAACATGAAGATTTGCCTTTTTCTGAAGCTACAAGAACAAAAAATCAAGATTTAAATTTTAAAAATAATGGCAGTTCAGTTTTCGGTAACATTACAGTTTCACTTTTTCTCTTCCAATTCATACATTACCTCTTCATTGGGAACATATACATAATGACATCATATTGGCCATGATGTGTTTTATTTTTTCATGTTGAGCACAGAGCTATCATATCCTGGATTACCCTAGACTTGAATTCATGGTGTGCATAACAGAAAAAAACAAAGTATGCTTTGTAAATCATCTTGTTGCCATTTTGGAGAGCCCTAATGTAAACCATTGCTTTAGATTATGGACTAAGGTGGTCACCCCATAGATTAGATTCTTTCTTTCTTTTCATCCAGCACTTCTCACTGATGCCCCATGCCTTTCCTTCAGCAGCTGTTTTGATAGGAACCAATTATTATGTTTGCCTATGTATCCTGCTTCTAACACATCGACTAAAAGTCCCGCCATTGACGTGTGCCATGGCAACAAGAGAGTAAACATTTACTTACCTGCATCTGTGGCCATCATGTTGTGCCTGAATACATACAATATAAACAGAACAAATAATATACATGTACGCTGATTTATTACAGAAATACTGTTGTTGTGTCTGTGAGTTCATGTGGGAGTGGTTTCATTGTGAGCAGCTACAGTGAGTGTCCTTGCAACCTACAGCCCAATGTCTCAATGTCCTGAGAAAGGCAAGCAAAAAAAAAAAAACAGAAAATTAAACTCACCATTTAATAGTATACTTTTTAAACAACTGAAGCAGCTACAATACAACATGGTCACTTAATTGCATTTATATATTATTTAAGTCAATATATGCTTTAGTAAAACATCAATGGATTATTGTAATTCTTTAACAAATCTTGTTTCTCCCTCAGATTTTCTAAATGTCTCCATTTTCTAAATCCATTGTATCACAGTGCACTTAAATTTGTCACTGGTTGTTGTCGCCTTACGCTTCACTGTGAACTGTATGCCTGGGTGAAGTGGCCTTCCTTGAGTGCATGAAAGTTTATTCATTGGATGACCTTGATTTATAAAAGGTCATTTGCTCCATGTCGTTTGAGCACTCTTCTGCAGAGATATGACAGCCACCATTCTCTTCGTTCACGAGATGTCTATCATTTGTCTGTTCCTCGGGTTCAGACTGATCTTGGGAAATATGCTTTTAGTTATGCTGCTGGAATACACTCTATGGGAGTTAAACCATTCTCAGCTAATACCTCTGAGGGGCTTTTAATCGATTTTAAGAACAAAAAGTGTCCCATTAACAATGTCTCTGAGTTGCCACTGTTTTCTTAGTGTCCTTCTGTGATGCACTATATTTATTTGATCTTATCGTAAGAACAGTTATAATTGTGCAAATTCCATCAAGCATTACATTGCAGTCCAAATCACTCAATTGTTGAGGACAATTTTGACATTATTAGTTATTCTCTCATTATTATCTTTAAGGACATACACCTGTGGGATATACGTAACACCCTGTTTAGCAAATGCTAAAAGTGGAATGTAGCAAACTGTGTGAACTGATCCACATTGCCTTGGCCTTTGCAGTTTGTGCGGAAACCAAGAATGCAGAACTCCTGTCCTCTCTAGATGTTATTTAAATAAACTGAAGCACTGACATGTAGAAGTCAGAGGTGAAAACCTTGACTTGTCTTCATACATTTCTAAACGCACACAGACAGCCTCTGTAAATGTAATATGCTGTCAGGACTGAAATTTTCAGGATGTTCATTTCAAAGGTAAAAACGCTTGTGATGTGTGACGTCAGAAGAGGTTAGTATTTAAACTCGTGCGTATTTTTGTGAGATGATTGAGGAGAGAAGCGGGCAGCGCACTGACGGAGTTTAGGAGTTCTATTTCTGTTTCTCAGCCGAGACACAAAATAAACTTAGCTGGTCGATTATTGTAGGGTTCACGTGAAAATGTCCTTACGCAGTTGTTTTAAAAAACAAACAAGTGCTCTAGATGCCGGTGTTTAAGTTTCTATGAAGACGCGATTTACGCAGTGCTTTCCCCGTCCACCAGTCTGTGTGTCTTTGGAGGCTTTGTCTGTGGCAGACTGTGATCAGAGCAGTGCGCAGAGGAGACAGCACTCGGATGGAAAAACATGCAGCACTTTGAACCAATGGAGACATGGCACATAGGCTCCTCACATCTCCCAACAGATTCAGCGCCAGATTTGCCTTCATTTTCACCATTTCGCTCTCCTGCACGTATTTATGCTACAGTATCATCTTCTGCCGCGGTACAATCATGACAAACCAGACGTACGAGGGAAGACGATGCGTGCCGAGCAAGAACGCAGGAGGCAAGAAACTTCTGGGGAAACTGGAGGAGAACTGCGCGTCGGTTGAGGATGTGCGAGGAATCCAGAAAGACGCGGGTGGAAGTACTGGGAGCCACTGGAGCGAAGGCAATGTGAATAAAAATCTGAGCGTAGCCCAAAAGTACGGGAATAAAAAGCTGCCCAACGCGCTGATAGTCGGCGTGAAGAAAGGGGGCACGAGAGCGGTGCTGGAGTTCATCCGGATCCATCCAGATGTGCGCGCACTAGGCACCGAGCCGCACTTTTTTGACAGGAACTACGACCGAGGACTGGACTGGTACAGGTGAGAACAGACAAATGAGTACTTTTTGTGAACCGCAACCCGCAGTACTTTGGACTTGGTCAGATTAACTCAGACAGTGCGTTAATGCATTTGGTTTACAAAACGTGGTTAAATGACAAGAGGTTGGAAGTCACAGTTTGCTGTCCCTGTAATTTCTTTAGGCAGTTGCCACAATAAACATGTATGTCATAGCCATTTTGCATTAAATGAAAAACAGCTTCTACATTGGTCATTAAAAGGGATGCTAGAGTAAAGAGTAGCTATTGATGAGGAAACAACACCTGCTGCAGTTTCAAAGTGGCAATTAACTTGGCAATCAGGAAGAATGGAAACAATGGTTTAAGTGATCCGATAACTGCATTGTTTATCTAACTGTGACATGAATTAGACACGACTGTCAGCATTGAAACACTTAATGTTTTCTGGAAGACATCTGGACCAGCACTATCAAACTCAATGGCGATTTGTTTCAGTGTTTTGTTACAGTAAGAATACATTTCAACTGAAGAGCTCATAACATGCACATATACATTTACATTTACATTTAGTCATTTAGCAGACGCTTTTCTCCAAAGCGACTTACAAGTGAGAAAAACAATGGAAGCAATTTTTACAACACAAAGTATCAAAAAGCATAGATAAGTTCACAAAAACTAGTCAGTTTAAACCCAACACAGTAAACAAAGCTAAGAATGAGAAAGAAATTGATTGATTGATTTTTTTTTATTTTAATTTTATTTTCTTGAAGAGAAGGAATCGATAGAAAGGAAGTAGAATTCAGTGTTTGTCAGTCAGGTGTTGACGAAAGAAATGTGTTTTCTTGCATTTTTGTGCATTCTTGTGCATTTTTTAAAGATGGCTACAGAATCTGCTGATCTTGTAGCAGCAGGTAGATCATTCCACCAATGTAGAACAGATCCAGTGAAGGTATATGAGAGTGATTTTTTTTCTTTTTGGGATGTTATATACAGCTGCAATCTCGGAAATTAAATGAATTAATTGGATGAATGAATGAATGAATAAAATAATGAATAAAACCTTTTTATCAAATAACTGTTTAGGAGTGAAAATAACTTGTGTAGCTCAATGCTTGTTTGAACACAGCCTATACAAACACACCTGTATATATGTAGCATTCCATAACTATCACTTGATCTTTGAACTCATTGTGTTTTTTTTTTTTATTCATGTGGTAGATAAAAGCTGTGAGTGGAGCTTTGTGGTGCTGAAAAGACAGCTACCTGGCTCATGCAAAATCATTTCACTCAAAGACAAACTTGTTCTGATGACACAGAAAGCCTGGTTATTATCAGCTAGTTAAACAGTGGAGCACAAGATGTTCTGTTCTGAAGTAGTGGTTGTCTGGCCTCTTATCACAAGGTTCGCAAAAGTGTTCAGAATACATTATTAAATATTCTAAAAAATGGCTCAAAGGAAGTACATTTGGTTCACTTTGACAAAAAAAAAAAAAAAAAAAAAAAAAAACATTATCAACTTCCCATATTGCATCAGACACTAGAGTAAGTGCTCCTCAAGGCCGGGTGGCATTGTGTGATATCGGGTCTGATTGTTAGAGCTCCCCACTGCTGTCCGCTCACGTGGCCACAATGTCATCACCATCAGCAGCAGTGCGACCACTAGCACCCGCAGCCGAACAGACCGCTCATCAAAGCCTCCAAGAACAGGAAAAGAGTGATAAAGTCTGTTCTGGCAACGCAGACACAAATTATAATGGATAAGAGCATCTGTCCATTATTTTATAATCTTACCTAATCAAACACATGTTACTGAGGGCTTGAGTTAAGTTTCAATTTAAAAGGTTGAGACATATCTTCTCCAGGAAATAATGATTGACAAATGAAGTAAAATAGGTAAAAAATGTGTCCAAATGATACAGGCTTTGTTGCAGGAAACCAAAGTGTAATTTGTGTTGATAACCTCATTGTAAGATACTATCAAGCTTGATCAATATTTTTTATGTATTTTGAAATGTATCTAATCATATTAGTAATTAATGCAGTCCACTTCTCCCATCTTACACTCATAAAGCATTTTATTGGTAACCAGTAGGGAGTGTCATTTTTCTTGAATGTAAAACTCCCATGTCTTCATTCAACTAAACTCCTTATAGGTTTAAAAATGATCAGTCTGAGAGTCATCTACACATCAGTATTTTTATAGTCAAATAAAATACATCATGGACTCAAAACCTGCATCCATTCATTAGACTATAGCTGTTTTCATTGTGACAACTGTTCCTCATATACTGTAGGTCTGATTCACTGTGATTATCTGTCACAATGTTTAGACTGCTGACAGCTTTTTACACATAATATATGTCCATTCTGGTGAACTGTGGGTTAGTCTCTATATCAGTGCATCTGTTCCACATGTTTCAGTTTGCTTTAGTCGAGTTTACGTTAATACTCAAATGTTTGTCACAAAAGCTTTGCTGAACCAGTGTTCCTGATGCTAATGACATTATTTAGTTTCAGTTTTCAAGAGTCATGAGAATATTTTTAAAATTTAATTACCCAAGAAACATACTGTTTTCTATTTTCTGATGCTAGCTTATTGTATTGATTAATTTACGCAGTTATTAAAATGAATAAGGGCCTAGAAACAACACTGTCAGGCCATGGCACAACAGGAATTCTGCTAAGGACAGCACACAACGAGACTGAATGGCTAAATATTGTAACCCTGTGTTTTTAAAATAGATGCTTTTTCCTGAGCTAGATCCTTGCTAGTGATTTCCTGCAGTATTTATTCTAAATGAAGATGAACATAATATGACTAACTATGGACAGGGAATGTTGCTAAATTGTAGTAGGAAACTTTGTTGTAGGAAAATGAGAAACCTGTAAACCTTATTTTTAGACTAAGCCCTAAACCTTTCCCATGTATGACTGAGTCAGACTTTTGCCTTGAAGATTTGTTTTTAATAATTCTTTTCTTTTTCACACTGTTATACAGTTATACTATCCATGTGTCTGACTTTAAAAAAGTAAGAGAAAAGTCAGCAGGTGTGTTCACAAGTGAAAAACTGACGGTGTAAGGCCACAAAGTTTGTAGCCTTCTGCTGGAACAATGTTATATACGATTAAAAATGTCGGCAGAAGTAAGCTGCACGTAATATGAGCGTATACTGTACCCTGTGTACACTGTTAAATATGCTGCTCAGTCTATACTATGACAGAATTCAAAATGAAATCATAGAAGAACAGTGTCATCACTGTCAAAGTCTGCTTCAGTCTCATGCATTATTCATCCCCTGAACAACTGAACAGCATGTAATGAGCATTTGAGCCTCGTGTGGTCACTGTGATAAACGACTTAAATGATTAATCAATTACTCAAATTATTTCCTATTAAATGAGTAATTAATTTCAGCAGCAGGCTTCATTATTAACCTTAGGAAGGATTTGTGTGACAATAAGATATCATATCCCTTGCATTGGCTTATGTGTTTTTGACCAACAATAAAGACTGATTGAACTAGAAAGGCCACTGGCTATTCAGTGGACTGTGGGGATTGTCCCACAGCCAGAGCACAGTAAACCAATAAACATATCCCCACCCACATCAAATGAAAGGCAGACCATCAGCGGTCTATACATCTAAAATCTCCCATGTAAATCAATAAAAACCTTACATATTAAAACAACATATGGGACTTTAGAAGATGTAACCACTAAAGGTAGGGAGGGAAATACATGGGGCTGTTACCTTTACAAAAATATATATCACAAAGTTAGGTTATAATGAAAATTGGTGTTCATGTGATGGGTCAGTCCCCGTCAAGTTAGACTATCAAAATTATTTTTTTAAACGCTTGTATTTTTATGGCTTTCAGGCTTCATATTTGAAGGTTAGTAACTATAAAGCAACAAATACCAATGTAGAGTTTCTAGACAGATTTTTTTAAACATCATTAAGCTATTGTTATTATTACACTTTCAGATACCACCACAGATACCACTAAGTAACTTTAAAAATGAAACACCTCTTCTACTGCAAAGTCATATGGTATATAGAGATAAAGATATAGAATATACACTCGCAAATTGACAGTGCGCTTCCATACAGTTCGACTTATAGATACATAGGTCAAAATCAGGTAATCAATATGACAGAGGTTACATGTTGACATGACTTTGAAACTGAATATAAAAGTGGCATAATGTTGCTTTTAGGTCACATTTAATATGATTTGCAGTTGCCACAGAACATAACTTAATGTCCATAAATATCTATTAAAATGAACACAACATCCAACCTCAAATAAACTCACTCCAGGTAGGAACATTGTTCTGCAGCCTGCCCTTGTTACATTAGGCATGTGACACATCATTTATGCCCTGAAGAAAAATGGCGTCGATTTCATTGCCCTGGCCAGAACACACACATGGTTTCCTTTTCTTTTATTCTGCCGTTCTCATGTCAAACCTAAAATATTTTCCACCGGTACTCCTCTCACCCTCTCCACAAAATCATAAAGATCAAACAAAAAAACATGTCGCCATACACCATCAAGACTTAAAAGGGCATCTCAGCTCTATTGATTTCACAAGGAGTCAGAAGCACTTCCAGTTGATTCGTGGAGAAGTGTTGAAATTATATGAGAGGCTGTGGTGCAGAATATTCTCTCCTGGTTGGCTTCTTAATTGGCTTTGGGAGGCAGGGAGCAGTGGAACAGTATCATCAGAAAAGGTTGATGAGGACAGAAAGTTAGATGGTTCTCATTTAGCACAGAGAAAAGTGCACATTACAGTGTGAGAGACGGCCAGGCGTAATTCTGCATTATTAATGAGCTGTCTTCACATCAGTGCAGCTCGCAGACACGTTAACATTAATTACAAAACAACTCTCTCGTTTTGACCCTGCGAGGATCTGAAGCACAATGTCGGCTTTTATCCCATTTAATGTATTACTTTAGAAAACTGTAATCATAAGCTTTGTTTTTGAAAAGGCTTATTACTTGTGGCTTGCAAATGACGGAAATTATATGCTACCTTTTAGTGTTCTAGAGCTGTCACAATTCTCATTGTGATTCAGGAAATAGCCAGCAGTCAGTGAGCCTTAGCGCACATTTAGAGATTGTCGGCTTGTTAACTTCCCCCCCATGTGAACCCTTTGTATCCCCACTGACCACAGATCAAATCCTGTCTGAGCGTTTCCTCCTGCTTCTGCCCATTATGACTTCTTGTGTAGTTTTGTTCTTTAGTAAGGAGTAAAACTACCCATGTGTGGACTGCCCACTGTCTGAGCATAAATGTCCTTCACTGTCACATCAGCTCAGGCTCTTACAGCTGATGGGAAATGTGCTGGTATCTTTAAATAGTAAAAAATGAAAGATTAATAAGTAATAGAGTTATAGACCAAAGATGCTCATTAGGTCAGAGTGAGCACGCTCCAGACGGCTGTCAAAATGTAGAGACCAATACTTTCTTATTTTTGCACTGAGAAAAATAGCATATAGTCAATCTGCCAATGGCTAACTTGTTTAACAGTTGTTTTGGTCTTTCATGATAAAACAAGTTTAAAAGAAAAAAGCTAGCATATCGTACCTTGGTGTGTTGATGGGCACTCTGAAAGGCAGTTGTCGAGTTAGGAATGCATTTTCTAACTTGTGTTTGTGTGCTTTCAATTCCTAAATAAATTTCTGTTAGGCGGCTTATTTGGGCTGTAAGCATATAGTCTGAATAAAGCTATACATTTAAACAACTGTTTTGTCGAAGCTCAGCATGTAGCAGTGGTTCCCAGACTGTGGGCTGAGGCCCCGTGGGGAGCCGCCAGACGTTGTCTACAGAAAGTACAAATAAAGAAGTGTCCAGCTCAGATTGGACTGTAATCAGCAGCAGAGTAAAGGTTTTAAAAGATATAAATATGTTGGTTCCATTTTGTTTGGATTGGATTCTGTGAAATTTCAGGCCTGTGATAAATGGGCAGCAAGAAACCTTTTGCACACCGGTTCATCCCTGGAGTGCTGAAAAATAATTTAACAGTCTGTTGTTTAGGTTTTTCAAGGACATTTTTAGGGAAATTCTTCACTTGGTCTTGTATTTTAATTAGAGTAAAAATAAAAAATTGGGGGGACTCATGGGATTTTCAGATGTTTAAGTGGGTTGTGACACTCCTGACTTTAAGAATGGCTGGCATATAGGACCACATAGGCTTCTGTTGGGTTTGAGAGCACTTCCTGATGTGATGTTGACTGTTAGCCAGCATCTAGTGGTCATAAAAGGCACTGCGATTATTTATGTTTATTTAGCATTCCACATATCAATTTTTTATGTCCCTCTTTCAACAAATCTTGAAACAGATTTTTTTTAATCCAACAGCTAGCAGCTGTGGAGTCATCAACATACTGAAGAAAAAGGCAGCGTAAGCAGGAATACTGGGAGCAGTTTTGAGGCATCTCATCTTTCTGCTGTGTGTGGCCACTTTTCAGAGCCACATGTTAATGTTACAGCTCATAGCTCAGTTCAACTCATTGTATTATTGCTCAAGTAGATCAAGTGTCATTGTACCCTGTCGATAAAACCATGAATAATTGTTATTTTAGAGTTGAAGAAAGAAAGACTCAAAGTGACAGCAATTTCATTCAAAGTAAAAAGTAGTTTTTTCTATGTTGCTACTTACATCTTTGAGTTTTTTTCTGTAGCTTAAGGATCTTTGATTACACAGCATGTGGTTCACTCTATTTTCACCATGAAACATGCTTGATTATTAAGCTGCTAACTGCTCACCTTGTTGCTGTTCGAGTGTAATTCTAACCCCAACCCACGACAAAATGGAGCCCACTGATGTTTGTGATTAATGTTCAGGTGCCATCACAGTTGAGTAAAATTTTAATAATAGAGTAGCTTTCCAGGTTTAGACTGGACCTACACTGTCTTATCAGTGGCAAGGGGTCACCATTTTTTAGAAAATGCGTCTCCACAGTCTACCTGAGCTATACAAGCCAACAATGGCTTCTACCGGCAAGCAGCCAACCTGTGAACTTTGACCGGCAGGAGGCCTCTTTATAAATGACAAAAATGTATAAACAGACAAATAAACTGATACAGATAAACAGATCAACTGACTTTTCACTGCTAAGAACATACACATCTAAATTATCAATGTAATTGTAGCTCCTGACATCCTCTGTGGTAATTTTCCAGAAATGTTTAGTAATCAAGTAAATGTAATCTAGTAATTGTGTTAATGTATCTTGCTTTAATCATTCAGCCATTACTTCTAGAAGTTGATTTAGTTTTTTTTAATTTATGGAATGGATTAAATTTTGTATTTTTGCTGCCATTTATCTCGTAAAAACTAGATTTGTGGAATATAGTTTTTCAGAAAAGCACAAGCTTATCTATATTTCCTTCTAAAGTACCAAAGCTTCTTTCTTTTGCCACTAGACGTCCTGTGAATTATATTATATTGCTCTTGTGCTTAGTGCTTACTGTGATAACACCTTAGCATTGAGAGCCCAATAAAAATAATTCACTGTGTAATTGTTAAATGACTCCAGAGAGCAGGCAAACGCAGCATGTAATGGATACTTTGATTGGGCCTCTCCCTGGTTAGCCCGCATATTGTTTAATGGCCAGAGCTCATTACAGACTTTGTAATGACAAACATTTGTTGTCCAGAAGGTTAAGGCCACTGGCTAAATCTCATGACCCCAGCACAAACAATCCACTTTGGAATTAATGCTTTCAGTCCCAATCAGTCCCAGTTTAATTCATGTTTTCCCAGATAAACTTTGCATCATTAAATGCAGTTATTACTAAAACACAAGACAATAAAACATAATAAGGTTTAATGATTTGTTGAAACATGCCCTTTACATTAGTCCAGTCACAAAGACCCCTAAAGATCCCAAAGATTGCCCTTACATAAGTTAAATTAAGCTAGTGCTCTTGTGGCTGGCTAATGTTACAAATGTCCATTACCTGTCAACAAAACAACAGTCAGTTTATACCACAAAAACATTATACAAATAGTACAATACAAATGAGAATTTTGAGGACATAATTACATAAAAACAGAATGTAAGTAGACCAAGTGCTTGTTATGGCTGACCAGGTGGCTATTAAATACACTGCTGCTTTTCATGTTTTATTAGAGACAGAGACTGGGCGGGGTACGCAACAGCTAGTGTAATTTCTGCTGTTAAGGAAAGTGGCTGACAACAGTTTATACATTGTCAATATGAAACACTAATTAGTTTAGCTGTAAATGCACACAAACCGTGGACTCACCTGTGAACTGAATGTTTTGTATAATTCCAACATAATTGCTTAGAACAATTTAGTCAAATGAATGTTCGTGTTTGTGTAATCAGTTGTCTTCTGTTTTCTGTAAATACTTCTTTGGTTCAATTGAGACCGGTCATTTTCCTACATTAGAAAATCAATGCTTCACCACAGGTCCATTATCTTCTTCCAAACATCCAGCTGAAATAATTGCAGTGATTTTGTCATAGGTTGATCTGTTCATCCGTTTGAAATACAAACATCGTTGGACTGGGTTTGTGTAACAACCCCAGCGTGACAATACAAGCCTGTGAGAGATTTATCATCTGCAATCAAATCCGCAACGCATGGAAGAGGTAGCAAGTTCTGATCCGTGGCCACAGTTCAGATATTAAAACCTGTGAGAAGCAGACATCATACTGACAACTCTGATTCATAGAAGCAGGAGCGATAAAAATCACAATCATCATGTTTGCTGCCTCATATCAGAAAAGAATGCTTCACAAAAGCTGCGTCCATAGCTATCCATGGGCCTGCGGTGTATCAAAAGATTTTGATGGTATTTTTTCCCTGGTGTAGCTCCATTGTCTGACAAGTTCAAACATTCACCAGGAGCTTGTCTTGAACTGACATTACCCAACCTTCTGTTTTAAGTTCACAGCCCAGAGAAATGACAGTAATACATTCAGAGTTCATTGATTGTTCACAAGAACATGATTCAAAGCTGACCTTTCCTTGCCCTGGTGGTCTGCATTCCTGATGAACCCGCAATACTCTTTAGAAGTAAAAGTTGTTTAAGAAGGCACACTTGTCAGGGGATGGATACGCTGCCTTAATACAGACTGAATAAAAGGACTGACCTGCGGTTGACCTATAATGGCCAAAGCATCTCCGCACCTAATGCTTTTGATCAGAAGCTAATCATGTTTTGCTTAAAGAACTCATACCAAATCTTTTAAAAGATGCAGATACTCGGAAATCCCTGTTTCACCTTCCCCCACAAGTCATCATTAGAGAAGTCAGAATTTCCTTTTCAACATCATTTCTGGAGCCAGGTCAAGTGTCAAAATCCTGCAGCACTGTCTTTAATAAGAGACTATGGTAGATCAAGGATGACCATAATATGATCAAATTCTAGTTAAACAATGGGTATCCAGAATTACACAATTAAGGCTTGCTCAAATGGACTTCCTGTTTGGTATGTGCACTGAGATCTAAAATCTTAATTTTCTAAATGGCTGTTTGTCTTGGATTGTCCATTCCACCAGACACTGTTGGTGTTGCCATTTTTTGTTTGTTATAAATATACTTTTTTCTTTTCTGCCATATTGATAACAGTTTGAGACTGTACTTTTCCACCACAACATGCAAAGAATAACATTATTTATATGTTTTCATAACATATGATATATTTTTTTTTATTACTTTTTGCACATTGGTGTATTATTTTGGACCTGATATTATTTTGTCAGTTGTGGTGTGGCTTTCAGTGGATGAGCTCCAGACTGGCTGCATTGTCCATTTTATAGATGGGCTTTCTTTACTACCCGTGTCAACATGTCTGACAAGCGATATCAGTTCTGGGCTTCAGGAAGATGTAGCTTGAAAGCAATATATTCTGAATAGATGGAACACAGCAAGATTTGCACTAAGCTGGTCAAGCACTGTCCGTGAATGGACAAACTTACCCAAAGAAATCAAGTTGTGTTTAAAATATAAATTTTCTTTCCTCTGCTATATAGCTGTTGTTCCTTCGTTGTTCCTTCTTTGGCCATGAACAACATGAAAATTTCTTTTTTAGTTGACTGTAGCATAAAGTGTGAAAAGCTAGAGCTGGAGGACACTGTATCTAGGTTTAATAAGGAGTCCTTGGCACTTGAAAATAAAGACATCTGTGTTTGTGGCTTATGCTCGATAATGATATTGCAGGGTCCAGAGGGAGCGAGAGTGAACTCCAGACCGGTGGCTCCATTGCTCGAGCAGAGATAAACAGTAGAGCCAGATAGCCAGCAGGGTCTTTCAGGGTCACAAAAAAATACAGACGAGCTATCAGCAGTCTTCAGCTCATTAATGAACAGCCTGACTGACATTCTTCACTGCGCTGACCTTAACTACCTTCAGATAAAAAGTAGACTCTTAAGTTTTGTTTTTCTCTTTGTAAAAGTTAACAGCGGGCACAAGATCAGGACACTCCACACTTTCTGCGGCACATTAAACTACAAATATAAAATACATTACCTGGATCTAACTTTGAGAAACTAAAAAACTTGAACTAAAGTCAGCTTATCTTTTGGTGATGGACACAGTATGAAACTGGTAGCTCATTAGCTTGGTCTACAAAACTGTGCACAGAAGAGAAATGTTATACAAAATCTGATTAATTTAACTTTAGGCATCTAGAACTAGTCTACACTCTGCCGTTTCAGCACAGGTCTCATCTACAGAAGTGGACAGATCCCTCCACACCTTAGTTTCTCAGTGATTAAAATGTCATGGTCAAGGCTGTAATGCTAACTGACTTCAGCTTTCCCTAATAATTGCCTTGCTCAGCTGTCAGCTAAAAAAGTCCAAAATGTAATATATTTTAAAATACTTTCTTCAGATGTCAGCGTATTAATAAATGCTGATAAACAACTAAAATCAGGCTTACAGGTTTACGGATAGATATTGGTGAGCTTTAATGTTATCTTCTGCATGCTCGGAGCGGGGGTTGATCATTTCTCGATGGAAAGTCAAGAGAAAGTAAATGTCTGATAATCAAATCTCTGGTGGTTGCTTCAGACACTTGCCTCAGGTAACACATGTTCCACTTCTGGCTCTGTTCCCACTTCTTTCACACAAATGAGCAGATAAACGAGGCTGCTGCCAATCTCCCTCGAGTGGGCACATGTTTATTAAAATGCTGTCCCTCGTCTTAACCCTCACTGTTTTGATTGAAAAAAAAACAGATGTGGTCATTATAGCTGAATATGTAGCCATTACATCCTGTGGACCTGTGGATGCTCATTTTGTGACTAATGAACATGCAACTACGCTATCACTGGCACCCTATGCTTTTTACCCATTAACATTACCAGGACAGGTGACTTATTGCTGCTGACATGAACGCCTCTCTTTTAAATAGTTTTAAATAAAATATAAAAACTCTTTGATCACTGGATTACATCTTTCTGCCAGCAGCTCGTGATTGTTGGCTGCAGTTACAGCTAGTGATGTGCAGCTGACATCTGCAGGTGAGACATCAGACGGCTGGAGCTTCCAAAGGCGCAGACATGGCTTAATGAGCCACAGGGAGGATTAGACTCTTAGTAGGCATCACAGCGAGAAGGTGTTGGTGTGTAATCTCATCAGAATATGGAAGCAGTGGGTACAGTATATTCTGCAAAAGCAGCTGTTATGTTCATTTATTCACATTCTCGTTTGGAGTACCGGTACTGAAGATGACCTTTGTTGTGTCTGCTATATTTAGTATATTTACAAGTGTTCCCAATATCAAATAGAGCATTGGTGGTGAATAGAAGTGGACTCAGTAGGCCTGGAAAAGCTTGGAGGTCTATAAGTTTGAATTGGTTTCTTTGTCTTTATACATAATCTATGACTTCTTCCCTAACCCTAACCCTTTGTAAGCCTGTACATTATTTTTCTATTTCACAGAACAACCAGACCAACTGCCTTGTAACACTAAAAGGAAAAAAAACGTAAACCATTTCCTTAGCAGCAGCAGCAGTATTTTAATCATATGAGAACTCGAAGAAAAGAACTGTTACAGCTGGAGTCTTCTACTAGACAGCTATGTGACGGAGTTATAAATACTATAAAAGAACTATAAATAGCACAGCATTTAATAAAAAAATCATTAATTGATAATGACATTTGTAATAAACTAGTTCAAAGACAAAAACATTTATATACTGTTTAATAACTTAATCACTTTACTTTAGAAAGTCACTAGTTATTTGCAAGGCTTGCAGACATTGTACTGACAATCAGCTGTGCTAACCCCTGTGCTAACAACTGCACATTTTCCCCGAAAAGTTCAACTTTAAAATAAATCCCACAACAAATCAAAAGCATTAGCTGCTGATACAGGCCTAAGTTGGCTTTGTATTGGTTTCTCTACCGTCCGCTCATTATTATTCCACTCTGGTTCTACAGCCACTTGTAAACCATCCTGCAGTTTACCCAAGTGCTCAGATTCCCAGAGTAAACAAACATAACAGCCATAAAAAAATAAAGTAAAATAAATCAAATTCATAAGCCTAGCTAAGTTAGCACATGTAAATTCCTCCTTTAGATTGACAGTTCAACACGTATGACCTTGTTGATTGTACGGCTAGCTCTGACAGATTGACCTGTATGTAACATGTTTTCTGCTT
Organism: Neodontobutis hainanensis; assembly: GCA_024349245.1. Classification (NCBI taxonomy): domain Eukaryota; kingdom Metazoa; phylum Chordata; class Actinopteri; order Gobiiformes; family Odontobutidae; genus Neodontobutis; species Neodontobutis hainanensis. The sequence continues at coordinate 330,160 of JALDNG010000086.1, read as the reverse complement.
TGTCAATACCAGGCAGCTATAGGAACCTATTTTAAGCACATGTGCCCTTTTGCTGACTGTGTTTGCATTAGAGGCACATACACTACACTGGCTTTCCTCATCTATACAATCTTTATCTGAAGGCCAGATGAAAATGTATGACTCTGACAAACCACAAAACACGAGTTTCTTCAGTACACAAAGATCTGTTCAGATTCTCCACACCCTGTAAAAACATGTCTAGAAATATTGTGTGTAGCAAAGTTGTTTTGGTTGAAAAGGTGCTGTTCTCATAAAAGATTAATACTTGCGTTGTGGCCCTAAGGCACCCGAGCAAACAACTCAGAATTCATAAATAAAGCTAAATGGATCAATATTGCCAGGACTTTAGAAGTAACCTATGGCTAGCCTACTTTGAGAAAGAAAGCTTTGAGAAAGGTTAGCTTTTTAATCGAAGCTTTCCCACAGTAATAATAAAGAAATAGGTACTTAATCATCACAACTGTGTATCTGAAATAGTGGGGAAAAAAACACCATTTTAATCATACATTCTTGAAATGTCTTAGCAAACAGTCATGGTTTTGCTCGGCACAATAGAGTGGATAATCTCGGAATCACAGCCATAAATGTATTGTCTTGGCACTGAACTGTAGCTGCTTATTAATCACATTTTATTGAACTGGAGTGCCACGGCAGAATGACAGCAGGGAAAACTCACATGACAAATGTGACAAATAGAAACATTTGGCTGTGCTTTACAAAGCTATTAAAGTGGCAGTGAGATGATTATAATGATGATGGATATGTTGGTTGTACAAGCAGTTCTATCAGTAATAAATATCTGTATAATCACCTCTATCTGGCTCACTGTTTGTCCTCATCTTAGTTTAATGATGTAATTCTGAAGTATTAACAAGGCTACCTGCCATTAACCCTCCTGTTATGTTCAAATGTAAGGAACACCAATAATTATTATAGGTCAAATGAACTTTAATGCAAATTTGCTCTTGAATTATTTTAAAAAAATCTTTAGTTAATCTTTTTAATTAATTATTAAATTTACCACTCCTTACATATAATTTTTAGATTTTTATCTTATTTAACACTGAGAAAAACATAATATATACAATACAGTAAAATACAATTTTTGAATAATAATTTTTTTATAGGTGACGTTTTCATGGAGGCATTTAAACCTTTGTCAAATAGATCTAAACATGATGTGTGTAACATACCAGTGTGGGGGTGTATGGAAACTTTAAATTTGTAATTTCAGTCATACGTTCACAATTATATTTAAGCCCAGCAGAAAATGTGTCGAGCAAAAAAAAAAAAAAAAAAAAACTAGACCAAAACTAGACCTAGGTCTAACCCCTTATTATCAGTTTATTATCCCCTGACAGCAGTCCCCACCTGGGACACCCTGCATGTTTTCTGGTCCGGGAGTTGAACTCACTGTGACACTATGCTGTCAAGTTTATTTACAGAGAGCGTTACAAAGTTTAGAAAAAAAAAATGAGACCCTTCTGCACATTGTAATTTTTTTGTATCCAATCGACTCCTTAGTTGATACTAAATCTCTAAAATATCCCGGCAGGTTGTTGATGCACTGATGTTTTTTTTTTTTTTTTTCATAAAGTGCATTGAAAGAACAATGATTTGAACTGCTAACTTCACAAAAAGAAGCCTGATTCTTTAAAGAACTCTCACTGACTCACTGTTTTGCTTCCTTCCCAAGGGGACTAATGCCAAGAACACTAGACAGCCAGATCACATTGGAGAAAACTCCAAGCTACTTTGTCACAAGAGAAGCACCCAGAAGAATCTCCAGCATGTCCCACGAGACCAAACTGATCGTTGTGGTTCGAAACCCAGTCACAAGAGCCATCTCTGACTACACTCAAACTCTCTCCAAGAAGCCCGACATCCCCACGTTTGAGGAGCTGGCCTTTAGGAACAGAAGCTTGGGACTAGTCGACACAACGTGGAACGCCATTCGGATCGGTATGTACATCATCCACTTGGAAAACTGGCTGCAGTACTTCCGCCTGTCGCAGATGCACTTTGTGAGTGGGGAGCGGCTCATTACGGATCCGGCGGGAGAAATGGGTCGGGTCCAAGACTTTTTGGGACTGAAACGAATAATCACAGATAAGCACTTCTACTTTAACAGAACCAAAGGATTCCCATGTCTTAAAAAGCCAGAGAGTAGCAGCCAGCCTCGATGTCTGGGAAAATCAAAGGGCAGGACTCATGTCCAGATCGACCAGGAAGTTATAGAGCAGCTGCAAGAGTTTTATAGACCATTTAATATCAAGTTTTTTGAAACTGTGGGACAAGACTTCAAATGGGATTAAAATGCCATACTAAGACCTTACGTTTACCTCTTGAACCTTATACACGAGTGTCATCAACAAATAGTGACATTCTTTTATGATATGTATACATTTATGTAAAGATATAAATGATAAGAGTAATATATAAAGTCTAAAGAGTTATTGAAAGAAAGATCTAAGTCCCGCAATTCTGTCGGTATCAAGTGCCATTTCATTAAAAATATTGAAATACAAATTCCAGTGTAGGCTCTATGTAAAGGCAGACAAAGTGTTGCTAACGTTTTGGGATGGCATATTTAGTATTTTGTCAAGATTGTCAAATAATTATTGATATTATAAAATGTATTACATAAAAGGCCACTTATAATACATGGATGTATTATAAGTGGCCACTCACGGTAATGCAGCAAAAACAAATCCAATGCAGCCCAGGGAGGATTTTTTCCAATAGACTTCAATGTTAAAAGTCTATTAACATAACCTTCAAGCCCATTTTTCAGAACCGATTATGTCATACTTGAGGTAAAACACAAGACTGAATGTGTGAGGGCCAGTGGGTGTGCTTTGTGGGCCACATATCATTTTTTTATAATTTAAACTTGGGGGCCAAAATAAACAACCTTAACTGATAATCATCCAGATCTAATAATGTTATTGTTGCTGCCATCAGTCACCATTTGTCAGTTTTGCTCGTTTAGCTTTTACTTTTGCAGGTCTCTTATTACAATCATCTTTATCTGAAAGTATGGTTTACACATCTCCCAAATTACATAAATACATCCACAGCTTATATTTTACCCAAGTCACATCCTCCGTCTGTCATTTGACGACAACAGAGCCTAAATGTTCATTGCTTGGATTGCTTATTTATTCATAATTTCTTCTCAAAATAAACCACTGGCTTTACAGTTAAAACAAGCTCTCAATATGAAGCTGCAGCAAAATGTCAAATGAATATTAAAATTCAGTCAATTATCCTGCAATGGAATTATCTCCTTATTGCTGACAGAAGCCAAGAGGAAGACATTTACTGAATAAATGTACTGTAACTATATTCAAACACAGGCAAGATCGCAAGAATATGTTAATATTGTTGCTTTATTTTGTGCTTTATTTGATTACAGAAATAAAAAGGCAACCATCATTATTTAACCGTGTGACACATCTGTTTCTTGCCGTCGAGTGTTATCCCTACAACACATGCTACAGAAATGTCAACTAGCTTTAGGGACATACGTTAACTGCTAACATTTTAGCAGAAAAAAATAAATAAAATGTTTTACATTTGCCAAGTTGCATCTTTTGAAGAGTCATTAAAAAGGGAATAAAAAACTATATATTTAAATCAGAGCTCCAAACAAATATCTATGCTTGAAGGGTAAATTATTCCGTTCCAAACACCACAGTGATCTCATTATCTTTGGAAATTCCTCTTTTAATGGATTTGAGCACGTTCCTTCGTTGGACGTGTCTCCACGCTGCAGAAGATTAACCGCTGGAGTTTCCACCCTATAGCCAATCAATGAGGTCATTCTTAATTTCCGCTGAGCTCTCGACGTAAAAGAAATGGATATGTGAATCATAATGTTGTATGGATGTCGGTGATATGCATGTCAATTCAACGGAGCATTACAGAAACATCTAGCTGTGTAAATATCTGCTAATTCCTTTCATGTGCAGAGACAACTCAAAGTGCTTTATAAATGGACGTCATTACAAATTAAAGGCATCAAAAAACAAAGCATGGCATTAAGCAAAATGTACAAATAAAGAACAAATACAACATTGGATAATGAGTAGATTATTTAAAAGGTTAAAAGATTGCATTAGATATTTAATGGTAAGCTATGTTTTAAAAGTGGATTTTAAGATCATAATTTTTCAGGCAGAGAGTTCCAGTTTTAAAGGCAAACATAAGTCCTACATTTTGGCACGGCTGGGAAACATGTTCACATTTAACAGGACAGCGGCAACTAGTTACCAATAAACAATTAAAAATGACACTGATCCTAGCAGGGATTTGACATTATGTAACTATTTTCAGCAAACTATTATTTATTCCACTCTAAGCTTTTTCAAACTCATGTAGTTTACAGCTTTGGCAGGGTGTCTTTTTGAAAGCATGACACATCTGCAGCCCAGTTTAACAAAGTCAACTGTCAATTTTTTTACACCTCTGAAATAACGTCTACCCAGTTTTAACTCAAAATTTCATTAAGCGGTTGTACCAAAGTAAAAACATGGCCTCCAGTCTAACTGAAATCCTAAACTTACTCACTGGTAATCCATTCCCTGTTCCTCCGACATGTGCCGACTGCAGTTGCATTCAAACTGTCTTTTTGTGATATTGCCCATTAATTTTTGATTAACCTGCCAGTGCTGTCTGCAGCTGTCTGCTACACAGTGAGCCATCAGCAGACGTGCCAGTTTAGCAATAAGCTCAACTTTATCTCAGCTCAGTTAATTATAACTTTCCTCCGAGAACGCTTAGGGCTTGATGACACAACGCTGACACTAAACTCCCCACACCACTGCCACTGAATCATAACCAAAGAAACACTGTGATACATTATCAGTTTCAGTTTAAACTCTGAAATGTGTACGATTTTTGACTCCGCCGTACACCCGGAATGAAAACACGCTGTGCATTTGTGTCTGTAATGTAGTAACGCCTTGTTATCAAAAGGACGAGGCCTTCACTGAGCAAATAAAATCTGTCTGACTGACCATTCTAACCTTCAAAGGGAAATACCAAAGAAACTGTTGAAATGTCATGAACTTTTAAAACCAAGGTAAAAATTCCCGCCTGTTGCTCATTAGGGGTAGCTACAAAACTAAAATAAATCATTAAAGAATCCACTCTGTTTAATTTGCTGTTTTATTAAAAGAGAATAATAAAGCAGCGATGAGATATTTTGCACTACGCTCTCTAACTCATCCGAGAGTCTTTTAAAACTCCTGCCTTGAAAACATTAAAATTCCACAGAGGCTCCAATCCTGAAACTTTACATGCTTTACAAGCTGGTTTGTGATTTGCGTATTGTGGAGACATCTGAGGAGAAGCAGCAGCTGTCCCGGAAAGCAGAGAAGGTATAGCCTGTTTAAAATGCAACAACCTAAACCTATTGAATACCTTATGACTGGGTAATGTTCTCTCCAACTTTCTACCCAGAAAAATAAATAAAATAAAATGTGTTCAGGATGGATTTGTATTACTTCCAAATGTTGAATTCAGTGACAGTGCTGTAGTATTTATACACCTACTTGTCCTGTCTGATTAGGTGGATAATGAGGATGTCCCTTTTCCGCTGTGGACAATGAGAGCAGACACTCATTAAATACTAAAATGGCAACTTCTTCACTTTTGCCTAAGGTTTCTGACCTCATGTACTATCAATACAATTTAATGATGCCCAAAAATAAACATTTCAGGTGAAGTGTTGGTATTTTTGTGCCTTTCTTGTGCCAAGCCTGATATAACATTATCAAATGAAAACTTTGTCATGTTTTAAAACCCGTTATAAACATACTGCAGACTGAATAGGAGCCTCTTAGCCTTACCTTTTCTTTGGAAGAGTTGAACACATGCTAGTTGCTGTTTCCCTTCAGAAAGGTCAAGTGTAGAGCAGGTCTCGGGGCTCACAGTAGGCTAATTAGGTGGTGCTGGTGGAGGATGAGAAGCAGCTATTGGGACAGCGCAGCAGTACTCACCCTGAGGCTCAAGAATGTATGCTTTTAGTACAATACAAAGCAAAGTCATGAATTCATGCAAGACGGAAAAAACATTTATTAGGATGAACTAACTATTTATTAAAGCTGTCAAGTGCCACAACACTATTCAGAAGTATATTTTGAAAAATCCTGGGACAAAAGGAAAGACATGTTTCCAGAGGTACACTATAGGTCGGGTTTGGTGCAGGTGGTGTCTGCTACATAAACCAAAAATCTAAAAACAGCTGTGGCTAATAAATGCTAACTTTGTTTACTTACTGGCTGCTGAAACCTTTTACGAACAATGCCAGGCTAACAAACCAGCAAGTGATATACAACAACATACAGCACACAGCTCCAGCCCTTAAGAATTCTAGGGAATCTGAAAAAAGCCCTACCTTACTACTAGGTACTTTTCAGGTAAGGTTTTGGGTGGAGGGAATGTTTTTCAAAATCCTGGGTAGGCTAAATGAAATTTGGGGTTATATTGTGTATCCTCAAACATGGCCTATGGCATTGTTGATGTCATTTTACAGGCCTTTGTCTTTATTATTTATTATTTTGGTTACTTTATTTTAGACTAGACTTGAGACATTGTATTTATCTCATTAAATACAATGTGACACTGTAACAAAACGTTAAAACATGCAACTACATAGTACCTACATACCCTAACCTACCTACAATATGTGAGTAGTAGTACACACAATTCCATTATGCATGTTCTATGTAGTTACAGTTTGTTACACAAGGAGGTAGATGCAATGTCTCAAGTGTAAAATAAAGTGTCACCATTATCTGTAGATGACTTTGGGTTGAATAAGGGTTTTCCACTAAATAAACTGTAAAAAATACATTGACATTATTGTGTCTCCAGCAGTCTATCAGGACAGTGGGTAACTTACATAGTGTTAATGTCATATTAAAGAAGCACAAAAGAAACTGCACAGACTCCCACAGGACCAGGAGGCAGTGACATACAAACTGAAGCAAGTGTCTGACTCTAAGAGCAGAATGGTGGAGCTGTGACAGTGTACAGGACTGAGCCTAAGGGAATCCCGGTGGTAAAGACAAGCTAGACCGTGATAACAGCCACCTTTTCCAGGAGGATGCCTGATAAATGCAGTCCGGCAAAGTCTGTAACTCCGATAATTAAGTTCTTACTCAACTGAGGGAATCTGGCCCGCAGCACAGGAATGACCAACACGAACTTACAACACTTTTGTCATTCATCCAAATCCCAGCTCCTGCCAAATGCAGACAGAAGAAGCAGTTTACACTTTTTAAAAATCCCAAATGGTAGAATAGAAAAAAAAGGGACTACACTGGGCTCTCAACTTTAATGGCAAGAAGCCAGTTTTAAAGCAAGTTTTATGGTCTGAAAAGTAAAAAAAAATGGTGGTATATTTACCTTGTAATTCCTTTGTTACAATTCTTATACTTTCAATACTAATACATTTCAGCATCTATTAATACTTTCTATTATAATAAGTGCAGTGTCTAAGGCTGCCTAAAATGAGCTAACAATAATGTGTGTAATGACTAAAGTGCCAACATCTCAATAATCCCCTGCTGCGTTTATATAGAGCCACTGACCCTTAATGTGCAGGTATTTGCTGGTCAAACTGTGAAGAATATAACTCTGTAATTGTGAAGGTAATGGCCTTACTTTAGAACAGGTGACAGTAATGAGTGCAAATGAAAAGCGGCTCAGATTGCTTCTGTCTGGGACACGTTGGAGGGAAATGATCATGAATTGCAGTCAAGCGCTGCAATCGCCCACCACTGCTTTAGTGAGATATGACTTTGTGTCATTACTTCTATGCTTTCAAAGAAAATGGGCTCATTCAGTCAGTATCAGTTGAACTCTGTTCTCTTATCGCATTGTACAGCGGTCCCGGGCCCCAGAGCCATTCAGTTTTGCAACCAGTCTTTGAACTGATCACTCATCTTTACTGTTAAATCAGTCTATGTGGCGATATGCATGAAAAAGCCTCCATTAAAGCAAAAATAAATGAAGTAAAAGTAAACTGAAGTGTGGATGAATAGTTTTAATGGTTTATTGATCAAAAATAGTTTAGATTCTGGTTAAATATTCATACCAAAATACTTGAAATGAATAATACAATTATAAATCTCTCGAAGGCAATTTAATCTAATAATTGAGGAGTATTTGTGGGTTGTTTTAATGGCCAAAGTTCCTACTGTTAACATAAGAACTGTAACTTTTAACAGTGGTTTACAATCCCAGACACATGCATATTTTTAGCAATGCACATTTTGAGTAGGCCTCCAGCCGATGAAACTGGGATGCTGTGTACCCGATGCAGCAACTTGTCATCTTTGGGGTAAATGAGAGGAAATAAGCAACTGAACATTCATTCCAGATTGAAGCAGATCTCTCCCCAAGAAAAGCACTGTCATTTGCATCTGAACTGCCTTCACACACACTTCCTCAACATTGACAGAAAAAAAAGAGCAAGCTTTGTGGTTTGTGTGCGTAAACCAGAGACAGTAATGGTTTTTGGTTGGCAGAGACGCTCCAACGAGAAACAAAGACAACAAAAGAATCCATCTGAAAAGTCTGACAATTTTAGGAGTTCAAATGTAAGAGAATTATTAATGTTTGCTGACATAACTGGGACTTACATCAAACTCCAATAGAGTCGTCAGCCTCAAAGTTGTTTGGATGCTTGTTTTTTATTTTTTATTTTATTCACTCAGCAGCATTGGTTTAAAGACTTGGCCACTGGCATGTTTTGGGGTTAAGTTTAGAACAAAAGAGGACTTTATTAGAGGAAATAAACTCATATTTCTTATTTTGTGAATCGGATGGCTTTGCACAGACTTGTGTTGATTTGAAATACATTTCAACATTCAGTGTTATCTGATGATTCAAGTGTCGGGAACAAGAACTTGTAATTCTGTTTGCAGCTGATTTATTTTGTGCTTTGACACAGACCAAAATCCTTGCACAACTATATATTTTTTTTTTTTTCAATACGCCAACACATTTCATTTCTTTCCAAAGCTGAAGGTTTTTCAATGCCTTTGTTTCCTACAAAATAAAGCAAACACACTGGTTCTGATCAACAGTGGAACACCAGTGGCCCTGATATTTATTCAAGGACTACAATTTACTTTTTAAATAAAGGCATTCATTTAATTATTGTTTGTTAAATTATTATTTTCCAAGATATACCGGCATAATTATTTAAAATTAATAAAGTATAATATTGTATGATTGATAGAGCAAAGGATACATAGCACAAGTTCTAGTGGCTTGTTAGGTCTTCAGGAAATGGATAGTGGTCTTTTAAAATGCCCTGGATCATTGTCATGCTTTTTGTGCACTGAAGGAAAGTTAAGCCTCTTTGCCAAAGACTCCCAAGACAGAACGGCGTGTCAGAACGGTGGCCCCACTCAGTTCATCATGTAAAGGTCACACATATTGCTGCACGGAAGGACCTGATGAGCCGCCAAAGAGAAACTCTCCTAGAGTCTTGGTATAGATTATTACCAGACACTCCACTCCTCCAGTCATGTCCGTGTTTTTGGACAGCGGTGCACTTTGAGTGACTTTGAACAACGCTGCAAGTCCAAGTGACATGGATTTAAAAGCTGGCACTGTCATTCTTTAGTGATTCACAATGTAGGTTGAGTTGAACAAGCTCTGAGTAACTTTGGGTTTATCTGTTGCACAACGATTATCAACTTTCTCTTACAAATAAGGATTAAACCCTTAACCAATTATTACTGGGTGTGGCCTGAGTGTGTAAATAATGTTCTTTCAGCATCATTGCATTCAAATAGTGAAAAGTACAGTGTAGCTCTCTTCAGACACCACTCCCTGTTTCTTTGTACTATTTTAAACATATTAGAGCATGATAACACACAGCAGGGGCTAAGAAATGTCACTGAATCAGCAATGTTTGAAATTAGGAGCCTTCGGTAGAGCTTCAAAGAGAATCAGTGCTGCACTGTAGTTTTTGATCATTGGAGACAACTGATCTTTAGTGTTCAAAGCATATTTATGCTTCAGGCACTCCTTAGAAACATTTCACAACCTGTCATGAAGTATGTGATTGTAATATCAAGTAAAATGCAAATAAATAGGCGCCTGCCAGGATTACAGTATCTCTGTTTTCCTACAATTACCGAGCTATTTCCTGGAGCTCCGCTCAAAACAGCAGACAGTCCAGGGATTGGGTTGGACGGATGATGTCAACCAGAGTTAGTGTGATTGACAGCTTTATTTGTATGTAAAGGCATACAAGTCTGACACTGCAGTGCATGTTTTTGTGAAGTCAGCAGAGACATGAATTATTTCAGGTTCATTAGGATACATGCATTTTATTATGTTATTAGCTGAAGGTGCTTTGTCATTTATTATTAGTTCAAGCCGGTTGTGGAATATTACATACTTTGAGTGATTGGCTGGTGGTGTGGCCATATAAGGCTGCTATAAACAGCACGTCACAAGAACATGGCATTGTTTGTTTTCTCAATTAAAGATTATGTATCGCCCACTCAACTGACTGCTGTGAAATACATATGTATACATAAACACAGAATTCAATAGAACAGCCGTTTATTGAATCCTGTTTGTGACGTCATTTGTTGGTGAATTTTGAGCTCCCTTGTATACGTCAATATAGAGCCATAACAATGAAAGATGTTAACCTAACTGAGGTAAGACATGGGAGTGAACTAAAATTGTTGTCATTGGTACAACCTTGTCGTAGAGGGAAGGAGTTAAAGTGAACACTATGTGACAACTTTACATTTAGATCATAAGTGAAGATTCAGATTCAGACAACTTTATTAATCTCACCAGGGGCGATTTATTTGAACAGTAAGACCACAAACAGACATGACAATCAGCAGACACAATAGCAAAGAACACTAAACACATGATTGAAATGGAAAAAACAAGCAATTATAAATAGGAAACAAAGAGAAGACAAAAGTGTGCCTTGGAGCTCAGTGGAGAAACATTGAGAAGAATAAATATGTGAATATGATGGTCTTAAATATGCTATAAAAAGATGAATAAAAACTCTTAAGTATAGCTGTTGGGATAAAAGATTTTGAATACTGATTTACAATTAGGTAAAACACAGCGACGTCCTGAAGGCAACAAAAATAATTCCCATTTCAGAACACGAAGGGAAGTCTATTGGTCTTCTGGAGAATCTGTTCATTACAGAAAGAGGCCAAGTTCCTCTGCTGCACTCCGGTGATTTTAGGACAGATTTGGACTATATTATTAAGACTGATCTTGTCTTTGATTGCAAGGTTGTTAAACCAACAGATAAAAGAAAACCACAGTAAGCTTATAATAAAAGTCTGATAAAAGTGACAAGGAATGATGGGACTGATTGAGAAAGAGGACATACACATAAGGATGAAGGTAAGCACACCAAGTTAGAAGACCAACATTTCTCCATAAACCAACAAGGAAACAAGGCAAGGCTTTACAGACACTGGAGGTTCTGTACTTTTAAGCAGCACTGTCTCATTAATACTATCGCACTTCAACACCCTGCACCCAAGTGAGTTTTTTTTTTTTTTTATGTGTTACTTAATTGTCAACAGTCTGCGTTTCTATTCTTAACAAAGCGCACAAGTTCCTGATAAATGAAAGGTTTGAAGTGCGAGTCAGAACTGGCAATACATAGCTCTTCACAGCGACTGTCGTACTAAACACTGAAAATCTGTTACATTAAAATAGAATTGCCATAAGAAATTGCTTCAAAATACAATATGCCAAACAAAGACACATTTAAAAAAAAAGGGATGAAAAACCTCCTTAATTTTTATTCTTTTTTATTCTGATAGCTATGATTAGCCAGAGCCAAATAAAAATTATATGCCATTAAATATTTCAATCAATCAGAAATATCCTGGTACAATTATAAACATTCTTGTGACCTGACAAGCTCATTATTGCCCCAAATGTATTTGGTTGAGATGAGATGTTAATGATGGAGGTGTGTTCAACCTTAGAAATCAAAAAGACAGCCCATGAAGAATTGTCAGGTTTTTTTTTTTGTTTTAAAGGAATGTGCTGGTAGCAGATGTGGTGTGAATGTAATTGAATATTTATGTGGCCTGAGGAACAATCGCGAGGCTCTGTGCTGTGAGAATCAGATTGCAGCTCTCCGTCTGAACAGCCACCAACACACAAGCTGCTCATTTGCACTTGCTTCTTACTGATTGCACAAGTGCTGCGACTGGTAGAGCACATGATGAATTGATAGTTGATACTTGTTTCTTTAAGCGAACGTATCCCCACCGAATGATTGGCGCCTTTCCCGTCGAGGGGGGAGGAGTGTTCGGACTCCTTCTGGAACAACATGGAGGCTGAGAGGATGGAAGGGAAGTAGACCTCCTGCTTTGTAAGTCGCCATGTGGCCTTACACGAGTCAGAAATCAAAACAGCCAGTGACACCGACCAGCATTTGTTGCAGCTTACTCTTCAGCTCGCTATCCCAAAACTGATCTCCATCTGGAGACTGGGATGTAAGTACAATGAGCTATGTATAAGTTAACAATTCAAGTCAATGGTCATGGTTAATCAAAGTTAGGCATTTCAATTTCTAGTTGACCCTTGGAGCCCAAAAAATATGTATCTCAGCAGACATTATTTAGACCAATGTTTTCCAAAAGTAAATCATGACGTCCTTGTCTGGTTTAGCGCCATTTGCGCAACTTGTATAGTTTTGTTTTTTAAGTGTTTCAATTTTTTCTGCCTTATTTCCTCCTTTTATTCACATTTAACACTTGGTGGTCCTTTATATGTCATGGTTTTGTTCTCTTTTAGTGTCATTTTAATGATTTTTAGTCTAGTGTCAGTCCTTCTTACTCTGGTTTTCATGTTTGTTACCTTATCTAACAAAAGCATTTTTTTTATTATTCATTAAACACCTTTGATCCACAAACACCTAGTGTCTAATAAGTATGACTTTAGGGTCTGTTAATAATGTGATGCAGTGGAAGTGGGTTTTCTGTGGAAGGGTCTTCTGTCAAAGTTGTTCCTTAAGGATCCACACTGGGTCCTACACTGTTTTATGTATTTATGTTAATATAACAGCTCATACTGCAGGAAGCGCACTGATTCATCTTTAGTCTGATGATACCATTCTGTAAAAAACAGTCCCTCTTTAAAGACTGTCTAATAGCTTTCAGTCTGCCTTTGCTAACCTTAAACTGAAGTTGAACACAAAACAAAATACTTGGTTTTAAAAAAAAAAAAACTCTCTCCCAAAATCACCCCTTCACAATTTCCTCCCTTGATGGTTCAATAATTGATTTAGTAGATTGAGTCACTTTTATTTGAGTCACACATCCCTTCTCTGCTATCAAAAGTCAAATCCAGAATTGGTCTTTCTCTGTCAAAATAAAACTTTGTTCAAACATGCAGCAAAAAATTACGGTTCTACCAATTTTTGACTATGGAGATGTTATCTATAGATCCAAATCCAAAACCCTCCAACACAACCTGGACATTATATACCACTCTGCCATCCATTTTGTCACTGGAGCTCCTCATAACATTCATCACTGCAGTCTGTACTCACTGGACAATTGGCCCTCGCTCTCCTCCCGCCGCCAGACCCACTGGTACCTGTTCATTTATAAACGTCTAGTTGGTAAAATATTGTCATTTCTCCACTCTCTTCTCCAAAAGCCCTAATTCTAGCTGTACATTGCGCTCAAGCAGTTTGATAAATTTGCTTTTCCATAAAGCCTGTACATCATTTGGTTGCTTTTCCTTTCAGTTTTCTGCCTCAAGTGATTGGAATCAGCTACAGCTGTCACTTCAGCTCAGTTCATTCATTCCAATCTCCACATTTATGAGTAAACTATACGCTGCGTATATATTGTTTGTGCCATTTGTATGACTGTATGTTTTAGATTGTTGGTTGTGTTTCCCATGCTGCTGCTTTTTTCCCATGTCACCATTTTAAATGAGAATTGGTTCTCAATGGTTTACCTAAATAAATAAAGGTTTAATAAAAAATGTAATAAATAAAAGTGGGTGCATTAAAGGCCCAATCTCAATGTTGTACAGTTTTTGAATGAACTTTAGCCACCTGTTGGTCGGCCTAAAGCATTTTTACATTAGTGTGATGGCTTAAAATAAATGGTAAAATAGATAAAGTTTACAGATGTATTCAATGTCCTAAAGGGCCATTGATGGAGGATAAAAAGGATTTGCATTGTGTGTGGATTAATTTAAAAATCCTGCGTTATTATGTCACTAAACCCAAGCAACAGCCCTCTCACTGACGAGTCAAGTTGCCAAACAAGTTATATTTTGTTTGACAACTCAGGCCTCACCGTTGCATCCCTTTTGAAGCACAATGAAAACCCACATCAAGCTTGGATGTCTCGCTCTAGTGTTGCGTTAAAGAACCGCATCAGACTGGTAAATAACATGTCCAAGTGACACAGTGTTTGTGGCAGGATGTGGTGCACAGGCAGACGGACCAGCGCCCTCAAAAACACTCAAGCATGTCCTCACTTCAGCCCTGTCAGCTTCATAGTGAAAAAATAAAAAATAAAAACAAACCCCTAAAGAGAAAGTAAAAATAGATGTTCTAGAGTTTCAGATAGACTTGGACTGCTATGGTGCCAAATGGATTTTTTGTCCAAAGGTTAGGTTTTTGTGGAGGTGTCTGCCCCATGAAAATATTTATTTACAATCCAAGTTGCAACTAAAATATATTACATTTGTATTGTAAGATCATCATTTCAGCCTGGATTTGGATGTTTATAACACTTCATGTGACTGTACCTTAACTAACTATCTGGCAGCAAGCCTACTGGCTGAGATGAGCTCCTTTAAGGAAAGAACTGGATGTACTTATTGCTGTATCTGTATAGTTTTTGCATTAAAATAGTTCTATTGTAATTGTACAAATTCAACAGTGTGAGGTGAGAAAGACTTGAAAAGGTTTAGACTTACTGCACAATGTTAAAGGATTGTGTACAAACTCAAAAGGAAAGCATAATGACATTTCAAAAGTGCCTTCTTTTTAATTAGTATTTTTTTCCACAATTATTTAAACCTAAAGTTATTCCTGCATTTATTAAAATGAAAATCAGAAAAACAATCCATTCACCTTTGATAGAGGGTAGAAGGAAATTCAAAGAAGAAATGAAATAAAATAAAACAAATAGGCTACCCCAGGCTTGTCTGTAAAACAGCTCTGCAGGAACGGAGAGACGATCAATAGAAATCAAGAATCTGATTAGAAGAAGCAGAGTCACTTATTTGCTCTGCTCTGAACCTCTCCAGTGTTTACACAAATGAAAGCAGCGGTAGGAAAATCTGTGTGGAAAAAATGAGGATTTGTCATCTCAAATACTGTGTTTACAGAGGAAATGTTTGATTTTATCATTTGATGAAGTGTTACAAGATTGAGTTCGTTATAAATCATATACTACAGAGATTGGGGGAATTATGGTGCACAACCATACAAGCAGCAATTGAGCAAACTTACTAAAACAGCTACTGCATCAGCTTTGTATTTTAAACATGCCAGAGACGGATGTTATATGAATAAGATTTTAATATTTCACAGTGTGGAGATTGTGGGCTAAAGATTATAAGTCTACATTATGTTCCGTACTGAGCTTTATTAAGCTTAAAAAAATGACCTCTTACTGTTTGTGTACAAGGTCTTTGACAAAAGTGGAAATATAAACATTCCTAATGAGAAGTTACGTGTTGGCATTTCATCTATAAATTTGCCATTTAACATATTAATGGTTAGAATTAGTCCACCTACCAGAACATGCTGAAGCATCAGCCTACGTGTGGGTTATCCTGGCCCAGTTACCGTAATACAATGTGGACGTGCTGAATTTCTAGGTAAACGTTTGTCAACACAACTGGAATAAAGTAAAATTCAGATTTAGGTTGGCTGAATCTTACATTCTACTGAAAGCTGTAATTAGTTGAAAACAACACAATTGAGGAAAATGGTGGAATAGAAACTTTCCCATTGTTCTGCAGTGGCCCAAACAGGACGTTAAAAATAAACTAGATTTGTTAACAAGACTAGAACAGGTTGAACTCACAAGTGAGGCTGAAAGAGTTTTGATCAGAAAGAGACAAACAACAGGGAAATGGTAAAAAAACAACATACTCGAACTCAAGCTCACAGACAAGGTCCTTATGAGGAGCAATTACATTACATTTAGCGATCGCTTAAATGCATTAAACCAATATGACAACTTCTATCTCATTCAATTCGGCATTTAAGCAATATTATGCAGTAATTGGAAACTAAATTGCCATTAAGTGCACATACAGTGTATCTTTAGAATTCAGCTTCTACTGAGGTTTTCACTTCTATATTTATTAGTAGCTATTGACCTGAACATTGCATTTTAATGTAGTTGGACACTTTACAGTGGTTAAATGTATTTGCTGTCCTTTACTCATTAGCATTCCGTTTCTTGCTCCTGTAGCAGTGGGTCATTAAAAAAAAAAAAAAAAGAAAAAAGAAAATGTGTCACCGAGTCCTACAGCGCCCTGTTGTTCTCATACACCTTTAAATAAATAAATTGCTGCAATTAAACATAAACACCAGTTGGACTTTAGTCCCGGAGCTGAAAGCCATATTTTATGCAGGCCTCATCCATTGTGAGAACAGAAAATAGATACTACATTACCATATGTGGCCATCATGTTCTCAGCAGCACACACCGAGGCAATTACAATAGACTATCAATGCATACAAATGTGGACGTCTCGCATATACTTAGATGTGCTGTATATATATATATATATATATATATATATATATATATATATATATATATATATATATATGTGTGTGTGTGTGTATTTTATTGTATTTAAGAGTTTTTAAATTCAAAGAAAGATTTGGATTAATACTACAACATAATATATCCACATGCTTGTCTATGAATACAAATCGGATTACAGAAACAAACTGTGCAAAAAACGTTATTTTTCTGTCATTCCTGCATCATTCTTTCTTGTTATGGATGATAATGAATGTACGGTAGTCTTCTAGTGCCTTTGTTTTGGTGATAATCATAAAAAAGGGAATATACAGCTCTTTTTTCAACTATATTTCCCTGTTTTCTTTTGGGGAAACAACATAATAAAGGCAGGGGTGATTTACGACACAATAAAGCACACAGAAAGTAGACTAAATGAGGGCTTATAAGAGATAGATAGCTTATGAGACGAGTCAGCGAGTGTAAAATATTTAAACCAACTTCCAACTTCTGTGTACACTAGGACCCAAAGAAATCATTCCCAAAGCGCCCTCAACATTTTTCGTTGATGACAGCCAATTGTGCTACATTCTTCTTCTTCTTTATTAAAAGGCTGGCTTTCAGGTTCCAATCTGACAACGCACCAATCTCTAATGCCATATAACACACTCCCCTGCCACTTCTGGACCCAAATTAAGATTAATTACGCAGCAGGCCAATATGCTGAAATGGGAAATGATATGCTCCTAGGAACTGGGCTCAATGGATGCTCTGTCTCAGTTAGCCCAGCAGCTTTTAGATTGCATTCATGTAGCCTTATGCTGAGCTCTGCAGGAGAGGAATTGAAAGTCTGTGGGTATTGTGCGAACCGTATAATACCTGGCACACGGGGCTGGGATATGATGACACTGATTAAAGCCACTTTGATTGCGTGCCTGCTGGGAATCCCTCTTGTCTTTGCTATCAACTATTACACAGGTGGAACAATAGACACTTTGTCATCTGGCAAATGAACAGCTGAAATTACGCTGTTAAAGTGTTCTATAAGTGTGATATAAACTAGAGCCCATAGACCCTCTCTGAGTCAGAGCCAGGTCAGACACCAAAAACTTTAATATCTAAGTTCAGGTGAGCGAACTGAAGAGATGAAGATAATCAGATGAGTCTCATTATGGCAAATTCCTTTATCTTAACTAACCCTAGCATGTAGCATGTAAATATGCCTCTCTATTGTAAAATGAGCTACTGTTTTTGGCCACAAACATCATTCTTGTCAGGAGCATTCAACACATACAAAATGTGTGGACTTAAAGAGTAAACAGCTGACATATTTGCACCAAAAAGTAATATTACTTTTGTCTTTTTGCTTTGTCTGAGCCCTAATGCATGTTACCCAATTTTAGAATTCTGTCCTGTGTAGATACTTAAATTGTATATTATAGTAGTATAGTATCTACATATAGTATGTAGATACTAAATTATCTGAAAATGGTTTTGTATAGCCACCATATAAATGAATGCACAAATTAAAATACAAATAGGATAGAAACCAAACTTTTTATTCCTTCTGCATAGGATACCATTTTCCGTCATGTCTTTGTTAAAAAGAAAGGCATCAAAGACACTTGATGCAGCTTTGTCCAGTCACACATACAAATACGCACACACATACACACACACACACACACATACGCACGTGCACGCACACACACACACACACACACACACACACACACACACACACACACACACACACACATACGCACGTGCACGCACACACACACACACACACACACACACACACACACACACACACACACACACACACACACACACACACACACACACACACACACACACACACACACACTGTGAACATCATCAGAGTTACAGTGAGCAGTGGCAGGGGACACCGGAGCACCTGGCATGTTATGGAGTAGAAGGAGCCCATTGTTGAGCATTCAGCTCAGTGGGCTCTGTACTCTCGGTCTGCGGAACAATTTGTTCTGGTTCGATTTTCTGGCCAAGCATAGAAAGTGTGACCAGCAGCTGGTGGTCGTGACAAGTTTTGAAACAGTTTTTAACTTTTTTTTTTACCTGGAAGAAAGGTTTGCAGATGTGTTTCTTTTGACAGGTGCATAGGAGAGAGCTAGTGTCAAACCATTGTTAATAAATAAAATCTTACCTTAACAGCCATCTATTTATTGTTTAAAGATAATTTATTGGACAAATGCCTGAAGTGACTCTATCCCATTACAGAAGGTGAAACATCATACTTATACCACTATTTACTTATGTTTCTGTATCTATTAAATCAAAATAGCTTTTATCAAACAGGCCAAACAGTAACAATAAACGTAGCTTCATGTTCCATTATGTCTCCTATTAACTTTTGTTTAATTCATTTCTACCACTTCTTCCACTGTAACTGGAGCATATCCCAGTCACTTTCATTAAGGGCAATTTATAATACATGCAGACTCAATACTTTAAAATACTGAAAATATGAAAGAGTGGAAAGAAAATATTTGTTTTCAAGATGTAATTTTAGTAAATGACACCAGGGCCTAACCTTTCTGACCACTAAATACGGGCAGACCTTTCTCCCTTGACCATCAATAATTTTGAACCATCATTCAACAGGCCCCATTGTCACAAATCTCACGGATGGGCCCCACTAATCAACAGGCGAGCAGACGCTGAGCAGAATTAAGAGGAATGGTCTGTGTCTGCAGCAGATATATGTATCAATCATCTGATGATAAACGCTGCAGCTGAGGAAAACTGAAAGGGTTCTGCCTCTGCCTTCGACCTGATAACTCTCTCCAAAACATGTCTCGTCCTTCACCATAGTATCAGAAGAAACCTGTTTCCGAGACAAAAGAACTGAATGATTAAATTCCTGCCTTCAGCCATAGAAACTCAGCACACGGGAGGATAGCACAAGCCAAGGTCATACTGTTCACATCCCAAAGCTTGGTTCCTCTGGTCTGTTTTTGTTGTTTTCGGAGCCTGCTGCAAAGAGGTTGGCAACATTTCTGGGAAGCAATGTTGGGGTAAGACTAGCTTAAGGTCTTAATTACTAAGTTTTATTTTTACTGATAATATGAGCTTAAATTATTGTCCATAAGATTTATTGGTATAAAACATTTGTGTCAAACGTTGTCTCAGCTCTGTCCCATGGGGAAAGATCTGGCACATGCTTATACAAAGAGGTTTGGTCCTCAATCAGAGCATTTCAAACTGATTAAAATGGCCATGCTATAAAAGCTGACAACTTTTGTAGGCCCCATGTTCAGCAACTTTCACTGCTTTGTTTGTGAGTGCCTACCAGTGGATTTAGCTGTGGAGCAGAGAGGGTGGAAACAAATGCAGGTTATATAATCAAGTCAAGCCATTTACTAAAATACAGAATTAGTTCATTAGCTGGTCAATAATAATTATACTTATAAAAAGCCATACTCATCTTAAACTGCTGACTGATAGTGTCCAGACCATTGTTCCTTGTCCTTGTGTTTTCACGTTTTTGTGGTGAATGAAAACTCCCAGTTGGCCTGCTCCTTACACCTTTTTTGTGTACTAATGGTCAATCCTTGAAAAAAAAAAAAAAAATACATCAATGTGGCAGTTTGTAATCTATTCCAATGACGTCTCTAAGGATCAAAAACTGTAAGCTGCTGACTGTTTTAATATACAGCATGCTTACACTGCTGTATGGTCCTAACTATGATTCATTATTGTCACTGGATTTTGTATGAAAATAAAAGAGGTGCCTGAGGAGGCTGCAGGAGTCCGGCCACACTAAATTGCTGTAAATTGCCTTTGCATTACATGTAAAAAAAATAAAAAAAAATAAAAGTATTTTCTTCACTTGTATTTTGCCACCAATTAAAAATGCATGAAAAAAGTACTTTTAAGATCCTTATGACTTGCCACAGGGTTTCCATGTTTATATACTGAAGGCACAGCCTGATATTTTATTCATTAATGTGTTTCCTTCCATCATAATTATGGAGGTAAAGCTTGCCTTAAAGTCCCGGCTGACATTTTCTTCTGAGCAGTGACTGTTCTGAGCTCTTCAGGGCTTCATCTCATCTGTTACAGAGCTGCTAAATGAACTCTTAAAGACAGCCCGGCTCCATACAGGAGACAAAGGCTGTCATACTGAGGTCAGAAATCTGTAGAATAAGAAAAAGCAAACGCGGCTTCAAAAATGAATGTAATGGATAATGGACTGAACATACCCATTAGTTCAATATTTAGAAATATAAATATTATTGCTGTTTTTTTACATTAGTGTTGCATTCTACACATACTGATGAAAACTGAAATCCCAAATGGCTTGTTATATCACTTTGTGCCACTAGATGGTGTTGTGAGGCACAAAACAACCCGGATCAAGTATTTCCTGATAAACAGGAAATAGTTAGTAAATCTAATGCATGGTCAAGTCAGATCAGCCCTATACTGTAGCTCTTCATCTTCACAATTATTATAAAACATTTCTCTTTATGGATTGGGATAAAGGAAGTCGCTACAGGGAAAAGTGGGGTTTAATTCCCAAAATGATTAAGCGCAAAGAGAGTGCTTTTTGATATGGAAATAGAAAAGCTATGGTTATCCTTCAGAAATAAATGGATGTGGGTATAAGAATAATGTGTGGGGAATACTACAGGACACCTTCAGCAAGTAAGGGCAAATGATCATACACACTGCTGAATTATGCATTTAGACAGAGTTCACAATGCCAAAATTAAAATGCTTATTAACGAAGAGAGTCTAGTTAAAGGTCGGTCTGCGGCAGTGGGAACTGAAGGGGAACACTGTGCTGTGGTTGCGGGTTGACGCATTACACAGCACTGTGAAAACTCTCATTAGTCAGATTCTGTGGGCCCTGAAAACAACCTAAAAGTGCCTTAAATGGCTTTGGTAATTTTGTACCAAAGTGCCATATTCTTCTTAAAACTACAGAATGATCTATAATTCATTCTGCTGGGTTCATTGTTATTCTCATTGGTGAAGGAAAGAGTCTAGAGAATTTGATAGAGCGTCTTCTTACTGATAATTAGCAGAAAAGGGGGATAGCTTTTTAAAAACTTGTCGTGAGCATGACACAAGACCATTAGGTGGCAAGGATCTGCAATCTGTGCTTTGCTTTCAGACACTATCGTTCACTGTAAAATTAGGGGAATTGCACCTAAAGGTAAGGAATATGAAGTAGTCTTTTATATTCGAGTTGCACATTAACAAAGGTGTTTCAAGGATGCACCACAGTCCAAAGTAGAATAC
Organism: Neodontobutis hainanensis; assembly: GCA_024349245.1. Taxonomy (NCBI): domain Eukaryota; kingdom Metazoa; phylum Chordata; class Actinopteri; order Gobiiformes; family Odontobutidae; genus Neodontobutis; species Neodontobutis hainanensis. Next base: position 308,081 of record JALDNG010000086.1, on the reverse strand, counting down.
ACAAGCAGCTTTCAGACGCACTTTACTCCTGTTTTTGTCCGTGATCAATGACATTGAGCTGATTCAAAATAATATGTAAACATGTTTTTAATTCACCCTCCAGTCACATAACAGTCTTTTTTTTTCCACTAAAAAAGGGCTGTTGTAAATCCTCTTGAACCCGTTCCATTTAGTGCTGTTTACGGTTTCACTGTGTTATGTATGTAATGTTGCATTTGAATCTGGGTCATGAAAAGATGCAGATGTATTCACGCTTGAGATTAAGGAATGTGGCCATAGCAACATTCACCAACTACATCAGAATTACAGTAGAACATAATATCATAATATGGTCACTGGCACTAATATTAAAATGTCCAATGTCACCTTGTGCTTTACAAACCTTAAGCACATTCTTAGTATCTCAAACAAAATAAAACAACAAATAAAGAATACTGTGCCCCATTATATATTCATTAATAAATAATGGGGCTTTATGTTTGTGGCCATGCTTTCATGACAAATAGGATTCATGCTCACAACATTTATAATAATATGGTATAATAAGACTTGTAAACATTAACTGTAATGTCAGTGGTTGTAACAAACAGGTTATGATGAGCTAATGTTGAGGCTGTTTTGTTAGAATTGCAGTAAACAATTCCTGGTTGAGGCTGTAAATCCTCTTTAAAGGTAAAGGCAACCACAAGGACCCAACTTTGGTTAGTTGTCAAGATTTAAAGGTTTTCTGTAATCAAAGTATTACCTGTTGCTTACTCGGACATCACAGCAGTGCTTTTGCATATTGTGTTGTTTTTCTCTGATGTAATTGTCCTAATGTTCCAGAAATAATTGGACCAAGTATGATATTACAGACTTGTAATATACTCACTGTTATGATTAGGCATCTTTTATGCCACTTTGACAGGTGTCAGAAGAATAATTGGAAGCAAGTCAAATGGGTTAAGCCTTAATGAGAAAAAATATTATTACACCCATAGAACCATTGCAAATTATCATAACAACAGAGTAAATTTACATTTAAATGTGCTTTGTGGACAGCTATGACAGCAGAGTGACTGACAGCTGCATGCACCTCTAAATACATTCTGAACAGGACGCATACACAGTAAGCCATATTGGCCATAAGAGGGCTCTCAAAGACTCTTACAGCTGATGTTTTTGGAAGACTTCTGAAAGGTGTGCTTTCTTTGGTGTCAGGCACCAAGAAGAAGATCTTTGAAAGTGTAAGATATGGCTCTGATAAGCCTCTGAAACCATGTTTTACCTCGTGTCTTTTTCAGAACTATGTTGTCATCACAGCCTTTGTCTGAACTGTTCAAATTTTCACATAATGCTAAATGGCTTGGTGTTTCTGTTTCCAATAGATTAAATTAAGAGCCTTTCGTTTGTTCCTGTTTTATACAACCAATGACAATAGCAATAGGGAATGTCAGACATTGTATATGTTACAGATGCTTTGTTAGCTACATTATTTAAGTATTAAAATCAGGCATTAGTCTGGTAGCAGAGTAAGGTATAAAGGAAACCTTTCTCACACAAAGTATACATCATCTTTCCTCTAATCAGATCTCTTCATTGGAGGAGCCTCTTTCACAACAATCACTAAGCATTATCTACGTCACACTCCACTAATATCAGCTTTCTAAAACTGTATTGTGATCCTGAAGTTCTATTTGTCAGTTTGTTAGAAGAATAAAAAAAACAGTGCATCACAGTAACATCTTTGTGATTCAGCGTCTATGTGTGCTCGCATCTATATTAAAATCAACTCACCATTTGGATAGCTTTGATCAAAATCAGGAAGAGTGACGATTTGTCTCACTGCTAATCTCGGTGTATTTGCTTTGTCTGAGAGCGCTAGATAAAGGAGGAGAGGAAATGACAGCAGGGAATAATAAAATCAATGAAGAGAACAGGTTCTTTGAAATGGTACTTGTGTTGAATCATTGATCATAAGTCTACTATATCCACAGCTTTACCCAGATGACCACACACATACACACTTACCACCAGGGAATAGCTGTGCTCTCCTCCGCTGCCTTGGATCACTGCTCATGTTGTACGACACTGCTCAGCCTGGGAAACATCTCAGCTCTCAGTCTGGGAGCTGTCAGCCACGCTGACCCGGCCGGACCCCAGACCAATCCTGCACTAGAAAATCAAACGTCTCTGCCTCTCTGTAGGGGAACGTCTGCTGCTGTCTTGTCCTCCTTTGAACACTAGCCTGTGAAGGTTGACTGAGTGGTCCCTGAGAAACATGCAGAGTTAAAGTGAATGTGAGATAATAGTTTTAACATGCATTAGCCATTCTTCATCTATAAGTGAATAATCAGTGTATGTGATGCATCAACACTATACAGTATAATTCTTTGATACAGACAAGTTCATGTTGGTGACCTTTAGCTGTGGAACACATCATGAATATTCTGCTTTGGGGCTTGTGCCTCTCTGTCTCTGTCTTTGCCGCCTCTTTCCTTGAATTGCAACCTTTTTTCCTGCCTCTAAAATCCATTCTTATTGATTTCTCTGCACTTTCTGGGGTGGATACAAAAGGACAAAACAGATCAAAACCACAGGTGAATTACTGAGGAAACTCTACTGTACCATGAGTGATTAATAATATGTATTTTAAATCATAGAAGAGTGACTGACATCTGCTTACCAGGAACTAGCTCCCCACTGGCCACGTTGGTCCGTTCTAAGACTTGGCCTTTTTTGTAGAAGACAGTGCTTGTTTGACACAACACAGGACACTTTAAAGAGGGTACTTCTAATAATACATGCTACATTAATGAATGAGTACATTCATTTGAATTACTTCAAAATGAGCCAAAAGCCTGGAGGTGCTCTTATTTTGATGTTTAGTGAAATGTATTCACTGTAGTTGTAATGTGAGCTCAATAATAAGACAATTCTGTTTGAGCATTGACTTTTTGAGATTGATGATCACAAAATATCTTTCTTTTATACATTTCTCAGCCTTGAAATGCTTCCAATAAATTCTCTTGCCTTAAAATATATCCAACATATTGCACCCTTTTAGCAGTAATTGGCAATTCTGAATTTTTCAAGCTACAATACCAAGACATTTCAATCAAGAAACTGAGGACAGAGGCTACAGAACAGATTTTTTGTAAATAAACTCTTTGAATGGAGACACACCAGAATTAGTTTATTGTAGAGATGCGCCATCTAGTGTTGTGACACACACACAACATGAGCTGTCTTTTGGCTGGTTTTCAAGGACACAATTTTGTACCAGTTGAAATTTTTTTTATTAATTTTTTTTATTTTTATGGATAAACCAACAAAGTATATACACACATTGTCCATTTGAAAACATAAAAAAACAAAAACATTAAAAGTGCATACATGACAAAGACAGATAAATAAATTAACATAAAAGACAGTCGTATGTGTCTACTAAAATTAAAAACATTTTTTTGAAACTATACACAAAATAGAAAACTTAACATTCTTAAAAATGCAACGCACTACATAAGAAAATGATTGCCTCGCAAAACGTTCAATGAATACAATTGGTGGTTTTTGCACTAGTGTTTTTGTTAGCTTCAAAGTAAACTAGCACTGTTGGCTGGAATGACATTCAAATGTTATAAAGCTTAATGACTTTCTATTTTTAACTGTTGGTGGTCCCAGTCTTTTAGAGATTAATTCCAGTTTTGATCGTCTCGTAAAACAAGTCTGCTGCCGCTGATGTGATTAATAACTAAACAAACTTTGAGAAGGGACTTGGTCAGCGAGAACATGGCCAAACAGTTGTGTCACAACAACAACTGCTGCACGGTTCTCTAATCTTAATTAACTTCAGCAGGATGCCTGTAAGCATTTGCACGACAAGAGAGATTATTGTTTCACGGCCACTTCACCAGAACCATTAACAGTCGAGCTGCTCAAGGCCTGTTTGGAAGTCACTGCTTGTTTACTGCCAATATGCCACAGTAAAAATCACTTCCAGTTTTAATGCAGTTTTTTCATAGCATAATATAAAACTATAAATGTATTTTATTGCAATTGTTAAATATTGTATTTATAGTAAACTAGAGACAGACCACACATTTGAAATGATGCAACATGTCACAATTAGGATCAATAGTGATAGTTTTTCACGATACACACATATGTAATCACAAAGAGGATTATAGCATCCATAGAGTTGACTCTGCTGGTGAACATAACCAGTGGAAATAACCAGTTTGGCAGGAGCACCCAGAATTTACATTGAACGGCAAAAAAAGAAAGAACCTAATAAGGATTTTCACAAATAAGAAAAAGTAGGTTTTAGAAAATTTTCTTCAAATTAAATATTCAGTATTTTCTTTACAATTTCTATCGTAATGATGTGCAAATAAGGCAATAGACTACACCTGTCATGCACTGGTTTTATCTGTACACAGCTACGGATTCTTGCATAGTTAATGAAAGACATGCATTAGCGTTTTCATGCAATACTGCATTCTTTGATCATTCTCTGTTCTGTACACTGAAGACTACTACAGATATAAGATTGACTGCACGGCATTAAAGAAGTAAATCAAAACATTTTCCCTCATGTTAACATCTCTGTATGCTGTCTGTATAAATGGACAAGGGAAATTTGGTTTTAATTGCCTCAAGTTTAGCATCTTTAAACAGCAAACTGAGATTAATATTAAACTGAGATACGCATATGAAGGCTAAATTAAAGGAGACGTAAACTGACTTTTTACACTCTTTCCTGGGCAAAAATCACAATCTTTAGTGACATCAAAAACAATCAAATGCATTGAATTTGGTGACAAGAATAGATTAATATTCCAATATATAGTATATGTTGTGTATTATTAGAGTTATGGCATGATCCATCACTAATGAGAAAAGTGCACTCCAGCTACTACATGAAACAAGCAAACAAGGTGAACAGAAATGGAAGTGTTGCACCGGGATTCAAAGTGCCATGTTCAGATTCCTGACAAAAGTACTAAGACAGCAGCTACAAGATGGCCATCACATTTAAACATCAGTATGTTACACAGTGCTCATGTCTTCAAACTGCATCATCACTGTGGTAACATACAGAAAACTTTAAACAGAGTGGGATGTCCTAGATTACCATCTGAGAAGTAATGTAAATCTGTTTGGCGCTAAAATGACAAATAACTGAAGATTGCAAATGTTTAGAGTAACAGTATTGTGTGAATACAGAATTTGACACATTCACTTTATGCTGGTACAGAAAGTGATCTATGAATATTGCAACTGCAGTTGTCCTTCCTCAATGACAAAGCATCGTCTGATTTTGACGTTGCATTAATGATATGCAATAGCTTGGATTTAAAACTACAGGCTGTTCAGTGGGAGCTCATTGCTCTGTTTCAGTCTAATGAAGGAAATGTGTTGTGGCCTGTGTACTGAGAGCACCAAACCATCTCACTATTCAGCTGTGATTGGAAAAGAAAAAACATGCAGCACCAGGACAAACTCTGAGATAAATGTACCTTTTTACAACTTCAAGTCTGTTGACTCTTACACATGTAAATCCTGTACAGACACAATAACTACCTCATATTGTTTCATTAAATTAATTAATAATCTTTATGTTATGTGGAAATGGAAACTACTTTCTTTCTACAAAGTGCCAACTACATTCCTACTCATGATGCACACAGTAGTAACTACTCCGTTTACTGAAAGGCGCTTAAGATAAGGACTTATTTTGATCAAGGAAAGGAAATGGATTATGTACTGTATAATTTTATCTCAGCATCTGTACAGACACATGTGTATATATATATTTCCTATCTATAATATGATTTTAAAAGCGTTTCATTCCAAAACACAGCATATTTATGAGAAAAAAGTGTCTTCTACAGGAATTTAATAAAAAATACACTTCTATAGTAAATCTATATCTTGAACAAAAATAAAATATTTTAATATCTGGCAGACTTTTTCTTCAAATTTCATTTTTTTTTTCTTTTCTGTGGCTTGGCCTTAAATAGTTGATGTGTAGCCTAATGCTCATCTGTGAGGAATCTTTTAGCTCTGTTAAAATCCTTTACTAACATGACAATAGCTTTGACAGAAAAGAGCTTCTTGTCTGTAAATCCATGAGGCGAGTGCACAAGCTTTTCAAACAGTCAGCCGTACCACTTTGAAATCCTAAAAATTATTACAAATTTATCACATTGATTTCGGAATAAAACTCTTTTGTGAGTGATACTTAAAGCACAATAGGTTTTTGTCAGAGAAACGTTTTGATGTTTTTGCTAAATACTGTACCTTTAAAATTGTGACTTCAGCAAAGCACTGAGGGTTTAGCACCATCATATTTTCATTCTGATCTGAAGAAATAGTATTTAACTAATTTAAACAGCGCTACACCAAAGAAGTTAAAGTAGGCTCAAAATACATCCAATAGATGTCTTTACCCCAATGGATCCAGGGTCATTAACAATCAACTTTTTTGTCTGCCGGCACATTCATCCTTACTTAGCTTGAAATGTAATTGGTTTTAAATGAATTACAACAAGAAGAATGGCAGACAAAGTGTTTGGCACAACAGAAGCAGCAGTTGCGCAAAGCTTAGCTTTTTATCCGGCACTGCTAAAAATACCCATATGTGCCTGCCAATTCTCAAACTTCAGAGTTTAAACCCATTACACATCATAATATATCTCTGAACAAATCCATGTTGCTCTCAGTGAAACTTAGGCACAAAGAAAATAGCTGCTTTATGTTATTACCATGGGCTTATCCTCGTGTCATTGAGGCCTCGGTGTTGTACGCGCAGGAGATTGTATGTTTGTTGCCAGCTTTCTGGAAGACGCCTTTTTCTCTACAGGCTTCTTTCCGTTTGTGGGAGACTTAAGACTTACTTCAGAAGAGGAAGACTTGGACTTGCCAACATGAAGCAGACTGCGGCTGAGGGAGCTCGGGGGCTTGGAAGACTCTTTTGTCTCTGACTTGGTATCACCTCCACGACCCTCAACAGAGGTCTGTGAAGACACAGTGTCTCCCGTCTTCCCATCAGCACTCAAATCCTTGGCCTGTCCATTCTGCTTGCACGTCCTCTCTGTGACCTTTTTTGTAAGCACACTGCTCTTTCCCAAATCAGCCGACCGGCGGCTCTCCCTTTGTCGAAGAGCATTCTTAAAGAAAGACAGACCTTTTTCCTCAGACTTGCTGCTGCGCTGTAGGTCTCTGGTGGAAACACTGGGTGAGCGCAAGCTCGTGACAGAGGAACTGCTGCTTGAGCTCCTCACAAACCTTCTCTCAGGCCGACTGCTGTCCCCACTCTTAGATGGGGATGAGCGCATTGATGGGCTGCTGCGGAGACTGTCCACCAGGGGGCTGGTGTGCATAGAGTCTCGGCTGTAGCTTCTTTCCACTAGTCTTTTGCGGCTGCTGGTGGAGCTTTTCTCGTTGATGTTGGTACTCTTCTTTGCTGTTGGTGAGGGAGATGCTGAAGACTGAGGAGGTGAACGGACACATGGCTTATGGTGTGGTGTCAAATCTGAAGATTTTGTTGGCTCCTTAATTTTCACCGGGGTACCGCTGGGTGTAGAGGTGGTTTTCTTAGCAATGACACCCTTTTCTTTTGTAGTGTTCACTTTCTTGCCTTTGACAGGTGTAGTGGAAGGTGTCTCCGTGGCATAAGTCTTATGTGTTGAGCACAATCGTTTTTTAGACGTTTTCTCTGGCTCTTTACTGGTGCCTGTGCCTTTAGTAGTGCCTGTACTTTCAGCCTTTGAGCCAAATCCTACGATGCTGCTCTTGCGTTTCTGTTCTTTCGTGGGAGTAGCTTGCGTGGGGATGAGGTTTTGATCTACGACTGTAATCTGGTTGTTGTTTTCCATCACCTCATTTTTGGTGCTCTTCTTTTCCACTGGAGTAGGGGCTCTGCAGTGCATCATGTCCAGGAAGCGCTTGTTGTCCTGCTCACTGATGTTGCTCTCCAACATAGACAATGGCGTCCTGCCGCCAAAGTAGCCCTCATGTCGGCTGTAGCTGCCAAAACAGGATGTGGACACTTTGTCATCGTAAACTTCTCCTATCCTCTCTAGAGGAGGTGAGCACCGTGAGTCCAGAGAGAAGCGTGAGGGAGAATTGGATCTCATGTGCAGCTTGGCAGAGAGGGACCACGACGGCTTTAGCCCGCTGTCGCTTAGAGCTAGAGGGCTGGCAATGGAAGATCTGGACGACAAGCTCTGACGCTGAATGCTCCTCACAAATGGACGGACAGAGAAGCCCCCTGAACATAAGAAATATATTTTTCTATACATTGCCAATATTGCTGCTGTCACTGTATACATCTCATATCTAGATGTATATAACACTTTTAATAAATTTCAAATCACTTCAAGACAATTATGTTATATTGAAGGCAATGTGTATTTTAATCAAGCTGGATGCTAAATATCCAAGTTTCCCTGTGGCTTTTAAGTTATTCATAAACCAAATTAAAATGGTAATAATGATATGTAAAAAAAAATTCTGTCTCACCATCATCTTCATTACGCTCTGCCGGAAACTCCATTGACTCTGCCAGTGATGCCAGAGATGTGCGTCTGGAAGAGGCTCCGGAGGCCAGGCTGGCGGGTCTGCTCCCGGGCAGCCTGTTGATCCAGTGGTCACACAGAGAGGAGCTGGTGGAACCTGTGGAAGAGCCTTTATTAGAATTCACTTCACTTAAAGTTCTCCATGTAAATTTAAAATCACTGCTCATTGACTGCAATTACAAGCTAAAAGTCATTAAGCAGCAGCTAGGTCAATAAAGCCAAGCTGTTTATATTCTGTCAAAAATCTTGTTTCCATGCTTCAGAGCACAGTCTAATTAACAGAGGAGAGAACAGTGCTTTACATAACTGCTCCTAACCTGCAGCCCAATTCTCCTAGGTTCTGATCCTCACTATAATAAAACCACCTTTACTCCTACACACACACTGACCAGCGACAGAGCTGTTGGCTGACCAGGAGGGAATAACAGTCCGGCGTTGGTAAAACAATATGTAGGCCGTCTGCTGGCACACATCATCATCAGGAATAGGAGAAACCTCACTGTCATCGAAGCAGTACCACTGACCGTCAATGGAGTTCTTACAATAAGCTGAAAAAAAAATTATGTGTGAGTTTACCAAACAACAACTTGCTTTCATTGGCCTTTAGTAAATGACTTAAGAAGTTACCAGTGTAGTGGCCTCCGTGCATGTTCCCATGATGGTTACACACAGCATACAGGTCGTACAGGTAGTCGTCAGGGTTTCTTCCAAGGCCATAAGGTCGTCTCCATGGTGACCAGTGAGAGGGTAAACTCCAGCTGCTCTGGCTTCTCTTCACCACATGAGGCGCCATGTCCATACCCATCAGTGGGAAGCGCACCATGTTTTGCATCTTCACCCTCCGGTCTCCCTCCTGAAAAAAAATTCTGATTTTCATTATTCTTTTACAATTTTTCAGTTAAATGCTATGTAATAATTCATTTCCAATAATGAAAACAGCAATAACTAATTTTAACATTAAAAAGTACTGAGCTCTAGGAAGTCAACTCAAGCAATAGGTGAAAAATCACAAGCAAAACTGTTAATGCACAAACTCATGCAAAGTGAAATATCACCCCTATCTTTCTAATGTACTACTTATTTTTTCCAAGAGGATGTTTTATATATACACTGCTACATACTTGTCTGAACCTCTTGAGATGCAGTATGAGCACATCCGGCAATGTCCACAGGCTGAGCTTAATGCGGCCCTGCTGCAGCTGCTTGCAGTGGGGACAACGCCAGGCATCATCAGGGGCCAACTGAAACACACACCCAGGCAACAACTTTTACTCAAACGCTGCAACCACACGCTCGTATAAAAAAAGGGCCTCACATAAAATACGTTTTTTTCTCCACACTCTGTCAGAGCAAAGCCAAGCAAATTCAACCACAGTGTATATGTTGGTCTTTTTTCAGAATTTATACAGTTTCAAAAAAAAAAAAAAATAGCACTAAGAGTCAAATACACAGTAAAGCCACAAAGAGTGAAACTCTTTTTGAACTACAGACAAAAAATAATAAAGTGGACAAAAAAGAAATGTAAGGATACAATTTAAAATAAATGATACGCCAAGGCCAAGCTGCATTTATTTTCTTATGTCAGACACTGGCAGTGACTGATTACCTGCTCCTCTTTAGTGTAGAGCTGGAAGCACTGGGCCAGAGTGCAGGCCTGTGGCTGGTGATGCTGCTCTCGGTACAGATACACGCTCTCTGCATCAGGAATGTACTCCTCCTCGGTGTGGCCAAACAAACTGTGGGAACATCAAGTACAAGCCTCTGTTCAACAGCGTTGTCATGTGATGATCACAGGATATGCCTAAGGTTTGAACTGGTTTTCTGCGTCAGTACAAGTCTAAGAGGATCCCCGAGTTACAGGATTATTTCTGCATGACATGGAGTTATTCACAAACTAATGATGAAGACAAGACTTGACTTAAAACAACAGTGAACTATGAAACACAAACCTGTTCGCGGTTTAACTGAACTGGTTGAATTTTCATGATAAGAATTTGCACAGCTGTTTGACATTATGCACATTTATTAAGTCAATTATAGATGTTTACTTCTCACAAGCCAACAAATCAGAAATGATTTAGAGGAACTTCCTCAGGGCCTTGAAACACTGAGGTTCTGCCAATGGACCATGGTTATTAAAATTCCACCACACAATATTCCCTTCAATTTTCAACAATTAATTTATTACTCCTATCTTTTAGTGCACATTGAGTAAAAAGCACTCACTGTAAAGGTGGTTTACACTTCTGGCTTTTGAAAATAAAATAAAATAAATAATAACTGTAGGCCTGTAGTTTGGTTGTACTCTCATTTTTTTCTGTTAGCAGAGCCTCCCACTCAAAAACCTCCCTCGTTTGTGAACAGGAGGAAAACAGTGATACACGCAGTACAGTGGGTACAGAAATACACTCACCGCCACATTACTGTAAACACATACAGTGGATTAAAGGTTTCTAGTTACCTTTATCATTGACATTAAAGTTTTAAATTTAGGAAAATTATTCTATTCATTCACTAGGTACACTTTAGAGTTGCCAATTGACCTATACAGAGTCCCCGGAAAGAACGCACAGTAACACGGGGAGGACATGCAGACTCGCCAAAGAAAGGCCGGAATCGGCCAAGGTTTGAAGTTACAACCTTCTTGCTGTGAGGCAGGAGCATCAAAACAAATCTAGTGGGGCATAAAAAAAAATAAATAAAAAAAAAGACTTGTGATCACTGGTAAATATTAGTCTTGACTCACTAGTCCTTGGTTTCTTTGTCCCACTCCACAACAATCTTCACATGTGGTGGTCCGCCTTGTCCACAGGACTTGTATGCTCTGCAAAAGAAAAAAATAGAGCATGGATTTATAAATGGGAGATTAATGTTAAAGATTAACTGAACAGAATCCGTTTCTTTGTCAGGATGATTTAATTAAATGTGTTGCAGTTACAGTTAAAAAGTAAACAAGTCCCAACACCCATTGAGTAATGGTGGTTGGAACTTGTTTTGAAGAAGTTGAGCCGAGCATGTTCAACTGGCATTTCAACAAATAACCAGTCGCGTTGGGACATGCATTTTAAGCAGTATGTGAGATGAAGAAAACCACAGAGGCCTGTTTAAAGGAAAGTGTGATGCAATTTTGACCTCTCCCCATTACAGCACCCTTGTCTTTAAATGTATTATTACCTGTATAACTTTCACCTTATAATCACAATATAGAAAAAAAAAATTGTAAATTACTGTATCCATACCCTTTATTTCATCGTACCACATCTGATACAATCTTTCTAAATTTCAACCGTTGGTGTCAAATATTTGTCCTTCTAAGTAAATGGATCAACGAGATTTTCCTGCTAGAACATTTTACTGGCTGAAGTGGATATTAAAGAGATATAGTGTGTGTGCATTTTTAAATCATTTTACAATCCCTCAGAATGCAGCGAAAGCAGACCAACCTTTCCACAGTTGGATGACACAATGGTCGCTCGTCTTGAGGAAGGAGGTAGGTAATACCAACGACGCCAACTACCCGGAGACTAAAAGGCCCCACCTGCACCCAGAAAGACAGTGACATGATATTTTAAGCGTGACATGATTTTTTTTACTATAACATGCAACGTTCCTCTTTCTACCTGAATATAAAGCCCAGGTCTCAGAAGATGACGCATTTTCTCCAAGATCTCTTTCTGCAGAGTGTCCCAGGTCACAGTGCGCTCCAAGTACAGTACAAAAGGCAAACCAAATCTGAAATGTTAATATCATTGTTAGGTAGAAATTAACAAGTAAGCATTGCAGGGGACTATTTTATCTTGCCATACCTCTTTGCCTGGTGTCCAGTACATGCTCTGTTACACACCAAAAGGATCATTCTCTCTGGTCCTAGGTTTTTATTGGGTGATGCTGTTAAAGGAGTCATTGCCCCCTGCATAAACGATGACGTCCTGCTCATCTCAGTCCCATACTTAAAGTTGTTATGATTCAGGTTTGCCAAAAGACTTCCTGAAAAAACAAGGATGAAATATTTTTAGTTTCATTAAAGTGATATTTGAAGATAAATAATAGCACCTCTTAGTTACCTCTTTTATTGCGTATGTTTTCTAGTCTGAAGGTCTCAGGTGTCTCAAAGGCAAAGATAGAATCACTTTCTTGAATGATGTTAAGATCGTGATCGTCATCACAAAATGAGCGATGAAAACCGTCATAATACATCTCAGTCAAAACAAACTGAAAGGGTAAAAAAGTTAGATTTATATATTTGCAAGTATACTTATATTGATCAAATGATAATGCTGTGAGTTAGTGCTTAGCTGTTGCAGTCGCAATGACGAGTTAAATGTGTCACCCTCACCCACAAAAATACATGTTTATAAAAAGCCGGAAGGGGCTGTTTCCACGTCAAAAACACGGCCGCCGATTTCTGTTGATAAGATTACAATACAGTCCGCATTTACATAGAGCCACCCAAAACGTCCAAAATGCCAGACCAGAGGGGGCTGGGTTTTCGTTTGCTACTTTTGCTACACCCTCTTTAGTAGAGTCATTGCTGCACATGCATGTTGTGCCTATGATGTCATTGTTTTAGAGAGAATGTCTTCTTCGCAGTTCACACAGAGTTGAGCAGCAGTCGAAAAAAAAATAAATAAAACATTTCCTCGGCTGGATTCAAAAGTCTATGGTTTTGAGGTGTGAAAACATTTGTGTTGTGTAACTAAGAAGCTTATCTGCAACAAAATCATTGCAGATTTCGCTGAATGAGTTGTCGGGGAAACAGCCCAAGAAATTAAAATAAAAGACATTTGACTTTACAACAGTCATGCATGTAGGTAGATAAAACCGAATTATTGCCTTAGTCCGATTATAATCGGAGTTTAAAACTGCATGTAAACACCTCACTCCAATTAAGGGGGCCATCATTTAAACTTCCCAAAATCAGAGTAACACGCCTGGATAATGCCTTACCTTTTGTTGTGTTCAAGTGCCAGTTACAGAGTAAAAAGGCATTGTTCTTAAGTTTGTCGTGTTTACGAATCGCTAAGATGGTGTGTTATTGTTGATATTTGTGTTAGTGTTCATTCACTCATTTTCTACTGCTTAGTCCCATTAGGGGTCACGGGTGACTGGAGCCTATCCCAGCATCTTTGGGCCTTAGGCAAGGTACACTCTGGACAGTGGCCAGTTAGTCACAGGGTTGAAATCTAGAGACAGACAACCGTTCACTCTCACATTCATTCACTAGGGTAACACGTCAAGGACATGCAAACTCCCCACAGAAAGACTGGAGTCAGCCAAGGATGTTTGAGTCAGCCGGTTTTGAACTCACAACCTTCTTGCTGTGAGGCAGGAGTGCTAAACACTCCTGTGTTCGAGTTAATATTTATTAATAATAAAATGATTACAGAACAAATCAGCCAGATATATTAGGATTCAACACTATGAACGAGTCAGGTTTAACGTTTTTGACAACGGCTTAATGCTGTAAAAAACTAAAGAACACATGAAAGCAGCATCAGCACGAGCAAACACAGTAGTTTGTTTTTCTCTCGTGCATGTAAACCTGGACAAGGTGTGCACTCCAGCTGCAAAGGCTTACTCAATTTATGAGCTTAATTGGAGTATGGTATGCATGTAAACATACTGAGTGTGTGGTCCAATCTTAGTCAGGTCAAATCAGAATTGATAAGAGATGGAAATAGCACCTGGTCAAGGGGGATCTTGGTCTCACGTGACACAGCTTCTCTGAGGCGATAGACGGTGCTGTTCAGGGGAACAGCGACTCCGATCCTCATACAATGAGAATACTTTCCCTGGTACACCACAGTCACATAAAGGGGTCTAAAAAATAAAACAAAAAAAGAGTCAAGCAAATCTTTTAAAAACTTACACTAACTAAACACACTCAACTACATTTTGGCCTTTAATTTTCAAGAGTTTCAAACAAGTCTTGGTCACTCCCATATAAATCAAGAATTGAATTTTGTTCTGGCAAAAAAATAAAAACAAAACAATTGACAGTGCATGTGACATTAAGTCCAAAAACACTAAGCCAAGTCCCACCTGACTGCAGTATAGACTTTCTTTACAATGAATTCTAGGAACTCAAAAAAAAGGAGTGAATTAATAGTTAACAATTCTCCAATGTGCTTCTGTATATGGATCCACATTAACAACCTGAGGAGTTTATTGACAAACGCCTTGTTAAACCAGTAATGATATCATAGTTTCAAACAGGTATCAGCTTGTGGAACGAGGATTAGAACTCTCACACCCTGTGGGGCTACACAGCTAAACGGAGCACTCACCGTGTATGCGGCAGCGGGATGGGTAAAGAGATGCACAGGAACGGATCAAATGTATTGCTCTGCTTTTGACAATGTGGGCAAGTGAGGGAAGACCTAAGGGGGGGGAGGAGAGAACAACCAGTAAATAAATAAATAAATAAATGACTCTTTTGCTGCCGGTGACAAAGTGCAGATGTCTGAAGAATGACTAGAGCAGACGTCATCAAAGCAGTGTCACGTTACCTGTACTGAGCCTGAAAAAGCTCTTGAACAAAAGAGCCAGCCGAGAGGGGAGGAGAAGGCCCTTCCACACTTTGGTCGTCCTCTTCGATGGGAGGCTAATCCGACACATAAACAGTAAACCATTAAAATAACACACTACCTTGTCAGAAAATATCTATAATGGTTCAAATGACAACAAGGAATTTATTACCGTTATGAATACATCCGGAAAGTGTAAGTACAGTTGACAGTAAAGAGCAGGCTACCTTTATTGACGGCCTGCCATTAGGGTTGACAGTGTTGAGGTCTTCATGTACTCGGTCCAGCAGCCACAGCAGAAACTCCTGAGCATCGTGCTGAGCGTTACCTTTAAACTGCGTGGCATTTTTTGATACAACATTCTTCAAAAAGACAAAAACAAAAGCAAATGTTACATCTTTATATTCACCCCAATATTTTCAACAACAATAACATTAAGAAACAGTAAATACTTTGTGGAAATTTTCAAACCCGTACAATCACTAGTATGCAAGTCACTCTTTGTATCTGTTAAATCAAATGACAGAGCTGTGAATAATTTATGTCCCTCTTACCTTGAAATCCCTGCTATGCTGCGGAGTGTATTCAAAGGTCCACAAAGCCCGCATAAGCCCGGATAGCTGCTCTGTCACCTCCCCTTTGGCCAGCGGACCCTTGCTCTGCAGATGTACTCCATTAGTCTTTGGTTTGTCCTCATTCGGCTCCTCTTCTTTGTGATGCTCCAACACTAGATACTCAGCGAAGAGATCTGTGTTACTTAGGCACTGCAGGATTGCATTCATGAAGCAGGTATTCCCGTGGTTTTTCAGTCCAGATACTCCAGGGATCTTCTCCCCAGGAAAGAAAATCCCCAGGTCCCCATCTTCCATAGGGACATCCTTACTCCCAGACTTAAACGTGGAAAACCCTCCATCGTCCTTGTCGTCCTCTACTTGTACTTCAGATCCAAAGTGGGATAAGGCTGTGAGTGTCCGGAGGAATCTGCTCATGAAGCTGCCCACAGACCGGACAGAGCCTCGTCTGAACAGCTTCTTACTAAAGCTGGTCTTCTTGTCCTTGGTTGCGGCTTTGCAAGACATAATGACTTTGCAGGCGTACAACTCAGACAGATGACATTTCAGTGGTTTACTATCTGCCTCTCCATGTCAAAAGCCACAAGCTCTTTTCAAAATTAATTGCTGCCCCATGTCTTACCACAACAGCAAACATTTCAGCTACGGAGCCGTAAAGGTGTTAGTAACATTTCAATTTGAGTGACTTGTACGTACAACTTATGCAGCAATAGCACACTCTGCAACCTTGCCAAAATTATCAAACAAGGCCCCATGTGCCACGAATTAAGCACCAAAAAGCAGTACTGAGATCGTTTCTCAATAGCCACGACTTTCTCCAGATTTACCTTGCTTAATGGTTTCGGTGCCCGCAGCAATGAATTAGCATGGACAGGTTTTGCTGCGAGCGAAGACAGCCGTGTAAGCTAATTTCACGCTAACGCTAGCTACAATAACAAGCCGAGTCGCAGAAACGGAGACTGTCCTGTTCCCGCGACAAGTCCGCCCCCGACTGAGGATGGTAGTCCGCCATAGTTTGTTTCTCACTTCGTCTTAAGTATTAAGTCAAACTTAAAACCCGTTACCTTGCACTTTTTACATATTTGGAGGCATATTAAAAAGCCAAAGCTACCAAACCCATGAACGGTATACTTCTTTTTCTTTTGCTGAGTTGAGTTGGCATTCACTAACTCAGTTTAAAGGTGGATTACTGCCACCTGCTGGACTGGGGTAAATGCTTTTCATTCCGATGGACATTTGGGTGAATATTTTTATAATTTCTATACATTTTGCCCTGTGAGAAATTATATTTTTTAAATGGGTTATTTGAAAGTATTTAACACTTACATAGCCGTTTTAGAGCTAAGTGAACGTTACATTCTGCTTCAGTTTGAATTCCATCAAGATGTAAAACCTAGAGTAAACGTGATCTGGTTGCACTGTTGGTTTCCTTTTTTGCCTGAGGGAGGCACAGTAAGCCCATAGAAACAGGAGACAGGGAAACAAGTGCACATTCAACTTTATAATCCATTTCAATAAAGAGACAGTAGGCTCACTGTGTGTCTCACAGGTAAATAATAAAAGCAGTCCTGTTTTTAGCATGTCTACAAAATCTGTACCTGACAAGGTATTAATACTGAATGGACAGTGTCTGCATTACAATTATGATCTCAGCCATTCAAGTGACGTTAATAAGAGCTTACATGGCTATATTTTGGAAAAATAATGAATTCAGTGTTAGCTACCAAATGTGGAACATAAGTTTATAGCTTGTTGTTACATGTCTTGTATTTTCTGAAGATAATAGAAAGTGATTTTTGAGTGACAGCTGATAAGTGGTGCTTAGAGCACTGCTTGTTCCCTCTGATGGAGAGGAATGGACTCTGAACACAGCCGGTGCTAATGGCAAGCCTCTTCAACCTATAAATATGTTTGAGTTCACAAACTACACAGGCTGCAAAATCATGCAACCAAAATATATAAATGCTCCAGGCTTTGAGGGCTGTGTCAATAATAATTGAGTTACAGACATCTGTATGCAAAGACATGTTGGAAATGATAATGAACTGAAACATATGTGGCATATTCATAACATGAATCTGTCCGATATTTAAGTTAAAAGTCTGATTTGTTTCATTTTGGAGCTAAATGCTTCTCTTGTTATTCCTCACAGACGCTTCAAGCAGATCAAGCCAGATGGGGAAGTTCTCTAATGATGTGTCCATGGAAACAAGGCGAAGGGTCACATGTGTCTTATCACTCAGCACAGGAAAAGCCTTCTGCTCAGCTTTTGCTGAGATTTTAGAAAGGGTGTCATAACGCACCACATCAGACAGAAGGCATACACCTTTTGTCTGGGCTCATTAGTGCAGCCTCAGTCTTTTGAAAAAACTCAAGTTTTTAAATTGTTTTTCTCTTTGTTTACCTTTGACTTGCAGCCTTGAGGAGTGTTTACCTGTGATGTATGGTGGCGGTATGCAGTGTTATTTTGATCTTTGTGGGGCTCTGAAATTGGAAATTCAAACTTTATTCAACTAATTTATTGGCAGTGCTGAAGTTTATTCTATCATTTGTGAAAAAGTCTGGGTAAACACTCTAATGAAGTGTATAATAGCAAGATGCTGAGAAGCTGCTTTGGTGATGGAGCTGACTGAGGATTCCACTCGTAAAGTGTCACGAGCTGGAGACGTATAACGAGAGGCGTGTGACTGCTGCTGTGGCTATGTGTGAAATCATTTCTGAGCTCACGGAGAGGCACCTCTACTCGACAAGCATGTAATTAATGTCCCTGGGCCTATTTAAAGCATGTGCGTAGTGGCCTTCCACATGAGCCTTATTGTGCAAACAAGTGAGGAAAAGCCTGATGAGCTTTACAAAACTGTGCTCTGAAGAGATGTGGTCAAATCCCTTTATTTATTTTATTTTACCCCTAAAATCTGAGTTATTCCACAATTATTCCACATTGGACATATAAATCATCTGTGTAATAAGCACTAAAGACATCTGGGTAGACCTCTGGGTCTACATTTCTATGTTTTATATGGCTGTTGTAAATTTCTGGCAGTATCCAAGATAAGATAGATAAGATAAGCTTTATTTGTCGCATGCACAGTTGTACATATGCACAGGGCTAACATGTACTGTACTGGACAAGTATCCAGATTAAAAAATATATATGTTTTTGTTTGGCCTTTTACCGCCACATTTTATTTTGTGTTAACACCAGATGGCAGTATTTTGTAAAATATAAAAATGAGGGACTGCACTTCATTAATGATTCTTCATTCACAACCATGTCAAGATGTTCTAATATACTAGATGCTGTAGCCACAAAGGACAAAAATATTTTTTTTAAATCTTTGATCACACATTGAAGTCTTTGACAAATTTAAACATAGGCTACTTCTGAAAATGAAGAAATCTGAAGTAAAAAAAAAAAAATTGCTAAAAAATAAACTTGCTACTTACTGTCACAGCCATGCCAAGATATCCTAACAGCATATCCTCTACTCTATGCCATTATATTATACACTATCCCACGATGCATCATGTAGTAGGATTGTTCCACTGTGCAAAGCATTGCAGTCTTTAAAATTTGCTAATTAGCACTTTTCTAACAAGGTAAGAACACTGGACTATTGGGTCATACATTTTAGTTACAGGGCAGAAAATAGTGAAACAACATTTTGTTTGGAACAAGATCTTGCCTGTGCCATGTTACTGAAGAGAAGGTAAAAACATCTTTTCATAACCTATTAAGTTGCAACAGGTAACTGGCACCTACTGGGCTTTGCTAAAGCACCACTGGCAACATCCTACTGTGTTTGTGTTTAGTCTTAGAGTTCTCCAAAAGTCTTGGCGAATGACTTAAAACAATGTAAGGTATTTACCGAAACCAGAGTACGCTAAATAAAAACAACAAAAGAAAAGTGTGCTAATGACAAAGTGATTGACAGCTCAACCTGCTCTCCTGCGACGCCAAGGATTTTTATCCGCGACATCCCTCAGCAACAGCCAGATGGTACATTCATGTACACCACGTAAAACACAAGTTTCGTTAAACGCGTATTCGATCTAATTATAGTGGATTTCTGCAAACATCAAGAATATTTTTATATCTTATCAAATAATCTATCTCATATGTGATTGTCTCTCACTAGTTAGCCTAACAGCATTATCAATTTGTTGTTTTTTGTTTTGTTTTTTTTTTTGTTATTCCCCTAATTGGACCTGAGCATTGTTATTTCCCACCCTAGCCTGATACCCTCAAGTATCCGTGCACTTCCTATGTCCATATTTGGCTGAGCATCGTTGCGGCGTGATCTGGGGGAAAAGGCATTTGGAAAGGACTAAAATGAGCTTAAGTCCTTGCTGTATCATAAGAAACAACCCTGGAAGCTTGTTTTGGCACAAGTTGTGAGCAGAGGAGCTGTGTGCTGCAGACACCGCTCCACTGACCACTGCTTTGATCCGCACCAACTCTGACAACGCGCAGTAGCTATTAACGTCTACACTGGGAACCTGTCAGGGATACAGGTAAGAGGGGTTTCTCGACTCCAGACAGCACCTCACACTTTGAGACTCGAGTATATTGATCCACAGCCTACTTCCATTAATGCAAGGGCTGGCTAATAGACACCTGTTGATTTAAGTACACAGTAGTTAACTCTATATTGAATGAGATATTTTAAAGTTATATTAATATCATTATATTGTGATGACGTGGACAGATGTGATTATTAAGGTCAAGTTAAACTCGTGTATCCGACTTGTTTCACTTATTGTTGGCAAAATTACATTGAAATTTGGTGTTATAAGTGTTGTTGTTTTTGCCATATCGGTCAAGTTGTCTTAGACAGACGCATACAATCAGAAATGGGGCAGGTGGTTGCATGGTTTACAAGACTGCTTCAACAAAGAATGCTATAATTGGTTATTTACGCAGAACCTCAAATACTTATTGTGTTGTTGTTTTTAGATTCACACAACAGCTGGAGAAGCCCACACCCATACAGCAGACAACACATGACAGGAGAGACCAGAGGTTGACATACATGACTAGAACTAGTGAGGATAGATTTTACACAATGGCATACACTGCATACAGAAATTGTATTTATTTAAAATAGCTGGTTTAAGAATGTTTTGCTGGCTCCTTTTCTCCCAAAACTATTGTTTTTTTTGTTTCTCATAAAAACAGTGTGATACGCCTTTCTTTCTTCTTCTTTTGTTCCGCTGATGCTTAATACAAGGTCACCAACTGCACTTTCAACTCATTAGTAAGAGTGCATTAGTCATTAATTAGGGTCTTTTTCTTATCAATATGCAGCAGCAAAATAGTCATTATCCAAAAGTGTGCTAAAGCAAGCATATCTTTTGTTGATTTTTACCATTAGTCAAAGGAAAACACTTGAAGCATATGCAAATAAAGTACAAATATAGAAGTTGGAGTCAGGCATTAATTACAGTGTGTGACTCAGGAGCTTCAATAGTATTGTAAAGATGCGTTTGCATAAACTGGAGGTGGTGTTATTGTCTGAATTAATACTCAATGGCTGCAATTTCTAGTGGCAGCATGACAATGGACGTAAAATGTGGGTGAAAAGAAAAAAAGTCAGTTCCATATGTTCACTTCCGGAATTTTATTTTTTCTAGCAATCAAGAACCTTAATCAGAGAAAGCATTTGGAAAAAGACAACTGGAAGGCTGCGTTTCTTTAAGGCAAAGCATGCTGGGTTTGAGATTATATGTTATCTACAGAAGTGTGGAGTGGAGTGTTCACACAGCTCCAGCCACTGCACTAGTCCACTGGAAAGCTTGATAAAGGTTCTAAACAGAAGTGGCACTTTGATTTAGTTATTTCCTTTGGTCACATAATAACACTGATGAAAGATCCATTTCCAAGGTGACGAGGGACTTTGGGTTTTAACCTTAACGATCCATTGCTGTCATATCATATACAAGTGTGATTTCTTGAGCCACTTAGGTCCCCCTTAGGTCAAAACCTAGTGCATCTTTCAGTTTGGCTGAATGAAACTGCACAGTGCACAGTGTCATCATAAAAGAAAGATTAAGATCACGCTAAATAATTAAAACTCATAAGGTGATTAATGAATTATCTAATTACACGGAGGCGAAACTCAGCAGATACTCCTGCACCCTACTTAAATCTTCACCAACACTCAAGCTTTCACGCTCAAGCAGACACTTAGACAACAAAAGAGTAATGACTTAGAGAAAGGTGTGTTATTGAAGTGTTCACAAAGACTAATCTTAGGATAATGGTGGTGTTTGTTTGAAGGCTGCTAATGTGGATAAGGCACCGTAGAAGCTGTTTCCTCTATTGATCACTTCAGTATATTGTGGTTATTTGCAAGCATAAGCCAAACAAGGTAGCTTTCAAGCTGACAAGTCAAATTGGTAAATGTATAATAGTGTTTTGTTTTTGTTTTTTTCAGTTCGAACTAGAATAAATGTAATCATTTTGTATAGCTCTTGATGATAGCTCTTGGGTGCACTGTAACAGGCTGGTTAGCGCTCGTGACTCCACACATAGTCTTTCTATGTGGAGTCTGTGTTACCTTGGGTTCTCTCTGGGTACCCCGGTTTCCTCACACTATGTGAAGACACTGGTGACTCTTAATGGCCTGTAGTGAATGAACATGAGAGTGAATTGTGGTCTGTCAGTTTTCAGCGCCTCAGACCCAAAGTGACACCAGCCACCTGACCCCTAACAAAAGCAAACGGTAGAAGATAAAATAATAAATGATAGCGCTTGTGGATATGGACAAGTGACATTTTTGACTTAGAGAGTTGTCGGGCATTGTGTATATTTAAACTTAGTTAAACGTAAGCCTTGTTCCCACTGACTATGCAGGATCATCTGACAACACAAGTTGGCCATGGCTCACAGACATTCTGGACAGCACTCTTAAATTGTATAGACAGGCAAACATTTATGCTAATTTCTATGTCAATTTAGATTCTCCACCTTGTCTTACTCTAATGGCGATGACTTGTCACAAAGACATGCATTCTGATAAACTATTGAGTTTTGCAGCACTGTTGAATTTATGTCATTGTCTGTATCTTGGTTGACTGATCAGCTGCTGTAGTAAAGCCAGGCCTAAAAACAAAAACACACATCTCTCTGGCTTATACTGCTTTTTTTTTCATTCCCTACTGCGGGAGAGACCGCAGACCGTCCCAAGTCAACAACATAAGATATTAAAATGTATTAGATTAGTTCATTTAGTATAAATTATAGAGAGCAATAAGATCAAGACTCGAGACCACTGTAAAATCTAAAACACTGACTCAGGTCTGTCTTTGATGACACCAAACATGGCCCTCAATAGTGACATGTTAGTGGATTGAGGACTGTATTATTATTATTATTATTATTATTATTATTATTATTATTATTATTATTATTATTATTATTATTATTATTATTATTATTATTATTATTATTATTATTATTATTATTATTATTATTAAATACAGTATGATATATAATATTTTAAAATCTCCCAACTGTACATAATTTCAGCTTTTTTTGTGTGTGTGCTTTTACCTCAAAGGTGATTGTAAAAAATAGCAATTTAGATTTACCACCTCGTCTTACAATCATGGCAGTAATAGTAGCAACCCTTCAGAAAAACATTGATTTATAAAGTTGATATACTATTGAGTTTTGCAGAACTGTTAAATTTATGTCATCATTGCTTTTCCTTGTAGTTTTTTTTTTTTTGTTCGGGTCTAACAAGTGTTTGATCTGTATAGACTCTAAAGCAAACTCTGTTGTGACATTGTGCTATATAAACAAAATTAAACTGTCACTTTTAGAGGCAGGTATTATTGTGAGCTCTGTGATTCCCAAATGACATTTTATGTATAATGCTCGCAAGTCATAAGCTCTTTTTTTATAGCGTTGTTGAATTTAATTTACCTGTATTTACCGGCTCCTTCTTTTGTGCTGTTACCATAGAGACACTCCATCCCTAACAGCGAGGTGCCTTCTTTGGCTGCCGGGCTCATTGGATCTCACAGGAGAGAGACAACGGTGAGGAAAAGTGTTTCCCTGGCACAACGTCGACACCGATGTCGCGAGAGAAGCATTTGTATGGCTCTGATGATGTCTCCTTGGCACCGCTTGTGCAGCATTGCGTCCTATGGTTTTGTCACTTAAGTTTGACGGCCGAGACAGAGTAAAAACCAATTGGGAGAGATCCAGTGTTGCAATTGAAATAAACTCACCTGGGAGACAGCCTGTCAACAGTCCACATTTACCATTTTTTGTGTGCGATGTGTTTTTTCTGCCGCGCAGAGGCGACAAAACGAACGCGGTTTAGCCGTCAGTTTATTTCAGCTATGCATCCTTATAAGAGCCATAAAAAAACCTTGACATACTTAAGTCCGTCACAAAGTGCAGAAAAAAGCTCTGATACATGAGTCACCCTAGAAACCTTGGCGTTTCACTTTACAGACATACACACAAATGTATGAAAGATTGAGAATGAGGCCATGTACCCTGTAAGACTTTTTCCACATTAAACTTCAAAAACAGTGAGTTCTCCAGCCTTATTTGAAGTAGGGTGGTAGGTACTGCATTTATTTCATGCACTTTGATGTCTCCTAAGGGGTTGTTTAATGCAAAAGCTATCAAGAGCTGGTAGACCAAGCTGCGTTCAGACGTCTACACTCTGTTGTTGATGAACCCTGCCACTGCTATGGCTTATCATTGCACATAAGAAGCTTTTTAATGGCAGAGGTCTGCTGTTTATCAACTAAATTTCTAAATCTGGCAATAAACTAATGAAATGAAATGCGTCTGTGTGGATCTACAAATGTGATACTAGTAATATATCAGCAGAATACAAGTTTTGATGCAAAAAAAACAATGTATTGTTCCAGTGTCTGTGTGTTGCCAGCAGCAAATAGCTTTCGGGTTCCTGCCTGCTTCATTATTGTTGTATTATTATAGTATCCAAGTGATAAAATAGTACATATATAACCCCAAATCTAGAAACACAAACTAATTAAAACTATACACAGAACAGTGTGAGTTTATAATAAAAATGCGTTAGTGTAGATAACCTACTGGGAGTGAGGACTGTTCAATTGGTCACAAATAAAGACATCCTAGTGGTTTGTGCATCTAATGTTGAATTGCTAAACATTTGCCACAAACAAGTAGTTTTGTGGCACACACACACACACACACACACACACACACACACACTGATTAAATTTATTGCTGTTTCACACCATGAAAACAATACTCAATAAAGACAATGGAAACAGTACTTTTATAACAATACTTTGTTAGAAAAGTAGCCAGATAATTAGTCAGTCCTACTAAAAAAGTTCAGGGTTAATTACGGTCAGTGTTATGCTGGAAATAGCATGAGAGGATGTTGAAACACCATGTGGTAAAAAGTCTAATTCTCCTTCTTATAATGGCTGCTGACTAGACCCCTTTTTTCTCAGTACAGTATAATATCCCTACATTTATGGCTTTATTTCTATGCTTTTTTTTTCAGTTATGATTGACAGTGGGGAGAGAGCAACTCGAGATCCCGGCAGACATAAAGGGCTTTCTTGTGTTTTAGCAGTGACATTCAAAAAGCACAGGGAAGAAAACAAAAACAAACAAAAAACAATCTCATCATAGAGGAGGAGACAGCCTTCACTGGGGTGCCTGGTAGTACAAAAATGGGACAACATATAGTGCCATGTTGACAGAAATGCTCGCTTTATTCATGGAAATCCTCCCACTTGGTTTCAAAATAGCAGCTTTTGATAGTCATAGTGAGAAGTATAGGTTTTGCTTTTATATCTGAAGTGGAGAAATTTGTACGCTTTTGCCCCGGAGCGCATTAAACAGGACACATTGGCGGTGTGTGACAGGGAAGAAGAATGGACACTTGAGTCTAACGGAGTAAAGTGTAGATACGCCGAGTGGTGTTCAATCGATGGCCTACTTCTGTCCTTTGGCTTGAGCTGGTGATGCAACTTGTACCATGAATTTCTGGATGGCTGGAAGTGTGTAGTTCTTTTTGCATAACAATTAGATTGGATGATCGAATAATAGCAGACATACTGACAAATACGTTTCATTATTTAGCATCCATTGAAATTTAAAACATAGTCTGAACCAAAAAAAAAGTGGTAACATAAGCTCAGAATCTCTTTCCTTGCGCACAAAGCACTAATTGTCTTTTATTACCAGCTCTTAATGACAGTGACTATTGTATCTTTTGTTGGGAAAAAAATCATCTCCCAGCCCACAACGCATTTTTTTTTTTTTTTTTTTTTCTGGGGCTGTCAGTGTTTGAAAAGACTGTCTGAAAAAACATTCTTCATCAGCCAAAGACAGTCTCTTGTGTCTTTGTCATCCCCAGCTCTCTTTTTGTTGAGCATAAGTAAGAAAAATAAAGGAAAACTCATCCAAAAAACTCATACAGGTGCACTTAAAACATCTTCACTGCACCTTATTATGGAATCAAGATGTCTACTCCCTGCATTCACACTGAGGTAGTTTCCTCTAATGTCATGTCTGTATGGTTTACAGTTAGTTATTGCCATTGAGGTATCAACTTCTTCATACACATCACCAAAGGCTGCCTGAAGTAATCATATTTAATAGACAGTTAGGTGTTTTTATAATGTCCCCCTCACTCTATATCTATTTAAATACTAACTAATAGCGACGATAACTGAGTTGAGCCAAAGCAGACATATACTTACACCTCATATATTTTAAACCCACGTCAGTGCAAAAACATCAATGGCATCATGATTAATAGTCATTTAATAACATGTTATTCATCTACACTGTCTTCCTGCCACAGTGTCTTGAAATATGTTGCAGCCAATATACATTCTGTTCCACTGAGGATTCTTTCCCGACTTTAGTATTGAACCGTGCGTATTTATAGACACCCAACCTTCTGTTCAGATTACAGGGATTAACTCCTAATATAAAGGTAGACATCCTGCACAATATGTGATGGAGGAAAGGCTCTGCAAAGTAACACAAACAGAAAGTATTATTTTTATTCCCATATTATATACTGTATATTCTCATTAAATCCTTTCCTTCCTGAAACACAGATCTCTCTGGTAAACCTTGGTTGTTTGACTCTTCTCCCAAAGGCAGTTGCAGCGTACACTACTTTATCGGCTCATTTTTCACTAATACTTTAAAGACATCGTACAATGTTGAGTGGTCACTTTATGAGAAGTGGTTTTGAAAAAGACCACTTGTTTCTGTCTCTGTGAATTGCTTAGCAACACCAGTTCTCAGAGGTTTGACACATCATTTCTCTGCGGCACATTCGTAATTTATAGTCATTAAAGCTTTCTTAAATAAACTTTGTATCATCTTCATATTAAGTGCTTCTATTGTACCTGCCTTTGTAACTCTCGGCTGCCCCATTTACATATTTTATACGACTTCCAAAAATAAAAGTGGGTTTGACTCTAATGTGGCAAAAACATAAAGTTGGGGGATAAATAGTGAGACACAGAAATAGAACACACCTTCTGCGGAGGAAGAGTATAATTATGTTAAGAGTCAGGGGGTAATGATTATGCAGCTGATTATACTAAAAGAATCCCTCAAACTTAATGTATTCCCTACTTTCATAAATATGATCCCACAGCGCTCATGAAATATGCTTCAACTCATTTCTGTCTAGAATCTTTAGTCACCCATTTCTTCACAAGGAAATATTGTAAAGACTCACATTCACTGTCACACTCAACAGTGGGCCAAGGGGCTGATGGGTAAACTGAGGGTTGGCTCCATAAAACCTGGCTTCCATCCTTTTCTAGCATTATCTGTTATTATAAATAGCCCACTTTCTTAAGTGCTATATGCGTTTTCTTGTTTCCCGAGACAATACATTATATAAATGACATTGTAATATAAGAAAATAATTCATCAAGTTATTACATAATTTCAAATAAATGAGATTATACTTGTAAATTATGCCCATAAACTTCAGTGGTTGTCTGTCATGTCTGTATATCTGTTAGCCCTGCAGGTAAGCCCAGTGACTTAACGGGATAACAAGTTGAAAATAAATGAATTAAATGCATAATGTATGCACACTGACATTGATTCAATAATAATAATTGTAGGTTAATAAAGTGGCACTGTGTGACCTTTAGCAAACTAGATGGCAGAGAACTCTCAACAGACTGTCAGTGTTGTTTGTTTTGAAGATTAAATTGAAGAAGAAAAAACATGTCTTCTGAAACAAAAAGTTAATTTTAGTGCATTTTGTACAAACAAAATTCTGTTAGGGTCCAGTGTATCGACCTATTTCTGCTCCCTGTGTTTGAGCTGCTTAGCGTGTCACTCAGGAGAGGTCTGCTCGTCCCCGTGGCATGGATTTATATATTATATATATATATATATCGGAGTTTTCTGTCCAGCTGAGGTTATTGTTTCAGTGAAATAGGCACACTTCAACCAATCAGAATTATTATTTCAATACGAGAATATATATTTTTGGACTGTTACGTAATGCTAATAGCTAAAAGTCTTAAAGCCGCTTTAAGACAGATTACTATACTGTTAGTGTTGTTAGCATAGGTGACTTCAAAGATTGTTCATCGCTACTTTACTGGCATCACTAGCTACCGAACTCCAACCATTTTGTAAATATGTTAATCACATCTGGCATCACAAACTTTATAGGTCTTATTTTCATTTTATGGTTCATTATTTTTACTCTCTGGCCGGTTTCCCAGGGCAACACCATGACGACGTTGCTGGACCTCAAGAGCAGTGTGCTGAGGCAGGTGCAGAGGAGCCAGTCACTGAGGAGCAGACGAGACCCGCCAACGCCCACGCCCACGCCCAGCAGCCCCCTCACTCTCTACCCCGAACCTTTACCCCACAGGTAAGTCTCTGATTGCAAAGTTAATGTTGGACGACTTTCTCAATTCATTTAAACATGCTACTTTTTTGGCATATTTAAAGGTGACATCAATATGTAGTTTGGCAATTTAGTATAGAGGAGACAGGTAATTGCTAAGGTAATTACAGACCTCTTTAGGAAAGCAGTAAAAGACGCAAAAAGATAATGACGATACATTGAAGCAGCTAACCCATGTCTTGCTCACAGAGGCCATAGGTCATCACTTCTTGTCGGCAGTGTCTTTTTTTTTGTACACTTCACAAGCAGTACCCACTCAAAGACGTTCCAGCCATACCGTTACAAGCACGACCTGCCTCTAAAGGGAGTGCAAATGCTACTTTCTTGTATCAGACATAGAGTTGTTCAAAGTGCACTCAGTGATCTTGACCAAGTCATGTTTGTAAATGAGAACTGGTCCTGGATAAATCAAGGTTATAAAAATAATGCATGAAAGTATCAAAAAACTATGAGTCTGTACTATGAAATTATACACACCTGCACACCAAAACTGATTATTATGTCGCTGGTTCCTCTTGACGTAAGACTAATGTGGTGGAGTGTGGGATTCAGTAGTGTCCTCTCAAGCATCGATACTTGGGTATGATCAATGTGTAAAGTTCAGCTTAGCCCCAGAGACACCAACATGAGTCTTTAAAAGTTCATTTTTGTTATTGTATATTCTATATATTATCCATGTTTTTACTGAACTGCAACTAACCGCTTCTATTAATTAGGCATTGACATAGCTCCTATTTACCATTTAATGGATTTATTGTTTTTTGTTTTCCAAATATGATATATTTTAAAGCCAAAACTAAAGTGTGGAGCACAAAAGAAACAAAATGTACATGAGAAAAATGACTTAGAGGAAGAAGTGATGAGAGGAAATTTACACAAAAAGACATCACACTTCACACTTATGACATGTTTTGTATCAAAATGCTACATAGTTCATCAATAATATTCAGTTAATGGCATTAACCTACATGTATTACCCCTGTGTTGCCAAGGGGTTTATTACTTATTTTCCCAGAGATACAGAGATAATAACTAAACCTCAGTTTTTCTCTCCACTGTCTCTTCCTATTCTTCTTCTTATTAAAGTCTTTGTGCTCCGTCCTCTCCTTCCTTTTCACTTGTATGGTAGCAACAAATGAGGTAGTGTAGGTAAAATCAGCCACTTGATTCTTTTTTTAGTTTTTTTTTATCCATGTCTTGTTTTGAAGCCTCATCTGAAGCCAAAAGTAATAGTATGAACCTGAGGTTTCTATAGCAACCTAAACACGGCTGCTGATGCAAACATATACTTGCAGTGACGGCAATGTCTATTTTTAACGTGGAAGATAACCTCAGATGCTGCGGTGATCAGTTTCAGATTTGAGATTATTGCGTTATGAGCAATATACTGTTGCTCTATATATTTTCCCATCAAAACTCTACGTGTTAGCTTCATCAAAGACTGAAGCCTCAGAACGACACCTTTTTTTTCATTTCCTATGCTAACTCCCTGGTGCTACACAGCCTTCCCACTGAGCCTCAGCCGTGGTGCGATGCTCACTGTGGCCTCATCAGTAGATGCTGCCTGTTGATCTTTGTTATCCGTTCAGACTGCCGCTGACCTACCTGCACTCTCGCTCTAATTGAGAATTTGCAAATGAGGCCGAGTGGATTTAAGAAGCTCCCTCTGCAGTTTTCAACCAGGTGCCGCAGTCAGCGTTCAGCGCAGAGGTCTTTGAACAGAGACAGCGAGTGGACAAAAGAGGTCAACTTCTTAATACAGTTCAGAGATTATGCTGGTGACAATAACACATAAAAAGTAACTCTTGTGAAAATGTTTGATTTGGAACTAAAGCCAGTTTGTTCAGTTCCAAAGTATCTTCTAAAGGCAGCTGCTTATTTTTTTCCTGTTTTGTATTTTGGACTTTTGGACCCACAGATGATTTAATTGTTTTGACTTCACAGTGTCAGTTATGTCAGTACTTTTAATTACCAACAGAATTACACACACTCATTTGCATACAACAATAATTAGAAACCCTGATGCATATTCAGATACACTCTTTTGTTGGTTTCTGATAAAGAAACAAAAAACATGCTTTTGCTATAAATAATTACCAACAGTTTTACCAAGAACATTTGAAATAAAGTGTATAACAAAACTTAGGTCTATAATTTTAATTTAAGCGTGTGTTTTTTCTATATGAAAAAGAATGTTTTTTTCACTCTTTATCTTTATTTCCACAACACAATCTTGAAACATTGACGTATAATAATCCTACTTGAAAATGTCATTATTTTTACGTTGAGACCCTGTGGGTAAATTGTGTGTGAAAGATGTGTGACTTGTGTTAATGTGTGAACTGCAAAAACGGAGTGGGACTGATGCATGGAAACAGGTTTTAGAAAGATTCTTTTTTTTTTTTTTTTTTTTAAAATCACTTTATTATTCTCACAGGTTGTTATAATGTTGATATCTTGTGAATATTTAGTGTATCATGTGCCCCTTTATAGCATCCACCTGTCCAGAGACTAAAGGCAATTAGCACCTGAGCTAGAACCTGGCACAACACATATTTTCTTTGCGTGATGTTAATGTTTAACGGTGCACTGTCCCTGTTTAAATAAAATAACTAATTCATTCATTCATTCAAGATGATTCAATGAGTTTCGGCCATTGCCTGTCCCTATAATAAAAAAAGGTTTATGTTCTTGTTGCCCTTTCCTGTATTAAATGTAACAACGTGCCTTCTATTTGTCATTAAATTGTACAATAATGGAAGGAAAACATTCAATAAAAATGTTACTAGATAATCAGATATTTAAATAAAATGTGTTCAATTCAAAGTAAAGTAGTTTGACCGTGGAACCTTGTCACAGATCCTCTTCCTTGTGATGGAATGAAGGCACATCGGGTCATATTTGTCTTGTGTTCAAATCCATGCAGACGTCAGAGTTCACACACTTATGTCTTTCGTCTTAATTACTGCATATGCACTTTTGTATTAAATTGGAGCTTTCACCTTCATACTCCCTCAATTACTTTTGTTTAAACACTGAGCAAATGAGGTCAATGTGTTTTTCTTTTTTCTTTTCTTTTTTGTAGCTGATGAAAGCCTAATTGAAACGTTCAACAAATTCAGCAATAAGTTATAAAATAATAAATAGACTTGTTCCCTAGCAACCTCCCAGCTTTTATTCCAGTTGCATGTGCATGTTAAAGGCCAGAAAATAAGAGGTAGAAAGATAATAATTTTTGAGATGTTTTGAGATCATTGCAGACAGACTTGTAATAGTTTGGAATTTATTTCTGCTCATGAACACGTTGTCCCCAAAGCTCCAAACAAAAGGCAGCAGACTGTCTGAACAAATCCTCAAGCTGTTTGAGTGACAGAAGAAGAGACATGTGAGAAGACCCAAGACGGCTGAAAACGGATGTGAAGAGAACTGAGGCTCTCCATAATCATCAGCTCTGCAATCAAAAGGAGCTTATTGGTCTAATTGACTCACACATATAAGATGACAAAAGGCTCTCCAGGAGACGTCAGTGGAGCTGTCTTCTCTGGTGGAGTCACTCACAGATTGTCGAGTGGACCTTCGAACAGAACTGACACTTGAGTGATTGAAGAGGGGAAAACAACTCCAAGCTTAATTTATTTTTGCAGTTCAGTAGTAAAAATAAGTGCTTTTAACAATAGCATTGTCTAAGCAAACCATTGACTTGTTGACAAGCCCCACCCACCAGTTAACAACAGCCACTTCTGATCAAGAGCTCTGTAAATGTATCATGACCAGGATACATTTGTGTAGCAATGTCATCGGTTAACCTTTTTTACATTGGTTTACATTATATTCATTTGTATCTCAAAGATCAACAAAAGCAGGGCCAGTGTAGTGTATTTTGTAAATGTCTAAATCTCATCAAAGAAAAATGATAAATTATATGAATAAAATGTGAGATGTCAAAACAAATTCCTTTGTACATTTGTCGAGTGAGGAGATAACTCTGATTGGATCTGGCGGCGGTAGAACCCTGACCAGCTCTCGCAGTGTGACCATTGTTAGTCATCGTTGATACCTCAGGGGTCTGCCATCCGCTATCCCACAGCGTCTGGAGTTGGTTTGTGCTGGGATGGACCTGCCATGAGTCCACTGCGCCCGCGCTGACGCTAATAACGGAGCCTGGCGGTTCTCTGTGGACTCTGCCTCTTTGCATAATGTGGTCGGTGCAATGGCAGAGTGGGCTGTGGGGGAGATGGACAGCTTGGCAGATCCCAGAGGGTTTCGGCTACAGGCCTGACCACTCATTTCCATAAAGACTGCTAGAGAAACCCCCACTGAGAGTCTGGTGTAGGGTTCTTTTTAAAAGTCTATGGTTGGATTTGGTCGAGGGGGGTTTTCCCAAGGTATTCATCCAGTTACTCCCCTTTCCCTGAATATGGCTGTCTCCATGACAACTGGAGTCGACGGGAAGCCGGGGGATTCACTCACACCTGAAGGAGAAGAGAAAACATAATTTTGCATACAGCCCTGCTAATCAGAGTAGATTAATGTGTTTCATGCAAAGTGCGGACATGTTGAACAGTAAATCAGACATTGTCGTGTTCACTAATGAAGAGCTGAAACTGTCATGTTCACTGGCAGATGCTCATGTGAAGTGTCTGCAAACAGCACACTGTGTTGTCAAACCACCCTTGTATTATGCCTTTGTCATGCGGCCTAATAAGTTCTCACCATGATAGTCACTGCTTTATGTTCTATCTCTATTTTTATCTGCGTGTTCTCTTTGGCAGGATTTCAGAGGAGAGCGCTGAATTCTTTGAGCGTGTGAATGGCATCATGCAGAAGCAAGAGAACATGCTGCGTGGCGCCCAAGCCGAGGTAACCATTTATCAGACTTCCACTTTTCCGTCTGGTCTCAACTAAAAACTTGTGCATATAGTTATAGCGAGGGATGAGCCTGCCATATTTGCCAGTGTGACGTGTCTAGACAGAAGGGTCGGATTGTGTGGGGCCATCGCAGACTGGAGGCTCAGCTGTGACATGCTGCTGTCCGTGTCTATGTCAAGCTCGTCCTGCTGCCAGGCCTGCCTCCATCGTAGTGCAGTTGGTTTTATTCATTTGGACAACTCTTTCAGTGATGGTGATGCAGAGACAAACACATATTAATTAATTAAAATTTATTCAGCATTGTGTACACTATACTGCACACAATTTCATCATAAATGAAAATGACCAGGACACAACACTACATCATGAAGCATCATTGAATATAATATTGAATCACGTATGACTCACATATGGTGTTATTATTAGTGAATTCAGTCTTAACGTAAGATTTATTTTGACTTTATTTGTTAAGGACCATGTACAGAAGACATTAAGCTCATGAGCGAAAGGGATGTACTGTACCAGATTTAGCTACTTATGTAGCTAGTTTCTATCTGCAGTCAACCAAACAGACAAGAAATAAGATTAGTACATAGAAACAACTCTGCAGGTACTGCACATACAAAATGCAAAGTACAATATACGCACATCCTACACTACCCTGCAGGTCATACACAGAAGCCGGTTTATGTCCCAGCACACCACATAACAATATAAATACATATATATATATATATATATATATATATATATATATATATATATATAGCTATACATTCAAGTCCAAAAAGAAAACAGGACAGTCGAACATTGGTCAATGTTGACAGAAGTCATCAAGTTCCCAAATTCAACACCAAGCTAGTACTAAACATTAATGAAAGGTACCCAAAATTATTTGATGCCAAACAAACTATTTCTTTTTCACACAAACACATACAACTTCAAAAATGACAAAAACATCTATATATTTTGCCATGAATTACCTACTGTGACATTTTTGTTATCATACAAACAGAGGGGAAGCACCAATTACAGGTCTATCTCTGTGTATTTGTCTCTAAGTCCATGGCCTTACTGCTGCCACCAGGTGGTGGAGTGGTTAGCACTCCTACCTCACAGGAAAAAGTTCCTGGGTTTGACCCTGGGACAGGCAGGGCCTCTTTGTGTGTGTTTGCAGGGTCCCTCTGGGTACTCAGTTTCCACTACCACTAAAGGACATGTGGGACAGGACTCCTGCAAAACAGATTTGTAATCTCAGTGGGACGTTTCTGGATAAATCAGTTAAATTAAAGTTAAATTAAAAAAAACAAAATTCTGAACTAAAGCTTCAACCAATATCTCCCAAGTACAGTCATTTAAAAATTGGTAAATGTATTTTATTATGACATATTTAGTGTTTGGCAAACCAGAAGGGCTCTTCGTTTTTAAGCGCAGCCTCATGTTAAATGCCACAGAGTCAGATTGGAGTAGAGTTTCTCCTTTGTGCTGTTTCCAGTGATTGATTGTCTACTGTCAATACTTGGAGTGAGCTCAGCATCTTTCACCTGACTCAATCCCAAAACCAGCATGTATTGTGGTTTTTGTTTTTGAGCAGTGCCAAAGAGGTTTGTGCACAGTGCCGCCACCCCAAGAGCATGTCGACCAAGCCTTCATCCCCGACCGAATCAGCAGGAGCGAGGTGATTCAAATTTTTTCCTTTTATTTTTGATGGGATTACAGTTTAAATGCCATAATAATACACTACTGGGTTTGTCCAACAGTGCAGCTACACAACACAGAAAAAAAATCAAATGTAAAATACTTGCAGCCCTTATCTTTTCTTTAAACTAGTTTTGTGCTTTTGCAGCTGGACCTACTTTATGAGGAGGCCGTGTACACAGTGGTCAACAGAGTGGGTGTGGCTCCACCAGAGCATGTGAAAAATGACGAGGAGCTGTTTGCTTATCTTCGGAAGGTATCTGCTTCTGTTACTCTGATAGTGACACTGCTACTGGGGTGTTATTGGAGTGTTGTTTGTTCACACATTCTTGCCAGTATTAAATGTTGAAGTCACACTTGCAGGATTAATATTGAGCTGTGATATTATATCTGTTGAGAGACAGCCTTCATGCCACTAACATCAGTGCCTTTTCTGTTTAGAGTGTGCTAGTAGGATCCGTTTTACTGAGTTTTGAAACATACATTTAACTTCGGAGTATAATTTCAAAATATACAGATTATTCACATGTTTAACCAACCATGTTTTTAGGTGTTTGATATGGGCGAAGAGGAACATGACATCATTCTCCAGAAGGTCCAGGAGTCCAAGGTAAAATGCCTCCATCCAATTTGCACAAAGTAATTCCAGCTTTGTTTTTTACCTGGCATTAAAATATCACACGTGAGCAGCATTAACACCAGACAGAGGTGCCCATGTCCTGAAAAACAGATACAGGTAAAGTTAAGCTACATCAATAATTACAAAAATATGAGTGCACCAGATACAACTGTACGACATGAGTTGCTACAGAGATGACATGCTGTTGTCTATATAAACAAACACAGACAAATTAAGTCTCTTTAAATTTAACTTTAAAAAGAAACAAGGTTATAAATGTACTAAACCATCATCAGAGAAAATCTGATAAAAAAAAAAAAAAAAACACGAGTGTGCTTCTTCTCTAGCAGCGCTCAGTTTGTCCCTTCTTGGCACCTGTGGTACTGGGAAGATGAAGAAATGTAACTAAAATGGCTCCTTCCACTGGGTTTTATGGATCTTTACCCATCTTTTTCCTAACATAGACAAATGCATTGTTATAAGTGTCTGTTTTTACCTTTTATACAACTCCCACATTATGCATGCATTTCACAAACACAGCATTTATTTATCCACTGTTTATCTGATGTTTTTAGTGAGTTCCCTTTTGCAATAAATGACCTGCTGTGTTATTAACTTGTGTTATTTTTCAAATGTACTTTCCACATTGGATCAAAACACTATTTTCTGAAGTCTAAAGTCCGTCTTTTATCCTAAAATGCACTTCGGAGGCTGCTCTGCACAGCTGGTACTTGAGTGCATTCACTGACAGTTTGTCACAGTGCTCTGCAGCAGTAATAAGGTGAAAGTGTGGCCTGGGGAGTCACTGTTTGAGTGCACTGATCTCTCAAAGCATTTCTCCAAATTGTGAAATGTACGGCTGGTAAACTAGAACATTTGAGTTGAGAGCTTTAGCTAAATTGGTCTTGGGAAAAGTTTGGGGCAACTTTTTCTTCGACAAGGCATTCTTTTGCAATTCATTCTTTGTCATTTACCTTTTTATTGATTGCAGCGTGCAAGTTTTTCATTACGAGTATCTGTAATGAAAGCAAAGAATCTGATGGCCAAGGACGCCAACGGTGAGGCATTTGAATTGTTTTGAACGTATCTAATCGCAGACAAAATACTGCCACGCACAAAACAAAAGCACACACTGGGATAAATGTGCTTTCAATTTGTTACCCAGTGTTTGGCTGATAATAGTCTGGTTTTCTTTTAGGTTATAGTGACCCCTATTGCATGCTGGGAATTTTGGAGGGTCAAAGCCCCCGTGACACAGAGGAGAAAAAGGAAAGAAAGTTCAGCTTCAGGAAAAGGAAAGAGAAACTGGAGAAGCGCCTGAGCACAAAGGAGGTGCTGCCGGCCCGGTGTATTCAGGTGACCGAGGTCAAGTCGGAGACACTCAACCCAGTGTGGGACGAGCACTTTGTCTTGTGAGTGCAACAGAACTGGAGAAATGGACACACTTGTGAATATACTGTGCTGGATACTGAACCTGTATTACCTGTTTTTTTTCTGTAAAACATATTTTCTGTTTATGAAAATATAATATATATCATTTGTGTTTTTAGTGAAATTGATGACGTCCACAATGATCTCCTACATCTGGACATATGGTACTGTGTAAAACATGTTCTTTTCTTCATTTAAGTATGTTTCACTAGACTTGAGCGCCAAAACAATTTAACAACATTTAATGTGAAGATTTTGGCTGCTGATATTTTGTAGCTTGTTGTTAACTGCAGCTGTAGATGAATAAAACTAGCTCAGTTATAGCATATAGTCTGAGATTATATTTGGTAGTTTTGTTGTTTCTGTGCTGTTAAAAAAAAATTGACCTCTTGTCTTTAGGGATCATGACGACGATGTCTCTGTGGCTGAGGCCTGCAAAAAACTCAATGAAGTCAGTGGACTTCGAGGAATGGGAAGGTACAAATTACACTGCAGTAGCCTTAAATGTAATCCTAATACATTCTCAATGCAGTCTAT
The DNA here is from genome assembly GCA_024349245.1 of Neodontobutis hainanensis. Taxonomy (NCBI): domain Eukaryota; kingdom Metazoa; phylum Chordata; class Actinopteri; order Gobiiformes; family Odontobutidae; genus Neodontobutis; species Neodontobutis hainanensis. The sequence goes on along the minus strand of JALDNG010000086.1, from coordinate 270,332 downwards.
TTATAAATTGATGTCTTATAATGGCGTTGTTATATAACCAGAAGGTTGGTGGTTTGATTCCTGCTTTCCCCTCTTCATATTGATGTGGTGTCCTTGGGCAAGACATTTAACCCACCTTGCCTCCAGTGTCTGTAGCACTGGTGTATAAATGTGTGTGATTGTAGAGGTGAGTTTGCAGCCCCTTCTCTGTCTGCCCCAGGTGTGAATGTGGTGAATGGAAGCACGGTGTAAAGTGCTTTGGGGAAGAAGGGTACAGAAAAGCACTGTATAAATGCACACCATTTATATTTTGTGTGGTTTCTAATAAGTGATTTACTTTGTGAGTCAACATTGTGGCACTAAAGAAATGAGTCATCTGGCTTGACAATCAAAGTGCCGCAATTTCACTGAGAAAGTAAAAATTTTGTGCAATAAATATGTGTACACAGAGGGCACACGGCCGTGCCTGGTCATGGAAAGACCAGTAAAAGCAGATATATCTAATGAAAAGCTTAAAAAGGCACTTACAGCAAAGAGAGTGGTGAAAAAAGTGCTACAATGAAATTAAAAAGACTATGTTTGGTCCAATTAACCATGAAATAGAACTGTGAGAAGCAAAAAAATATAGGCTATTTGAAATTTGCCAATTTTTTTGACAGATATTTTAAGCAAATAGCAAAATCAGTGCGCGCCAACGGATCTGCGTCTTCAGGATCTGAGGAGAACGCAGACGACTTCCTCGGCTGCATCAACATCCCTTTGAATGTGAGTTCTCCATTAAAAAAAAACACTCTCACTCAAGTGGCAAACTCCTGTGAGGATTTGAAAACATGTCTGAGTAAGCTGTCTGCAGATGATAAAGAAGTTTTTATACCTGTGCTTCGACAGATATTCTTGTTACTCATTTGCAGGAGATGCCAGTGTCCGGCTATGACACCTGGTTTAAACTAGAGCCGCGTTCAAGTGCATCCAAAGTTCAGGGAGAGTGTCTGCTGATCATAAAGCTCTTTACCAGCCAGGTCAGAAACTGTCAATACAAACCCTTTTTATCTATTAGATTTGGATGATGTCAATCTTCTTCTTCTTCTTCTTCAGAGGGACTCTACTCTATCAAAGAAGGACACAAATGTCTCCATTCACAGGAAGTTACTGAGCCAGATTGTGGAATATGAGCACACTAATGTAAAAGTATGTCATTTCAATGTTTTATGAAACAATATTGTAAATAATCTCAAATTAATTTACATTTTCTTTTCAGCTGTCGTAGCTACTGATCACCTCCTCTAGTTTATGATTCCCTGAACTCAATTGGACAACCACCACCAGAAATTGAGCAATTATACATAATATATAAATGTTGCAACCTATATTTTCCCTCACAAAACACAAAACACTAGGTAGACCAATGATTATTATTTAAGCTTAGGTGTTGTATGTTGGGCTTAATTTGTGGGGGAACACGGGATAATATCTCAGATTTCCATGTCAGGCTGTAGAAATTGCCAATTGGTTTATTAAAAGGGCATAGTTTAGATACAAAAAACTATTATGCAGCCCTAATAGCAATATACTTTCCTTGACTTATTTCGCATTTTTTTGACCTTAGTTTGATCTTTTTCAGCGGGAGCCGTACAACTGGAACGGGCAGGTGAGTCCTCCTGCATGGACCCTGCTCACTCACCATGCTGTGCAAACGGATCTGTCCCCTCTGCAGCAGGCCATTATGTGAGTGTTCACGGAGCCAGAAAATTGATCTGATCTAATACTCCAGCATTAGCATCAAGTGAAAAGGTGCGTTGTTTGTTGATTTGAGTGCAGCCGTTGGCAGTGTTACAGCAGCCACCATCGGACGCAGAGGGTGTGCTACTCCCTGCTGCTACGCCTCTTGAGGACCATCGATGCAGAGTGGGATGCCCCCACTGTGAGGGGAGACCTGGTAGGTTCTCTTTCTTCATCCTCGCTATTTCAAATGCTTTCATCATCAGGAAACAGTCACCTCATTAGCTCAGCCTTTCACTGACATTCATTAAGGTTTTTGGTTAAGCCAAAAATGTGTGGGAGCCAGTGTACTGGAAGCTCTAACTGCAGGCCCTTCCTGTGTCCAGGAGAGGCAGCTGTCAGACAGCTTCAGGCTGTACACAGAGCACTGCCTGTGTCTGATGAAGAACATGCGGCAGGTTTTCCCCTGCTCAAGCGCCGCTGCCATTACACGCTACGAGCTCATGCTGAGGTAAAGTCGATCCACCATCGGATCACGTCACCACTGCTCTGCTTCGATTCATACCAGAAACACACGTCACCTCTCACCCCAACGCTATCAGAGGCCCAACACTCTGTCATCGCTCATGACCCATGCTAGAATGATAACAGGCATACTATGCAGCATTTTGTTATAAGTGAAAAGAACAGTAAAAATCAATGTTATTCCACACTTATGACCGTGTCAAATAAAGTACAGGTGAATATGTTTGTAATTCTTTGCCTAGATTTCACTCTTGTTAGGGACTTGTTGGTTGTATACCTGTGTTTACCATTGACAACTCAAGACAAGCAAATGTACAAAAAGATGAAAAGGAAATATATTGTATTCAGTTGCAACAGTAAACCTGCATTTGGCTTTTATCAATTAGTGGACATTAAAATAAAGATTGTGGGGCCAGGTTTGTTTACCAACACTTTATTGGAGATTCTACATAGCATGCCTTTAAACGTGCACAGAAAACATTTAAACATTAACACTACTATCAGTATGGTAATAAATGTCAAATTTGTCAAACAGATCCTACATGCGTTTTTAACTGGGACCAGGGTTTCACAGCCAGTCTGCCAACGCACTTCTCATCATGATCATGAGAAATGACTTTTAAATAATAACACTACAGACTGAATCTTTTTAAAAGTGTGGGAAGCTAATGTTAATTTCAGGAGCTTCTTTCACATAAATGTCACGATGCAAAATGAGCTAATTATTAAAGTTCATGTGTCAGACTAATTTATAAGATGGTGGTTTTTCTTCCCTGGTGAGTTAAGACTAGCCCTGCCGCAAATGTCAAAGACAAAATCTTGTTAAACCCACAAAAAACATAATATACAATAATGAGCATCATGCAGATTAATATTGTAGTGAGGATTGTACAGTATATGTACAGTATATGTTGTAAAACTGCATGTTTAATAGTGTTCTGTTCCTGTGTATGTCAGGGGGATTGGCTATATGCAAAACATGCGGGCCTTTAAGACTGTGTGCCCTCTTCGAAATGAACTCCATCTGGACATCACTACAGCTGTTAAGGTAAACCCTAACTCACCTTAGCTTTTAATGAGCTCATTTAAAGCAGGTTTTACATTAGGTCACAAATGTCCTTTTATTCTTACTGGTAGTAAAACTTGTAGTAATAAACATTCTGTAGTTGTTTTTCCTCTTCCTAGTGAAGGCAGATTTCTGACATAAAATTAACTATTGGTATTAAATGAACAACCACAGAAGAAATCTAAACTAACCCTTTAAGGACACCCACAGAGGCCATTACTTTACAGCTTCTGCTCATGGCATGCCCGAAGTTAAGATCACAAAGCAAAAGAGCAGACACAGGAAATAACAACTGTAACACTAATATATGCATGGACTACTTCTAATTCACGTAATTATATCTCCAGAAAGGAACAGCGGAGTGGTATGAGAGCTTAATCGCACGATATAAACCCGAGGACGGGGTGAGTGCACTGACGAATATACTACCATATGACCCCCTTTTTTTTTAAAGACCATGTTAATGTCAGCTGTGTTTGAATGTAGCCTCTGGAGGAGCAACTGAAGAAGCTGGTGCAAGTGGTGGATGCAGTGTGTGTAGATGTACAGAGAGCACAAAATATCTACAACAAACTTTTTTACAGGTAAATTTAAGGTGAAGGACATCTGAGAATAATTAGTCAAATGACTTCTTTCTGACAGTGGTGTTTTTGTGATCTCATAGTGCAGTCAAAGTGGATTTCTTCAGCATTACATACAGACAGCTGGAGAAACTGGTAAATCTTTGGCATTGTGTTTGAATCGCTGTGTTTTGGCCCTTTTTGACTAACATGTTTTTGTGATGTAGGTAGCTGATGATGTAAATGTAGCGATGGAGCGAGTGTGTGGGACTCTTGAACAGGAGAGCTCCAGACTGACCCAGACAATGGGAGAGACTATCTTTGAGCTCTTTATGTCCTTGAAGATCCTCAAAGGATTCCGGGAGTTTCTTCCTCTCAAGTAGGTTATCAGCTTAGCTCTAATAACTCAGTAGTTCAAAAGGCTGATGCTGTTTTTTAGTTTAAAATGTCAGCAAGGAAATGAGAATTTTTCTGCAGTTTAAATTAAAAAAGTTGTGTGTCTTTCTTTCAACAGGGATGCAAAAATGTTGGCCCTCACAGGATTTCATAACTGGTTCAAGTCCTCCATTCATAAATGGCTGCAGATTGTTCATGACAGGTCATGTGACAGGATCTGTAACGCAGTGGAAACTGACAAGGTAGGACCTTGTCCTAGTATATTTATGTATATATATGAAGTATGTTGCTGGGAAAAAAAACAGCAATCCACTCAATGTTAGGGCAGTAAGAACCAGAAAACAATATATTTGGTAGGAAGAGGATATTATGAAAGTATGTGCAAACCACAACCAAAAGATGATTGTATCAAACTGACTCTGGACGCGCGCCGGGCCCTTCTCGCGGATCTCCCCAGCTACGGCGCCCGCCGGGACCCGTTCGTGCGGGCCCTCGGCGGGTCGCCTTGGCTGGCGCCTAGCAGCTGACTTAGAACTGGTGCGGACCAGGGGAATCCGACTGTTTAATTAAAACAAAGCATCGCGAAGGCCCACGGCGGGTGTTGACGCGTTTCAAAAACATTTTGACACTTTTGTGTCTTGTACTAGTAGCATTTTGTTTTATTTAGTCATTGCACATGATTACATTTACATATTTACATTTATTTATTTAGCTGACGCTTTTATCCAAAGCGGCTTACATTGTTCTACAGTAATTACCAGTGTTACAGCCACTGGAGGCAAGTGGGTTAAGTGTCTTGCCCAAGGACACGACGACAGGAATCGAACCACCTACCTTCCGGTTGAAGGACGACTGCCCTACCCACTGAGCTACTGCCGCCCACATGATATAATCAGTAAAGACAGTATAAACAGTAACAACAAAAGTCAGTACATCGTGACTGAAAAGGATCCGGCAGAAGCTTATTATCTCCAGCCTACTTTCAAAGGAAGGAACAAAAAGTCCTCAATCAAACCACTTGTAACTCTCAAACTGTACAACTGTAAATTATATGTTTAGATATAAAATATGATATTTTTTCATTAATTATTATATGCATATAATAAGTCAAAATGTATAGGCATTGTTGTATTCCTAACATTTGACGCTAAAAGAACAACCATCCAATTTGTTTTTCCTCCAGTTAGAACCAGTGGTGCAGGCCAAGCACAGCTCCTCAGCAATGGAGGTAGCCTCATGCTTCAGCCAGGTACAAGAGATCTGGCTTCAGTTGGCCTGGCCAGACTCTGCGGGGGCCTTCATCTTTATTACCCGACTGACAGACGTGAGTGCCACTTTCATTTTCCGATACACATCCCACTCACACAAAGATCACACTGAGGTCAGAAAAGTACAGGAAATGTCTACAAAATACTACACTGTTATTTTATCGCCTCGACAGAATTTCTGCAGCGAGGCCGTGTGCTATTCAGAGATGATAACGCGCAAGATTGAAAGGAACCAGCTGGGTCGAGACCACAAGAGCTTCACAGTGCAGGTAACGCCTGTAGCAACACGGAAGTGCTGGAGTGAACACGATGACGCGGGAAGTAAATGTCAGCAAGTGTTCTCTCAGGCAGCACAAGGGCCACAGCAGGAGATGGGCTCACTGATAGTTGCAAACAAACACAGCATGGGAAAACATAAACAAAACTACAGCAGTGCTTATTAAAAGAGGATGGTAGAAAGGTACAAAAAAGGATTCTGTGTTAGGTTAGGCAAAAATATGAACACTACCCAAGCAGCAATTATTCAATCACAAATACTCTGTACAAGAATATGGATCTATCTTTATTCTCGTGAGATTCTTCACTAAAATGAATGGGCACTATCAGAGGAACTAACTACATATAGTCAGAATAGTAATGTATTGAAATAAAAGTTTTACAAGGTTATTTACAGGAATCTACCTTTACAAGTTCAGTTTATTCTATCTTTTTATTAAATTATGTAGTAAATATAAACAGCCAGCTCAGTTGGAGTATGTACTTAGAGGCATTGGTTGTCAATGTAACGTTTGGTATTTGTATGCTTCTAGTTTTTCCTTTTCTATGTCTCCACCTTCTCCTTCTTCTGCTCTTGCTCCTGGCTTTCTGCTCAGCTCTGCATTGCTCTGAACAACATGGAGCATGTGCGTGTTTTCCTGGGCCACCTGCCCCGGGACCTGGACTGGTCTGGTGTGGAGCGGGCCATGGAGGAGTCGTGTGGAGTAGAAGGCAAAGATCAGGTTTACAAAGCTCTGAACGGACAGCTCTTTAACATGGATCTGGACCTGCAGAGAGAGGCCAAGCGCCTCATCACTGTGCTCAACGACAAGGTACAGCACTGTTATGTGTAATAGGAGTAAGAAAATAATAAAATAAAAAAATTAACAGAGCCTTTCAGGAGTTCATACGTGCTCTTTCTTGTGGCGTGTGCTGGTCTTTCTACTCCTGTTCAGTGGTTCTCAACTGGTCGTGGACCCATTTTGAGTGGTTAATGCACACCAGCTGCACAACCCTATTCATCGTAGTCGTAACAATTATAACTATACCAGCCACTCGGGACAAATAGTTTAAGAACCTTTTGGACAAAGTTCTCACTCAAACTGAAAATAAGGTTCTTTAAAAAGGGCCTAATTTCTCACTGGTTCCCAAGCACATTCCTACAGTAGACCTCATTACAGCAACAGAATCAGCCATAAGGAACAAATATTTGTCTAAAATTGAAGCTGAAGAACTGAAGGTCACAGCCGCGCTGGCTAGTGCCAAACCACCCCCCTCCAATATTACCTCAGAGCAAAGGAGGGCCTTGTCAGCACTGGAGAAGGATCACAGCATCACCATTCTGCCAGCAGACAAAGTCTAGTATTAACCGCTTACTCAGTGACACCGCCACCTATGAGACAAGAAGAAGGTCATAGACTGTCTGCAGAGGCTGGAGAAGGACCAAGTCATTAAACGACGTCTGTACCACAGGCTGTATCCTGGGAACATTACCCCATGTATCTACTGCTTACCCAAAATACTCAAGGAAGGAACTCCACTACGACCCATAATAAGCAGCACAGATTCAGCCACCTACAATGTAGCTAAACACCTAGCCTCCAACTTGGCTCCATTGGTTGGTCACTTACAACACCAGATCTTCTACTCACAGGACTTAACAAACAAAATCAAACATCTACAACTAAACACAGATTAGACAATTGTCTCCTTTGTTGTCACATCCCTCTTTACCTGTATACAAGACAAGATTGTGTGTCACAAACAGAGTAATGTGGTTGATGCAGTTCAGTGAAGAGTGAAGCCGGAGTCTCAGTCCACCTCCACCTCAAAGAAAAAGGGCATTCCTTTGAGGACAGCAATGTCCGAATTTTGGTCAGAGAGGCCAGATGGTTTGAGAGGGGTGTGAAGAAAGCCTTTTTTGTTAAAATAGAAAAGCCTTCTCTGGACAGAGGAGGTGGCCTCATATTCATGTTGCCTAGTATTTACAACAGTGTTCTGAAACCTAAACCAGAACAGTTTCACATTAGAACAACTGAATGGAACCGTGACACTAACAACTCAACTGAGTATTTAACGACTCTCACATCAGGAGTCACACTGTCCTTTCAAAGCTAACGACTATGAGACCAGAACAGTGTGGTCCAATCAGAGTTAGTTTCAGGTCAAACCCCGCCCTCTAGAGATAAACGCTCAACTCTCGTATCAGTTGATCTCAGAACTGAAAAAGTCTATTGGAATGACTGTTTGAAAGAAAGCACTGTTGAGTCTGTTAAAAAGGCTGAAGTTACTGAAGTGTTATGTTTTTTTATGTTTAAGTATTAATACAGGGCTGGTCAGTATGTATCCACTGATGCAGGGTCATCACTGCTTTAGTTACAATAACATTGTTGAAACCTTGTGTCCCGAAGATGCACTTTTCGGTTTTAATTAAAATGCAGCTAATTGAGTTCAAAAGGAATATTTCCCTCTTGCATCACCTCCTGCTGGTCTTTTTGGTTTATCATTAAACATGATGAATGTGATGTTCTGTACTATGTCAGGTTTAAACTGCAAAATCTTTTCATTAAATGATTTGAGAAGTTGAAAACCTTCCTTGATTTGGGTCACGGCTTGTCATCAAGGGGTGTTGGTGGGTCCCAAAGCCAGACTAGTTGAGAACCACTTTTATAAAAGATGATGAAATGCTATTTTTTACTGAATAATATATTTCCATACAGATGCAGCCTGAGCTGCGGAGATACATCCAGCACATCAGCCTGTCTCCAGACTCCATCAACAATGACGAGGTAAAACATGGCAATGTTCTATGGACACTTTTTAAGTCTGTCTAATCAGTACTTGTCCTGACATGAAGACATTTTTGTCCAGGCTGTGTCCCCTCTGATGAAATATCTACAAGACACTATGAACATCCTGACTGAGAACCTTGTGAAGGAGAATCTAACAAGGTAGGATTCTCTGCTTTTAAAGTTTTCTAGTATTTGTGTAAAAGTATTTTAGCAATTAAATGAACTTAACTGTTTTATGCTTTTATTTGACCCTGATGTTTGACTTGTGGTCTGATTGTAGTTTAGGTGCACACTGTTCTTGTTGCAGTGGAGATTATTCATTCATTCATTTTCTTAGTCCCGCTAGGGGTCAGAAGAGCCCATCTAACGTCAATGATAAGGGTTTAAATACTGGAGTTTAATCCCTTGTGTATCATTTTTTTGTGTGTTATTGCCTTGTAGAGTTCTCCAAAGCATGTGGGAACTGCTGCTGAGAATGATCCTAGACGCTGTCACTGAAAACAGAGGTGTCCAGGTGGAGTTTTACAATCGCTTTCAGTATACAGTGGAGGTTAGTCATCACTGAATTCCCTTTTTAAAGTCTGTTTTTATCCACACTTGTCAAGTGGTACAGTATATTTTGAAAGAACATGTGTCAACCCATCATCACTACTGTTACCATCACCTTTAATTAGCATAGAATGAGCTCTAGCTGGTGTGCAGTCATTAGCATACATGAGATATTTATGTCAAAGAAAACGCGCCCAATGTGAGTTCCCTAGCGAATGACAATGTAGGATCTGCTGTATATTCTAACGCCAAATGGACCAGCTGGACAAGATCGTGACAGATTTCCAGGAAAAGTCATGCCATGCTACATGTGTGGGCTGAGTTTGAAGGTTGGCAGACAGATATGTGGCTTGGCTGTCAAATAGTTCATGCTGTTTGTGTGAACAGCAAATTTATTGACCTTGCGGAGACTTAGATTAGAGAGGAAAGGTTATTTTCCTTCTTACATGCAAGATCTCTTTCACTGCAATTCTAGACGCTGCTGCACTTCTTTCATGCAAATGGAGAGGGCCTTTTTGTGGAAGATATGAAGAGTGGAGACTTCAAGGTATGATAACCACCTGTTATATAAGCTGTCATAGCAACTGTGTGGTATACTGAAGTTCTGTTTTACCATCCACATGCGGTTTTAGGCCTTGGAAGAGGAGCTCAAGATGAATAAATGTTCCTCTTTTGAGCTGATTGAACAGTACTATCTGGAGAAGATTTCCCACCAGGTGCGTTTGAAAAGAAAAAGGCTGACAACATAGCCTTTAGGTTGACAGGGGAGTATTGATCCGGCCGCATCTGTGGTCTGCCTTTTTAATTCTATCTCTGCATTTGGGCAAGTCAGTGCATTGAAAGAGGCTTTCATCATACTCTCCCAAGGAATGACTTTTCACAACCAATATATGGTACAACATTATTTTTAAAAACATGCTGACTTCAAAGGCCCTCTGTAAACAAACAAATAAGAAGGAGACAGCCTGTTCAATGATTCATAATTAAAATCTAGGGCACATTGGGTTGTAAATATTATATTCCTGTAACTGCAGGGACTGTTACAGAGAAATAGATCCATTAGTGAGTCAATGTTAAAATGCCCAAGCCTACTGAGGGCACAGGCCTAAACAGATGCTGTTTTTCATTCTCTTAGTAAACAAGTGCATAGACAAGTATATGTATTTATTTAAAATGCTTTAAGTGTATTATTATATTCTTTGTATATAATAAAGTAGTGGACTACAGTTTCCAGATTTTGTTAAAATGATAATTAAGTCCATTTTGACAAGTTTAAACAATCATATAACATCTTTGTCTACACTACCAGTACAAAGCAATGGTGCTTTAAATAATAATAATGTTATATATAATATTAATCCTCTGTGGGGGCATTACCATAATTTTCAGAAAGCATTATTACTTACAGCATTTCTTTACACCTGCCTAAAATGTTTGCACTGTACTGTATTTATAGCAAAATGTTATTGCATGTATATTTTTTGCTGTAATGTTTGTTTCAGAAAACTCTCAAACACACACGCTTTGGCCGAATCAGTGTCAAGTGCTACTATGACGCTCCAGAGCAAAGGCTTACTGTAGAGATCCTGCATGCAGCAGATATCCTCGCACTGGACGCCAATGGTAAAACTCAAAACTATTTATTAAAGATGCTTTACATGAAACATGTTTTGATTGTTGAGCTTTGGCCATAGGTCTGAGTGATCCATTTGTCATAGTGGAGCTCTGCCCCCACCACCTTTTCCCATTGGCCAAGAGTCAGCGCACACAAGTCAAACTGAAAACTCTGCATCCTGTTTTTGACGAGCTGTTTTACTTGTAAGTCGAGTTTCTTTTTCTTCTCCCTGTTCAATTCTGCTCATGTTCCTGACCTGTTTGCCTCCTAACTTTGTCCTTGTTCTCATTTTCTTTTCAGCCACGTCAGTCCTGAGCAGTACAGACACAGATTTGCCTGTTTAACCTTCACTGTGATGGACTATGACTGGCTTTCCACCAACGATTTTGCCGGCGAGGCTGTTGCTCCTCTGAGTGACTTCTGCTGGCCGGGGAGACCGAATGCTTCAGCGGCCGGGAAGAATGTCCAGCCCTTCATTCTCCATCTGTCTCGCAGTAAACCCAGCGGTACATATAGCTCTGAGCTGTGGCAATTGTTTTCTTATCCAAACATAATATCGGCTTCATGGCGTACCACAGGGCATACATCTTGTACCTTTTTTTCATCATCATTTCACATCAAAAGCTATTAAGTCTGGTTTTATTTGTGTCAGGTGTGGTGACTACTCTCATATGTTTGCTTTCCCCTCCAGAGAAGCCAATCATGGGGATGCTGGACGCCCGCATTGGAGACAGAGAGGCTCAGGAGTTTGTCCGCAGGCTGAAGGAGATTGAGAAATCAATGGAGGAAGAGTAAAAAGCTGCCACAGCGCTGCTCGTGTTGCTGTTTTCTGACCACGTCTTGCAATATGTGCTTTTGTATGGTACTATGTTTACAGTATTTGACATTTTTTCAATGTTATTCTTGTTTGTTCAGTAACTATACCAAAATGAAAAGACGAAAATGGAAAGCTTTTCCTTACTGGGAGATTGACATCCTGCCACTGTGCAAACTTACGCTGTCTCACTATATTTTACAACTTTATAGATAGACTATCCTAAGTGTACTAGTCTATATTTTTTGTAATGAAGTTCCTGTTATCTTTGTTGTATAATCTTTGATATGATAGAGTTCAGGTCTATTTTGTGAAAGTAGAGTATGTTACCAATAGTATTCATTTAGACTCTATACCTCAGACCATCATTAGTGGCAGGGCAAGTAACAGACGTTTGTGGAGATAAATGCATGAAAGTCTGTCTATGAGTTTAAATACTTTTTCACCAGGAAATCCAAAAAACAACACACATATCTTGAGGGAATTGCACCGTAAGAAACTTTTTTAATATCAGTCAGACAGATCACAAGCAGTAAGGCCCCTTCACTCCCCTGAGACAGACACCGCTCAGGTTCATTTAACTTCTCAGATTGCTCTTCACACAGCTCACAACAGGTCATTCAAAAGGCCAAAGGTGTGGGAACCATTCTTTTAACTCCATTCCTTCTTTGCTGTGAGTTGTTAAGTTGAGGCATGGAGGGAAGCTGCGCTTTGAAGAGAAAACGTTATTCACGGACTTTCTAGCCTTGTCTTGTTTAGTGCATTTTCACAGGTGTTTGAATTTAGCACAAGTCCCCATTGCCTTGTAATAGAAAGCCTCTACTTTTCCAAAGACAACCCCATGTGTATCTCTGTGGGGGTTCCTCTGTCTGGGCTTCTAAACATTTATTTTCAGAAAAGTTAAGTCCTGCAGTTAATGAGCTTGTGTTTTTTAAACAGCCTCCAAATGCCAAAACCTTTGTAATTCTGACATCAATCCATTGCAGCCCTTTAGCAAGAAGGAGAATTTAATATAAAGACAAATGAGACGTGTAATGAGGCTGATATAATTATACTTAGGGGAAAGGAAGGCCCTCGGTCTGCCACATAAAGTAGAAATCAATGTTTTAGTGTCTGTCCGGACTCAGTTCTTTTGAAAACCCACAGAACTCTATAGAGAGAATTTATTCTTAATTTTAGTTAATGAAACATATGATTGTAGTCTAGCACACCTCGATATATAATTAAAGTCAAATTTAAAAAAACTTATTAAACAAGATAATTGTTTATAATAATAAGGAAACTAGAATGGAGACATATTTAGTACCAGGATTGTGTTACACACAAAACATTAGATTTACTTGTATGTGGCAGTGCTCTTGACTGCCTCTTCAAGCTCAGACTACAGACACCCTTACCTAGAAGCACATCTTCTAAGCATCAAACTGTGGCTGTTACATTTTGCCTACCCTCTACTGTCACAAATGTAGCTTCAGGTTTGTTAGTTGTAAATGTCATTTCTGTGTTGTACCTACACTAGGGTTCAGCAATTAAAACCTAAAAAGATTGTGTACTTGAGTATTGTTGTATATTTTGAAAAGTTATGTATTAAAGAGCATTTATAACAAATGGTTTACCATCTGCCTGTGGCTGACTTGGCAACAGAGCAAACATCGAGGCCACTTAATAGTAACAGATGTGTAGAGTAGACAGATTAAAAAAACACTGTAGCAAGTGCAGAGATTTTACTTAGCACCAGATTCTCACCGACAGCGTTTTGATAGTGATGTAATTTTACAGTAGCTGCTTGTGCCGTGCTTTGTCATTACTGTGTGAAATTGTGAGGATAAAGCACTCAAAAAAAAACAAACATATCTATGCCTGAGGAGTGTGCTGCATTACAGGGATCGTTCAGGTGACTAAAGACATCCATACAGACCCACTCAGCAACACTTATATTTATTTATTTATTTATTATGGATGTTACTGAAAAATGTGGGTCTGTAATCAGCTTTTTCATTGTCATGTAGGTACATCTGCAGACATCATACAGTCTGCTACTGTTATTCATTATATTGGATTTTTTTTTTTTTCTGGTGGCAAAAAGAAAAGATAATTAATTAATTACAATTGGTGAAGTGAAGTCATAGTACCGTATTGTTTACTTATTCTGCTCTGTAAAATGGAAATAAATATATAAGAACAACAGACTGTGAACAATAAACTTAAAATGCATACATCTGATGGGTTTAAAGATAAATGATGTGTTCAAACTAAAGGCATTGGTTGGTAATTAATAGTTTTGAGAGATAAAAGAACTTAAATTTGTAATTGTACCAGTGAGATATTTGTCCTTTAATTGTACTCCCTGTTTTGCTGTTTATTGGATTATACCTTTGAGAGATAATAAATATTTATTGAAATTTAAATGTTTCTGAATCAAATGATTGCATTTAAAGATACAGTATTAATGCTTAACCCTTTAAACCCGAGCCTGATTTTTGGTGTGTCTGCTCGAAAAGTGTCCACAGTAAATTGACTGTATCTCTGTAACTACAAGGTGTATTTTAACATTTCTGGTTTCAAAATGGGGGTACTTGTGAGATCTCCCAGAAGGGAGCATGTTCAGCATGTTACATTTGCAGAATAAATCAAGATGTAAAACAGCAAAATAACCCCAAAAACATTTCCACCTAAAAAAAAAAACAATATTTGGATTATTACTCTTTAGATAAAGTCAGTTGCAGCTCAAACACTATTTTTAAATTACAGCCACACATGTCAACATTTACCTGCACCAAATATACTTCCTTTAATGTGAAACAAACCAAAACTATTTAAGATTTTAGTATGAAATGGTCAGGGTGGAGTCTCCATTATAATAGGGCAGAATTTGGCAAATTTTGGCACCACCTGTTTTTATTTGCTGCTGTTTGGTCTGTGTTTGGAGAAAAATGTCTTAGATGAGCTTGTAGCTGAGTCTCAGCTGATCAAATTGATAGGCTGCTTTGCCATATTAGGCTTGAGGTGTGTATTGTATCATGTTCTTTGTGACATGTGACCAGCTCTCGGGCTTAACGGGTTAAGTCACTCAGGTATGGTGTATTTGGTCATTTTTAGGGTGGGCCCACTTGCTATATGGGTCCTTTGGAAATTATACAATAGCTTCTTTAATGATTATACTTCTTTAGTATATTATTTGTTAACACTTTTAACATACTCAGTTACGTGCAGTTTCCTTCAGAAATGAACATTGCTCAGATATCTACAACACATGAAAATTTGGAGAGAGTAAATTATTATGAGACAACATACTAACAGCTAACACAGCATATTTTAAATTAGACACCACCTAGTGATGACTGAAGGCTATTGACCTGCAGGTGGCTCAGGTGTTGAGAAGTCATACAACGCAGAGACCATGCCCTCTAGTCAGCAGCTACGAGCACTGCATCTGTCTGTACACATAACATCTTTGTGCAGCTGTAAAGCATCTGAAGCATCCCAACAGGTAATTATACTCTGTACTATCAGAGTTGTCCGCAGAACGAGGCTGCATATGTTGTTAACATGAGGAATTAATGAGTGTTGTATCAGATAAAGCTGCAGAGAGGTATAACTGTAACCACTAGATGTCCTCACAGAGTTACACATACAAGTTGCAGAGTTGGTGTGTGATTAACCAGGAATAATGAGAACACTATCAAGATAACTAATAATTAATTTATTAATCTAATATAAAGTCAATAGTATTGAATTGGTCATGTTTTTGATGGGCCTGACCTATAATCCATTAACTTTTATATTTTTGGTTTAAAGCAATACTTAGAGCTAACAAATGGACTTAGAACATGGCACAGTCATAGCACTGTTCAGTTGTTTAAGTTTAGGATGAAAATGTGACTGTTGCATAGCAATCATACAGTTTGTACATATTGTGTCCAGTTTTGTTGAATCTCAAACTTTAGTTAAAGATGGAATATCTGAAAAATACAGTACATGCTTTAATTAATAGAATATGCACTGCACTTTTTTGGTTATTCTAAATATAATTGATATAAACAATTGATTCAGTCATATGTCATAACCATTTAATTGGGCTTTAAATTGCAGAAGTGGTTGATTGCCTGCTGCACATTCAGAAATGGTCTAATGGTGTACAACATTTGAAAAACTTTTATGGAAGCCTTCATATTTACTCCAGTTGGGATCCATTTACATAAACAACACAGTTAAAAGCTCTTAAGAAAAAATGTGACTACCATTGCGAGTGACTGTGGTACTGCACTTTATGTCCTGTATTATGCCTGTTTGGGCAGACAAGCTCTTCAGCCAGTGTTGATCTCTAGGAATGTTGGCAAAGCCCTGTGGTGCTGCTGCTTCTCCTCTGGCTCTGGCAGATACATTTAACAGCACTGTGATCCTGCAGTGTCTTATCTCCCCTCAAACAAGACTAATCCGCCACAACAAAATGTTACTCTGCACCACCTACCTCCCTCCAGAGCCCCCCACATCCCGAGAGACACTCCCTCCTCTTTTATCCTGGTTAGATTTCAGATTACACACCTGCAGATTTCCAGACACTGGTTGAGTCATCCACCTGATACATTTACATCTGAGAACGACCGAAGGGGGTTTGCGTGTGCACACTTGTTTAAAGGAAAAGTAAGTGTAAGTAAGTGATATAAATCGCTCTATATTCAAAAAGACAGCAGTAATTTAGGGGTTGTCTCTGTCTCAGTCTACTTTGTAACAAACCAACATACATTTTTTTAGTTATTACAAGTTATTTACAGCGAATAGAAGTTTGGGGCAGGAATGATGTGCTCATTCAAAAAATGCCACCAAGAAGCGATCTATAATAAATATCTGCTACTGCCAAGGGCTTTGCAAAAGTTTTCACACAAACTTCAAACACCTGTTGTGTGCAGGTGTGTGCTGCTTAATGAGGTTCATTAAAGGCCTGCAGCCAGCTCCATGGGGCCGGGACGAGGAGGGGCCGACACAGCAAGTCCTTTGTGGCTTCAGGGGCCTCAGCCAGAGCGAGAGCATGCAGATAACATTGGACAGCTTGCCCTGAGGAATGCAAATGGGACAGTTCTTGGTCCAGAGCCAGTGATTCCATTCATTCTTTTAACAGGTCCCATCAAATAAAGTCATCCCTTCATCATTTCAGAGCTGCGTCAGCTGAGTGAGTGCACAGAGCTCAGCTGCTCACATTCTTGGCTTTTCTCTGATCGTTCCACCAAGACATAAGTTCAGCCTGCAAAATTATGTAAGCTGTCCTGCAGTGTACCATTTACCCATCATTCCTATTATGAATGCAAAACAGTAAGGGGGTAACATTGTTTGAGAGTTCATATTCAATACAAAGGCAAGTCAAAAATAACTTAAAGCTTGTGTCTGTGTTCCGGGCTGTTTCTCCAAACAAGACTTCCCCTTTAATTTATACTTTTTAATCTTTTTCATGTTGTAATGGCCGGTCATTCAATATTTCAGTCTTTACCTTATCCACTGCATGTCCTGTATACTGCCCCAGTGCTTTGTTTTTTTTAGCATAAGAATACAGAAGGTACAGAATATTTTCTGAAATAATAGTGTTTGTAGAGCACAAATCAAAAATGAAACGCTGAGACTCTTTACCACAGGCTGTCTGCTGTGTTTTCAATGAATCATTACAACACACTTAAGGGGATTATCTTGTCATATTCCAGGGTGTATTGGTATGGGCTCAGTATAGACTGCTCATCACATGAACAGCAGCTAATTTTCCTTTATAGGATGTTTGCGGAGTGTTTACTTTGGTTTATTTGGAGCATGAGTTAGTGGTAGCCTGGCCAGGATCAGGATGGGTTCCCATTGTCAATAGTCTCTAATACAAATTTGGTGCCTTAGTTTTGGTCAGCAGTATGGTACACTTACCAAAAGATGGAGCTAAACACAGCAGTCTGTTGATTTATGAATGAAGAATTCTCAGGTGAAAATGAGAATCAAGTGTCACTTTCTCAAATGAAGCTTGTCTTGTTTTTGTGATAAACGTATTCCAGGAATAAAACAAATGCTAAATCTTATACTTAAAACAACAGCTTCTGGTTTTAGAAAGAGTTAGCATTACAGATTATATTTCCCTTGCATTTGGAGTCATTTTGAATTAAACCTAAGCAGAACATGTGGCATTCAATAGTGTGTCCCTTAAATGTTTGAAACTGTAATTGAGTGTAATGTTCAGAAAACAAACCAGAAAAACATCTTCGTCTACTGTTTATTGCAACTGTATACAGCAATAACCCCAGCCTTTCCCACAACTACAAAGGAATTATTGACTCTCATCTTTGTGCTTATTCTTCTATAGAAACACAGCCAAAGTTTATATCGCACACACCACTCTACTGCACACAGCGCAATGGAGAAGAAAGTCTCTTCTGGTACCAACCTGACGCAAACTGTACCTCACAGTGGGAATATAACTCTTCAGACAAAGGTTTTTGAGCACTCATACAGACTGCTTGTGTTGAATTTACACTCTCTTTGTTCAGACGGTGAATAGTTTGAGAGGGTGGTCCAAATGCACAGCATGAACTATAAAGAAAAGAGAGTAGCCAGCCATATAGCACTTAGATCATTTTAGGTCTTAAATGAAAGCAGTCAAATGTCTTTCTTGTCCCATAGTGGAAGAAAAATGTGGCAGCACACATCCACATGAATTCACTGTTTATCCTTAGATCAGAGAGCACACTTACTGTGGTTCGGATTGGTTAGTCCCAAATACGCATATCCATCCAAGGCTATTTCTGAAAACCTATTTTCTTCATTTGCCTAGCTGTAAACCTTACTGGATAGCATAAAAGGCTGTAGACTTTGGTAGTTTTTCATTCAGGTGTTTTATACATTGGAAACTTTTATTGACTGCTAGTCTTTACAGTAATTAGAGGATCAGAAGAAGGTATGACTTAGTATTAATCATCCCCATGGCTGGAATTATCAAGTCCATTATCAAGTCCAGTGCAAGTGTGCTTTTCAACAATATTTTGGTCTGTGCAGCTGTTTGAGTTCAGAACAAACTGTGAGTGTTCCCTGCTATTTCTTTCTCTACAGGAGCAATAAAACTGTACTTTGTACCTGAGGAATAAGATGGAAACCAAATGATCACACAAAATCTTTATCTCTCGCTTAAAAAAAATGCTGTATCTGCTTTAATTGCACCCAGAGGATAAAAAAGGTCAGTGAAGGGGAAAAATATCAGGAGGGAAATAGGCATGCTCACTGTGATGTCAGTGGCCTCTGTGGCATTAAAGTTGACATTTTGACCAGAGCTGCCCTTTTTGTGGCTGAAAAATATTATCAAACAAACTTTCTTTAAAGTAGCAGCCATGCCACCAAAGTGAGTCTAATGAACACCACTTTTGTGTTCATCTCTGAATGACCCATGTATTCTTTTCTCTTCTCACTGCAAAGCCTGATATCAGTGTCTTTTTTTTTTATCCTGTGACTGATTATTTTTAGACTAATCTTTACTTAAATTTCCTATTAGAACTCATCACAAGAAGCACATCTAAGGGTCAAGTGGTCAGTCGCAAAGCCAAAGTTTTCTCAGCGCTGTCTTTAAAGTCTTTAAGTCTTTGCTGATCACTAACTAACAAAGACGACTGTATCCATGGCCACTAGTGTTCAAAGGGGGAGAATGTGACTGGTTGTGCAGATAAAATCTATGGTTCATTCAGCGGTCAGCAGACTTTTCACACTTATACATGTTTGCTGGACAAGAAACACATACCCAACCTTATGATTTATACTTGAAATAATGGAAGCAATGTGTTTCCTCTCTCGTTCCTCTTATTTGTATAAAATGTTCCTCTTATTTGACTGTAAATACAAGGACAAACAATAGATGAGTACTGAGCAGTCTTTTGTTTCCTAATGCCAGTTTCATGGATGAAGATCAACTATTTCAAACAAGGCTCTAATCCCATTTTTCTGTCTTGTTTTTCTGTTTGAATCAATGTCAACACATATACTTAAGTTTGGATTAGTCCATACAAATGCTAATTGGGGTTTTGTTTTATTTGTACTTTTAGTTTCGTACACTGTTGTAGCTGAAAGAGAACACATATGTGCAAGTAAGTCATGGCAAGTAGCAAAATGTGACATATTTTTAAAATGTGTGAAAAGTCTAACTAAAACCCAGACTTTCACCCCAAACAAGAGCTGCTCATCGTGAGTTGAGGCCTGCTCGAGAAAAGGGTTTGTTGCATAATGACTTAAGGGTACTTGTTGTTAACTGCTATTGTAAATAATGAACTGTTGTGCAAATTGTACAAAGTCACATACATTCTGTACATTTTCACTCAGTGATTGCTTATATAATGATGCTCCACATAAGAAGTGTTCAGGCAGGATGTGAATGCATGATGCGAGTTAAACGAGCTATGCCTCTTTTATTCTGACACTGTCCTTCTTGTTTGCCGTTGTTAGAAACTCTATCTTTACCCAATAGGACAAATATTCCTTTTGTAATTGTCTCCATGACCATCCGCAGCATCGAGGTCAACTTTTCAGGACCTTTTTCATTGTAGTTTTAGAAACACATTGTGTCGAGTGGGTAAAACTCCAGACAACCTCACAACTGGAATTTGACATGTCATATTTTATTCTATCGTCTACATGTCCCCATAGTGTTAGGTTTTTTGTCATTTCCTTAAATGCCCTGACAAGATCTTTTTAGGATATTGCTATTGCAGTGGCATTTCCTGTGATTGTCTCATGCTAGAACTAAGCATGGTACTTGCTGAAACTAGGCTTAGAAGTACTCTGACTAAAAATTGGCTCAAAAGCAAAATTGGATCAATACGTTCAGTCTTTGTAACCTACTGCATCATTTTTCTCCAAATTGTTACAAGTGAGTGGGAGTCAACCATTTGACAGATCCTTCAAAGGTCCCATTAAGTCCTCCAGAGTCAGAGTTCATTGGGTGGGCACTCCAGCTGTCAGAGGGTCTCTCAGTCTCTGTGTGTCCCCACTGGATTCTCACATGGAGGCTGTGGGAATGAACTGCAGTCATGGTCCCAAAGGGGAATAATGGTGAGAAACACAAATCTAAAAAAAGCCTTTGTGGTCTGAGGGACTGTGGGCACAGTATAAGTCTCCCGTGCAATCAGACCTTCACATAACTGGCACTGGCAAAAATCCTTTGGCTTAAATAGTGACACACCAGAGTCCTGCAGTACACTGAAGCTGTGCACAGTAAGTCCAGGACATAAGAAAGGGTGGAGGTTTGTAATGGGGTGTTGGCACTTTCAAGTTGTGTTTGTTCAGGACAGGAGCAGCTGTTAAAATGTTGTCATGTGATACTGCTGTCAAAGCACACATTGTGTCACAACAACTGTTTCAGCTGTCCCATGTCCGGCGTCGCTCTCCCTCGCACGTGAGCTTGACTCTGACTTTTAGAACTCGCTTACCTCAAATGTACAATATTAATGTGTGAAGCTTAAAGACTGATACAATAGTCGCTAAAGACAGTCATTTGTTATCAAGCGAGCCTGCTGACAGGCATAATGCATTAAATGACAAAAATTAACTAGTGTTAGTTTTGGTATTGGATTTATTATTACTATGCTACTTACCATGTTATCTACTATTAACCTCAAATATTGTCTCAAAATCATTCAAGATCACTGAGATATCTTATTTTACCACCCCGGAAACTGCAATCTGTAGCCTAACTCTAAGAGCATGTTTCCACTGAGTGGCACTGACCCACTGGAACAAGAACATATTTTGCCATCTCATCCTGTTCAGATTATGAAACATTACCTTGTAATGATTTAAAGCAAATCTGAGTCAATAGGCTTTGCCCATTTTGTCTTATTTAAAGTAAGCAAATAGTGTTTCTTGGAAGAAAAGCATATTGTGGTTCAACCAAAATAGTGCTGTTGTTTCCAGCACATTCCTGAGCTTGGCCCTGTGTGTAGCCTATAGGCTACAGTTAAACATATAGTATAAGGCACTAAAAAAGTGGAAATATTTTCCTGTGGTGGCTGTGGTTCCTATTCTCGGCTGTCGGTCTTAAGTGTCAGAAGAACAAGGATGGCTCATCAGGGAAAGGCAAACAAAATTGGAGGTGACAGTTTACCGCAAAGTAAAATAAACAACCCTCAATATGTTGAAATCCTCTACACCTAGTCAGGATTTTGCCAAAACCCCACATTCAGCCTCTTTAGTCTGTTTTAAGCCTGATGGATGTCGTCACAGAGACCACCATGTCAGCTGCCAGCACATCGTGGACTCTCATCGGCTCTCACAGCCTGTACACTCTGTGGCCATTGTGGGCCCGGGCCACCGTCTGTTCTTGCATCATGTGGACATCATGTGGTGAGCTTTTCAAAAGAACCTGCCATCCTGTATAAAGGAAGAACAGTAGTGCTCTTAAAAACACCTCCTTTTTTAGTAAAGGATCCAGAAATTAATGCTTGGTAATTTTTGGTACACCCAAAAGAAGAGAGCACAAGGCAACATCTCACTTACAACTGAACACAAATATAAAAACAAATGATGATAATAATAATGGATTGGATTTATATAGCACTTTTAAAGGCGGCAAATTGTTTTATAGAGTTCATTATTCATTCATTCCAGTCTTTGTAGCCACAGCTGCCCTGGAGCAGACTGACGACGTAGTGGTAGCCATTTTGTGCTTACGGCCTCTCCATTTACCACCAAACATTCTCACATATTCATACAGCAGTGCCACAGACGCTAGAGGCAAGGAGGGTTAAGTGTCTTGCCCAAGGACACAACGACAGTATGAACTGGAGTGGGCAGAGATCAAATTGCCAACCTTCCGTTTATAGGACGACCACTCTACCACCTGAGCCGCTGCACGAATTGAAGCTGACATTGCAATATACTATACATCCCAGATACAAAAATCCTTGATAAGAAAGTCAAGGGTGAGTGTTTTAAATAAAAAAAATATAGAACAGTGGACTTTAAAGAAAGAGGTCTTTGTGTGAAATAAACAATGTTGTCATCAAATCAAATAAATAAAAGTAGGTGTACCCATCCACCACCCCAACATCACACCAGATCTTACAAAACAAGAAAAAAGTCACATTTTCAAATAAAAACAACCACATGTTGGGGCTTGTAACATTTATTATGTATGACAATACCAAAAATATAGAAAGTGAAAAAAGACACTGGATAGGTTTTATACTGCATAAAAATGTTTACCCATCACCATGTGTCCCAAATTTGTCCAATAAACTGTTTGTTTTTAGTACAAATGCTCCCACAAAATCTTTACAAGTTTTGCCCAAGCACTCGC
The DNA here is from genome assembly GCA_024349245.1 of Neodontobutis hainanensis. Classification (NCBI taxonomy): domain Eukaryota; kingdom Metazoa; phylum Chordata; class Actinopteri; order Gobiiformes; family Odontobutidae; genus Neodontobutis; species Neodontobutis hainanensis. The sequence goes on along the minus strand of JALDNG010000086.1, from coordinate 247,492 downwards.
AGTTACTTCTTGAAGCTAACAGGACAAGTGTCACGGGGGATCAGGACTCGGCACAGTTGGCCGTGGCCTCCGTGCCGGGCTCTCCCGCCCCTACTGATTCGCAGAGAGGAGACAGGTGTGCGGGAGCGCCGGCGAAGCAGGCCCAGCTGAGCCGAGTGAACAATCAAGAGGGAATAAGAAGCACCGCAGCCTGCTCCTCGACGCCAGATCGTAACATTGACTACAGTTAGTCGTCGCGTCAGAGTTTGGATTTATGTATGTACTTACCTGTTTCCTTTGTTCCCCGCAGATCCTTCCCGTCCTACCTCCAGTCCGGTTCTCGCCCCTCCTCGATCATCCCTGAGCCTCGCCGGTCCTTCATCTCGTCACGCTCCAGCTCAACCCGGTCCGGACCCTGCTACCCCTCGTTATCCCCGAAGAAACCGACAGTTATAAGTTGATCATTTAAATAAACTTGTTTTTTGTGAACTGTACGTGTGTGCCTGCATTTGGGTTGTCCGACCGGAACATAACAGTACGATCTGGCCAGAATGAACCCAGCAGAGCCACACACCCTGCCACAGACGGTCGCGGCTCAGACCGCGCTTCTGGAACAGCATGACGCTACTCTACAGGCTCTCATGGACCACATGAAGGAGTTTTCCGTAACCTATCGGGGCTGAGCGACAGGATGGCGGCCCTGAACGCACCACCGGCTACTGGCGCTCCCACCCTCTCCGCGCCGACTACGGAGGCCCCACCTCCGGGGTACAGAGAGGGTATGTACCACCGCCTGCACCGTATAGTGGAGATCTGGGGTCATGCAGGGCGTTTTTAACACAGTGCTCCTAGTTTTTGAACAACAGTCACAGACTTATAAAAGTGAACGCGTTCAAGAATCGCCTTTTTAATAGGCTGTTTGAGGGGCAGGCATTAGACTGGGCCTCGGCTGTTTGGGAGAGACAGGAAGCTGTATGTTTCTCCTACGCTGCCTTCATCGCGGAGATGAGAATGATCTTTGATCATCCGGTTCGAGGAGAAGAGGCTACTAAAAGACTGTTTTCAATTCGACAGGGTAATCGCAGTGTGGCGGAATTCGCGATCGAGTTTCGATCACTAGCCGCGGAGCGAGTGGAACGAGGAGGCTCTTCGTGGAGCATTTTTGAATGCCATTTCCGAGGAACTTAAGGGCGAGATGGCGGCACGGGATCCACCAGAGAGCCTAAATGAACTCATATCGGGGTCATCAGGATTGATAACCGCCACGGAGCGACAGAGGGAGAAGGCCGACCTACAGGCATCACAGAGGTCAGCTACAAGTCCACGGCCGGGAATCACCGCGCCTCAAGGGGTTTTTCCCAGCCCAAGCGAGAGAGAACCACGGGGTGGCGGACGAGACTGAGGGAGGCCTAACCAGCGGTTATCCGGATCCACCGAGTAGGCCACTGCAACCAGCCGCACCTGAACCCATGCAAGTGGGCGAACTCATCTGACTGAGGAGGAGAGACATCGCCGAGTCAGTACTGGGAGCTGCCTCTACTGCGGGAGGTTAGGACATTTCCGGGCTTCGTGTCCTCTCCGTCCGGGAAAGGGGGCTCGGCAGTAATGGGAGAGGTACTGCTGAGCCAAGTCCATTCATCTCCCAAGCCTGTGAGAATGGAGGGAACGATTATTTTAACAGATCGGACCCGATCTTTTGAGGTTATGATTGATTCAGGAGCGGATGAAAGCCTTTTAGACCGGGAGTGGCTAAGAGGTTGGGCATCCGGACTGTGCCGTTGGAGGTGCCGTTGGAAGTTAAGGCTTTGAACGGAGAGGTGCTGACCCAGATCAGAGAACAGACGATTCCGTAACCTTCCTCCTGTCGGGTAATCATAAAGAAACTATTAGTTTTTACATTTTTGAGTGTGTGCACACTCCTATTGTATTGGGTCTACCTTGGCTAAGACAACATAACCCCACATAGACTGGGCAACATACCAAGTGGTGTCATGGAGTAACTTTTGCCATTTATCTTGCCTGCAGTCTGCTTTGCCCCCTGTTTCCTCTAGATCCAACCCGGTACCTGAACCTACGGATCTGTCTTCGGTTCCGCCCATCTACCACGACCTGTCGGCGGTGTTTTGTAAGCATCAGGCTTTGTCGCTTCCACCTCACCGACCCTATGACTGCGCCATCGACCTCCTCCCAGGTGCTCCTCTCCCCACAGCCGTCTCTACACCATCTCGAGACCAGAGAACGAGGCAATGGAAAGATACATCCAGGAGTCCTTGGCAGCCGGGATAATACAACCCTCGTCCTCTCCGGTAGGTGCGGGGTTTTTCTTTGTGGACAAGAAGGACAAATCATTGAGACCATGCATAGATTACCGGGGGCTAAACAAGATCACCATAAAGAACAAATACCCACTCCCGTTGATCAGCTCTGTTTTCACTCCTCGGGGATCCAGGATTTTCACTAAACTAGACCTCCGTAACGCATACCATTTGGTACATATTAGGGAGGGGATGAGTGGAAGACCGCTTTTAACACTCCTTTGGGCCATTTCGAGTATCTGGTGATGCCTTCGGACTCACGAATGCCCCTGCGGTTTTCCAGAACCTAGTTAACGATGTTTTACGGGACATGATTGGACGGTTTGTTTTTGTTTATTTGGATGACATCTTGATTTTTCTAAAGACTTGGAGGAACACCAGAGGCATGTCCGGAGAGTACTACAGAGACTATTAGAGAATAAGCTGTTTGTGAAGGCCGAGAAATGTGAGTTCCACGCACCGTCGTTACCTTCCTCGGCTACATTATCGCGCAGGGACAGATCCAAATGGACCCGGAGAAGGTTACGGCGGTAAGGAGTGGCAGTTCCGTCCAGCCGCAAGGAGGTTCAGCGATTTTTGGGTTTTGCTAATTTCTACAGGAGATTTATCCGAACTTCAGTAGACTGGCAACGCCTTTGACGGCTCTTACGCCCACTGCGCGACCTTTTGTCTGGACTCCGGAGGCAGAAGGAGCATTCAAGGACCTGAAGCAGCGGTTTACGCCGGCCCCTGTACTCATACAGCCAGATCCTGAACTGCAGTTTGTGGTGGAGGTCGACGCCGAGACGGGAGTAGGAGCAGTTCTTTCCCAGCGCTCTTCCACTGACCAGAAGCTCCACCCCTGCGCCTACTACTCCCGTAAGCTCTCGGCAGCAGAGCGGAACTACGATGTGGGGAACAGAGAGCTCCTGGCGGTCAAGTTGGCCTTAGAGGAGTGGCGTCATTGGCTGGAGGGGGCCATTCAACCGTTTGTGGTCTGGTCCGACCATAAGAACCTGACCTACATACAGACAGCAAAGAGACTGAACTCTCGGCAGGCAAGGTGGGCATTGTTTTTGACCGTTTAATTTTGTGCTTACTTATCGCCCAGGTTCCAGGAACATCAAACCAGATGCACTATCCAGAGTTTTTTCCACGGAGCAGTCGGCGCCTGAGGAGGAGCACATCCTGCCCCAGTCGCGCATTCTGGCAACCCTCACCTGGGAAATAGAAGATCGAGTCCGGGTGGCTCAACGCGTCTGCACCCGATCCAGGGACAGGGCCGGCTAACGCTATGTTTGTACCAGATCCGGTCAGGTCGGAGGTGTTACACTGGGCCCATGGGACCCGACTCACGTGCCATCCAGGGATGGGTCGCACCCTGGCTGTCCTACGCAGCAAATTTTGGTGGCCCACCATGGACAGAGACACTAAGGACTACATCGCAGCTTGTCCAGTTTGTTCCCAGAATAAGGCCCTCCATCGACCCCCAGCAGGACTGTTACAGCCACTACCTATTCCCAGCCGGCCGTGGTCTCATGTGGCTTTGGACTTCGTTACGGGACTCCCGCCATCGAACGGACATACGGTGGTGCTGATCGTTGATCGCTTCTCCAAGACAGCTCACTTTGTGCCGTTGACCAAGCTTCCATCCGCCAGGGAGACCGCAGATCTCCTGGTGAAGCATCTGTTCCGGCTACACGGGATTCCTCGGGACATTGTGTCAGACAGAGGTCCACAGTTCACCTCCCAGGTTTGGAAGGCATTTTGCACGGCGTTAGAGATCAAGGTTAGTCTCTCCTCTGGGTATCATCCACAGACAAGCGGACAGGCGGAAAGGGCGAACCAACAGATGGAGGTGGCCCTGAGGTGCACCTCATCTGCCAATCCGGCAAGTTGGAGTGCTCAGCTGCCATGGGTAGAATATGCCCACAACACGTTGGTGAACACCTCCTGGGTATGTCTCCTTCCAATGCTGTTATGGTTACCAACCCCTTTATTTTCTGACCAGGAACAAGAGCTGGCAGTTCCGTCCATTCAGGATCACTTGAGACGGTGCCATCAGGTCTGGAGAAGGGCCCGATCAGCTCTGGTGCGGGCCTCGGCTCAATCGCAAGTCCAAGCCAACACCGCACCCCGCCCTAGATACTCTCCGGGTCAGAAGGTCTGGCTGTCATCCAGGGACTTGCCGTACGGGTGGAAGCTACAAAATTGGCACCACGGTTCATCGGCCCGTTCGAAATAGAGAAGGTCATCAACCCGGCAGTTCGACTCAAGCTCCTCGGTCCCTTAGGATTCACCCTACCTTCCACGTGTCCAGGATCAAGCCGGTCAGCTCCAGTCCATTGAGTTCCCCTGTCCTCCCCCGCCGCCCAGGATGATTGGCGATCACCCAGCTTACACGGCACGGCGGATTATGGATGTACGGCGCCGGGTCGAGGCCTTCAGTTTTTAGTGGATTGGGAGGGTTATGGGCGGAGGAACGCTGTTGGGTGCCACGGAGAAACATTCTGGATCCATCCCTGATCCGGGAATTTTTCTACGCCATCCGGAGAAGCAGGATAGGCCGCCAGGTGGCGTCCATAGAGGGGGTACTGTCACGGGGGATCAGGACTCGGCACAGTTGGCCGTGGCCTCCGTGCCGGGCTCCCCCGCCCCTACTGATTCGCAGAGAGGAGACAGGTGTGCGGGAGGCGCCGGCGAAGCAGGCCCAGCTGAGCCGAGTGAACAATCAAGAGGGAATAAGAAGCACCGCAGCCTGCTCCTCGACGCCAGATCGTAACATTGACTACAGTTAGTAATACGTCTCGCGTTCGTAGAGTTTGGATTTATGTATGTACTTACCTGTTTCCTTTGTTCCCCGCAGATCCTTCCCGTCCTACCTCCAGTCCGGTTCTCGCCCCTCCTCGATCATCCCTGAGCCTCGCGGTCCTTCATCTCCACGCTCCAGCTCAACCCGGTCCGGACCCTGCTACCCCTCGTTATCCCCGAAGAAACCGACAGTTATAAGTTGATCATTTAAATAAACTTGTTTTTTGTGAACTGTACGTGTGTGCCTGCATTTGGGTTGTCCGACCGGAACATAACAACAAGATGGAATCAGCGCTGATCAATCATCACTCACATGCATAATGAATGAAGCTTTCCCCTGCCTTGACCGCAGAGCTCTGAGGAAGAGCTGGCCGTGTGACAAGAACGCATGAAATGAGTGCATGTAAGTGCGAGGACTGCCCCCTCTGCTTCTAATCAGTGTTGTGTTGCTTGTTTGGCGAAGACCATCTGCTCAGGCCAGGGCCCCAGCGGGTAAAACGCAATCCAGATGCCTGACTTTTGAAAACACCAGTGCTGTACTCCTGACCCCACTTCCACCTACAACACAGGTCATCCTGGACATCGACTTGTCTGTCACAACTATCTTATAGGTTAGAACTTTATTGTCCACCAAAATGAAAAATGTCCTATCCTCATTGTCAAACTTAATCATATGATGAAAGTCAGTTGCATTTGGGTGTAATTTATCATCTGTAATGCTCTGATGACATGCATGTGTGGTGAAAAACACACCTAATTTATTTTGCCAGGAGAGTTTCTAACGTTTTTCTGATTTATGACATTGTCATTGGACAACTGAAACTTTTCTAAATTGATGCCCTCTTTACACTGCCGAGCACAAAAAAACAAGGTGACAGTAAAGGTATTTTTGAATGTTGGTGCTGTAAAGTAGACGTTCGCCATTTATGTGCTGGCTAATGCACCACTATGGATTTTTAGGGAACTTCTGAATGAACACTAAATGTGGAAATGAGTCTGTGTGTTACAGACTATAGGCGAGTTGGGTTGGTCTCCATTTTTGCTGTTGAAAGCCGTTATTCTGAGGAATTTTGCTTTTAAAACTTAACCAAACCCAATATGTGACTAAAAGCTACAAAAAACAGCAGGTCATCAGTGCAACAGCAGACTGTGCTTTATCAGATCAAGTGCACTCACACACCCCCGCACACGCCTCCCTTTTACTCTCAAATCCTCGAAACCCTCCGCGCCTGTTACACAACAGCCAAATCCTGCAGTTTGGCCCAGAATGCACTGCTCTGGAGAGCAATGAGCCGCAGTGTCTCGGAAGGAAAGAACCCCCACTGCACAACCCAGCTGAATTTTCCCTGTGTTTTCATCTACCTTTAGCAACACCAGCAATGTTTGTTTCAATAAGAGCAAAGCAGATGTGTCTGATTTGGCAACAAATGTTTGGGGTCCCTCGGTTCAACAATATCTGGGTAAAATATACTATATAAAATCATCTTCTGCCCATATCAGTATCCAAAGCTTTAAAAGACATACGTCAAACTTGTCCAACACCAGTAATCAAATCATTAAACAGAACTTTATTCATGGGAGATTAGTAGTTCTTTGGGATTTTCAAACATCCACAGCTTAAGAGTAAAATATTTTATTGTTGTTAAAGGGAGTCAAAACCAAGAGTAAGCTATCTACATTAAAGCAGGTAATAAAATTCAAGCTGATTCGTGTCTATTTTGTCTTCGTCAAGATGGGGATGTTTATGTTTATTGAGGACATGATAAAACATAACGCTATTGTAATTCAACTTCCTTGTATTTGCTCAACAGAGACATAAATCAAAATGCCTGTGGAAATTTAGAGTGAGAAAGCGCTAGAAATTATTATCTATGAACCACAGCGGTATAAATCAGATTTGTTTGTGTCACTGACTTATAATTATCCAGAAAACCTGCTTTGAATTCTGTGTAACCGGCTGTTTAAAAGTCCCAGAGGCTTCAACGTATAATAATACCTTTATTTTTCTGTGTGTCAGTGAAGAACATTAACCCTTTTAATGACTCCCACTGTGCTATACTGATGTGCTCCTTGAATTTCAGACTTTTTCCAGCTTTGTTGTGCTTGTGCATTTGGCTCAGAGGTTTATCTTTTTAACCAATAGTTTGAATAGTTTCTCCCGTGTATGTAAACTCGGACAACGACAGCAGAACAATTAAAAATCTTAATACAGCTGAGTGTAGCCCGGCAACACTGTGCATGTAATTATACTGGGTGTCCCAACAGAAGAACATACTATTTGCAAATTTGTAGCACAATATGGTAAAGATAACATTTAGCATTGAATATAAAGGACCAGGTAACACATTTAAACATACTCACAACTACTTAGAAAGGGAAACGCATACATTTGCAGTTATCCACAAAGTAAAAGGTGAGCAATTGTGGAATAATGTGGACTTCCAGAAAAGTATGTGGTCTTCCACCTGAACTGAACAGCCACACTCTTTTTATACTCTCTGTAGCTGGGATATCAAACCATAATCATGTTATCTTTCTGTGTGATCCCATTAGGGGCAAGTCCCTAAAGGTTTTTCTATCTGATTAACAGCATGCATCTTATAGGATACTACCACTGGAAATGAAGCTGTAGATATGGATATAGTGCTAAGAGTAGCCTTAGCTGCACAAGAATGCTCCGAGAAGCCTATGCATGCTCCCTGTACTTATCTAATTGAAAGTCAAGAGACCCACTTATTTACTTTTTTCCTTATTCAAGCTGGAGTTTGTTGATCGTTCAGATGAACTTTGGAGAAGCTATGGCGTTCAAGCAGTCGATCTGTCTTTGTAATTTGAGACATTGTTAAGCAGAGCGTCTTTGTTTGCACTTTAGTCATGTGTTTTTGGGTGTGAAAAAAATGTGTCTGATGTAAGAAAAACTTTGTAATGACACCCTTGTGGCTCTTGAGATCCTTCCTAAGGTCCTCCATGTGCTGGCTATAAACACAACATCCCACCTCTGTGTGACCTCACTGTCCTCTACCACGTTAAATACATAAATAATGTTTGCATGAGGAACACCAGGACAATGGATAATTCTGCAGAAATACCTTAATTTCAACTCCATGTGGGAGTCTTGTTATAGTCTGTGTGTCTCCTTTGTGGTAAAGCTCCCTCCCATAAAACAACCCTTCCAGACAAGGGAGGCCACCTTGGCTCTACCTCTGCACACAAATAACCCACAATGCACTAAAAAGTCCAATAAACAGGGCTGCTGGCAGGCAGTGGAGAATGTCCTGGGACTGGCGAGAGCACAGTGCTAGGTGATGGAAGCAGACGTGGAGATTTGTAAGCCGATTAGCTCTGTTTGATGTTATCACCAATAATAATTTTTGCAAGGAGAAAAGGTAGAGCAAACCACAGATATATTTGTAAAGTGTGGAGCACACGCAGCTGATAAGGGAAAGCCTCAAAGCACCACACACAGGAACAATAGAGAGTTGGAGGGCTATGAAGGGGAATGGGGCCCGCACAGGGGCAGCTCAAAACCTACAGTTTGGAAGACACAGAGAGTCAGGCACATGGCCCTGAACCTACAGTTCTGCTCTGAACATTTGCAGCCACCATTGTTTTGTTGTATTTGGTGTAGACCTTTAACATTTTATGTCAGACAAAAGCTGCATGCATAAAAAATTGTGATTTAGAATTAAAGGCACAATCTATGAGCAGCTTTCTGCAGCTTTGCCTCAGGTTACTGTCAGGTTACTGTCAGGATTGTCTCATTACTTAGTGTTAAAGCCAGGGCTAGAGTAAAGGCTGTGGTTTAAATCTTTAAATCAACCATGCCTAGACAATGTTAAACTATTACATTTATTAAACCTGTATTTTGAAGAAGTAACAAGTGAATAATGCTTGGATCTATCTCCAAAAAAACAATTCAATTCCACAATGACCAATTGTCAGTGACAAGAAACGAAAACATCTGTATAGACTGTCTCTTTGTTTCACAAGAGGGATAGCTCTGTGCTGACAGTCACCTAAGGCATTAGAGAAACGTTACTGGATCTAATGCACAAAGACATTTATGTTCCATATTGACCCATCAAGGAATTATGATTTGATTTATTGCGATGTATAAAGATTAGGAAGTCAACGTTTATGACTGTAAAACATGTGGTCCTGTTCCTTGGCTCTAGTTTCTACCAATGCCTGGTTAACGTTATATCCCCCACTGTTCGTCATTTGGTACACCACAAGGGTGAGAAAAGATAACTCTTGTAGAAAATGCGGTTTTGTGTGATGGGGTGGCGAGGCTAACATGCAAGTATATATAACCACAACAAATAGGTCTGGCATTTTTGAATTACATTACATGTGCACTTTATACATTGGAACTCAAAAAGGGTGATTAAGGAAAATAAACTGGTACTTTATTACACAATCTGGTATCAGCAGGTGTCAGACAACACATCTCACGTCCCATGTCCAACACTAGCTACTGCATTTTCAGTGTTTGTACAGTCTATACAATACCAACAAAGAAGATGCCTTACAGACAAACAACAGACATTGTTTTCAGCTACCATCTTATCTGATGGTCGGGCAGAAGAGGTGTATGGGAAAGTTAAAGTTAAAACCAAATGGCCTAACCCATTGACGTTAAAAGCTTAAGGTGTAGCTCCATGTTCCACAACAGTTTCAACAGACAGATCTGGTGGCCATAACACTAGGAGAAACCTTTGTTTCCTTGGGACTGCAAAAAGGCTTTTCAGATATGTTTTCATTGCTTTGCTTCACTAGAACTCAATAACTCCTTTTGACGTCAGCCTTCCTGAGTCACTGTCTAAGATTCCTAATGTAACTAAATCACCCCAGAGGTCATGTGTTTCTATCAAGCTTAAGTTATATGTGCTGTTCATGTCTCATAAAGATCCTTAGTATTTCCTCCCCTTCTGTCTTCTGTCCCCTTGTACAAACATCAACACCAGTTCAGTTGTACACGCTCATGGTCCGACCAGATTCACAGTGTGTTGTGGCGACAAACCCTTAAACGCTGAGGTCCATGGGTTCTTTGTTCTTTGGTCTTCCCCTCTCGGTTCCTGTATCTCCTTGATTTTTCCTAAAAATGGCTTTATGTGCAACAGACCTCATCTCCCTTCAGGCATCACACACACAAAATGAAAAGACACTATTGTTTTAGAATAATGAATTGCCTCTGACTGTGTATTTTGTGTTTTCAATTAATGGCTCTTCGTGGTTGCATGTTTGCATAAGATGATGTTTTGGGATAATCTTGATGTTCAGCGAGGAGCTGTACTGTAGAATACTTGATGGGAATGCATGAAATATAGATGGGTTTGCTGCATTAGCAAAAAAGGTTTCTTTTTAATTTTACATTTTTGCCTACAGCTGAATAAAATCAGGTTCAGCATTACATTAAGCTGCTCTCCACAGTTTTTACACTAGAGGATTTCCATCCAATCATTTCATGTATCAAGGTCTCCACTAAAAGTTTTGAAAAGGCTTAACTATTTCTTTAAGGGATCACATAAGTGTAGCTCCAGTCCCTCTAGCTGACAAAGTGAATGAATCTCTGTTTTTAAAAAGAGATAAGCTCAGCTCCTAACTATGAATGTGATTAAAGATGAAGGATCTCATTAAAAGTAATAAGCATGTTCTGTGTTGGTTCCCTGTTTATCCATTAATCAGTGTATGACCTGTCTCAAATATAATGGATGCTCCAGGATGGTGAGTGAAGCTGATAAACATCACCTGACTAGATGTTAGCAGTTTGACTGGCTCTGAGCCAGGGACTTTCTTATGCTTCAACTCTGTTTCAAGACTAAACAAGTCGATTTTGAAGATGGAGAAACATAGACTACAAACTGAGATAAGTTATTGTGGAATGTGCATTGCTTACAATCAGATTTAAAAACACAGTACATCCACTCAGGCAGTTGCTGTAGACCACACGGTGTAGGCAGACAGCCAGACAGTCAAAGTGAGGCCCAGAGTAACCACTTTGAAATGAATGCTTTAGAGGACAGCCAAACCACGACATCAAACACACAGAGTGAGAGAATAAAGACACCAAATCCAAACAGTTGTTAGCATTGTTGTGTGTGAAAGGTCTTCTAGAAAAAGTCTAGAAGGACAGCAATTTCCATTTTACAATTTACTGGGAAGGTTTGAGGGAAACATGTTTCAAAAGCGTGAAGAAAACAAAGTGGTCTGCACCAAAAACAAAGGTCTTTGAATGAGTTGTTTGTATTGTGTTTCTGTTTTTCCTGTTATTTCATAAATCAAGGCAAGGGAGTTGTTGTAATGCGGGGAAATTCAGCATCCCTTAGCACTGCTGCACACAATGACTAATTAAACTGGAGAAATGTTCACTTTGTAAGCTTGTGTAAGCCTTGATGCAATAAGTACATAGTTTTTAGACTGTGGCATAAACAGAAATATTTTCCTTTCGCATTCCACAAATCTGACATTTATCTACAAAAATAAAAAATATATTATCCTGTTCAGATGTTTGAAAAATGCTGGTGTCCAACACTATGATAAATGAAGTGCAATATTATTACAGCTTGCCAAAAGCATTTTTTCCAAAAATGTTGGTTGTTGACAGTTCCATGAGACATTTATTATCTGACCTTTTCCACCAAGTCTCTGTCCATCAGGATTGTTTTCTGTAAATAGAGACTGTCACCAGCTAACAATGGCTGCTCTGGGGACTTGATATATGATCACTTTGAAAGACACAAACACAACTTGGCAGCTTCACCTGCACAGAGGCAATTATGTGCACCAGTGAAGGTACCGGCACGGCTTGGTACAGGGAGTCTCTAGAATAGAAAAAAAATTACAAAACTGATATATTCCAAAGTAAACAACAGCATCTCCTATCCCAAGCTTTAACTTTGACATTTGGGCACTAGCTCATTCTCTCATACCAGAGCACATGGATCACTTAGGTATCCATTAATAATTTATCATTTCTTTATCTAGACCAATGCTGGTCCACTTGAACAACTAAAATAATGCAATTTAAAATGTATGATTCCTATTATTGATTTATATTATACAGTATGTGCCTGATTGTGATCTCTTGGTTTCAAATGAATAAACATTTTAATTTGGTTTATCTCTAATGCAAATAGCACACTTCTTGGTTGCAGGCCATCAGTCTAAGAGATGGCAATGGGACACATGATACCTTTGACAAACAGGTGACCTGGGGCTGGTCTCTTATTACGTTCTTTAAGTTATACCAGGGGCACGGAGAACTGCCAATTAGACAATTTGATGTGATGTCATTGTGTCATTTGTGATTGTTTTTTTTTAATCATTTTTTATATAGTTTTTCTAAAAACAAGAAGAAGGCAGAAATGGAAATGCAAACTTTTTATTTGAAACAGCATCAGAATCAGCAGCAGACAGCTGAATGAGTCAGAGAAAATAAGTTGGCAGTAGCACTGCTAATAGTATAAATAAAAATTATCCATCACAAAGTCATTACAGATCATTTCAAACAAGAACATACAGTATGTGTCCTTATAGAATGCTAATGAATGCTATTAAGTATCTAAAAAAAAAAATATTATTGACTTCTATTATGTTGTAACAGGTTAATCAGTCTCAGTTTATTGTCAGTCTCTGATGTGGAATATTGTTTTTAGAACGCTTACATGCTGTTCCAGTCATTTCAGAATTCTTCCTGTCTGTAGTGTCTGAGGTCAGTGCCCAAAGACAGGCCAGAGGCCAGAGCATTATGAAACACACAAACACACAGCTGTGTGTGGACAGCCACCCACTGTTCTTGTCATTTCACCACAACAGTCCACTAATCCCCATCAGATCTGCTCATCAGGGCCAGTCCGTGCAAGTCCAGTGGAGCTGCTACATCTGCTGGAGCCAAACAGCGGAATAATCTTGGCTTACACCTGCAGGAGAAGCAGAGCAGGGGCCCATAAAGCTGCAGTGCTGGGGGCCTCCCTGTTCCCCTGCCACAGTACCACTCTGAAGACAACAAGCTGCAACACATGTTCACTTTTATTTATATCAGGCTTGATATTATGAAAGGATACCCGACTCTCAGATAAAACATGGTCTTTACTGAACAATAAACAACTTAACATATATAGAAACTTAAAATGTAGACATTAACCAGATTTGTAACAGGCCTCACAAAAGGTTTAGCCTCTGCAAATTCTTAACTAGATTAGGTACAAGAGGATTTGTAATGCCTCCCCTGACTACTGGGTGCAGTAAAATGAAACAGCTGAATAGGAGAGCTGGGTTTAATGTGATATGCCCTTCTGTGCATGTATGTGATCTATTTGCAAAAGAACAATGGCAGACAAAACTGTTTGTTCCCAAATGCTGCACTGTAGATGCAGTGAAACTCAATCTGCCAGTGAGAAAAACAAACTCATGATATTTATTTACTTTGATTAACTGGAGGTCATCCCAGTCTTCTTGACTACATTGAAGCTAAAAGCCTCTTTTTTGTCAACCTGATATGAATTCCCATTTTGTAAAAAAATGCAAATGAGAAATTTCCCTCGAGAGACAAAGAAAATTTAAGGAACGTGCTTTAAAGCTTCTGTTTAAGCATAGAGCTGAGGTGGATGTTATTGAAAAGGATATATTACAAGTGTGACCTGAAGTCGGCCCTCTCTCTTTCACTAGGGACAGACCCAGAACAGGGTACTGGGTGGAAACAGATGCCTGCATGTTATTTAGCCTACACTTGAGCACCACCTCAATTACATTGCATCTGCCTTTTAACACACCCACCACTAAAACATTAACTCTCTTCTTCATTTACATCAGGAATGTTGTTAAGCTCTGCAGACCTGCCTGCTGTTGTACATAAGGACATCATTATTTCTGCATGCCGATGTGCCTTGGAGCTACTGTGATTTACACTATAAGCAACCTTGAGGAAGGAATCCTATGACAATTTCAATATAAATCGCAACGAACATTCGATATTGATATACTCCATCCGTTAGTTCATTAAACTCCAAAGACACTCAATAAATTGTTTTACCAGCCTCACTCAAGTGGTTGGTCTCTTTCAAATGTAAATGTTTTTCTATTGCATCTGTAATATTTTAGTTTGGTGATACTAGCAGTGACTGTTTGGATTCACATCACAATGCTGTAACATTAAAGAAAACCAGTATACATAGTACAGTCACATGCAGGGCTGAGGGTGACACAAGTACAAGTTGCCACAGGGGACATCTTGTTCCAGGAAGTTCTCTGACAGGATGACAGAGTGGTGCCAAGTCTGTCATGATCATCAAACAACAACATGCTGTGGGCTTCACTGATGTTGATTATTAACTATGATTGTCATGCAACTTTTTGTCTCTGGGCTTTGAGCTATTTCTTGCAGCTTGTAAACTTGTTGGTTATAGAGGTTTCTTTTGCAAAATATGTTTTTCACATTTATACAGTAATAAGAAAGCCTATCAGTTGCTAAGTGCTCTCACAGTGTCATTTATCCACTTCCTGTTTGCTGTATGGAAATAAGGAGACTTCTCACTAACAGGACGGGCAGTAATCTCCAGCATAGACCTAAAGAGCTTAATGTGCACCTCTCAGCTTAAAGACATGCTCACATGCCCTGAACTGCACCAGTCACTTGTAATTGTTCACATTAGGCACTTGTGCGTTGTGTCTGTAGCATTGATTGCTATACTCATTGACACCATTATCCTGATATTGCTGTATAGTCCAAGTGATTATGTGACTAAATAATTATTAATTCCCTCCTACTCACACAGACACAGGGTTTAATCATTATCATTAAACTCACATTACGTGTACACGACCATCTGGTGCCAAAGTGACTGGGTAAACAGCTGAAATGCATCCGGGGGATTGGCAGAGGACGAGCATAGACTTTCATTAGTAAACAAGCCATATGTCGTCATGCTGCTTTTAAAGTCTTTGGGGGAAAAGTAAATGCAAACCGTACAATGATGCTCAGGCTTCCAAGAATAGGCAGCGATTTCAGAGCCTGATTGGGGATAAACTGTGATTTAGTCTTAAGACCCACACCCCCCCATGCCCTCATAGTAACACTAAGTACTTTCTTTCTCTTTGACTGGAAGGAAGAAACACATGATAGAAACTGCTGTAAATATAATATGTATAAAACACAGTTGAAGCCCTTTCTGCAATTACATTCTACTTGGTGAAGTATCTGATAAGCAAGCACAATCAGCATTGATTGGTGAAACACTTCCTATCTTCCTATATGTCGTCTTTAAGAAGAAGCTGACTTGAGTGTGCACTGCTCTGTTAAAGTTACAAAGCAGACAGCAGTGGTGGAATGTATTTTTCATTCATTTTTTTTTCTACCGCTTTGTCCCGTTAGGGGTCGCGGGTGACTGGAGCCTATCCCAGCAGCTTTGGGCCTGAGGCGGGGTACACCCTGGACAGTGGCCAGTTAGTCGCAGGGCTAACATATAGAGACAAACATTGACAGACAACCATTCTCTCTCACATTCTTTCACTAGGGACACTTTAGAGTTGCCAATTAACCTGTACATACATGTCTTTGGACGGTGGGAGGAAGCCGGAGTACCCGGAGAGAACCCACAGTAACACGTGGAGGACATGCAGACTCCTCACAGAAAGACCGGAGTCGGCCGAGAATATTTGAGTCGGCCGGGTTTTGAACTCACGACCTTCTTGCTGTAAGGCAGAAGTGCTAACCACTCTGCCACGTGCACCCTTAATGTGCCACGTGCACCCTTAATGTGCACGTGGCAGTGGAATGTAACTAAGTAAAAATACTACTGTACTTTACTTAAGTAGATTTAAATGGGGGTCATTTGACTTTTACTCCACTAAATCTTAGGTTACATATCTTTCTATTCCACTACAGTTTTACTAGAATATATGTGTTTGTAAATTGTCTAACATTAAATGTTAAAATGGTAGATAAATGCTAACCTCTACCGCCTTTGCACAAGTTATTTTTATGTGTCACTGTCAAAACAATGATTGTGACTCACCAGCCGCACGTTGGGTTAAATTTTTAAACTGTCACTGTCCGGTTCATCTTTGTACAGTAATACTAGATGTTAATGTGTAATGTGTTGCTATTTTATAATCATCCACCATCAGTTTATTGTGCTTATTTAGCTCTTGTTACAGTTTGTGTCGCTTACAAACAGAGGTGAATGTCAATGGGAACATGGATCAGACTGATTAATGAACAATAATTCATTTTCCATGAGGTTACAAGGATAAAGTCCTCATGTGACTCTGATATTAATGCAGTTAGTTTTTAATTATTATTTTTTAATTAAGTAAGAATTTAAATGTGATACTTTTACTTGAGTACAATTCTACATATTTATCTATACTTTAACTGATGTTATTGAAGAAATTGAGTACTTCTTGCACCACCAGACCTTAGTCAGACAATGTTTACATTATCTTAATCTGCATGCCTAGACAAAATCTCACAAGTAAAATTTGCCAAATAAAAATGTACAGTGTCAAGGAAAACTATGTGAACCTTTAGGAACTTCATGGTTTTCTGAATAAATTTGTCTTAAAATGTGATCTGATCTGTCTCTAAGTCAAGGGTATTGACAAACAATGTGTTTAAAAATAATTACACAAAAAAAGTTCTCAGTGAACTCTTAGAATTAATACATTCCTGTAGCTGTGGATCAGACCTGCACATCGGTGAGGAGGAATTTTAGCTCATTCTTCCTGGCAGAATGGCTCTGTTATTTGGACGTCTTATGTGTTAGGCCCAAGTCAATCCACATCTCTATTGGGCTGAGGTCTGGGCTCTGACTTGGTCGCTCTAAAAGGTGGATTTTGTTTTTTCTGAAGCCATTCTGTTGTGAACTTGCTCCAGTGTTTTGGGTTGTTGTCCTGTTGCATCACCTTCTACACAGTTTCAGCTGACGTACACACATCCTCACATTATCCTGAAGAATTGGGTTGCAGTGGCTCAGTGGCAGAACGGGCGTCCTTTACCTAGGGAGGTAGGCAGTTCGATTCCCGCTCTCCCCACAGTTTGTTGTGTCCTTGGGCAAGACACTTAACCCCCCTTAACTCCAGTGGTGTTCCAGCTGTAAGAACAGAAGCTTAATGTAAGTCGCTTTGAATAAAAAAAAGTGTCAGCTAAAATGACAAAAAAAAAATCTATGTAAACTGTAACACTGATGAATGGAAGCTTAATGTATGTTGGTTTTGATAAAAGCGTCTACTAAATGACTAAATGTAAATGCAAAATTGTCTAATACATTTGGAATTTATCCTCCTCTCAATGATTGCAAGCTAGCCAGGTCCTGATGCAGCAAAGCAGGCCCAACTCATCACATTTTAGAGTAGACTTTTATTGTGGCCAGCCTAAGGCCCACCTGTGCAATAATTGTGCTCTCTTATCAGCATCTTAAATTTTTGTTCAGGGTAATTCAATGCATAGTTCTCACACTTCTACACTTTCTTTTTCTGCCATGGCAAAGCAGTTATTAAGTGACACAGAAAGCCAATATTTATTTCTCATTTTATGTCAAATTGAATCCATTAAATTTGAGTAAATGTCCACTTCCAAGTTTATAGCTCTGCAAAGCTTTGCGTTTGCCCCACCTTCTTTACTCAAGTCTCAGGTGTTAAGCAGGAAATTAAATGATGTGTACTCGGGCTAATGAAGAGCTATTGACGTTTTTCCGCAGGTGTCGAGATTAACTGGTGAACAAAGAGAAAGGTCAGAGGTATTTACTGAAAGATTTGCAACACAATTGAACGTTTTTCTATCTTAAGTGGGAAAAGCTGTAGGCGGTGCTCAGGAAATTACTACGAACAAATCACATTAGTATATTCTGCAGAAAAGATGTAGTCATCATCTTAAGCCATTGATTGTATTATAGTCCTCCATTCCCTGGCAAACTGGCTAAGATGCTTTCTTGGTTTGGGTTCTATTTGAAAGAACTAAACAGTGTTTGTTGCTATTGTTTTTTTTTTTTTATATATAGTTTTACAGTGTACACAACAAAGACAGCATGTGATTAAATAAAACAATCCAGAGTCATTCTTCCATTCTGTTTCTCCAAAAGATCTTATATTTTTTAATGAAAATCAGTTTAATTTTGCAAAGCAGTAACAGAGAGCAGTAGCTAACACGTTTACCTTCAATATAAGACAACTGTAGACAGCTTCCCTGCTACTTGTTAGAAATACTTTCCTACGTTCTCACTTCTGAGAATCAATATGATATGATAATCAGAAATGTAATTTCAAATTTGGCTATTGGAACCCTTATTATATCAATAAAATACCTCTTTTTCTTTAAGGGCTTTTTTAAGGTGAGAGTTAAAGTCAGGTCCCTGGGAAATGAAGTCCCCTAAAAGCACTGAAACCCAATATACGTGTGTGCTCCCCTTCAGTTTCCCCGGTGTCCCACCTCCCAAGCGGCCGACCAATGAGCGCGCAGCACGGCCACTGGAGCTTCACGAGCGGGGCCGGAGCGCAGCGGCAGAGCGGGGGTGGGGGAGGGTCACGTGTGTACACAGAGTAGGGCTGAGCAGCAGCACTTCTCCAGCGGTAGTAAAGTGTGCATCGGACGGCCCCTTTCCAGAACAAGCAGCCTCGTCTGAAAAGTTGATAGGCTTGTGGACTGACGGCACCTAAATGCAGTAAAGCGGCACTTTTGGCCGCTTTTAGGCGTAACGAGGGCGGAGAGAGTCCAAGCGCGTATAATTTATTTATTTTTGGACGTGTTTATCAAATGAAACAACTGAGAAACACCAATGGAAACGCTACATCCAAACCAAATGCCTCCGTAGTAGGTTTGTCACAGATCCAGCGCTGTACGTTTCTGGTAAGTTTTCTCAGAATTACTATGTTTTTTTTTGCATTTTCTTTCTATAAATGCACACAATAAATAATTTGAGAAGAGTAACATCGTTGGGGAAAGCTAGGGAGAGCCGCTTTGGTTTTGGCAACAATAGCCGTGGAAATGGATAGCTAATGGTAAAACCGTGACAGCTATCCACGCTTTGATCTGCTCAGTCAAGTGTGATGGAAAGACACAGTGTCTGCACAAAAATAAAGGGAACACGATGGGTTCATTTTGGCTTTGTGTTCAGCTGCAGCTTCATCCTGGACAGCAGGTTTTTGTATTCGAAAACAAATGAACATGTTTCTCCTGGGCTTAGTTGCTCTGCTGAGATAAAGTTGTATCAGCAAAGAAAATGTAAATATAGCAAGAGGTCATAGATGCACTGAGCACTGTTTGCAATAAGAGGCTGGAATAATAGGCTGCGGTAGACCTTTCCGATTGTGCTAAAGAGTAAATGCTGATTTTACATTCTCCTTATGTACCCATACGTACTGTACATTTCCACCACAATTTACTTGGAATATGAGTTGAAGTTATTTATAATGAAATAATGTCTAACAAAGTGTATGATATGAAGTTTTTTTTTGTATAATAAATGCAGTTTAGTGTAAAGCATGTGTAGTTCATTGTTGCATCATTTAAAATACATATATACACCATTAAATTATTTTTTAAAGTCAACACTTCTTCACTAAATAGCCATATATTTTACCACAACCTTTTAACCGTTGGCTACACCACAGTTTGACACCAGTATCGTCCGGTTTTGAGGAATAATTTCACATGTGTAGTGAGCTCTGAATTGCTGACTTCAACAACTGTCATTGGAAGTATCATAGCAACTGCAACAGAAGGGTTTTTAATGTTAAAAGAGAAAGTTGCTGGGGAAGGTTTACTGGTCCACAAATCAAATGCTTCTCGAGATTTAGGCTTTGCACTTGTCGTTGTCAACTTCATCCATGTGACTGGTGTGGACATGGGCGTGTGTGCCATGGCTTAAATGGCTGTAAGCCGGCTTTGGACTGGCCAGAAATTGAACTCTGACTAGGGTCTCTGGCTGTGACAGTTCAGCGTGAACCTGGAAAGACCGTCAAGATCGGCTTTGAACTAAACGTGACCAGGTAATTGTACCATAGGATGAGGAAATACTGCAAAGCAAATATGACATTGTCCAACCTCTGTAGGTGTAAGTAAATGAAATGCTTAACACAGGATACAGTTTATTTATTGGAGATTAAAAAACCTAACACAATAGTTTGAGGCAGGCTGATAATTACAGAGTAATAAGGTGATTGAAAGATTTTTGGTGGGTTAAAATGTTCCAAATTAATGAATCACTCTTATTTTAATCAGCAGTGAAAGCTGAATCATTTTAATTTCCTAAATGTTATGCAGCATCAGTATTCACCAAAAGTCAGACCACTTTTGAACACCCACTTGTAATAGGCTGCTTTCCAGGAATAATAGGCTGCTCTGAGAATCACTGGAGGTGCTTTCACTTTTGAAATGAACCGTGACTTTGCTAAAAAGTGTGTTCAGATTTCTGTGCTGCGGTAAACTGCATCAAAGGTTGTATTATAGGCAAACATTTAAGAAATGCAACATGTGCTTTTACTTGTATATCGTTTTAACAGGCAAATGGCTGTGGTAGAGCCCTGTTATTAGGCCACGAGCACAAAAGGGTCAGGGTGGACGAGTCAGGGAGCAACATTTTTTGCCATAGAAGAACGAAACTTGGTAGACATATAGAACATATCAAGAACATGAAAAGAATTTACCTAATAACATTTTTTGTGTGCTTTAATAACTTCATCACAATGATATAAAAAATAAACCACAATAAAAAGCCCCCTACAAAGTTATAATTGCTCCTAAAAATGTTGTTTGTCTTAGACAGATAGAACAAATGCAATACGTGCTGCTGAACAAAAAAGTCAATGAGTACCACGCCCGATCTACAACTGTATTGCCAAAGCCACGCCCCAAATTGGTGAAAAAAGGAAATGGCAAGTAAAACAATTTTGTTAGCCGTAGCCAAATATAATTTAGTACCCACATCCATTATAGCTTCATTAGCACAAAAGTATATGACCACCATGCCCTATTTCCAAATTTTACTCTCGTATTTTGAAAAACTCCTCCTATGGTTTTAATCCGACAGGCTCCAAACTCAGGCCACATCATCTAGACACGTGTCATTAACAATTATAAAAATAAGTATTAGTTTTAGGGTGTGGCAGTGGCAAGGCCGCAAAGAGATGGGTATAAAATCCCAAACAAAAACTGTGTTTAACAAAGCCAAATAAAATGAAGACTTTACGCAGCATCGATTGCTTTTTCCTCAATTTTGTGGACGTTAAATTCAGAGGCAAAAAAACCAAGACACTTTGTTTCAGCATTAAAAGTTCACTGTTAGAAAATTCACAACTTGGTTCATACCTTTCTCAGATCTAGCCTGATAAAAGTCTTAGAGCTATGGTCTGTGATGCACAGGAAGTCACTGACGCGTGTCCTTTTGCGGTTGCAAGGGGTGCGAGGGCCTTTTATCACTGTTTGCAATTTGAATTCAATGCTTAGTTTTGCTGACTAATCATTCTCCAGTCAAAGCTAAATAGTTTCTCATTACAATGAACATGGATTGCTTGCTAAAATCTTTTAAGAATTAGACAACTTATTAAGGGCATTATTATTATCATGAAATGATTACATAAGAGAGCTCTCTTTTTATGAACCATGACAAGTTAGGTACTTTTTGAGAAGTGTGTACAGTTCCAGTTAACCACACACTAAAACTTTATGGGAATGGAATGGCCTTGACACTGCTGCAGAATTATTACAGAACTGAAAATGACTCATACAATGTTGTTTTCATTCTTCCGTAGTATTTCTGCTCAAATGTCTGTCATTGTTGCCATGAGTGGGGCGTCATGTGACATCACTCGGTACATTCGGAGAAAAGGCTGTAAATTCCAGTAAGGATATATGAGGGGTGTGGGCTCAGTATGTCGCACTACTCCCATCAGTGGGGCAGATATGCCTTCAAATGTGGAGGCGCCAAGTACATGTGCGTCACTCCTACGAGATCATGTTTGGTGGGGCTAAAGCATGCCGTAGCAGGGCCTCCTCCTCTGGGAATATTTGACTTAACTACGTTTGGCATTGAGTAGTGCAGAAGGTTCACATGGGGCTTAATCACATCTACAACTGCAGTCCTAACCATGGGCAGGAAGAGCTACAGTAAGACTTTTTCTCTTTGACAGCTCAATCTGTGCACTGCTCTGTTGCTGGAAATATGGAATCAATTTTAGATTCATCCATTAACTTTAAGCTTTAGAACTATGTGCAATCCTACCGATCTAAATGTAAGTCTTCTTAATCAATCAGACACCAGTTTGACACCACACCAATTGATTTAGTTTTAGAGTTCAAATAAAACAAAATATAAGCTTTAACAAGATTGAATTTTAGACACAATATGCAGGATTTTTTTAGTAAAAACAATTCTTTTCCCAAATAAAGTCTGCCAGTGTTGTGCCAATGTAACGTAGCACAATGTATGAGACTCCGATTCTCTTATTTAGCTTATATTTACAGTGAAAGCTTTGATTAGAAAAGCTAACTATGCTACATTTCCAGGTGTACTTTTCATACCAGCAAACAAAGCCATTAATATGCCATGTGTCAATATGAAAAAGTATGATGAGCCAGAGGGCATGTTAAAGCTATATATTGCTAGCAATTTCTTGTGTGGCATTTGAGCAATTACACAATGATACTTTAGAGGACGACTGACATGGAATAAAAGGGGTATCCACTGTGTGAGCGCAAATTTGAAAACTATAATGAAAATTATGCATGTTATAGCTTTATCTTATATCTTTCTTGTCATGGTGCTTTGTAAAGGTGTATTTCAGTAGCGCAAATTATATCAGCGTCTCATCCCATCTCCAACACAATTATGTGACGTGCAAGTAATGACACTACTGTAATGAAACCCATTTTGTAAGATGTCCATGGTATTCATTCACTTTCATTGTCCATCCGAGTGTAAAATGGAGCTTATTTCCTAAATATTAAAGCAGAAATAGCCCATATACTGCACAAGCTTGGCCATGAGAAGTCCACAATTTTTTTCACCTCGCTTGTTTTTCCCTCAGCTGAGTGGAAGAACTAGAGATTTCATTATCATGGGCTGCTGCCTGGCACAATGCACACACTCAAGCACAGTGTTTTTCTTTAACAACACCAAGGCTGAATATTCCCAGAGTGGATTGACACAGAGTGTGCCTGGTTTGCAGTTGTTGCTCAAAGATAGTATATATAGGAAACTTGATTAAATATGTATTATTGTCATAATACATATTATAATACATATATAATACAAAAAGTTTTTTTTTTTCTTTCACCAATACTTAATTAGCATTTTATTTCTCTGTTAGGATGAAATACCTGATATACCTGCCATACCACTTAAATGCCATATATATGTGCAAATTATAATGTTATTATAATACAGATTAGAAAATTGTCAGACCTCAACACAAAGGGGTTAAGACTTATGGTATTTCTAAGTCTTTTCATTTCTAACTGTGTTGCTCAATAGTAATCTTGGCAGTAAAACACATTTTACCTCACAGAGCTGTAGAAATCAGCTGTTAAAAACATTGAAAAACACAACACAGACAACGTGCTGGTTGAGATGTTTCTGTCTTACGAAACAGAGGGGATTTTGTTTTCTAACAATTATTCTGTGTCTCTGGGGTCTCCGTGCTGTGCTGGACTCATTTTCATCCAGCCAAGAAAAGTGACATGGTAATGAGACTCCAGAGCCACCAATTGAAAAAACATTGCTCCATCTGTAGTAGGGAATATTATGTTGTGTAATATTGTGGTTTTTCTCCCTCTGTTGTTTATCAATGTCTGTCAGTGCTTAGCTTAGGTATGACGCTGTTGAACTTCACAGTGAACAAGGACAAACAGTGAAGCTTTTAAGAAATGTTCTATTTAATAAAATATATATTATTTTGCACTGCCCATATATTCTTTACCACAGAAATGCACTCCAAATGCTTAAAATGGACCTTAAAAGGACTTTTTCAATGTACACAAAAGGCCTATTTCTCTCAAATATTGTTCACAAATCTGTCAAAAACTGTGTAGGCTGGCCACAATAAAAGGCCACTCTAAAATGTACAGTTTTATCACACAGCACATTGCCACAGATGTCACAAGTTTTGAAGGAGCATTTGGCATGCTGACTGCAGGAATGTCCACCAGAGCTGGTGCCTATGAACTGAATGTTTATTTTTCTACCATAAGCCATCTCCAAAGGCGTTTCAGAGAATTTGACAGTACATCCAACCGGCCTCACAATCACAGACCATGTGTAACCACATCAGCCCAAGACCTCCACATCCATCTCAGGGAAGAAACCATCTCAGGGAAGCGCATCCTCTTTTCATCCTCAACCTGACATTAATTTTTTGTCGTAACTGACTTGAGTGGGCAAATGCTCACATTCAGTGGCGTCTGGCTCTTTGCAGAAGGTGTTCTCTTCACAAATGGTGGTCACACCAGATACAGACTGTTTTTGGACCTACCCATTACAGTGAAATTGCACATTTTTACAGTGGCCTTTTTTGTAGCCAGCCTAGGCACATCTGTGCTAATAGTCATGCTCTCTAATCAGCATCTTGGTTTGACACACCTGTGAGGTTGGTGGATTTACTTGGCAAAGGAGAAGTGCTCACTGACACAGATTTGGACAGATTTGTGAACAATATTTGAGAGAAATAGGCCTTTTGTGTACAAAGAAAAAGTTCAGCTCATTAAAAATTGAAGGCAAAAACAAAAGTGTTTTAAATGTTTGTTCAGTATAGATGACAGGAGTGCCATTCAACTTGCCATTGTCACAATAGTCTTGCGTTTGCTTTGAAATTCAATCCTTTACACAATGGCATATAATTCTTGCTTCCTTCCTGGTTACATTATACAATAGATGATGAAAAAGCCCTGGTGCCACTAAAGTGGCCTTGATGTTTTCAAATAGGACTAAATGGCTGCAGTCTTGAGCCCTGTAGTTGAGTCAAGTTTCCTTAGTTCTTTATCTAAAGTTGTGATTACTGTAGGAAACTGCCTTGAGTGCCAATGTGCTAATGAAAGGGTGTTAGATAAGCCTTTATACAGCAGGTGCTAATGAAAGGGGGTAACTCCCCACAATGCTGCCTTCTGTCTTTAATAATCAACAACCTCTCCTTAAGTCATATCCTAAAGTGATGAGAGGTAGCTCTGAGTGAGCGTGAAAGACATCTCACAATCCACAATGCATTCACGAAAAGCCACATAATCTTTAAGGGACCATTAGCTAATGATGTCCTGTTTTTTTAAAGACCTTTTTTAGTAAATGAGTCAGCCGGCTGCTTGTTGTGAGGCATGTTTACAAATGGTCTGACCCTTGTTCCTGTTCTGGAGTACACAGTGTTAGTTAAGAAACCCTACACTTTTCTTTCTCCTGATCCTTCTCCAGGGCAGTGCCTCTACTATACTCTCATTACAACCAATCAGCATAGGACGGGGGCGGGGCTGGGGGCTAGTCCGTCTGTCTTAAGGCCTTAACAGCCCCACTGTAGCGTAGCGTTACGTAAGTGAATGGAAGAATGTTTCCCCTGCTTTACTGGCATTGTTGCTCACCTTCTGAAAGTAAAGCACAACAACAAACCAACTTTTTAAATGTTATTTCCTTCAAGAAGACATTTATTTTTATTCATATATTACAAGGACTTTCTATATTTTTATGAATAATTGAAAATGAGCTAAGTTAAAAGGAGTTTGCAAAAGTTTAAAAGTTTAAATCTGCCTGTTTCTTCAGATTAATTTCCCTGCTGTTTTCTCTGACCTTACCCCTAAACTTTGACCTGACCTTGGTCTTTACTGACTATTTGCCAGTGTTGTCCTCACATATCTCCCCATAAATCTAGCCGTCACCACATTTCCGAGCCGAAGCCAACTTGGCAGTAACCTGAACAGAGGCAACATGTGCGTTTACTTTCCGTTGTTCATCAGCGGCACGTCAAGTGTCTGACCAGAGGAGTGTTCTTTATCAGGCAGCTTGACCATTTGGACCAAAACATGGTTCTGCATGTGCCTGGCCGCAACACACACAAAAGGAGTGGCTTGCTCAGGGATCAGTTTTGTTTTTAAATGCCTCATTAGCTTGGGACATGGTGGCTCTGGTAGTGGGTTTAAGGCTGAGCCAGCAAATGAAGTTGAAATGAATTGAGAGGAGTTCGTATTCAACCATCCAGATGCAGTGAAGTGAAATTAACAGCGTTACCCCGGGGATAATAGCCATGCCATGTCTGACGTGACTGCCTCTCTAGATGGAAGAGACTATTTTAGTGAAGATTATAGTACATTATATTACATAATTAATATACTGGACTGTGTGAGGTAAAGCACCCCTTGTATATTGTATAATAAATGAAAAGCCACATACATTTTCTTAATATTAGTGACTTCTAATATTTAATTTAAAATGTTGCCACTATGTGTTGCAGTTGACGTGTTGAGGTGTGCCTGTGTCGGAGCCAGCAATGTGGAGCTGCATGGTTTACAATGAGACAGACTCCAGCGTGGACCACCAGCTCTGCCAGGACCTCGGCCTCATCCTGTCCGTCATCTCCCTCGTCTACCTCCTGGTGTGCTTCCCACTGGGGCTGTGCTACAATGTGCTGCTGGTGGTGGTTAACCTTTCCAACAAGGTGTCCATGACGATGCCGGACGTGTATTTTGTCAACATAGCCATTGCTGGTCTGGTTTTGAACATTGTGGCGCCAGTGGAGCTACTGAGCTCTAGCTTTACCCGCTGGTTCATCTGGGAGTACAACAACGAGGTGTACATCACTCTGCTCATCCTGTTCAACATCTCGTCTCTGGTCATTATGTACTCCACTACGCTGCTCAGTCTGGACTACTACATTGAGCGGGCGCTGCCTCGGACCTACATGTCCAGCGTGTATAACACAAAACACGTGTGCGGGTTCATCTGGGGAGGTGCAGTGCTCACCAGCTTCTCCTCGCTGCTCTTCTATGTCTGTAACCATGTCTCCACAAAGATGATAGAGTGCTCCAAAATGCAGAACAAAGAGGCGGCGGATGCTATTATGATGTTCATTGGCTATGTAGTCCCAGCGGTGGCAGTTCTTTATGCTTTTGTGCTCATTTTACGAATCCGTAAGGAGTCTACGCCTCTGGACCAGGACTCGGCCCGGCTGGACCCTTCGATCCACAGGCTATTGCTGGCCTCGGTGTGCTTACAGTTTGTCCTGTGGACCCCATACTACATGACCCTGTTGGTGCACACTATAGCCGGGAGTCAAGGCTCCTTTAGCAACAGACACCACTACCCCACTTATTATTTACTAAAATGTGTAGCAAAGCTGCTGGCCTTCTCCAGCAGCTTTGCTATGCCTCTCATGTACCGCCAGATGAATAAAAACTTCTCCAGCAAGCTCCAGCGGCTGCTCAGGAGGCTGCAATGCACAGACCAGTCCTGTCCTCATGAACGTTCAGCCGTGCAGCAGGTGGTGACGTGAGCTCACCCGCTGGGAGCACCCCTCTGCCCTCGGCAGCACTTATCTTCTGTCCTCTAGAGCCTGTGGAATTTCCTGTCACCTTTTTGAGCTCCATCTGATAAATGCGGCTCTACAGTGAGAGGACATGAGCTCAACCACTAAGTGCTTTTGTGTTTTCTGACCAAGTAAAGCTGTCCACCAACACACTTAGATTTCTAGTTGGAGGGTGTTGAAGAGGCACAAACAGCAGCTAACTACTCATGAAGGAACTCGCAAACAGCGTAGTAGGCCGGCTTCCTGGTGTAGGCATTGTATTATTAAAGTTTGCATGTTTAACTAGTGCATGGCTGTCAGACATTCCTGCAAAAAAAAAACATTATTAGAGAATAATGAAGTTAAATTTGCATAAAATCTGCAAAAAAAAAGATTTGCGATACATTATAATTATTTTCAATATAACTTTCACCTTTCACCCTCTAACTAGACATCTGTATCACTTGAATAAGAAAAAATTTCAGCGCGTTATTATATCCTTTGAAAGTTAAAACTAATATAACCTGCAATATCAATAATCTTTTCGAAAAAGACAGTAACTTAAGCCGCTAATCTCAACCATCCACAATACTTTGATTCAGGTTTTGAGTCATAACAGGTATACCTCTTGTGATCTCTGCTGAAATGTGCTTTACAGAACAACTAATCAGTCTGTAGTAATGGGGTTGTGCAGAAATTGTGTTCAGTGAAGTCTAAGCTGCGAGAAAAGCTGTGAGGAGGAGGCATGGCATACTACATTCCCCACATTGTATGAGTGTTTGGGAAGGTTTTATCCAATGGAAATGTGTCAACCGGCCCAGACCCTTGTCACAAATCTTCACTTAAGTATGTAAAGATTGCCTTTTGGGCTCCCGCGACAGGACTGTAATGCTGCTCAGTTGTGTAAAAGATGAATTTGAATAAAGCTGCTTTGGTCTGGCACAAAACTATAAGTGAAAATTTTACACATTACTATAATTGTAGTCAAAGCTCTTGCCTGTGACATAAGTTTAGCTATTTACATACCTTTATGAAAGAGTGGGCAAAAATTGGAGGAAATACTTTTACCGGTCGTTTGCAAAGACAACACTAAAGATAAATATCAACATCAAACATAAGGAATGTGACAGTTATTACCCACATCCTTGGTGCGCTACAGTAGCAGCTGCTTTGTAAAGAGAAATAAAATCAGTGCTTTTGTGTCAGTTAATCATTAAATGAACCCAGCTCAAAGTCCTTGTGTCTATTTATGATCCTAATGCAAACAGGGGCAGCAGGTCAAATGTTATATCAGGGAAATTAAAACTTTTGATTTCTAATATAATCCCTACAATGACACATACTCCTACACAACAACTCTAAATGAAGGACAATCATTCACTAAAGTGCTAAATATCTATTCTAATATTTTGACAACTGAGTGGAAAACTGAAACTGTATTTCTTAGACTGAAGTTGAACAAAAAAATCAAAGTAAGTAGAAACCTTTCTTCAGTTTTTTAAAGTAATGCCAATATCTCCAGAAGGCTATACTTTTACACACATTTCCTTAGCCGCAGAACTAAAACAGTTTTTTGGCAGTGTTTAATTTATAACAGTTCCCACAAATTAACCGACTGCACGATAGCCACGACTTGTTAATGAAGCTTGATCAAGAAATGTGTTGGAAATAACATGCAGCTCACGTTACTGCTCATGAGTTTGTTTTTTAAAGGGGGCCCTAAATCTCCTCTAAGTGGAAAGAAATTGGTCTGATAATGACTGTAAAAGTTCTCCTGCATCAAATGTATGCAGCCACCCTCGAGCTATTATCCGAACAGCAAAACCTCAAGAATCAAATCCACCTTCAGATGTGACGCTTTT
Organism: Neodontobutis hainanensis; assembly: GCA_024349245.1. Classification (NCBI taxonomy): domain Eukaryota; kingdom Metazoa; phylum Chordata; class Actinopteri; order Gobiiformes; family Odontobutidae; genus Neodontobutis; species Neodontobutis hainanensis. Next base: position 218,076 of record JALDNG010000086.1, on the reverse strand, counting down.
GACCGTGTACAAATGTATGTGTATAATACAAAATAATAAGTATATATTGTATGTGAAATATGTCCAGGTTGAGACCGGACTCTTTCTAAAGTACAGTATAATATTTCCTGAGAGATATATTTAGATTCTGTAAGTAATCCGCTCTACTGTCACTTGAGTCAAAGACTGATTAAACAATAAAGTTAACATGAAAAGAACTACACTTTTCCTCCTTTCTTGTCTCAGGGAAATGTTAATGAGGAACATGTTGAACGATCTGCTAGTGTTTGGATATGATGTTGGATTCATCTCACAAACCGTGTAATATGCAACTTATGTCCAAGGATTTTTTATCAAATTGTGAGTGTGACATAAATATGTATACCACTGTTGTGTAGTTCTATAACAGCAGATTTGTGGCGAGGCCTTTTTTTAACCACGCCATTCAGACTGAGGAAAAAATAGTGGCATTCCTCACATTCTGAGAACTGTTTAGTCTTCACTCTGTCTAACAATACAATATTGTTGCTGTTTCCAGAGAAAACAATGCTGTGTAGGCAACATCTGATAACAAAACTGTACAGTGAGAGTAGCAGCGGGTCAAAAAAAAGCTATGGCAGCAAGACTGAGACGGGAATGCTTTATTATTAGAGTAGTTCAAATTGAAGCAATGTGCACTCTTGTATGAGCCAAATTGCTGGAAAGGCTGATGAGTGCATCAGCTGTTTTTACTATAAAACATCTTTTGCTACAGTTATAACACTGAATTGCACAACATTAAATGTATTTGCAACATTGTGAGCCAAACATTGAGAAGGTTGGCAAGCACAGGGGGTTAACCTATATGTTTTACATCTGGAGATGAATTGTAAAAGGTTGTCATTTTTCTCTTTGGAGTTTAAGAGTACTTCTACAAGACCATCTGATTGTGGTGTTTCTGTGTACAACATTGCATGTTGACCTTAACAATAGTTCTTATTCAGAGTGTGTTCATATTTTTGGAGTAACACTGAACCAGTACCCATGCTCTGTTTTACTCTAACAATGTTTTTTCTTCTACAGTGCTTTACGCCAAACCAAAACTATGAGTCTGGGCTTCAGACGAACATCAGACCACCTACAGTACGCAGTCAACGTGTTTGGCTTGTGGCTTTCAATATTTGATTTGGCTGTTGCACAAGTTTCACACAAAGACTAAGACCACCAGTGTTTTTCTTAATGTGGGTCAAATTAGGCAGCGGGATGTAAGGGCGAGAACAAGACAAGACAGGTTTAAAGAAATGGATGCCACACTGCGATGTGGAGTCACACCTAGGGCAGAAGTGGATCAAAACATCCCCCAGGGAAAATATTCTTTAAACCAAACTCATCATTTTACATAAATCCAATTGGCTGAGAAAGCAAAGAAAACAGAATTTGGTGACTCTAAGATAAAACTAGGATCATCAAAATGGGTAGCTTTTAAAATACATGGAGGCATGTGTAGATTTTAATATATTTGAATGAAAGCAAAAACAGTGGATAAGTACTGTTGAGTAGAAACAAACCACTCTTTTGATTTTCTTACACTTTTACATACACTTTTACATACACTCACTCTTTGCATATAGATTTATTTGTCAAAATGTGCACTCCCACATTTGTCTTTGCAATGTGTTTAGTTGTATTTAATGGAAACAACCTGCTCTGTTGCCAATTCCCTTTTCTTCATGACAGAATTAAATCTTCAGCCTCAGTTTAGTGTCAAACCTAGACACAGAGCTGGACCGAGTGGCTGTGGTTGTGGTGGTTGTGCTGGTGGGAGATGTTGGATGGAGCAGCTCCTCATTATATGCTACCTCCCACTTTCACTTCCTAACCACAGACCAAACCCCACTAATTCCTATTAACAGCACTGCTAATAAAGTAATTTAGAGAGCAAAAAAGAAGGTTGTTGTTGTTCTCTGTTTTTGAATAACAAAACTAGCTTCCACACAATAAAGATATTCTGCTTTAGTGAAGCTCATGGTAAATTAACCATCAACCAATTTGCATTTGTACTAAGAATGTTAAACGTTAGATTTACTTATATCATCTTAAAACTCTTTGTGCACTGAAGTCAATATAACCCAAATATTTGCAGAAATGCACAGGTTACTTTTGTGTTCAATCATAAAAGCTCAGGATTTTCCACTTTTTATGTCAGTGCGCCGCTCAGTGGACAACACAGGCATTGCGTGATCTGTCAAACAAAGGCACTAAAATACATGACACAAAAGATTAGGCACTTATATTAAAGAAAGAAACAAAAACTTATAGTGGCATTATTTCTTTGTCTTTCATATTTAATTTTTATTCATAGTGACAGCAGGTGGAGACATAAAGCATCTGTCTCATTACCCTCCGATATCTCTCCAATTTAACTTCAATGGCAGTATTGTTCTGACAATATCTGATCTGCTAAGTGTATTTTCTAACACACACAAAAAAGGAAACAAGGCTATCTTCTTCACTGTCAGTGCTTGTGCCTCCAGGCAACCAGTTGCCATATTGACTCTGTCCAGTCCTTCAGATTTTCACTTCTGCCCTGTGTCTTTTCATAACCACTATAATCAATTTCCTCACAATATGACACTGAAAGCCATCTGCACTCAAATCAAAGTTTGATGCTTCAAGATGACATCAATGTGTGACCTATATACTACTACCACCACTGTAAAAAGTATACAGCAACAGTTTTACAGAATATATGTAATAAATATTTATATTTTAATATTTTGGGACCATTACAATGTGACTTTCACCTTTATCTGACTTCCAAAGTGAAAGACAGCTAAGATGTGTCTTTATGTCACAGCAATAACTGAGCAAACAGCTACAGTTGTGCTCATAGGTTTACATACCCTGGAAGAATGTGTGATTGTTTGGGCATTTTTTAGAGAATTGAAATGATAACACAAAAACCTTTTTTCACTTATAGTTAGTGGCTTGGTGAAGCCATTTATTGTCAAACAATTATGTTTACTCTTTTTTCAATAATAACGACAACAGAAACTACTCAAATGACACTAATAAAAAGTTTACCCTTGTAATTTTGGCCTGATAACATGCACACACTTTGACACAAACAGGTTTGAATGGCTTCTAAAGGTTACCATCCTCACATGTGATCTGTTTGCTTGTAATCAGTGTCCTGACAGACCCTGGCATCTTTCATCCAGCAGTGTTCAAACTCTAATTAAGTAGTGGGAAATGAGGGATTCAGGTGAACCAACAAATATTTCAGCCACAACTGTCAGGGAAAATTTTCAGGATGCAAAGAAAAACCAACAAATAACTCCAGCTGCAATACAGGACTCTCTGGAAAAAAGTGGTGTGGCTGTTTCAAAATGCAGGAGACACATGATCCCGCTTACAATACGCCAAACAGCATAAAGACTAGCCTCAAAACTTCTGGAACAAAGTTATTTGGAGTGATGAGACCAAAATTTATCTTTTCGGCCACAACAATAAACGTTGGCCCAAGGCCTATGATGAAAGGTACACATTCCTAAACAAGGAGGTGGATCACTGATATTTTGGGGATGTGTGAGCTACAAAAGCACAGATAAAGATTAATGCAGCATGTTATCAGAAAATACTACAGGAAAGTTTGCACTCATCATCCCGGAAGCTGCTGAACGTACTTGGACGTTCCATCATAACAATGATCCAAAGCACAAGGCCAAGTCGACCTGTCATTGGCTACAGCAGAAGTACATAAAGTGAAAGTCCTGGACTGGCTTCAGTCTCTCTGGGGAGATCTCAAACGTGCAGTTCATGCAGGCCAGCCCCAGAATTTACAGAAACTGGAGACTTTTTTGCAAAGAAGAATGGGCAGCTTTCTTGTCTGAGAAAAGAAAGAGCCTCATCCACAACTACCACAAAATACTTCAAGCTGTCATTGATGTTAAAGGTGGCAATACACATTATTAAGAACTTGTATTTGATCAGGGTCATTTGGGTAGTTTCTGTTGTCAATATCGTTTAAAACGCAAATGATTGATAAATGGCTTTACCCAACCACTAACTATGAGTAAAAAAAAAGTTTTTTGTAAGTAAGTAAGTAAGTAAATTTTATTTATATAGCACCTTTCACAGATATAAATCACAAAGTGCTTTACAAAGTGCAATAAAAAACAATAAAACTTAGAGAAAAAAAAAAAAATTAAAACCACAGAATATTGAAACATAAAAAGCCCAATCAACTAAAAGCTTGTTTAAATAAAAGTGTCTTCAGCTGCTTTTTAAAAGAATCAACAGAAATATCCACTCGCAGTGACAGGGGCAGGGCGTTCCAGAGTCTGGGGGCGACTGTTTGGAAAGACCGGTCACCCGGGTTTTCAAACGTGTTTTGGGGACCATTAAAGGTTTTGACCTGAAGACCGAAGAGTGCGTGAGGAGGAGTAAGGGGTCAGCAGGTCAGTGATGTACTGGGGGGCCTGTCCATGTAGAGCTCTAAAAGTCAAGACTAAAATTTTAAAATCAATCCTGAATTTGACTGGAAGCCAATGAAGTGAAGCTAAAACCGGTGAAATGTGAGCCCTTCTGTTGGTTCCAGTTAAAAGCCTGGCTGCAGCATTTTGCACCATTTGAAGCCGACCCAGAGACAATTTGTTGAAACAAATAAAAAGAGAATTACAATAATCAAGACGAAGAAATAAAAGCATGAATAATCATCTCCAAGTTAGATTTAGACAATAACACTCTCAATTTAGAAATGTTTCTTAGATGATAAAAACAGTTTTTGACCAACTGTCTAGAATGACTGTCCAGAGACATAGATTGGTCAAACAGAACACCAAGGTTTCTGAGGCTCGACTGGACGGAAGAACCCAGGGAACCAAGGTGTTGTTTGATTTGAAGTATTTTTTGGTCAGGTGCAAAGATTAAAGTTTCAGTCTTTTTTGTATTTAGCTGTAGGTAGTTATTGCATAACCAGTTCTTTAAGCAAGTCAAGCAGTTCAACAATTCAGTAAGTTTATAAAACTCAGAGTCTTTAAAAGAACAGTACAACTGAATGTCATCAGCATAAAAGTGATAAGACACATTTTTAAAACCATGAAATATTTCACTAAGAGGGCATATGTACAATAAAAACAAAAGAGGACCTAAGACTGAGCCCTGAGGAACTCCATATGACAGAGGGTCATTTCAGACAGAATATTGTTAATACAGACACAAAATGATCTGTCACTCAGGTAAGAGGAAAACCACTTTAGAACTGATCCAGAGAAACCCATTTCATATTGCAGACGCTTTAACAATATATTATGGTCCAGAGTATCAAAAGCAGACGATAAATCCAGTAAGATCAAGACTGAGTACTGCCCAGAGTCAGCTGCCATCATAATGTCATTTGATATCCTCAGCAGGGCAGTCTCTGTTGAATGACATTTTCGGAAGCCTGACTGAAATTTGTCTATAACATTAATTTCATTAAGAAACGCAGTCAGCTGCTCCGCCACCACTCTCTCCAGGATTTTAGATAAAAAGGCAATTTAGAGATTGGCCTGTAGTTGTTTGGTTCAAAAGAATCCAAATTGGGCTTCTTCAGAATGGGGTGACGACCGCTTGTTTAAAAGAGCTGGGCACAGAACCAGTTAAAAGAGAAAGGTTGATCAGTTTAACAACATAAGGACCAACTAAATCAAATACATTTAAAAGCAACGAAGCTGGCATTACATCCAGAGGGCTTGATGATGGTTTCACTTTTTTAGTAGACCCTTGATATCCTCTTCAGTGACAGGTGAGAAGGTGGACCAAGAGCACTGAGGAGATAAACCCCAGGATGTGTGGACAGAGGATGGGTTTATAGAAGCTCGTATATCATGTACCTTATTCACAAAGGAATTTAAAAACCTGTTGCAGTCAGACTTTGAGTGGACTGGTAAATGAGGAGCTAAAGGAGAGACAATTCTTGATATTGTGTCAAACAGGACTTTAGGATTTTTCTTGTTCAGAACAACAAGATTAGAGAAATATGCAGACCTGGCCTGTTTTATTATATCATTTAGTGACATGATGAGCTCCTTCAAGTGCAGTCTGTGGACTTCCAAACTTGTGCATTTCCACAAACGTTCTGTTTTTCGACAGTTTCTCCTACAAGATAAGATTTCCTCATTTATCCAAGGGCAGGGATTTTTAGGCGTGGTGTGCTTACTTTTAGCGGAGCAACCTTATTTAAAACAGACAAACAGTGCTTATTAAAAGACTGCATAAAAGATTCAGGCTCACTACAGCCATCAAAAACGATCGGGTCAAATGACTTGAAAATTTCTCAGCTGTGGATCCATTTATGATGCGTCTTTGTGACATCAGTTTGGAAGGAAGATAGTCCACACTGGAATGCAAGTTAAAAGATATACAGCAGTGGTCTGTCACATTAGTGTCTGTAACACTCAACTGGTCAATGTTCAGGCCTAAAGAGAAAACAAGGTCCAAAGTGTGGCCTTTGGTGTGTGTAGGACCAGAGACATGCTGCTTAAAATGAAATGCTTCAGTGAGTGTTAAAAACTCAGATGCCAGATTACACGAAGCATCGTCGATATGGAGGTTAAAATCGAGTATCAGAACATTATCAAGTTTGATAATTGAAGATAAAAATTCAGAGAAATCCTCTAAAAACAAGCGTCCAGGACCAGGAGGTCGGTAAATTAAAATGCAATAAAATGAGTCATTGTTGCCAACCTTAGTCATCTGCATCTCAAAGGAGTCGAAAGAGTCTGGGTTCATCAACCTGCAGCAGAAACAGTCCCGGTACACGAGTGCGAGTCCGCCTCCTCGCCGCGAGACCCGCGGTGTCCCAAACACAGAACAGTTCGGAGGGCACAGCTCGTTCAGATGAGTGTACTCCATTTCACGCTGCCAGGTCTCTGTTAAAAACATAAAGTCAAGGTGTTCCTTTGAGAATAACTCGCTGAGGAAGAAGGCCTTGTTTGCAATGGAGCGAGCGTTGAGCAGAGCAATCCGAGTCGGTTGTGCCAGATCCAAGGCCGGTGCGCGCTGACCATCAGGGCAGCGCAGCGGTGACAGGACGTGGTCACTATTGACCACCCGGCATGTAACAGGACACAGGACCCGCTCACGTGGAGGGAAGTGTCGGAGCCGCCGAATCGGAAAAATCCGGTCAGATTGGAGGGACGGAGACGCACCGGACGAGTTCCCGCCAGATTCACGGACCGGAACCGACCGCAGGCACCGCTCGTCCCAGACAGATCCGGTGTTATCATTCATATTCTCTGAAAAATTGCAAATCACAAATTCTGCCAGGGTATGAAAGCTTATGAGCACAATCGTAATACTATATTGTATTGCTCTATGTAATTTGTTTTTAGCCCTATAGCTCAGAGCCCTTATCAACAGGAAAGGACAACAACACCATTTATTTTGTTCAGTATTAGCAAGCAGCCTATTAGCATGTTGATGTCAATGGAAGTACTTCTGGCATAAAACATATATCGGGCTGACACCAACTATACAAATATAATCACGGTTAAAAATAAAAAACAAAAAACAAAATAAATTACAAAAAACATTTTTTTTTTCTTTATTGATATAGGCCTACTCCATAGACAAGAGAGTTTTTCATTTGTTAAGCAGCGCAACCAGATAAGAGGGGCTACTCTACAAAACCCAGAGGCACATCTTACAGGGCTGTGTTTAGTCATAGTTTAGTCCATATTAGTAGATGTGACTCTTTGCCAAGGGGGAAGAGTCTGTTCTGTTTCCTTCTCATTGGCCTTGATGGAGCTGCTTTACAGACAGGTCAGGCTTTTGGATCTGAGGTAACAACTAGGTAAGGTCTAGAGTTATTTTTATATAGTGCATCGAGAAATCAAAAATCAATGAATGACTTTTTATTTTTTTTTTAAAGGAAAAAACAAAAAGTCTGTGTGAATATTTGTATATGAACAGGACTCCATGTGGAAAAATACTGCAAAAAAACAGACAAAAGGATATAGGTGGTGTCCATGACGACACCGCTTTTGTAAACTCTTTACACCTTACTGTATTTCAGTGTGGTCTTAGGTCACGTTGTGGAACAAGAAGAAATGGAGATGGGGACAAACCAGAGAAGATATTGTGAATAGTCAGTGGGAACTAAAAGTTCACAGAGGGGTATATTAAAGGTTAATGACAGCTTTTATAGTTAATATTCATAGAGTCAGAACAGACTGTGAAGTAAATTTGGATTGGCTGAGGATTTTAAAGGAGAATTTCAATGCATCTGTTTAAGTGCAACCTTTGAATGTTAATGAGTTTGCATTATTGATTTTAAAAAGTACTACCCCTGTGTAAAATGGTCAATTTATTGTCCCTGGTTAAATAACCATATATTTCATAAGCTTCTTATTACAGAGTGTGCAGCTAATTTCTTTGTGCCTTGTGTCACTTTCACAGCTCAAGTTGTGTCGTTTTAGCCTGTCCAAATGTGGATCGCTGAATAAAAATGCACACACACACTTGGAAAGACAAAGCAGTAGTGAAAAAAAACGCAGGTCTCCACAGACTTGACTTCAGGGTGCTGACCATGTGAGATGGGATTAAGAGGACACAATGAATTTTAAAAGATGGAGATGTTTTGGTTTGGATCTTGCTGGAAGATAAATGCAAGCATGGGGCCATGAAAGTTTGGTTAGGCACTCACCTGACTTCTGTCAGCATGGCCACACAGCATCGATGAATCATTTCTTTCCGAGCCAAGACTGGAAACTAATAGGGTTAAAAGATGTAGTGGTGGTTCATGACACGCAACGGTCTGATCATAGTCAGTATGGAAGAGCAGACCACGGCTCTGCTCTGGATATATGCTAATAGTACACAACATGTGAACACAACAGAGGAGTACAACTCAACAGATCTGACTGAGGACACTGACACATACCAGTCATACATTATTGGTCTTTTCCTGTCATGTCTCTACACAATCCTGCTGTTTCCTATTGGATTTATTGGGAACATCCTAATCCTAGTGGTGAACCTAAACCACAGAGAGAAGATGACCATCCCAGACCTGTACTTTGTAAACCTGGCTGTCGCTGACCTCATCCTGGTGGCGGACTCACTAATCGAGGTTTTCAACCTAAATGAGAAGTATTACGACTACGCTGTGCTGTGCACATTCATGTCTCTGTTTTTGCAGGTCAACATGTACAGCAGCATCTTCTTCCTCACATGGATGAGCTTTGACCGTTATGTGGCATTGGCCAGCTCTGTGAGCAGTAGCCCTCTGAGAACTATGCAGCATGCCAAATTGAGCTGTGGCCTCATCTGGATGGCGTCTATCTTGGCCACACTGCTGCCCTTTACTATTGTGCAAACCCAGCACGGAGGGGAGCTGCACTTCTGCTTTGCAAATGTCTTTGAGATTCAGTGGCTAGAGGTCACCATTGGCTTTTTGGTGCCCTTCTCAATCATTGGTATGTGCTACTCTCTGATTGGAAGAATCCTGATGAAAGCCCAGAAACATCGTGGGCTGTGGCCACGACGGCAAAAAGCCCTGCGCATGATAGTGGTGGTGGTGCTGGTATTCTTTATCTGCTGGCTGCCAGAGAACGTCTTCATCAGCATTCAACTGCTGCAGGGCACAGCCGACCCGGAGCGGAGGACTGATACGCCCTTGTGGCACGACTACCCACTCACAGGGCACATCGTCAACCTGGCTGCTTTTTCCAACAGCTGTCTCAACCCTATCATCTACAGCTTTCTCGGGGAAACCTTTAGAGACAAGCTTCGGCTCTTTGTAAAGCAGAAGGCTGGCTGGTCTGTGGTTAACCGCTTCTGTCACCACAGCCTCAATTTAGGCCTTCCAGTCCGGAGCGATGTGTCGGAGGTGTGACCTCTGGAGCCCACATGTGGGTTCCGTGTTAGCTCAGCATTGCCCCACACTGTCTTACTTCAACAACCCACTTGATGAACAAAAACACAAGCACCATTATTCACTTCAAGTGTACTTGTTCATCTGCACAATGTCTTATCTATGTATTATGTTTTCTCAAAATGTGTTGGCTGACAAGGACGGTAAATAAAATTTTACTGGAAGATACCTGTATATTTAACTTAACTGTATATTTATGGGGAAGTGCAAACAATGTAAAATAAGCAACATTTCTGAAAAATGTTGTAAGAAATGTTTTTTTGCTTCTACTATTGCTCTAATGAGTTTTGCTTTTAGAATTGCTTTAATGAGTTAACTGAAGCAGCTCATCTGCAGCTATAAAACCTGAGCCTTTTTTAGATCAAGTCACCTTTAATTAAATCTGCTTGCGCATCACATGGAAAGAGCTCACACAGTGATGCAGCTGAGATGTGTTGCCAGACATTCATAAGGGTTAATCTTTGACAGACAGCAGACAAGTTTAGATTTATATCAAAGCCCATGGAGAAAGACTGACTTGTATCCCCACTTGTCGACTCTTGTTAGCATAATAGTATATCAAAGAGGCAGGTGGTGGAGGGGACCAGATCGGGTCACATAAACACATCACTTTGTCATGTCGCTTCTATCATCCTTAATATTCACCATTAAATAGAAAAGCAAATGAGCAACAAAAAAAAAAGACACCAAGCTTGGCCAAAAATGCAATACTATACTAAACTAAAGTCAATACTCAAGGCACAAATACAAAAAGTACAATAAGTGTAAAAAAAAATCTGTAGGCGAATGTGTGTTTGTTACCAAACTGATTTGGACACAAATGGGCCAAAAATAACATGACTGGGAAAAATAACTGCAAACTACAAATAATTGTCCAATTGTAACCAGTGCAGCCCATACATTACACATTCAGCTTGCACTGGCTCACGAGCGCAAGACTCTAAACATCCACTACATTTATATACATTAAACGACTGCTTTGTAACTAAAATTTAGCTATCAACCATTTGGAACTTATTGGTATAATGTATGGGAAAAGGTAATGCTTGTGTATTTCTAGATAAAAGAATAACCAATTATAAGTGTGCATATAAGGTGAATGTTAAGCCTATGTCTTACTGTGACGCAAACAGGGGAGGAGAAAATCAAAGTAATTACAACTGAATAGGCTGTGGCTTATGCATAATTACAAGAAAGAGCACTCTGTGGACCTTGGTGTCTGAATAATGGATTAGGCATATAATTGCATTTGTACATTAAAAACCCTTGCAGCACAACAAAGGACTATCTGCAAAAAGAACAGATTAGTTCCCCAGATACACAAGTCAAGAACAGGGATTGGAGCACTAATTAAGAGGGAGATGCAAACAAGGAAGCACGTCAAAGCAAAATGAAGAAGATAAAAAGTCTCTGACCTGATTACAGATATAAGCTAAGAGCATCTGCTATTTTTGTGTGGCATTGCATTTTCTTCAGTTCAATAGGCTAACCTTATTGGCCACAAAGGGAAATGTCTTGGCTCAGTCACAGTACGTGACATCAAGGTTTGAAGAGCTGCCTTATATTTCAGTCAATGTGCAATGCATTAGATTGCCACATTTAATTCCAATTTACAAAAAATATATTTAAAAATGACTGACAGTGCACATAGAGCACATGAGTCGGCTATACTACTTTTTGATTACATACACAATATTAATTTGGGAATTAAATGCATCAGTTTCTCAAATGTAAAGAAAAACATCTGGATTATTATTCGAGAAGTTAGCAAATTGCCCCAAACCCCGGGTGTTTCCTGTGTTTACTGCCTCTGTTGAGGCGCCCCCTGTATCAGCACTGGCGGACGTGCGCGCACAGGAGCAACAGATCTGAGCGCAGGCGCAATTCATTGTTTTGACTGAAAATGCCGTCGGTTTCGAAAACGGCGGCCAATGCGTCTCCTCAAACCGAGAAACCTACCCACTATACGTGAGTAAAGCAGCTGCAAAAATACCTTATTGTTATTTAGCGCAAAATGTGTTAGTTGCATGTGAGGCGTTGTGCGTTAGCATTTCATGCATTCCTCAACTCTAGTGTCTGCGTTAAACATGGTGCTTTTCCTGGCTTTGTGACTACCTTACGCTGCATAGCATACAGCGACTACGCTACGACATCTCTCCAAATGTGGGGAGCAGACCCGTCTTTATTCGCTTAAATGTCTAATCGGCTGTTACCGGAATGGTTTAGAACTGATTTGGACACTTGAGGACGTGTTTGGAATTATCCTTTGATTATTTTACCGTCAAAGTGGGCAGCTAAATGTTTAGCCAGGAACTTGCTAACACAGTCTGCTTGTAAATAGCTCGGCCTTATTTTGAGTTCCCTCTTGCTACGCACATTTACAGACGTACGCGTAGGGACGTACAAGCGGCCGTACGTCAGATTCGTTGCGTGTTCTGATTTGTGAATCGAGCGCTAACGTTGGTGACCTAAAATATTTAGTTGGTGAAGACTGGCACTACACACGACAGACACTCGCTGAACTTTTACTTAGTCTTTGAAGTAGCTGATGGTCGACAATTACTGTACAAATAGTTTTTTTTTTATTCTTAATGTTCGTTTTTCGTCGTTGTTGCAGATATTTGAAGGAGTTCAGGACAGAGCAGTGCCCGTTGTTCCTCCAGCACAAGTGTACGCAGCACAGACCATTTACGTGCTTTCATTGGCATTTTCTCAACCAACGACGAAGGCGACCCATCAGAAGAAGAGACGGGACATTTAACTACAGCCCTGACGTGTACTGCACTAAATACGATGAGACCACAGGAATCTGCCCAGATGGAGACGAGTAAGTGCCCGTTTCAGCCACTGTCTGCTCGCTTTAGGATAAAATCTGTGCAGTGATGGCATTGTGTTTTCACTTTGTGGTTGATCTCTGTTTGCTGAGGGAGACATGCAGGAGCTTGACTCAAATGATAGAGAATGTGTTTCTTAAGAACGTCATTGTTTGGTCTACATTTGTGTGTTGTATGTGAATTATTTAAGAAACGGTTGATATGTTATGTTATTATAGCACTATCCCATACTTAGTTTTATTATTTATTATTATGAAATGTGTATCAAGCATAGGTCTATCTTAAAATGCAGTTCCTGTTTTTCATTTATTTATTATTAGTATTAATTTAAGCAGTTCACTGAAAATGCATTCTGTGGGTTTAACTGCTTGTTTCAGTTTTCCACCTTGCTCTCGTATGCTGGATTGTTGTGGTTGTTTAATTATATTTGCTATTGTTTTTAGAGAGAATAATAAATCATTTTGGAGAGTTTTTTGTATTATAGTGTTTCTATAAGTTTGAATATTAAAACACAACAGCTTCTCATTTGCTCTTTGTGAATATTGTAAATTAAAACAGTATGACGCCTCATTGAGCTCATTGATATCAAAGTATTGCCTGCAATGACTGTCTGCAATCCTTATATCTCTTCTGCCAATGGCAGTTATTTCTGTATGGCCTTATCTGTTGCTATAGCAACTTGATACTCAAGAAAGGAATATTAAGTTTGTTAAACAGGCCAGTTTCCCATATATTTCCTGAAGCAGTGGATGTTATATCTGCATTAAACCTTATTTTCTATAAAAAATCAGTTTTGAATTAACCTTATGTCTTGTGTGATTTATTTATATTGTTGTTTTTCCACAATATCTATGATGTATTTTCACATTCAACATTATTCTATATATATATATATATATTATATATAAAAAATGCCAACATGGACATTTTCACTACAATTAAATAAAAAGTATGATAGATTTGTATTAACATAATATTTTCATTCAGAAAAAGTTTAATGTTTCTGCACTGCCTCTGCTTCTTTAGCTGTCCCTATTTACACCGGACGACTGGTGACACAGAGCGCAAGTATCATCTCCGATATTACAAGACTGGCACTTGCATTCATGAGACGGATGCTCGAGGGCATTGTGTGAAGAATGGACTCCACTGTGCTTTTGCTCATGGGCCACATGATCTCCGACCTCCTGTTTATGATATCAGGTAACATACTGAACAAGCAGTTCACCATGCCAGAGTCAGTACATGATGAACAAAATACTCAAATTATACTAAACATTGTATTGTATTACATTGTATTATCTGCTTTATGGGATGATACTGTTGGTAAGCATTATGCATTATAAAGTTGGTTCAGACAGTAATAACTTTTTTAAATTTACGTGCACAGAGAGATTCAAGCACAAGAAGCTCTTCAGAATGGACAGCTGGGATCTGGTGAAGGTATTCCTGATCTGCAGCCCGGTGTATTAGCCAGTCAAGCCATGATTGAAAAAACCTTGACAGAAGACCCTCGCTGGCAAGGTGTGAAAACTATTCCATAACGTGACATGATCTATAAAGTTTTAAGTTCATTAAAATATGTTTAATTAAATAAACCAATAAAAGACTCAATTTCATATGCTTTTGCAGATACCAATTTTGTTTTAGCCAATTACAAAACAGACCAGTGTACTAAGCCTCCAAGACTATGCAGACAGGGCTATGCCTGTCCCCATTACCACAACAGTAGAGATCGAAGACGAAATCCTCGAAAGTTCAAATACAGGTGAGGAAGCACTCTGCTAAAGTCAAACACTATTATTAGTTTAAATGCAATGTGTTACTGGGATTTATTTTTTTCTTTGAGTGCAGGTCAACTCCTTGTCCAAATGTGAAACATGGCGATGAATGGGGAGAGCCCTCAAAGTGTGACAGCGGAGACAGTTGCCAGTATTGTCACTCTCGCACTGAACAGCAGTTTCACCCTGAGGTAGGTAAATTCTCATGTCCTAAATTGTTTACAGTGAATCAAAGCAAAGTAGAATTAAAGTTTCAGATTGAGCACACAGATTGAACACCTAAATTGTCAGATTTTGTGCAGAAATAATATATTTTTATTCTCTTTATTAAGATCTACAAATCTACCAAGTGCAATGATATGAGGCAAACTGGATACTGTCCCAGAGGACCGTTTTGTGCATTTGCACATGTTGAAAGTAAGTTTGGTTTACATTTTCAATACTTTAGTGACAATCTCATTTGTTTTTTTTACATCCAAGACATTTTATCTGTCTGGTTGTTGTCTTTGTAATGAGACAGGTTTAGGTTAAAAACACAAATTTTATTTTTAATATTTATTTATATATTTTTTTGTTTTCTTTACAATGCTTTTGAGAAGTTAATATTTTTGCATGATGGCTGTCTTGGCCAGATCTAAATTGAATTGTTATGATATGGCAGGAATTCCTTCTACGGAAGAGACCATGAGCTCATTGCTGACTGCGATACAGTCCAGTTCACAGTCCCAGCTGGGCTCGCAGCAGTATTCAGAGTGTCCAGGCAGTGAGTGGAACAGTGGGGGCAACTCCACCACCAGCGCAACAAGTAGCAACGGCCAAGTAGGAAGTGTATGTTTATTCTGCTGTAACAACCATTACATATTGCATTTTTGCTTACTCTTTTGCTTACATTTAGCATATTTTATTTTTTATTGTGCTTTAACTGTTACAATTTTGTCAATGCCAAAAGTTTAAAAATACTGAAAATTGACACAACTTAATAGTAAACAGAACTGAATAGATTATCAAGCCACACATGAAACATTTGGTATCTTTTCCATTTAATTTGATATCATTTCATTGTTTTATTTATTTTTTTCCATCATTTTGTCCACTTTTTCCTTTAGGTTTTACATTCAAATAGCTCAACCATAACTACAAGCTCAGGAAGCAACAGTTTGTTATCCCCTGTGGGCTCCATCAGCAGGCCCAAATCCTTCACTAATATTAGTTTATGCTCAGAGTCCACAACATCCAGTGTCTCATCTCTGACGTCTAACTATCCCAAAGCTCCTGGCTTTGAACGCGAGGATCAGGTACACAAAAAAGTACAACACACAAAGCAGGGCCTGTCACTTAGATATCTTTGATCCTAAGTAGCTCATTTCTTCATTAGCAATTCATTATTTGTCGTTATCTTTAATGTTATTGTTTGTGCCATTTCTTTAAAAAAATGTGTTTCCTTTGTTGATACTGTAGTATTGATAAATCAATCTGGCATTTTTTATTTTTTTATATTTTTAGATTAAAAACAAGGGTCAAGGGGATCCAAAGCTGATGGACCAAGAAAAGGTATGTGTTACATTGCTGGACAACAAGACAGAACAAATTTAGTTGGTATTTAAATTCAAATTTGTGACCTTTCTGTGTCTGTTTATAGACACACAATACTGTATTCTCTACAGTCAACCCTTTGGCATCCAGCTTTACCTCTAGTATAACATCCAGCTTGGCTTCTAGTATTGGCTCAGATAGTTCATCACCCACCACCTTATCAACCATGAATGCAAAAGCCACACCATTCTATCCAGGGAGCAACACAGTGGAGTCTGTAATAGGTATGTAGAGTCTAATGCAGAGCTTATCCCCAAACATTACCCCTCTGTAGTGACTTTTTTTTCTCTTTTTCAAGGATCTGCCCTAGACCTCAATTTTAGTGACATTAACGTTGCATCTCTTGAAAAGGACTTAGAGGAGCAGGACAGCAATGTGGGATTAGCAAGTAAGTGTTGACAGTTTTTTTTTTTTTTACTTCTTTAACTAACTCTTGTTTTATTCTGCATACTTTAAGCATTACAGTAGTTCCAAAGTTGTATAATATATTTGTCCCCACAGGTCACAGGGTGCTTGGCGGATCCGCTCCTGTTAACATTCCTGGTTCACTTGGACGATCGTCCTCATTTAATTCTTCATCATCACTGTCCACTTCTCCTCTGAGCTCCCTGTCCCAGTCCCTTTCCCAGTCTCTGCTGTCTGCAGCACTAAATCAGCAAAATCAATCTTCAACAATGTTAGCCAAGCAAGAGCACGGCCTTCTGGGAACACCAACTTCCTCTTCTCAGAACCTGGGTATGTGCTTAGCATCAGATACTGTGGTTCAATCATTTAAAGTCTTGCAGTCAAAATGTATATTTTTTTCGAACTGTATGACTAGGAAATGCTGAAGTGCTAAAACTAAAATGTTTCTCTGAAATAGGTTTGAATGGAGGAGCTAGCAGCATTTGGGACTTTGTAAGTGGCAACTTCTCCCCCAGTCCATCTCCAGTTTACAGCAGCCTAACCTCTGCAGCCAGCAGTGCTGATGTGAACCGCCTTTTTAGAGATTTAGACGAGGCCAAGAGGAAGATCAAACAATGGGAAGAGGCCTGGCATCAGGTCAAACAGGTCAGTCCTTTCCAACATGCCGTATTAGTTTGCAGCCTGTTAATATTTTCCTTTTATACATTGTCTTATTGTTTTGTTTCAGGCCTGTGAATCCTGTCAGAAAGATGCTCATGAAGCAAAAGAAAAAGCAAAAACAGCAGAGGCAGAGCGGCAGCTGGCTGAACAGAAATGGGAGGAGACTGAGCGCAAATTGAAGGAGCTCCAAGGGGACTTTGACGTACTTTGTCGCACCCCTGGAACACCTCTTCTACGTAACTATGGAGAGCTCGACCAGCTCCCTTTGTCTAAGCTTCACTCCATCCAGAGTCAGCTGCGTAATGACCTAGACCTAATAGATGAGGTAAGAAAGACGAGATCCCACACAGAATTTCGCCTGTAAAAATACTTTTTGATTGGATTTTTGAGGAAGCATGCTTATTAGGAAACAACAACAACTGCATGAGCTGTATTTTTCCAAGTTGCGGCTGATATTCGTTCTTCTTTTCTCCAACAGGTAATATATCAGCTTCAGTCAAAGAAATGTATAGTTTGCCAAAAGCATGATCGTTGCATTGTACTGCAGCCTTGCCAACATTATGTACTATGTGAGAACTGTGCACCTAGTAAAACAGAATGCCCCTACTGTAGAACAAAAATACTAAAATGGTGATGTATTATTCAAGGTACTATTTAAAAAAAAATAATAATAAAAATAAAAACAACTAGCCTTTTGAAAACTACTAATAGATATTACATTTTCTATATAGCAATGTCAGTTTCGTATTGTGGGTAATTTCATTAGAAATTATATTATGTTTGACTGACGAGGAGTTTGGAGAGATTTAGCTTTTGCCTATTTTATGTGAACATTCACTTACTTCAGCCAGATTTATTTTATATAAAAAGCCATGGAATAATAATACTCTGACAAAATGCAATATTACATTTTGATACTAAAGTGATATAAAGCGATATTGAAAATGTAACCAATGCACATGAAAGTTTGCAAGTTTGTAATGCTTTGTCATGGCCTGCCATTTAAACTGTAGAAATACAGCATTTTGCATGACTTAACCAGAATGCACTTCGCTGAAACTTTCAGAGCAAAACTTTGAGCATTTAATATGGATATGAATGTAAACTCGTTTAAATGTTTTAGACATTGCAGATTATTATATATACTAGAAAAAACTTACTTTAAAATACATGTTCTGTCTTAGCCAAAAGTACAGTATTTACATTTTAAAATGAATTTAAAACATAATTTGTTTGTCATTTACTCAATGTTTAATCAGTAACTTTGAGAGTACTTTAAATGCCATGAATATTAAGTGCAAGAATGCATAAGCTACCAGCACAAAGTGGTGATGGCAGACATAAAATGGGCAAAAGATCATTTTTATTTAAAGAGGAAAATAGCTAAAACAGTCACTTCACTGCGCAGTGAATTAAAAAGCTGGATATATGCATTTGAATGTATTGCAACTTGTCAAGTTCTTACTCAAATGAATAATAACAATTGTTTTACATAGAAATAATGTGGAATAATACCCTTTACAGACTACAGCTCTACCGATAGCTATCATTGTATTTTAGTATTCCTCTTTAAGTAAAATTTTGTAAACCATTCATACATTTTTTTATTTTTTTTAAATCAGTCAGCCATCATTATTTTGACCAACTTTCTGAAGAATTTTGTTTTCATATAAAAGCACTTTGTTAATGTGGGACTTTATTAAAGGGTGTATAGACATTTGCTTTAAGCTGCTTTGTAGGTATTCTTTTGTGTCTTTTCTAGATTTATACTTTTTCTATATAAGCTAATGTCTGAAGCTTTTGTGTGTACTGTGAAACATGATTAGAATTTTTTTTTTTTTTTTTTTTTATGTTTCCTATTTGTAAATCATGGCATGGTTCATCGTATTGAGAAATTTATAGAAAGTACTTAACAGTTTCTACTTTTCCTAGATAGATTTTTAAATTTCAATCAAATAAGTGCAAATTTAAAATGCATTTTAGGCATAACCAGCAGCTATAATGTCAGTAAGGCACATGCTAATGTTAAGGCTGTAATTCAATCATTTAGTTTTGTTTTGTAGAGATTTCTATAGCCTGTCCATTAGAGAGCATGTATTGTATTTGCCCCTACTAAAACGGGGAGTTTTTTTGTAAAAACCTAGCCTCCTGACCTTGACTAGAACATATCGGCCTCTATTTCAAAAGTGCCTTGCCTTTGTTCTAAAAAATCTGTAAACGCGTCAGTGTAAACACAAATAGGTGAAGCTTGTGCACAGGTTTCTTTAAAACTTGTACATGTTTATATACATCTAAATGCCAGTGCATTTTGGCCCAATCTCTCAAGTCTTTGAGCAAAAGATAATTGCAAACAGACATTTGTCAGTGCCTGTGTCCTGACTTCAACCTTCAACATGAGCCCTTTTTCCCCCCAACACTCATTCCTCAGTCGTGGTGCTCTCTTGGTGCAGCTTCAGTCTTTAAAGTTAGTTTTTCCTATTGAATATCGGGAGTATGCAAATGGAGTATAGCAACATCTAAAAAATGCTTTTTGAACAGTGCAGTTTGAACTGTAATATAAATCAGTAGTGAATGAAGAATCCTGTAGTTGTAATCTTTAGACTTTGTGCATAGTTTCTCGAATAGAAATGACCTTCTACTGTGTTTATTCTCGCTTTAAATTCAATAGAACATTATGTATCTCCAGGTATACCTTTTGCTTCTTATAACTATAGGAAGATGTATTGTTTACATTCACTCAAATGACAATTACACAACTCAGAGGAAAAAAATATGAAAAAAGGTTATGGTATTTTAGCATTTTACTGATTATATTACATCATTAAAAGCAGGCTAAGCACTTCTGGTGTTGCATGTTATGCGATATAATAACCAGCTATAAGAAAAATACAAAACGCAAAAAAAAAAAAAAATCGCACTGTGTCACACTGCCAGAATATTTGTATTGACTTATCTTTAGAGTGATAATGGCTTAAAATTTCAGCAAGCGTCGCTGCTACTGGAAAAGGTATTGTAGTTTCTTGTAATACATTTAAAACATTTAGATGTGTGAATGTTGTGCATCCACAGCTCATATTTCACAAACTATATAAAAAAATAATATTTAAAACTATTAGGCTTTTATTTAGTGATATTTGAGATTTCTAGTACTTTTTAAAATTGCTTAGAATGATGTCGCAGACATGCTCTGCTCTAGATAGTTTCTTTTTCAAGTAATTGAAGGTTAATGTGTCTTTGTAGTTGTGTTTCCCTGCATACACTTAGCAGCGGTGTACAGCGCAGCTATTTCACAAGGTCCTTTGGTCAAGTTTTATTGCCTGTGAAGCCAACTAAATTAATGATGTCTTGTGTGAAATTCTAAAAACGAACCAAAGTGGTGTTCAAGTAGCTCTGTAATTCTGTGTTTTAATGGGGAAATCTACCCTTTTTAACAGAATTCACATATGTAACTATATAAGTATTGCAAATAGCAGTCTGTATTTGTGAATAAAGTCTGGTTTTGTCTGAGGCTATTAACGACAGGTCAGAGGTCAAGGGCATCTTAATTCTAACAAGTCCAGTAATCCTGTTTTGGTTGGATTGTTCTTGTTAAATCCAGTAAGAAATGATATGGCCTCAGTGAATTAATAAGGACTATGCCACTGGCTTTTACCATTTGGATTTAGCTTCCATTAATGGACTTGAGGCCGTCGTTTGCAGTTTTACCAAAGACCTGTAATATTGTCGGGGGTTTTTTTGTATAACATTTCATCAACTTTTATTTGTGGCAAATCTAATTTAAAGTAAAACACCTAGTACCTTTTAAATATATTTGTTAATAGTAATTAATAGCATCCTTATTGTCTAATGAGTTAATCAAAAGCATGCATCGGATTCTTACCAAATTGTGTATTTGTACATTTGATTTTTGTGTATAGAATGACATAAAGGGCAGATTTGTGCAATGCTGGCTCGCACATGCTGACTTTAAGCGAGGGTTCAGTGGAGTTAATTGTCTACAGTGAAGGAATTGAGTTGAATGACATTTATTTGTCTAAAGTGGCCATATGAACTTCACTACTGTACTGTTTTGAAGTAACTTTTGTTTGCCGACATAACATAATCTAAATCATTTTGGAAAATGATGGTTATGTATTTTATGCTGTTTTTAATAGGCCTACAGTGACGTGTAAGGTGCTTTCTTTCTACCTGACTTTTGATTTCAATTTCCTAAATCCGTGGTCCAAATGAGTTTTCTTCTTTTGTAAAAGGGACACAGGATTGTGACAAGCATCATAGGCAGATACAGATATTAATAAAAATGAATACTGCAAAATAGATTCGACCAAGTGTCAAATGTAGCAAAAAATGTACATGATTTCCTAGATCTATTCAATGGACCAATTTCCCATTACCCATATATCTGTGCCTTGTTTATTGCATAATTTTGATTAGTAAAAAAACAAAATTACTGCTACAGTATTTGGTGTCAGTCAAAAAAAGGTACACTTCCATAATCAGAGAATCAAAAGTTCAGTGCCTTAAAATATTTTTGATAAATATGACAATGATCCTTTGCATTAAGGCCACCTAAGTAAAAAAATAAAAAAGAATGCTAAATGAGATTTATAGAAAGCAAATGACAGAGAATCACCTGGCACAGTTCGTATTTGCCATGCCATAAAGAACACAGCAATACATAACCGAATACACAATTTTCAATTCGTCATTTGGCGCCAAAAATATTTGTTTTGTTAAGAAAAGCACCAAATAGGAAGAACTTTGTAAATGAACTGTAATAGATGTATCATTATGCTCTGCATCAGAATAGTTTAATCTATTTTGCATTATTGTTAGTCGTTGTGTTGTCTTTTTGTTTTTAATATAATGAAATAGAGTCTAAACATTTATGCAATGTATTTGAGTATAATGTATGAAACTGTTCAAATTAAGTAAAAAAATAATAGTATAGCAAGTGTTGTCAAACGTAAATAATTTGAAAATGGAACCAGTTCCATATTGTTTAGACATTTCCAATTTTTGTATAATTTTTTTTCTTTACATTGAAGCCCTGAAATATTGAATGTATTGTTCTAAATTAGATATTTAAAGACTAGGTCACTGGAACATTATGGAGCGCAGTTAATTCATTACAATGTAGCATCTAGTTGTGATCTGCTATAAAATAAAATTTATTAGAAATAAAGTTTTCAAGTTTCTATTTGTCAGCTTTGTGTGAGGAGAGAGATGGTTTTTAACAGGATCATACAGCAATGATAATGCAGAATGTGTTGTCTGAATTATTATAGACTTTTCATTATTTTGTAACAAACTATTGACATGTAGAAAAGACTCAACTGATAATTGTAGAAATAAATCTGTTGATATATTGCTATGTTTTGTGTTGTGGACACAAAATGGGTCTTAGGATACTAGATATTGCTTTCTACATCAAGGATTGTGTATGGCATATTTTCTGTAGTGTATTAATAGTTTGTTAACACTTGTTATTTGTTACACTACAGTTATGCAATGGTTTACAAAATTCACAAGAACTATTATATTGACAATTAAAAGATTTTTTCATCTGAACTGTGTATTGTTTTATCTCAGCAATAACCTACCGAATCACATTCTTTATAAATAACAGCACTGGTAATTCCTCAGAAGGGTGGACAGTAACAGACTTTTGGAAAATTTGTAATTCCTCTGAGCCTTTATTGAACAATTGTTTGGAAATCGTCAGAAGATGGGGAGTCAAACAGAAAGCCTATTAGCTGTGTGGCCTAGAGGGAGGACATTAAAGTAAAAGTTAATATTTTTTTCAACCACCTATGGTCATTTACAGACTATCATTAATATTTTTATTTACCTTTGTCTCACTTTCTGGATAGATAATGACGCCCCCTAGTTTTTTCAAACTCGGCTTTTCTTTATATATACTGTGAATGAAAAAAGAAAAATACTATGAATGCAAATATACCAGAGTCACAAACCTTGTTTGTAAACAATTTTTAATACCTTTCAAGGACTGAATTTAGGCTGGATACAATGCCGTCTACCTTTAGAGCAACAATGAGACAAGGCCACTCCAAAACAGCCATCTTGAATGGATAGGGATAACAGGATGTTTTAGTGCTAACTGATGAAAGTAGAATAAGGTAAAAGTGCTTATACCATTCGTAACTACACCTCACCTTCTCATTTTCACTAGAACCAATTCCCAGCATCTTGGCTACATGAGTTCTCTGCTCTTTACCTAGCACAGCCATCTTTCCTGCCACCAGATGGCAGCCTGTCTCCAGCAGCTCTTTCAGGACGTCAAGATGGGAAGGCACTCGGCCCAGCAGTGGCACATGGAAAGGTAGCAGCAGACACGTTGTCTGCCAGGGTCCACTTGGCATCAAGGACACTGAAACCAGTAAATAAGCACAACAGTGATTTGTTTTGTGTACATTTACAAAGGTCACATTTCAAAATATATTTTGATGCCAAAGCTTAGAGTTTTAGTTTTGAAAGTGTTTGAAATATTTTGTCTGACTCAAGTTAACTATCCAACTAACACCCACTACATTAGACACATTGATGTACCTCCATTCAATCCCAGAGCTGTGATTATTGACTGATTTTCTTTTGATGTATAACTCTGTGCACACTCCACAGATGCTACAGGGTCAGCATGCATCCTAAGTGTCTAAAAAACAAACAGAAAACAAAGTGGATATTTTGTGGATAATATACTTTATGTTGAATTCTTATTAGATGTATAACTACCTGATCTGTTCTTATTGTTCTGGTCTGGGTAAAGCACAGCCCTTCTGGGAAAAGCCTCTTCACATCTTGTATAGCTTTCTCATATGATTCTGCTCCTGTAAAATCGGTGACATTTAAAAGCCTGTAAGATGTATTAATCCTACCATTTGATATTTTATCAGAGCTGAGGGGGGCACTGACCATAGACACTGTTGTATAATTGAGATGTGTCATGACCAACGATGCTTGTGGACAGGTCACTGCTGCCTAGCACCTCCAGCAGTCTTTTTACTGCATTCTCTCCTTGAAGACACACAGCCAGTGACAAGCCAGAGCACAGGTACTCCAAATGGTCCACTGAGTCTGATTTCTGTACAAAGCAACAACCCCTAAATTCATTACTTATGCAAACGTCAATAAAGCAAAATTTGCTGGGCTTGTAGCTTACATTTCCTGCTGGTAATAGTGTGGCTGCATCACTTTTGCTCAGGACTAACATTCGTAGACCCACTACCATGAGGCCTGTCTGATGCAAAATGGAAAGTATTTTGCAAAACTTTTGATTCCAGACTCCTGGATTGAACACACACACGCTGAGCAGCATTGGTGGATCTGAAAACCAATGCTTTGTTAAAAATACCATAACTTAAGTAAAAAAACCTAACAATATAGACATAGGCCCTATGGTTAAATAAATACTGTCTTAATACACTTACAATTAATAATCTCATGCTCAAAAAAGAAAAGGGAGGATTGTCTGGATGCCACTTGAGGTGTTGGTGACATCAAAACATTATTATGATAATCATTTAATAGGAGATTGTTTAATGAAGCAAAAGCATTGAACCGGTTCAGTATGCACACTAGAGCAGGGGCTGACATCAGAGCAGCCAGAGTACTGTGGCTAAACTGCTCTCCTACTTCATAGGGGCTCACTTCCTGAGCCTGCAGTCGAGTCAACACAGGCAACCACTTTAGACCAAGCAGCGTAAATCCTGTAAAATAATCATGAACTTAAATAATAGTAAACAAAATACAGTCATATAGCAACCACTGAAAAACTTGAATGAATTCCAGCCCTAGAATATACTTGTGTTTGAGCTTCACCCACCATGCTGTGTCAGTGCTCTGTGTAGGAGGCTTAGGCCTTGGCTCATGTCCTGACCACACAAAGTTAGAACAACCTGCTCTGTGGCTGGGGGACACTTTTGATGGGACAGAACCACAGTGGTAGGATCTGGTATTGCCCAAGCAGACCTGGCTAATAAAACATATTATAATTGCAAATGGAAATAGCCAAGTGAACTAAACTGACACTAAGAACACATTTCATACCAAAAATTTGATATAGGTTGTTGCTATAGGGGACTGTATGGAAACACAAACTTGGCTCCACTGCTTGAACACCATCACCCCTGGAGCGCAGGCAGGCCAGAAGATTTTGTGCCTTAAGTTCTCTCATAAGGGCTGACGATTACAAAAGAAGATTAAAAACTTACTGCTTAAACTGCACCTAATTTTTTTATGTCAGAACATTTACAAACCTGCTGAAAGAGTAATGCTGTGGTGATGTGCATTTTCTTTCTTCAGTATCAACACTAGACAGTGACTCAAATCTGAGAGAGGTAGACTGCAGAATACCTGGGCCTAAGAAAATACACATTCTACATTAAAGTAGTTTCTAATGTCTGATGTGACATGATACATCTGATAGCCTATAAATACAATAGAACTGAATAAACCTTATTGTCTCCCATTTGTAAACAAAAGGCAGAAATTGGCTTGCAAAATACACATTTCATACACAAAAACACAGTTCATAGAAGCATTCCTTAGATAGAAACATACATGCACAATATACTGTATATAAAGTATCTCTGTTATTTTCTTTATATGGACCAGCTGCTCTGTATCCCTAATAAAGTTTGAATTGAATTGATATATAGATAAAAAGTGAATACACAAGAACACGTGCAGCAGGATGGGCTGGTTTAAACAAAGTGCTATGTGCTGAGGAAGGTATCTAGGATGGTTTTGATTGATTAAGTTCTTTAATTGCAAATGGGACAATAGACTTTTTGTAGATTTTTTATAAGCACAGGGTCTGTAGTCTGTACCTTTGTCCTGAAGGAAGAAGCTGAGTGTGTTGATAGGATTTTGTGGCTGTGACAATGAACTGCTTTTCTATGATGTTGAGACAGTTGAGTTTGTGTACGTACAATAAGTTTTCTACTTATTTTGACTATTCAGATTTGTTTTCAACACTTAAATGACTGAACCAGGAAACAATATTAAATGTCAGTATAATCTCAATTAGGGAGTACATTGACTGACCTCAAAACTCCTTTCAAAGTCTTAAGTGTGTCTTTAGTGTGCTTTTTTTTTTTTTTAAATAGATGTAGTCCATGTGATTAGTAAAGGTAAAGCGATTGTCCAATATAACACTCCTACCTGTTGGTTAGTGAGTCCAAGAAGTGTAGCTCCATGGTTATGAAGCTGCAGTCTCTGCAAACCCCTCAGAATAAAACCTCTGCATTCACACGTGGCTAGCACTTGACCGTAACAACCCGGAGGGACAACAGGCGACACCACAAGGAGTATATCAGCTGTACAAAGGAAATAGAAATGTCTTGTGCTTTTACACACCTTTACAGTGTGTAAAAGTGAGGAGGGACAGTATTTTGTAGCAAACTAAAATTACCTTTAGTTGAGGCACACAGAAAGGATGCCTCTCCTGTGGTCATCTGATCCCTACTGAGATAATAACATGCCTTTAGATTTGGGTTTATTTGAGTGTATTTTTAAAAGGAACATTTAAAACGTGTTACTGTAAAATCAAGCTGTTAGTTCTTGAATAATTAATATATAAAGCTATTTTCATTACTTCATATTTGGGAATTATTTCTGACAACAAACCTTTTTAAGGATTGCTTTTGGTTATTTCCACTTTTCTCTGGGAATCTTCCAGAGAACCACAAACACAGCTCTTTGTGGACTTGGCTGCACAGCTGAGGTGAGTACAGCAGTGGAGGGTCTTCACTTCTGCAGCTGAGAAGTTTAACAGAAGTGGGCCTCTTTCTTAACATGTGATCTATGGATCTATTTATACCCTTTAACAATGAGTGGGCATAAGGGCCACGAACTGCTATGGCAAGGACAGGAAGAGGTTCATCAGCTGTCTGAATGAATGAGTCATGTCCTAAAAATAAAATAAGAGTTTTCAAATATATATTTATAATGGAGTTTTAAATATATATATATATATATATATATATATATATATATATATATATATATATATATATATATATTATTAAGATTTACCAAAAATGTCACCCAGAAATTCAGGCGGTGGATAAAGGAGCCGCAGACCACACACATCTAATCCAGAGTCGAGGATAGATTGGAGAGTGTAGTGTGTGATGAGTGGAAGTTCTAAGAAGCTTTTACATCCCATTGCAGTGGATACCTACAATAACAATGGAAAGTCAAATACCTATTCCACACTATTATGCACGTGTTTCTTGGATGTACAGTTTTTTCACCTCAGTGTGCAGTTCTTGTGTGGTCTCTCTCCCTTTGCATACATGCTCTGGGGTGTCCACTGTCTGCCAGTAAAACCCTGGACTGAGACTAAATATCCTACTTATAACCTAAAATGCCAAGCCAGTAAGATACAGTCAATGGAATGCACACATCTGGAGGCTTAAACATAAACTGAAACTGAAAAAACCCACCTTTTTGTTTGAGGTAGCAGTGATAAAAGCGTTTAAATAAAAAAGAGGGAGACAAATGGGTGGGCTGTAGGTGTCTTTGTCTGTTATGTCTTGTAGTTGAGGTAGCCAGTGAGCAACGGTAGGGACCGAAGTCTCAGACAGAAACTTACAAACGTGGTTGTAGAAGAGAGTATGGATGTCTGAGTCCCTTTTCTAAAAGAATAAGCATCAGTACTCAGATTATGACATATTGAAAAGTGTAATTAATACACAAGGTTGCTGTACTATTACCCTTTGTGTATAGGGGTGCCGGGCTACTGCTAAGACATGCAAAGCCAGTCCATTCTCTGTCCACAGCTGCTGAAGTCCAGCGACCCAGAATGGTACTTTAGTATTCGCCTCATTATTGCTGGGTGGGTTAGGGCCAACCTTTTTCACAAAACACATAATAACTCAAATGTATTGTTAGAAATTTATTGTACGGTATAAAGTAGAAGATAATAATGGATACTTACCAAAGAAAGAAACCAAGCCACTAAGGTGTTATAAATGTGCGATTTGGTTAAAGCAGAATCCATAATTTTTCTTTTCCCCATTGCTCTCTGGTCAACCATACCAGGACTGGAGAGATTAACAATCAACAGCACCTGTCCTTTATTTTCAATGTCTGCAGGTAAAGTGGGGATTGGCTCTAGATGAGATGCTTCCTGAAAGAAAAAAAATGATCATGGTGATTTGAATGACTTTCTATGTGTTTGTTCACATTTGTTGCACTTACAATTTCATAAAGAAGATCAGTCTTTTCAGCCGCAGCTTGTTTCTGTCTCACAGACTTTGTTGGTTTGCTTTTTTCCAGTTCCTTTACGATTTGTTTGTATTGTCTTTGTTGTTGCTCTCTAATAAATACATCTTCATAGTTAGGGTGCTTTACTGTTAATATCTTGGAATGAACACAAAATACAATACATACATATGGTACCTCTGTTTTTTTGTTATATGATTGGTTTTCTGATTATCCATTTTAGGTTTAATAAGCACAGACTCGACACATGTTGATTGTTTATCCTCTGGCTGGTTTTGCCAGTCACATCTTTCTGAAGACACCCTAAGCTGTGACAATCGCTCATCTTCTTTTTTTCCATTCATTGCTGAATGTTTTTTATCACCACATTTCTTTTTTTCATTGTGCTCCCTTAATTTCCGAAGTAACATGCTTTTGCCAGTCTCTTCCCTAGGAGCAGAACAATAACCATTACAACAATAAAACATCACTTAAGCATTCTGTTAGTCTATTTAATTTTACCAGCTATGGGTCTGTGCTCCAGTGTGCACTTTATGATTGTTTTCCTTTGCAGGTGGAGCTTCCTTGTAAACTGAGTTAAGAGTCTTGGGCTTTGTTGGTGGATTTGTTGAATGATCTTGGCATCGCAAGTCAATATAAACTGTTGGAGGTTCTTCAATGTTTAACTGTGCAGACAATCTTCCCTCCAATTTGCATTTCATGTTGTTCTTTCTGTGTATTATGTGTTATATTAATGTTAGAATTTTAACATGGTACATTATTATCTGCCATATTAACTTACCTGTCATAGTCTGGACTTTTTACAGACTTCATAAACTGCTGCTCACAGAAAGCTACTAATCTTTCCATTATATTTTCATGAGCATGGTACTTGTCACCATCTGTAAAATATATTAAAACAACCACTTCACATAAATACACAAACTATTCTACAGAGATGTTATAATTAACCTCATATGTAGTACCTCCCAGTTCAGCAACACAATGTTGTGGCTTGACCAGCTTATCTTCTTTGACATTAATATCATCCAACTGTTCAAACCTCTAATGCAGGAAATGAGATTACACTAGTAAGAAATTATAACAGAGCAGTAAATTTTCTTTTTTGTTTTACTTACTGCAAATGACAGGACAAGATCACCAGTTGTGCTGTACTTTGTGCCCTTTTCATTTGGTTTGAGAATACTATCTGATGTGTGTCTGTTTACTTCCACTGCTCTGCTTCCATGTCTATTAGCCTTTCTTTTCAATGGCTCCTTAATAAACAGATTTTAAATCTTAAAATTTTCTTCATTGTAGAATAAGTTGGCATATATAAAGTATGTTTGCTTACCTTTATTTCAGTCTTGTCCACTGAAAACTTGTCAAAGTCTTCATCGCTATCTTCAGGAAGTTTGAGGGAAAGCCCAGGAGGTCTTTGAAATATTTCAATAGTTATTTCATCCTCGGACTACAGTGGGAATTCACATGGTTATCAGCTTATTTAAATTGGGGTATGTTTTGTTTGCTGTATGTGGCTACCTAAGATAGCTTGTTAGCTTAGTTATCCCAAGTTTCTAATGCACGATAAACCCGATACATACCGATGAACAATTAACGTCGATTGAAGGTATTAGCAGTTTTGTTTTCTCTACAATTGAACTCCAAAGACTTCCGTCCATTTGTAGTCACAGAGACTTGCTTCAAAAATAGAGTTACGTAAAGACTGAAGCTAATTTACAGCTATTTGCTGCGCTTACATTAGTATTACAGCGTTAGTATGGTATGGCTTTTCACTGTGGGTGTCAGGTTACCATGGCAACGGAAAACTTACAGTCAACAGCAGAACGTTTAGGTGACTCAGGTGAGGTAATTGACGGCATGGTTAAGGTGCTGTCAGAAAGTAGCTTGCTGGCAGATGTGTACTATGTAGCTTTAAATGAGAATCCCACCATCCACCGACATGAAACTACTGACTGCGGTCAAGCCATCCTTCTTTCGCAAAACGCCAGTCAAGCCAGCTCCGTCTTGATTTTGGAGTGCCTTCGTATTAGAGGCTTTAAGGTAAATGCATAGAAACAGGGCATAGATGTTCGAATCAATTTAGACTGTATTTCAGTTTTAAAACGTTAACTTTGTTACAATGTTACAACAATGTAATTTGTTACTTCCATCCCTTTCGGTGAATATTGAAATATTGAAGTAATTTCAGGACAACCTCATTTCTAAATAAAAGACTTAAAAGACTTAAAAAGTAAAGAAAACTATCAGAAAAGGGTAATTTTACTTCTGGTGAATAGCAGAGGACCCTGTGATACCCTCCAGGTAATCTTTCAGGACAATCTGATGTAGCATTTCAAAATAAAAGGCCCCTTCATAACTTGTGTTGTTTTTACACCAAATTTATGAAATTATTTTAAAGAAAACTGTGTTACTAAGTTGTCAAAGTCATTTCACTTCTGGTTAGCAAAAAGCTAACAAGCGACCTCATGATGTCCTCCAGGGCTACATCAGATTGTTCTGAAATTACCTGGAGATTGTCAATTGATCCTCTTCTACGTGAGTACTCACCAGAAGTATATTGACACTTATACTAGTTCTATAAGCAAATGCTTGCTTGCATGTACTTGCAAATACTTTAATATTTTAAATAATTATATAAATTTGGTGCTAAAACACCAGTTATACATTTTCAAGACAATTTTATTTTGTAATGTTTCATCAGATTGTCCTAAAATTTATATTTTATTTTTTTTTTTTTTCAAATTTGTGTCAAGGTCTGAGGGATTAAAGTAACAAAACATATAAGAATTGTTATAACATCATAACAAATAACGTTTCAAAACTAAACCATAGTTTAAATTAATTGAGATTGTAAATTAAAACTATTTCTGATATAAACTGAATATTAACTAATAAACCTGACATTTATCAGTTCACGCGGACATCTAGGCACTGGTTCCTTGATGTTTACCGTAAAGCATCTAATACGAGAGCACTTCAAAATCGAGACAGGGCTGGCTTGACTGGCTTGACTGCAGTAACTATTGTTATTTCAAGAATCTGGTGAGTATTATTACATAGGCTTATCTGAATTAAAATGCTAAACATGTAAAATTATCATTCTAAAATGGCAGCATTTTGAACATTTAACAAACACGTTAACAGCTGAGCTAACTGATTGCATAAGTTAGCTTTAACATAAATCCACGTTCTAGCTTAATGTTAGTATGAGACATATTAAAATGTGATTTCATATTTATGTGTACTAATTCTTTATCAATATAATAATAAACAAATTCACGTTGCATACACATTTTGGTACTTTATTGTTCTTGACGAAGATTCTGCAACAGTGTAAAGAAGCCGACATTGCTCAACAATGAAAGCATATCCTACAAGAAGCAACTTAAAGAAAATCAGAAATCCTCCTGTCTGTGAATTCTGCTTATTATTCTGCTTTATTTTATGCTATAACATTGTAAAGCAAATTTAATCATATTTAAATATACATTAAAGCATTTAAAATACAAAGTAATCCTCTATACAAACATACTTTCATTACATATTTGTTCACTTTGCATGTTTTTTTCTAAAGGCAAAAGCTGTGCTGACATTTACCACAAATACTATAGTTCTATTTTTAATAATGTATTCTGTTTGCTTTTCAAACTACTAGCCTGTTGTAAGTAAATGTGACTGACTAGCAGCTTTGAAAATGTTCACTGTGGATGTCTCGTAGGTCCTGTCCAGCCAGACGAGGTGGGCTGGTACATGTGATATTGTTGTATATGGTAATGGTAGAATCAGGCTCTTCACCTTCTGCATGGGTCTCGACTTGTCGAGGTACCACCAAAGGATACCTCAAGCTGTAGTTTCTGAGTGGGAGAGCATTGCAGTCACATTTCCAGCGGTTGCCAGAGAGCAAAAGTTTCTCAATACTCCCTGGGAAATCCGGGATTAGGTTTGTCAGAGTATTGTCTCTAAGATCTAGATAGCGTAGCCTCGGGAGCATCTGCTTTGTGCCATTTTGCAAAAAATGTCGACATTCATTCTTGGACAGTAGCAAGTACTCTAAATTTTTCAAGCCAGAGAATGTGTTTGTGCTCAGCATCTCCAGCTTGTTAAAACTCAAGTCCAGACCCAATAGGCCGACCATGTCTACAAAACTATTAGATTCCACCAAAGAGATGTTATTATGCTGTAAAAATAGCCGACGTAGACCAGACAGTCCAGTGAATGCTTGAGTTGTGATCCTGATTAGGCAGCCTTTATCCAAATGAAGGCTATGAAGCTTGGGCAAGCCTTTGAAGACTTGGTCTGGGAGAGTGTTGAAACAACTCCCAGAAAGGTTAATAACTGCCACATGAGAGAGGCCTGTAAAACTACCCACTTGTGCTTCTTGGACCTGGTTGTGCTCAAGCTCAAGGACTTCCAAATGACCAAGACCTTCAAAGATCCTATCTCCCAAAGCTCTGATCCGGTTGTAACTTAGTCGAAGCTCTTCTAGGTACTGAAGATCACGAAAAGTCCTGGGCCTAATCCCAGTGATAGAGTTGTTGGACAGGCGTAACACATGGAGACTGTGCAGACCCAAAAAAGTGTCGTCATGCAGGTTAGTTAGTTTGTTATTTGTAAGGTCCAGCCATCGGAGGGACTTCATGCCCATAAAAGCTCTGGGTACCACTGTGACAATCTGATTTTGAGCAAGGTATAGCTTTTGCAGTTTGGTAAGTTTGATAAACACATTAGCTTTGATAACCTTGATAAAATTTCCAGTTAGATCTAATTCTTTAAGCTCAACAAGGTTTTGGAAAAGCTGGGGTTGCAGGTAAGCAAGTCTGTTCCCAGCCAGGACAAGCTCTCGAAGGCCATGTAGATCCTGGAACGCAGCCTCTGGTAGCACTGCTATTGAGTTCCAGCCTAGGTTTAAAAGCCACATGTTGGACAGTCCAGTAAAAAGTCTGTCCTCAATGCGGGCGAGCTGGTTGTTGTGCAAACTTAGTGAGGCGAGATTTGGCGTATTCTGGAAAATTGGACCTGGCAACGTCCGCAGTCGGTTTCGTTCAAGATGGACATGAGCTAGCGATCTAAGTCCTCGGAAAGCCTGTGCATCAATCGTCACCAGCTGTCCACTTTGCAAGTTTAAAAAATCCAGGTTGGTAAGGTCCTTAAAGGAATTTGCCGGGAGTGAGGTGAACAAGTTTCCATCTAGCCAAAGAGAATGGGTAGACGTTGGCATGTCAGTTGGGGCTTGGGTCAGGTTTCGAGAGCTGCAATACATATTGAGCTCCAAGCTGTAGTCGTCATGGAAACATGTGCATCTCTTTGAACATGGAATAGGCTCCTCATTGACCTTCTCTGCAGGGGTGTCAGTGGTGGACAACACCAGTAATATCCCTTGTACCATTAACACCAGCAGTACAATGGCTTTCATACTAGAAAGTTCAAAATATAAAAAATAAAATCAATCCACATTGCACACTCATAATTGTTGTTAGCAATTTTGTCTAAGGTTATATGCCTTACCTTAAAGCAGAGAGTCTTGATTCAATGTTGACAGGCTCAAGAACTGATGGCTGACCCTTGTGCCTGTGTTTGTGTGCAGAATGGAAAGCCTGCAAATTCCTCAACCCCTCTGAATGGTTTTGGGAAGTCACTGAATAACTGAATTGACACGTAAATTTTCACAAGTGTTTGATATTTGTGGGAATTTTTGCTCAACAGAAATTTCTGTTCAGTTTTTTTTTATTTTCTTCTAACAGTAATTGTACTTTTGATTATTTGTAATGTAGTATTTGATCAACATAGAACAGTCTTAAGAGCTTAACCTGGAGAATATTACCAGTGTGACGATTGTAATTAGTATAGAAAAATCTCTGTGTGCATATACTGTATGCATTATAAAGTATGAGACCATATCTAAATGTCCCTTAATGTTTACTAATGTCATTGAGTCCATTTATTGTAGATTTTAACTGATACAGTGGCAAAGAGATAAGACAAACCCATTACACTAGACCTTTGGCTAAATTCAAATCACAAATTTAAATTTACACAGTTAAATATTAGTTTATGTCTCAATAAAATTAAAATTAGAAACTACTGAAACACTTACATCTATCTGTGCATGTGTCCAGAGCTTGTGCAGTGCCGATTTCCAGCAGAATTTACCATTCATTGATTTTTGCCACAGTGCAGGATGTGGTCAGTGGAAGAGGTCCTTTTCCTAATCACCTCTATGACTGTAATGACTAACTTTATGTTTACTCTGTACTTGGAATCTGGGTTCTTTCAGTCAGCCATGAACTGGTCATGCTCTAAAGTACAACCATGTCCTGATAACATTCCCTGCACTAATTTTATTGCTAAACCTTAAGAACAACATTAATATTGCATTTAATAGACCACTAGAGAAATTATTGTAATCTATTCTCACCATTTCACATTTAATCCTAAATAAAATCCCAAAAGTCTGACTCTATATTTTACAGTTTATTTTGTCTGCCAGCCCCAAAACCTCAGACAAAAATGTATGATACATTTAGTGTCATTTCCAGTAGGGAGCACTGCTACTCTTCATCTGCAAAAGATTCTGCCTGAAACAAACCGAACTGGAAGCACTTACTTACTTGTAGGTAAAACTTGAAATTAAACAAAAATATTCACTAGGGTATGTAGAAAATGCAACACACACTACAGTTCACTTTGTACAAGATAACACTTGATGCTTCACTGACAAACACCTCTAATTGGCTTTTCCCTGTCATTTTAGCAGGTACAAAGGTACTATGGTACTTCTATGGTACTTTTTTGCAATGTATTTACTGCTGTGTCAAAAGAGACTTAAAACAAAGAGACATGACTATGAGATATGCAGATGAATAAAGATCAGATCAATATTTTAATAAACAGGCTGAAAAGCTTTGGCGCTTAGACCTGGACAGAAAATATGTTGCTCATATTACTGAGCAACACTGATAACAAGAAAAAGTTTAACAGAGCCTAGACACTGGTGGCATAGTCTTGTGATGAAAAGGACTTTTGCAGCCCTCCATGATCATGGCTCTGTTTGTAGTTAATGTATTACCTGCCTACTCTGTTCTTTTTACCATGCATCCTTTAAAGTAAAAACAGCAGTATTATGTTAAGTGAGCTCCAGGATAAGTGCATAAAAGCCCTCACTGGCTGCAGATAACTCAACAGTACGATAAAATACATGATAAACTGCTTGGCCATGAAGTGACAGCTGATGTCCCTTCATGATGCTGCAGTGAGCCTCTGTGCATCAACTCCTGTTGGTTGTGAAAAAATTTTTTTTATTGTAAATAGTGCATTAGCATGAAAAGAGATAGACAAAGGTACAGTTTCCTCTTATGGCTCAATTCATATTTCAAATTGTGCATTTTAAGTTCAGTCAAACCCATTGACTGTCATTGTTATACTAACAACTACTATACTATTTTTTCCAGATGGGTTCATATTGAGTGGTGAATGGCTGTGAATAACTCACAGTCTGCCCACTGACTTCTGGGAAGCTGAGACATCATACTTGTGTTGGCATCTGAAATACGGATGGTTTCATAATTGAATGTGATTGTTGTGTCTAAAGCAAATTATGACAGTTTAGTTTTAGAATTACACAAAAATAATTTGTTGCATGTGTGGAAGTGTCAGTATTGTAGACTGAAAATGTTGTATTTTAGCGCCACCTAGGCGGGTACATTTTGTCTTCTTATGTAAATGAGATTGTGTTGCAGCATTCAAGGTATGACTCAATGTAATGTATCCATGAATGTATTGTCTTGAGTCAGTCTTGGGCAAGTTTAGATAACCATCACTTAAGTGTAGGGCTGTAACAATTAGTCGTCATATTTCACAATGTTAATTATAAAAAATTGTCTACGTGGATTTTTGTTGTCGACGTTGTTGTGATGTTATAATTCAACATGGCGGACGATGCTTCCGAGAGGCAGTTATGCACAAGCACAAGACATAAGACATAATTGTTGACTACTCAAATAATTATAAAAATATTCTTTGACAAGACAACTACCAAAATAATAATTTGTGACAGGCCTACCCAAGTGCACAAACATCAGCATGTTTTTTGGTTTATAAATTTCTTGTTTATTTATTTATTTATATTTATTATTAACAAGGAAACACATCTTTAGACCTTTTCTATAAGCCATATACCAAATCTAACTTAGAGATAATGCAATAATATTTTTTTTCTGTCTGACACTTTACTGTTATAGGATCTTGCAGATCTCCAGACTATTTGTACTTTCCTCTGAATGTCAAAATGAAGGAAGGGAATGTCAATGTCTGTTGCATTTTAGTCCAGGTAAAAAACTGCTGCTAATGTCACAGGCTTATAGAAATCTAGGTTAAAGAGGAGCGTACATGCACAGCAACAGGCAAATGATAAAATAATAAAAGCATTTGACTCGATATTTAAGATATTTATATCCATTGCTTTACTAAATAAAAATAAATACTTTTATTTTTTTTTATTGTAAATGCACATTTGCCCTTAAACTGTGCAATTACATTGTACCTCAATTATTTCTATTCTCTTGCTTATAAATTTGGCTTTCCCAAATCTCTGCTGAATTTCTTTGTTTTTTTGCAAAGTCTGTCTGTCTGTCTGTCTTCTTTTAACACTGCACAATACGTCCAGACAGCAGACGAGGCAACGGCTCCAGCATTAAACTAACATACCTTTGCTCTGGTTAAGTGCACATGCCCAAAATGGTGGCGCAAACAAACTAATTGACAGAATATGATATTGGCTGTACATATCGGCCACTCATTTATTATTAATTAACTTAATGCCCATTTTAAGCTTTTTAAATGTTTTTTGCATCTGACACCTCTCTAAACATTTCTTTGTTGAGAGCTTGCAGTCAAGTGATCAAGTTTAACAGGTGGACTTTAACCAGGTGGAGTTAACCAGACAGGCTTCAGGATGAACAGGGTAACTGTGTGTTAACAGTGCTTCTGTTTTTCCTGCCCCTACTTTTAGTGAACTTATGAGTAAGGCTACTCGGTCAGACTGATTACAACTAGGGATGCTCCAATCCACCTTTTTCGCTTCCAATACCAATTCTGATACCTGAGATTTGGTATTGATTACCTGAGCATGTTGCACGTGATGTCACAAGCTGCACAGCTGCGGTGAGAAAATGTTAAAGGGGCCATTACTCGTAAACCTTTAAATCGCCTATAAGGCAATTTTTTTGGCAGATCAGGCATATTGTTACCACTAGAATTATAGTCAATATTGACGTTAATACCCAATACAAATATCGAATCAGAGCATCCCTAATTACAACTGTTGTTTTCCTGAGATAACGAGAAAATAAAGTTGTTATCTCGGAAAAACAACATAATTAACTCGGTATAACCAGATAATGGGAAGGAAAAAAAGTTATTGATCTATGGCCGCTTACGGCTTCCGTACTGAAGATGCTAGGCCGCCACTCTTGGTAAACGTAAGCTATGACATTATAAACTGTGTCAAAGAAACTGAATAAATTAAGTGCTTGAGCAGTTCTTTTGTGATTTTTACACTGTACACTTTTACTCTACGGTACAAATACTTGCCTTGCTTGGATGTTCACTTTACTTTGTGCTCTTAATTGCATACACTGTCTTACTGTTACTGTAATTTTCTATTGCTATCTGTTATATGGCTTTAAGTGAAGTTATTGTTTACCCTTGAGTTTTTACTCTAAAATGATTAGCACTTGCTCTCTTATCATACCAACAAGATGTCCATTAGTCCAGTGGTAGCTTCTGTTTCGCTGTCTCTCTCTGCCGCCTGAATAGATCCATTGTTGCATCTCCAGAGAGATGGAAGTTTGCTTCTTTGTGTGGCTTTATTGGAGCTCTAATCTTTAATTTCCCCAACACCGTAACTGTTCATATCAATAATGAGGACATCTTAATGAAACGGACTACACTAGTGAGAAGATTACATGTAAAAGTGAAATCTTGTTTATATGTAGTAAAGGGTTTAAACAAATGATGCAGTCATCTTACACAACAAAGGCTGCCTGCTTTCAGATAATTTGTGGTCATTTGGATCTGGTTTTCTGTGTGAACTTTGCATCCTGTTGTCAGTGTCCAAAGACATGCGTGTATAGGTGACCAAACGAATTGCCCACAGTGAATGAACCTAAGTGTTTATTAGTGTCTGTAAGTGCATTTAACTCATAGTCCAGAGTGTACCCCACCTTATTCCTGTAACAGCTGGGTTCAGCATACAACTGAAGAAAAGGAATGAATAAATTATTTTTATCACTGGCAATTCAGGCATTAGCACTAACTTTAAATGTACTCACAACACTTTTAAGTAGTTATAAATTAAATTCCTTATTTTAGTTAGTTTCATAGATATTACAAATTCAAAACGACTTTATTTTATAATCCCCAAGGGGAAACTTAGTATCTGTCACTAGAATTGAGTGTAGTGCACCGACATACCCTAGAGATCTTAATAATGACCAGTGTATAATATGTCTTTGACAGAACGTGAAGCCAGGGGCCACTTATTGTTATTCGACAGAAATAGATTAGATATTAATAAAAATAGTAGATTCAAAGAATAGAAAGGAAAGTAATAGAGGCTGAAGATTGGGCTGTAATCATTACATTACATAACCATTAATTTGGGCTCATTTTCATTTCATTCTGTCTGAAAGGTCCCAACAAACTATATGAAAGTGTTATGAAGTAGGACAAAGTTTTATATTGAACAGATTCAATGTGTGATTGGTGTTTTAACATAACTATAATGCTAATGCTAAACTCCCAGCAGGCAGTGTCTGAGGACCTTACAGAGTTACCACAGAGAAGTATGTAAATGTAATCAAGTCTGTTGATGTATAGCAGTGGGGCCAGGAACAGCATGGATCATGGAAGTATCTGTTCGCCATATAAATGACTTTATATCAATAATACGGTCAGGAAAAAAATCTTATTGTTTGTGGGGTATCTCTTATACTTGCCAAGAAAATTTGGAATAACATTAAACAAAGATTGGCACAGATTTGGTAAAAAAACAACAACAAAAAAAAAAAAACAGAATTGTCTTTTAAACTACCACAAACCACACCTCAAAAGTGAGGTGATTTCAGGCTTTAACCTAAGAAACTACCCCAGAACCACAGTGTAACCTTTCTCTGTGTCATCAGTACGAGGACAGACTCCTTTAGTGCTTTTGTGTCTGAGTGAGGCGTCTCTCTCTGCGGAGCCTGACATTCCTAATCTGTTCGTGCCTCCTTTCACCAGCTTTCAGACTGTGCTCCAAGCTGCGTCTTTAGCTTTTGTGGTGCTACAGTGATCTGAGACGTGTTGGTGCGCGCTGGGCTGGCGCTGCACTGGATTAATGAGACTGTTGATGTGAAAATGTCTCCCTTTTGAATTGTTTGGCAGAAGCTTGAGTGCTGACAGTTGTTTACATTTTTAGTGGAAAAGTATATACAATGCATACATCATTCTTCTGACTGAAATAAAAGTTCTATCATTTTATCTTATCTTAAAAATGGCTGTATTAATGCTAATCCCTCCATAAATTTGGACATGGCGTGTGTATGACTGCATTTGGATGTCTGGCTGTTTCCTGATATCTCTTCTCCTTTCATGCACTGATTTTGGTTTTCAGTTCTTCTGTATTTTCAATAATGTTCTGTATTTGTCAGAAAAATGTTTTACCTGAACTGCAGCCTGTCGAGGTCCACTTTCATGTTTTGACAGAATGGCGTATGGCAGCTTGTCATTCAAAGCTTTGCACTTTGTGGCCTGTCACAAATATTAGGAATGATCTACGCATATAGAGGGGGATATAAAAAAACAGCCAGAACTGTTCAACAGTATGTTTCTGTCATAAGTCTGCTTTAGGAGAGCTTCATTGTAATAGACATTATTGGAGGTGGTATTGCAGATTATCTTTTTATTAGTAGAATGCTGAGAAATAATGAATAAGTCCCGTCTGTTTTACTCTAAAAGCTCATGCTTCAGAACAAAAGCCAGTGTTTATCTGCTCCACACTGACTTTTTCTAATCTTTGTTTTTTGTCTATATGAAAAGTACTTATTCTGAGGATTAATAAAAAATGGAATGTGTTCTTTATGGATTAAAACAAGTAACATTTTTGACATTACAGTACATGGCTAAGCTGTGCTGTGTGACTGAATTAGGTTATTGTGCTGATTAAATTTCCAGAGGGAACTACCCTGGTGCTAGGAAACATCACTTGCTAATTAACAAGAATGTCTCCTGGCATCTTTAGGAAAATGACAGCACTCCCATAGGTTTATCAAAAAACCTGTTTCCAAAAAGTATTGTAAACAGTGTCTTATTCCCAAATGTTTCCTGTGACAAGTGCTGTATCCATTGTTTTGTTCTCCAAATATTGTTTTTTAACAGATTGGACAACATATTCTACAAATATTTTAAAGCTGCTGCTATAAAGTACATGGAGCGACAAGAACAAGGCTTAGAGAGAAGAGTTCTTACAAATGACTTTAATAGTGACCCAGTAATAAGACTTTTACATAAGTAAAGTACATAAGCTAAATATCCAATAAATGGTGCAGATGCTGTCAAAATGAGCCACTTTTGGTAATATAAAAGCAAAATAAGTTTAATTAATCACCTCACTGCTTTCAAAACAAAACAAAAACAAAGGCAGAAGTGGATGTTTTCACATTTAGAAGATATGTCACGACCCAGACAGAACTGAAGATATATTTTTGAAATCACTGAATGTCATTTTAGTTCTATACACAAACAGAGACAGACAAAACAAGTCCATCATGTTGGCAAAAATTATAAATAAACATGAAATATAAATTTAAGGAAACAATATGGCATATACATTAAAATGACACTAGGGCTGCACAATATATTGCATAATTTTGTTATCACAGTAATAATAAGCCCTACTATGAGCCATACTTCTAGTCCAACTAATTTGGTTGGACTAGAAGTAGAATCCAGAGCCTGATTTTTTTTTATTAATATATTTTAATTAAATTCTGAATCATAAAAACCCTTATACGTATTTCAATATTTTACTGCATTTTTTTCATATCACATTTTTCCTGATATGGTGCAGCTGACACAAGACCACACTGTAGCAGATGTTAATGGAGCTCAAATGCAGACAGTTTTGGTGATGAAGATGTTACAAATGTAGGCTGCACAGACAAAGTATTAGCCTGGATATATGAATATTGTGCAGGTGGTCATTTGGTTTGAGTAAAAAGGCTTTAAAAACAGTCAAATGAAAATTCAGTCAGATATTGATTTGTTCTTACTACTGAAAGGAAACATATTGCAGTAACATAACAGTATATATTATACCTTCTTTGATGTAGTAGCACAATATAGATTATTTATTTTTGCTGTGAAATAAATAGTGGAGTAATGATTTAAAGTGATGGTTATAACTCCGTATACATTAATTTTATTGTGTCTAAATAGCTACCCCTTGTTACTCCACTTTAGCTCCAGCTAACAGCAGCAGCTTTTTCTATTGCCAGGCTGGAAATATAGAGTGGAACAAAAATCTTATTTTACCCAAAACTTTTACCACTTCTGAGCATCCTAGTTCCATGAAGTTCTGTACTTATCTTTTCACTTTTAGATCACTTTAGATTAGTCCCACAACGCTGGACATATCAACTGTTCCAACACACATGCGTTTTAAAGACACACACAGTACAATTAAACAAAAGTGTCAAGACTGGCTTACCAATAGTAAAACCAAGTCCTATGGTAATATGAGTGGTTTAGACTTGTATGTATTGTATGAGTGGTTTTAGAGTGTATTCTTAGAGGCATTATTACATCAATACAACACTGTAGTTACTCAAAGTGTGTGTTTCTGTTGGTCTGTTGTTGTGACCTGGAGTATATTTTTTTTTATTTTATACATAAATGTTTAGTTACTTAAATACAATGTGAGAATTAGACCATCTGTTTTTTTCAAATACCACATTTTTGGTAGCATTTCAGTCAAAGGTATTGGGTACAGCATAATCTTATAGATATCTTTAAATTAATAATTATACTTTGGAACAAACATCAAGGAGCAGGTTTGTAAAAAAAATGTTTCCATTAAGAGCTGCACCAGTTGCCAATTACCCACAGGCGACTTGGGCCTGACTTGGGCAAATGAGACATTACTGATGTGATAAAAATGGAATGAGATACTTTGAGGAGGCTACATGTGACACTTCTGATATTTAGTGCATGTTGCAGCACTGTTTGATATGTAGGTTATATAAAGTGTATGACAACACATTGGTCACTGTGCCTTTCCATAGGCTTTGGTCCCAAATCCTTGCACCCTTCACCTTTTAATGGAGGCTGAACTTCTGAGCGTCCTACGGCTGCTTCCTGGTGACGCCCACAGCCTGCAGCCACTATAGTGTTTAAACTGCCCCATGCAGCTTTTTTAAGCCCAGTCTAAAACAGCCGCTCACACTGTCACCTCTGTCTTGCTGTTGGTGACAAAGTACGGCTGTGGAGGCATGTAGCGCGTGGTGTGCAGCTCCTTCTCTATGACACAGAGTTTCGGTGGGTTATATGAGTGTCGCAGGCCGAGTGCGTCCCGACTCTCCCAGGAGCGAAGCTGTGCCGGGCTGGAGACAGCATTGGAGCTGTAATACAGCGACTGGGAACTATGGCTCCTGGGGTTTTTGTACTTTTGTCTGTTCTGCATTAGTGACATCTGTCTGGGCGGGCTGTATGGATTACTGGGCTCTGCCTCCATGTCCACTGGTTCCATTGGGAGACTGCCCTTCGGTGACATCTCCATCACTTGTCGCCGGTGGTTATAGATGTTAACCTTATCGGCTGAAAACATGCATCGAGAAGTAACTTGATTAATTGAAGACAGTAATCAGAGTCCACCCTGCAACATTTGTGTCAGGAGTGCAATGTGATGTCTCTGGGGTATTCCTAAACTAATAGTTTCAACAGTAATTGTTTTTTTAACAGTGCATTCTGATTTAGGCTTTTTGATCCTCATTCTGTGTATATGAAGTCTGGTGAATGGACAATATTAAATGGCAATGAGCTTAGTTTGCCTGTTTGCCTGAAATAAATCATATCTTTCTCATTTTACTTTTTCCACTGAGTTGAAAAAGGTGTTTGTTCTGTTACCTGCAACCAACTTTAACACTCCAAAGATAGACTAAGACCGAATATTTTTGCAGCCTGCTGTTAAGTCTTTGTCCTCACAGATTTTCTGTCATCGTTGCTATTATTACTCATCTCAAAAGCTTTCTTCCAAGGCTTTTAAATCATTACAAGATTGGAACAACAAATACATTCTATAAATACACTTCTGGTGCCACTCGATGTCTGGTAATGGATTAACTTACACAGATTTCAAGAGTTTGAAACCATCTGTGTTTTTTTTTTTTTTAAGTGCATATTAAATGACTAAACATTTGGAAAGCTTAACATAATGCTAAAGTTTCTAGTATGAGTAATCATTTAACTTTCTCTCTACTTAACTTACCTACAGCCTTGAGTGTTGCAAAAGTGTTGAAATCTTTGACGGGCAGCTGTTGGTCATAAGGACTCGTGATTTGTCCGACGTCTGGGACTGGGTAAGGCTGCGTTATCAGCGTCGATGTTGGACTTGCGTTGTTCAGCTGATCATTGTCTGAAAAATAAATCCACAGTATGTTTGTATCATCTGTTTCACTAGACCCACTTCAAGAGCATAAATTGGTTTGATGGCTGGTTGATAATTTGTCCCAATAGTGCCACTCTCACTAAAGTAGTCCTTTGTGGGAACCCAGCTGGAAAGTCATGACCGCTCTTTGTAACACTGTACTAATCCTACAGTTGACATCTGGTAAATTAAAGGGTTCTCAGCAAATAGACTGGCCCCCTGCCTACTGGCATGACAGAGCACACAGATGTTCAGTGTGTCCTCTCCTTCTTTAAATTGTCGGAGATCAGCCGAACGTAGCAGTTTGCAGGCAGCGTACATTCTGATGCAACAGTATTAAAAAGTGTTTTAGTAAATATGTTATAAATGATACATTCACAAACCTTCAAAACAAAAAGTCTGTAAGTCGTTTCTTTAAACTGTGTCTAATGAAAAAAAAAAAAAATACTGTTTAGATCAAAAAATAGGTTAATTAGTCCTATATTTCCCACTGGTCAGTAGCAAACTTTGTCTTTCTGCTAATTACTTTGAAAAGTCTAAAACTATCAATGCAGTCTTGTGAAACAATGCAGAGGGCAGCAATGATTACATACTCTTTGATC
This sequence comes from Neodontobutis hainanensis, assembly GCA_024349245.1. Classification (NCBI taxonomy): domain Eukaryota; kingdom Metazoa; phylum Chordata; class Actinopteri; order Gobiiformes; family Odontobutidae; genus Neodontobutis; species Neodontobutis hainanensis. Next base: position 173,392 of record JALDNG010000086.1, on the reverse strand, counting down.
AGATATGGAGCTTATTTGAAATAGACTGGTGCTCTCTGATAAGAACGTCTCCTTTATTAAACATTCAAGTTTAGAAACACATTTTAAAGTGTACAACAGCTCTTCAGTGACGGCTTATGCATTTGATGAGTCGTGATGATGTCCAGATGTCATTATGTGCCTACTTAGTGATTTTTGGACCATGTGACTCACTTGTGATGTAGTACTCAAGACCAAAGGTGTTTTATTTGACATTTCCACATCCATTTTGTGATTAGATAAACATTTCCATCAGTGGGATCTAGTCCAGTCTTGATCATGTCATTGTCTTAATAGACTCTGGTCTCGAATATGACTTGGTCTTCACTACAACACTATATAAATAATATACAACTTTTGTTAGTTGTTGGGTTGTCTTTTTTAGTGTGTTTTTTTTCATTTGTGGTCTATATAAAAAAAATAATTAAAAAGTTAAAAGAAGATTGTCTTTGGTTCTTGCAGCACTGTGACTAGTGACATCCAGAAGGTGTAATATCTATCTTAAATGTTAAATCCCGGTATGTGTTTTTATTGTTCATGCAAATTTATGGGGGGCATTTCAATTTCTGACAAGATTGTGAAATGTCACTATTATTCTCTGACAGACAAACCAGAACTGTAGTCAACAACATATAGTTCTCTGTCCTAGTTAATTTGATAAGTGGGCCACAAGCACACAGGCTTTAATTTATGTGATCTAGTTTCAAAATAAGCTGGTTTGAATAGTTTGCCAACATACTAAAGGTCACATCCATTGTCAATGCCTGTGCACCGAGCTGTTTCGCCTGGCTCTGAGGTCCCTTTGTCTCCCATGAACCTGTAGATGGAGATAGATTTCACTGCAGTGTCACTTGTACTCTGCTGTTGTCAAAGTCACAGCTTTTATGTCGACAGCTCGAGGAAAGTGGGCCACGTCTGCAGACTTGTAAGGTTAAAGACTCCATGGTTGAAAATAAGTGAATCAATGCCCCAGACACACAACGCCATGGAACTCATAAAACATTTAAAAGAGTATTCTGGGATCTGTTTGCCCCAAAATGGTACAAGGAGAAGGGCGCTCTTATTTACAGACAGCCTACTTTTAAAGAGAGTGTTGTGAATATTCCGTTATACTCTTGTCAGATGCTGGACAACATCACAAAGAATAATTGCTATTGTCATTAATAAAAACAATTCCTTCAAACTCAGTGTTTTATTTTTAAATATATTATTTTATTTTTTTGACAATATTTGTTCTTTGAATTGTTAAGGACATTTTTTATTAAATATTGTCTATATTCTAGTAATAATTGTTGGACAAATGGTTTATGGATTATTTACTGGATATATTAAAGTGCAGGTTCCTTACAACTTTAAATATTCTACATGGGGAGCAAATCTTGGATTACACTCGATACACAAATGTAACCCTGAGATCAGTTTTACTTTTTTTTTCAAACTTATGAATGAGTCTGTTGTGCAATTTCTGGCTCACTCGTAATAAGTCATTAATGTGGCAATGTGAGGCCGAGTCTGTGGCAGGTGGAAATGGAAGCCCTAGTTAGTCTCCACAGTCAGTGTCTTTTCCTCAATTTCTGTCACAAGATGTTCAGCTGAAATACATTTCTATCTCTGTTGAGAAAAATTGACTGTCTCGCTCCAGTGGAGTGTTGACACTGAGCACAGACTTTATTCTTTTTGACGGGCTTCTTGAATGAAGAGAGGTTGTTATGTGTGCCAGGAGAAGAACTCGATAGCAGTGACCGGCAACAAATCAAACATGACTGGACAGATGGTCTTTTACACAGAACCATCTGGGAGGTACCTGGAGGTAATAGGATGAAGCACCTGCCAGTAGCAGCCTATCACAAAATCATTTTATCCAAACCAGAGCACAATCATGTTGTTTAAATTATTAAGTCACTTGGTTAAAAACAGACTTATAACTTACAGTAGTGTTACATTTTTAGTCCTACCATGCATCAGGTCGTGAGAAATCGTATTGCCTTCAGCAGGATAAGATGGATTTTACTGAGAACTCACTGTGCTATGCAAGGTAACAACAAAACACGGACTTTGTCTTGAAAAGATTTCTGAGTCTAGTAAAACACATTTGACAGACAGTGTACCCTGTGCAGCAGCACGGTCTGGTTGGGAAAGCAAAAAAGTTTGGGTGCTGTTCTACCAACTCTGCCACCAGTTTGTCCAGCGGCATATCGTAGTGGTCAGAGTGAAAAAGCATCCTTGTCGTTAATAGACTGGGACTGTTCATCCATGTTCGAAAAAACACCTCACATTTTTAGATATGTATTATTAACGCCAAGCTTTGTCTTTAACATATTCAGTGCGCTTATCATGAGCCGCAGACAGTCTTTCCTTGAAGCTCATAACTGAGTGAAAAAAAAAAAATTTCAGTCAGCGGGTCAACAAATTGCGACTCAACCACCGAACATTGGCTTTTTAGAGTGGCATTAAGCTCATCTAATGCCTTGAACAGCATAAAAGTGCTTTTACATAAATGCAATTGCAAGCTTTAACCACCAGTGTCATTACATAAGAATAGTCCACATCAGCAAGGGACATAGTAGTAGTTATTGCAATCAGTTTATGAGCATCATAAAAACTTTTAAAAATCTGAAATCCTAACCTCTACTTTTCTTCTTTGAGTGCGAGTCACAAAGCACTCCTTTTATGTAGCATTCTGGAAGGAATGTTTTACAAATGTTCTTGTGTGACACAGAGGTGAGGAACAATTAAAATCAAAACTAGAAACTATTCTACCAAAAATGTAGGACAGCATCATGATTCATGTGCTGCCAACTCAGATACACAAAATCATTCACTGTTCACCTACGACACACTCTATATCACCGTACAGACAAGACCGAGGTCAGATTCTTCAACATTTTGATAAAGTTAGACTATTACAACAACTGTTCACAGTCTCAAGTATATAGTGTGGGCTCAAGGTGCTGGCCAAAAAAATCTGATTTATTTCTGTGGACATTCTCAATACATTTCTGATGGATATTGAGTGTGAGTTTGTTTGTGGTGAGCACTGAGAAGACTCTTTTGTTGCATTGTGTTTTTGTAACATTTATGTCACAAAAAACAGTTAAGTTAAATGAGTTAAATGCACATGAACGCACCAAAGTCTGAAAAAAAAAAACTTCCTAACTTGGAAAGTGGGATCCCCTGTGGAGTATGTGAATGCAGCATTACACCTGTGTTACCATGGTAACAATCATCACCTGCAGCCCACCTGTCAGTAATGAAAAATCAGTAATGCAGTTAAATATTCATTGTAGCTGGATAATGATTCATAGACATTTTTAGTGCCCCCATGGCTCCAATTTGTTCGGGAAAGTCCCTGAAATATAGTAATTATTATTAAT